>CP125973.1:588393409-588993409 GCA_030063025.1 Avena longiglumis | reverse complement strand
TCCTGGCCTTGAAAATAGCTGCCTTGTGATGCAAAATGTGGACTGGGTTACCGTATATACTACAAGTACTGAAATTTCGCTGCTTGTAAGGATGTATCACGTGCTGTGTGACATTTTTCCAACTTCTAGGGTTCCGCTCGTATGCATTTGTGTTTTGATGCTCTCAGTTTGTTTGTTATTTCTGCACATAAATATACTTCTTACTCCCAGGTGTAACTACACCGACGTCTCATATACTATCTTACAGAAGTATATTTGTAATACTCCCTCCGATCCATATCACTTGTCGCAGAAATAGATGTATCTAGACATGTTTTAGTGCTAGATACATCCAATTCAATGGCAATAAATATGGATCGGAGGGAGTACTTTATCTGTTTGAGTATGTTCATATACTATATCTAAGATACTTATTCCAAGCAAGTTAGGTGAAAAAATTGCAAGCGCACTCTTAGTTTGCACTATATTATATAAAATACCGTCATATTTGTACGTAAAAAAGAGTATGTGAAAAAAGTAGTATGTAAAAAAAGAGTATGTAAAAAAAATATAATGTACTCAACTATGCAGTAGTATATTGAACGTTGGAGTACGTGCAACCAAATGTACCATCTCATTTAGCCGCCAAGAAAATAAACTGACACGGTTGACAACTGAACATGCTAGTTACTTTAACCAAACTATATATAATGCAAGTGTGCTCCATAATTTTCATTCATATGGCATTAGCTGCAACATTTTTTTTCCATTGTTGCTGGGTAAAGATATATCTATTTAAATGTGTGGAAAACGGCTTATATTATCTGTTTATTTTGTGAGAGAATTGCTTATATTTACGAGTGGAATACCTTTTCTGTGTATTCAGGGAATTGCAAGAAGGCTGATAAAAGAAGCGGTCCGTGTAGCGGCACGGAAACGTGCGACGAGTTACAAAGAAATCAATATGATCGAGCCTGGGGTTCGCAGGCTTTTCCACGACGATATTACAGTCGTCGTCTTATTTATAGATCATGGTCTATTAATGAAAGACCATGCACAAGGCCATCGGGACATTTCCATAAGATGTACTACCTCCGTTTGGGATTATAAGTCCCGCGCGCGGATAACTAGGTTGCCAATTTGAACAACAAAATATACATATTATATTATAAAAATTATATCATTAGATACCTTAGAGAATATATTTTCTAATGGTATAATTTTTGTAATATATAAGTTATATTTTGTTGGTCAAATTAACAACCTAGGTATGCGCGTAGGACCTATAATCCCGAACAGAGGGAGCACGGGACAAGAAAAATCACAAGTTTGATGAGCGTGCCAAGCAAAAATTAAAATCTTAAGAACAACCTTGATTTTGTGTGTTTATAACATGTGGTGGATTTGTGGTTGAATACTAATTTAGTTTGCCAGAATGTCTTGCATCAAGGAACAGAGGGAGTACCTCTTAATGTTCGAAGACCATTCCACTCTATCAAGGTTGATCATATAGGCAGTTACGAGCTGGTGATATGGATTTGGTATATTATTTATTTATTTATTTGCGAAATGATATGGATTTGATATTGCACATGCTGATATGTTTCCTAAACTTGGTCAAACTTAAGACAATATTAAGTGGTCTTATGTACATGTAGAAAGAACAATGCAGAGTGTTCTTGGTTTCGTTGGTGTATGTGTGACACTGAAAAAAGCAAGATGACATGCTCATTGCAGATGCTAATTTCAGAGTTTCTTAATGTTTTCAGTGACAACAGAGCAAAGATAAAATCTCTCTGAGCTTTTCAGACACCTGCTGGTGTATATGTGTGACACTGAAAAAAAATATAAATTCCCTTTGGTAAAGTTAAATACAGAACAAACTACAAAACGATAAAGATTCTTCATTAAATCCATCATGTAGCTGATTCATCCATTTGTTTGTTGATAAACTTTTCGCCATTGTTAGGAAATACAAATTGTTAGAAAAGACATGGAACATGGAAGAACCTAGGGTTGCAAGCGGGGCGGGCTTGCGGGCAGTGATTTAGCTCAACTTATCTGAACGTAGTGCAATTTGTAGGAAAGTTATAATCGCTGCATGTAGTATAATTTGAACTGACCATCTTATTTTGCGGGTCTATGCAGGGCCCGCACCTGCAACCCTAGAAGAATCTGGGGCACATTCTTCCACAGCATGGAAGGAGCGCCTCATCAAATAAACGCAATTAACCGTGAACTTAGCTCCTCCCCTCTGTTTCAGTAACATAATTTATATGGTACATCAGAATGGAACACTTAGCTTGCTCAAGCCTCCATGATGTGCTTCCTAGCCTCTGATGCTGTATTTCTTGCAGCGATGATGACATGGGTTCCTCTCAGGGGAAAGAATATCAAGGTCTCTAGACCAAAGATAAGCATTCCAGTGTAGGATATAACTTGCCCTGCGATAAGCTTATACAGATGCACATAGAAGAGAGATAAAAATTGCAAAAGGCTGCAATGCTAATATACTTGTAACTCCGAGTACAACATGCATGTCGTGCAGCTTCCCATAGGCCCAGGCGAGTATGTTAGCAACATCATCGGCACTTTCGACGCCAATGGCGTGACCTCGCTTGAGTTCTTCACCAACAAGGGTGTCTCTAAGATCTATGGGCGCCGTTCGGGTACTTTCTTTAGCGTGCCACTGCCAGACAACGGTGTTGTGGGCAACCCCAATCGCAACGGCGCCGTGCTCGGTTTCTTCGGACGCTCTGGTGGGGACAGCCTCGCCGCTCTTGGCGTCTATGTTGGGGTCGCGCCCGAGCAGTGAATAATCAGTTGCTTGTTGAGCTAGCAGCTACCTACTCTACTGATCCATCCCATCTGATCTCTACTTGTGTACGTGTATGTGGATATATATCTGTCTACGTGTGTGATTAATAAGCATGATGGGATCCAGTAGAATCACCTGCAGCTCAGATCAATTATTGTTATGTGCATGTATACGTACGTCCCTACGTACTATTAAGATAAAATAAAGTTGTGGTGTCCATGTATGGTTTGCAGTAAATAACTACTTCAATTCAATTTAAATGGATACAAGCATGAGGTATTTTGATCAATTTTTTCTTTCAAAATGGATATATTAATTAAATGTTTCATCTAATCAACTAACCAAAAAAACTCGGACAAGCCAGAGGCTCCGGAATATGGCGCGATCAATTCGCTGGAACAAATATGTCTCATAATTTCCATGACATTTTGTAGAAAATATCAGGACCTTAGACCAAAATACAGAAACCTAGCTAATTGACAAAGAGGTCGATGTGACATCACATGCTGGCAACTTCGTGGTATACCCGGCCTTCCTCCTCCTCGGTTCGGCCGCTTCCTAGGGGGGCACACAAAACAGACACTAGTCCATATATGTTTACTAGCTATATCAAATAATACATGCACACTTGGAGAAATCTTGGAGAGGACACCCAAGTGACTTGCGTAGGAGTCGCAAAGAATACGAAGATAACATCACTCCACTAGTAGAAAACATGCAATTCGTTGGTGCCTCCTAACAGCATTAGTCCCGGTTTGCGGCGGACTAATCTTTGTACATCTGCTCGAATTCGGGCCGGGCGGATCGTCGGTTGGTAGGCATGCGTCGGTTTATAACACAAACCGGGACTAAGGTTGGCGCCGACGTGGGCTGGCACACCTTTAGTCGGTTTGTGTTACAAACGTAACGTATGATCCCGCCGTCTATAATCTGACGTGACTCTGCCTCCCTTCTGTTTTTTCTTGGTGGAAGGTGTGAGAGTTGTGCTAGTTTATTTTTTCCTATGCATGCATTCAAGGTGTTTGATGAAATGTTTGAGTGAATGATCCCGTTCAATTTCTCATAGAACAAAAATATAGAAGGTGTCCGAGACGCACTGGAGCTTTCTCCTCTTTATTTTCCTCGATCGAGGTTAGCAATTTTATCTTTTCTCTGTCATTTATACAATGCATGTGTCGATGTGAATTGGTCATTTCACTATTTATGATGTCCTATTTTTGATAAACTTACTTATATGATGCGATGAGCGGTCGGAATGGATGTACGGTGACGGCGTGTACCGAGTATATGAAAGGCGTTGATAAATTTATCGATGTGGCTACGACAAACAAAGAGAATGGTTTTATCGTTGTCCATGTGTTCAATGTCGAACAACAAGGAGTACTCTTCCTCGAAAATCATTCGCGCCACGATTATGAAAGGTTTCATGCCCAACTATAATTGTTGGACCAAGCACGGGGAAGAGGGGTTATGATGGAAGGCGGTGAAGAAGAAGATGATGATAACAACTATCATCATATGTTTCCTGAATCTGTGATCTTGCAATGGAAGACAATGAAGAGGAAGGAGGTGAAGAACGGGCATCAGATGAGCCCGCTCATGAACTTGGTACGGTCATTTCTGATGCAAAGCGAGACTGAAACAGAAAATGAGAAGTTGAAGTTAGAGGGCATGTTAGAAGATCACAAGAAATTGTTGTACCCAAATTGTGAAGATGGCAGCATAAAGCTCGGTACCACACTGGAATTGCTGCGATGGAAGGCAGAGTGTGGTCTAACTGACTCCTCATTTGAAAAGATGCTGAAAATAATTAAGCCGAAGTTTCCAAAACATAACGAACTTTCCGAGAGTACCCTGAAGCAAAGAAGACTCTCATCCTCTAGGATTAGATGTGCAAAAGATACATGCATTAATGATTGCATCCTCTACATGTAAGGAGTATGAAAATTTAGATAAGTGCCGGTATGCAATGCATTGGTATAAGATCGTAGAGATGACCTGGTGATCTTGAGGAAGAGCCCCTCGAAGAGGGTTCCTCCTAATGTTATGTGGTATGCTCCTATAATACCAAGGTTGAAGCATGTTCGAGAAACAAAGAGCATGCCGGTTGTTGCGATGGCACAAACAAGACCGTAAGAAAGGCGGGAAGTTGAGACACCTTCGATGGGTCACGGTGGAGAAAAATTGAGAGAGACTTTCCGGACTTTGCGGTGGCATGGAACTTATGGTTTGGTCTAAATACGGATGGCATGAATCCTTTTGGGGGAGAGCTGCGATCCAGACACAGGGCCATGACTCTATGTATCTTCAACCTTCCTCCTTGGTTGTGCATGAAGCGTAAATTCATTATGATGCTAGTGCTCATCCAAGGCACGAAGCAACCGGGAAACGACATTGATGTGTACCTTAGGCCATTAGTTGAAGAACTCTTGCAGCTCTGGGGCAAACCAGGTGTACATGCGTGGGATGAGAACAAACAGGATCCATTTGACCTACAAGGGTTGCTTTTCGTAACCATCAATGATTGGCCTGCTCTTAGTAACCTTTCAGGACAGACAAACAAGGGATATAAGGAATGCACACACTGTTTAGATAAGACTGAAGGTACATATTTGCATAAATGCAAGAAGGTTGTGTACCTAGCGAATCGACGATTTCTTCCGACCAATCATCCCGTAAGAAAGAAAGGCAAGCATTTCAAAGGTGAGGCAGATCACCGAAAGAAGCCTGAACTCCCTGCTGGTGATGATGTATTTGGTATGGTCAAGGACATAGAAGTAATCTTTGGAAAGGGTCCCGGCGGTCAATCAGTTCGAGCAGCGTCGCTACAGGACACGCACCCATGTGGAAGAAGAAATCTATATTTTGGGAGCTGCCATATTGGAAAGTCCTACGTGTCCGCTCTTCAATCGACGTGATGCACGTGACGAAGAATCTTTGCGTGAACCTGCTAGGATTCCTAGGCATGTATGGGAAGACAAAAGATACACCAGAAGCACGGGAGGACCAACAAATTATGAAAGACCCAAAGAACATGCATACACAGAACAAGACAGATAAAGGGCGTCACTTAAGTCGTGCCAGCTATGCTCTTACCAAAGCAGAGAAGGAAATCTTTTTTTAAGTCCTTTATAGTATCAAGGTGCCGTCTAGCTTCTCATCTAATATAAAGGGGATAATAAATATGACAGAGAAAAAGTTCCAAAACCTGAAGTCTCATGACTGTCACGTGATTATGACGCAGTTGCTTCCGATTGCATTGAGGGGGCTTCTACCGGAAAATGTTCGTGTACCCCTTGTGAAGCTGTGTGCATTCCTCAATGCAATATCTCATAAGGTAATTAATCCAGATATTCTGCCAAGGTTACAGAAGGATGTGGTACAATGTCTTGTTAGTTTTGAGTTGGTGTTACCACCATACTTCTTCAATATTAATATGACGCATATCCTGGTTCACCTAGTGGAAGAGATTGCCATTCTCGGTCCGGTATTTCTGCACAATATGTTCCCCTTTGAGAGGTTCATGGAGTCTTAAAGAAATATGTTCATAACCGTGCTAGACCAGAAGGAAGCATCTCCAAGGGATATGGAACAGAGGAGGTCATTGAGTTTTGTGTTGACTTTATTCCTGACCTTAAGCCGATTGGTGTTTCTGACTCGCAACATGAGGGAAGACTAAGAGGAAAAGGCATCTTTGGGAAAGAAAGCAATGATATGTAGGTGGATTCTTTCACTAAAGCACACTACAGTTCTACATAATTCCACCTTGGCAGCTCCGTATATCGAGGAACACAAGAATATTGTACGCTCCAAAAACCCGGGGAAGCCTGAATCATGGATTACAGATGAACACATGAAGTCTTTCGGTGGTTGGATGCGGACACATCTCTTGAATGACACCACTGTTGGAGATCAGCTATACTTATTGGCCGCGTCACCATCTTCTACTATATTGAATTTCCAAGGGTACGAAATAGATGGGAATACATTCTACACGATCGCCCAAGATAAAAAGAGCACCAACAAAAATAGTGGTGTCCGCTTTGATGCAATAGACGAGAATGGACAAAAGGACACATACTATGGTTACATAGAGGAGATATGGGAACTAGACTATGGAGTATCTTTTAAGGTCCCTTTGTTTCGCTGCAAATGGGTCAACCTGAATGGGGAAGGGGTAAAGATAGACCGGTTATGCGGAATGACAACAGTGGATCTCAACAATCTTGGTTATAGAGATGAATCATTCGTCCTAGCCAATGATGTGTCTCGGTTTTCTATGTGAAAGACATGTCCTCCGGACGAAAAAGAAAAAATATGCAAACGAATACATCATATGATGATCCAAAGCGTCACATAGTTCTTTTAGGGAAAAGAAACATCGTGGGAATCGAGGACAAGAAAGACATGTCAGAAGATTATAATAAGTTTGATGAAATTCCGCCCTTCACAGTGAAAACTGACCCAAGCATTCCGTTAAGTAAAGAAGATGCTCCATGGTTACGTCTGAAGCGATCATAAGGAAGGACATATGCCAAGAAGTTCATGCTCATATTGTGTAACTCTAGTTCATGTTTGGCCGGGATATCTTATGATGTTTGAAATTTTCCAAGTTTAATAAATATATTGAGTGTTAGTCCCGGTTTGTGGCTTGACCGGGACTATATATAGGGGGGCCTTTAGTCCCGGTTTTGTAGTCTCAGTTTTTAATATTAATAAATGTCTTGAGTGTTAGTACCGTTTAGTGGCTGGACCAGCACTAAAGGGGGTCTTTAGTACCGATTCGTAGAACGACTTTCCCAAACTATGAAGAAGTTGTCCCGATTCGTACTTACCATTAAGATCTGATCTTCAAACGTGCGTGGTCACATATTAGGGAGTGCCTCTATGACCAGTTTTTTGGAGATGCCGGAGGACTCGGATCCGGCAAGATCTCCCCAAACTGGTCGTGTCCTGCTCTCACACACCATCTTGCAGCTTGTAACTTCTCTAACTAGATCAATACACACAGGAACTAACTAAATTCACATATTAAGGAGTGCCTCTATGACCAGTTTTTCTTGGAGATCTTGGGAGGCTGGGATCCCGGCATCTCCTGGCCCGTGGTAGTGGTGTCCCTTCTCTCGAAAACAATATTGGAGATGCCTCAATCTTGCAGCTGGAGGAATGGACTCACAAGGATGCCTATTTATAGTACAAGCAGCTCGGCATAGTGTCGACACTTACGACATAATGTCGACACTCACCCCTATTATTAGTGCTGACTCGTGTTTTGTCCCGGTTGGTGCCTCGAACTGGGACTAAAGGTTCATCTTTAGTCCCAGTTGGTGACACCATCCGGGACAAGGTACACGCTGCACGACATAATGTCGACACTCACCCCTATCATTAGTGTTGCCTGGCCCAGCCTGCCGAAATCCCTCCAACCGGGACTAAAGATGAACCTTTAGTATATTGAAAATCCGAACAATGAAAATCCTTCGCGTGGTGTCATATTATGTGACATAGTTGAAAGGAAAAATATCAGACTTGGTATATTGATCATGTCTCGAAAAAACCTTCACAAAATGACCTATCATGTTCGAGGTTTCATGGCTTCCGGTCCAAATGACTGGTGTTATGTGCTCAATCACGGCATAGTTTGTGATGCTGTGCCCATATTATGCATGCATGTGGACATTGGTATGTATAACAATGTTGTAGGAGGAAGTTTTCCTTTTCGTCGCACGGAAAAGCCCTTTTCCATTTTCGGCGCAAAAGCGTCGTTTTGTGAAGTAATCACCAAAATGCTGTTTCAGAATGCTACCGGCCTATTTTTCTAAAATACTAGACCACCTTATATGGACTATCTCCCAACCGGTACATCTCAAACCTTTTCGTCCATCCTGGGTAAAAAGGGCAAATGTCTGCCGAATCGGTAGGAAGTGGGTCGGTTTGTACTACGGTACATGATCTAATGCCCGTGATTTTTGAAAAAATCATGTATAGACTTGCAATATGTGGTTTCTTCATAGATCAATGCAATTTCTAACGATGCTCGTCCCTATCTTCATGCCGGTTCGACCATAGTTAGAAATTCAAAAAATTCAAAACGAGCATAAGAAATTCAAAAAAAATCCGAACAATGAAAATCCTTCGTTTGGTGTCATATTATGTGACATAGTTGAAAGGAAAAATACCAGACTTGGTATATTGATCATGTCTCGAAAAAACCTTCACAAAATGACCTATCATGTTCGAGGTTTCATGGCTTTCAGTCCAAATAACCGATGTTATGTGCGAAATCACGGTATAGTTTGTGATGTTGTGCCCATATTATGCATGCATGTGGATATTGGTATGGAGAACAATGTTGCAGGAGGAAGTTTACCTTTTAAATGCGGAAAAGCCCTTTTCCATTTTCCAGCGAAAAAGCGGGTCGTTTGTGAAGTAACCACCAAAATGCTTTGTTTGAATGCTACCGTCCCATTTTCTAAAATACTAGATCAACTTACATGGACTATCTCCCAACGGGACATCTCAAACCATTTCGTCCATCACGGGTAAAAGGACAAATGTCCGTCGAATCGGTAGGAAGTGGGTCGGTTTGTACTACATGTACATGATCTAACACCCACGATTTTTGAAAAAAAATCATTTTTAGACTCGCAATATGTGGTTTCTTCATAGATCCAATGCAATTTCTAAATGAGCCATTTTTCTTCCCGAAATTTTTTCCCGCCATTTCTTCCCGCCATTTTTTCCCGCCAGTTCTTCCCGCCATTTCTTCCTGCCAGTTCTTCCCGCCAGTTATTCCCTCCAGTTTTCTTCCTGCCATTTCAAACTATATATATGTAGGGTTGGCCTCCATTGTCATTGCACATCTCTAGACTCATATCTGCAACCTCATCACTCTTTCCCATGACTTCCACCGTAGCACTAACCCCCAGGGAGGCGGTGGCGCTTTGCGGCTCGAACTACCCCGCCCTTGAACTCGTGTCCCTGTCATTTGGATCTTGAGTCTTGGGAGGCGTGCAGTTCCTCCTGTCCCTCTAGGTGTTGCTTGGGATGGCCATCACGAACCACTACTTGAGCTCACACGGAGCGGAGGAATCCCAGATGGCATCCCGACTATTTCTCGACTTGGGAAGCGTTCTTCGTGGATCGGTGTGAGAGGGCGCTCACCAGGCACGAGGAGGACGGCCCACCTCCTCCGAACTTCAACGAGGCTGGTTGTCGGCTGTGGTGGCGTGGCCAGACTCTCCAGAGCGTCATGACCTACGACACGGCCGCCAACTCTAACCCCCGCCTGCGCTAGCCTCAAGTCCAGCCCACTCGTACTCAGCCTTCAAGATTCAACTGCGGCGTTCCCGACGACGACAGCGACGACGGCCGCCATGAGTACGACGATTACGATGCAGTATTACAGTGTGGCGGAGCATGACTGAATCACTCCAACATTGCAAAGCAAGTTCAGCCGATCGTGGCTTAATCTGGCCATGTATCTTAATTTATTAAATGTTTTAGAATTGATTAAATAAATTCTAGAAAATGATTTAATATTGTAAAATCAATAACTTATTATTTATAAGTAAAAATATGTATAATATACCAAAATGTTTAGAAAAATGAAACCTACCTCTTTAAGCTATAATCATGCATTGTTAAGAAACTTAAATGACAAGTTTGATTAGAAGAACATAGTAAGACCTCATAGGTGATTCCGGAGTTTCCCCGAGTTAGGGTTTGCACCCCTTGGAACCCCGTTTAATTTGCCGAGCATACCTTTTAATACAAATTAACTTGTCATATCATCATCTTTGTTTGATCATTGCATCGATGCCTTGTGTTGATTGTTCCCCTCTCTTTCCGGCGTTCGGTTCCCCTCTCGATGTTGCACCTAGGATTAGCCGGTGTGTCCTCGCTAGGGAATCCCGAACCCGAGGGTTGATTGATTGCCGCCTTTCTTTCCGGTATTGGTTCTTCGCGATAGGATCTGAGCCCGATGGTTTCTTAGAATTAGGGTTTCTGATATTGTAAATTCATTTTTATTATTGTGTATGTATATATTAGGGTTTCTCCGAATTAGGGTTTATATCTCTCAACACCGTACCTAACATCCTCCCTTAGCTGCTTCGACTTATCCGTTTTTCCACCTATGCAGAAAATATGGACCCGCACGACAGAGACGAAGAAAAGGAAGATTTGATCCAAAGTGTGATCTGCGGGGAAGAAAATTTAGATGTCTCGACGTTTCTAAACAACTCCGGTGAAGGTAATCCTCTTTTTGCCGGAAGAGACGACTTGTTTGAGGTTGAAGGTTATGCCTTCCGCGAGGGAGAATGCGATGCCTTGTGTGATCGAGAAGACGACCGCTCCGGTGAGGTGCATGTAATATAATTAATTCATTAAATAATCATCTACTATCTATATAGAAATAGTAACGACGATCTTTCTTCTTTTAGCCCTCCGGATCGAAGAAATCTACTGAAAAGAGCAGACGAGGCCAAACCAAAAAGTTGGAAGACCATGAGAGGTTCAGGATCGAAGATATCGGTGAAGACGGCAAACCGACGGCTCCCGAAGTTGTCGCAAACAAATTTGTGGCACAATGCGGAGTAATCGTTAGGGACTTATTCCCGATCACCATTCGAAATTGGAATAGTCCTGCTGATGCGGAAGAAGAGGGAACATGTTTATTTTTCCCTAACAGGGCCAAAGATTTACTGTGGAAGAGGCTCATGGTTAATTTCAAACTACCGAAGATAGAGCTGGATCCAAATGCGAAGGATCCAGTTGAGGACGCCTTAGAACATGGGAGAGCCATGGAGGCTAAGGTCATGGAGTGGGCTATGAAGAAGATGGGCCAGTGTTTCACCATCTGGAAGAAAAGATTGCTCCTTGACTATGTCTTGAAAGATAAGACTCCGGATTTCAAGAAGATTCAATTTGAGAAGATAAAACCATTCTGGGCTGAGTTTGTGAATTACAAGACATCACAAAAAGCTAAGAAAATGTCTGCAATGAATAAGCTGAATGCTGCTAACAAGAAGTATCACCATACTATGGGGCAAGGTGGCTACAGGGCTGGAATTCCTAAGTGGGAGAAACTTGAGAATGAACTGCATGCTAAAAAGATCATCCCAGAGACAGAAGATTGGATCGAACGTGCAAGGAATTGGTTTTACGGGCATGGGGGCAAGTTGGACTCGGAAGGGAAGTGTATATATAACATACGACATAAAGAAGACCCCTTGCCAATCGAGAATATGAGAAAAGCAGTAAAGGCTGTTAAAGATGGGGACTTCATTCCCGATAGAGAGAATGATGAGCTCACACTCACCCTTGGAAATAAGGAACATGATGGACGAACACGAGGCACAATAGGCTCCAAACCATGGAGGACTGGGTTTTCCGAAGAGAGGAAGAAATATCCTGATATTAGCCGTCAGAGGAGAAAGGACAAGGCGGAAGTTGAAGCAGATATTCAGAAAGAGCGAATGCATATAATTGAAGAACGAATAAAGCAGCAACAATATGAAATTAACGCACTTAAATAGAAAAGTACTACCGGCCCATCTCAGCAGCATATGGTGGTAGAACCTGCATTTCATGCTACCGGCCTATCGAATAATCGAAAAGCAGTGTGGCTTCCACCGAGGTCCCGGGTGATGACAATGACGATGACGATGGTGCACCGACGATGGCTCCTGTTGGCTACCCAGTGGATGATATCACACGGATGACACACTGCGGGCTACATGTCAAAGTTGTGAACATATCAATGAAGGTGGCGGTGGGCTATGCCTTACCAATTGGACCCACACCAACTTACCACTGTCGTCCGGTTCCACAGGGCTACGCTGTTGTCAGGGTGGATGAAATCATGCCCATCTTTGAAGTTTTGAAGCTTGACTACCCTGCAGGTGAAGGGGATGTGACTGAACTGGGGGACGCAACAAATGTCACCATTTTATGGCCAAAGGAATGTATCGTGCTTCGAAATCACACGCCAAGGACATCTTCGCCTCGCCTCACCGTCTCCAGGCAAGGTTAAATGCGCCTTGGCAGCCGTCTTCGTCGCCTCACCCGGCTCCGTCGCCTCACCCGTCTCCGTCGCCTCACTAATCTCTGACGCCGCCATCGCCGCGGCAGCCATCGCCGGCGCCTCAGGATAAAAAGCATAAGCATACCACCGCTACTCTGCGTCATGGTAAGCGATCGCCGAAACGTAAACAAGAGCCTCTTCCAAAAGTTCCAAAGGTTCCTCCCAAGAGAGCTTATGACTGTACTGAAGAGGAGACTACGGCTATCGTTGATGCGGAAACAACAACGTTTTTTGCTAAGCTGAGGCGGCCGAAAGAGCCAGAGTTCCCTAGCACCAAAGAAGAAAAAGCCAGAGTGTTCAAAATGCTAAAGACTCTTCATCAACCCGAGCCAAAGCTGTCATCTGACTATGAGCGTTCTATTCTCAAGTCACATGCGGCGCAACAAGGCTCGAAGAGCAGTACTGATGCAAGCGAGAAATCTGTTGCCCAGCTCGGAGGACAAGCAAAACAGTCTTGCGCCCCTTTCAAGGAGATTTCCCATACCAATGTGGGGTCAAGCAAATATGCGGTCGAAGAGCAGTATGATCCAGAGGTAGTTGCATCACGGAGAAGCCGCTGCTCAAGGTATGAGTATTGACGAAGACTTATCCCGCTTAGAGTACCTCCCGTGTGAAGTAGCATACAAATACAAGACGGCAAACCTCTCGAAACCCGAGGAGGTAAATAATCTTCCAACAAAAATGCAAAGATTGCATAATCGGTACATGCATGCCACAAAGGCCGGGCTAATCGGATAGTCTTGAGGGTTACAAAAAAGCATTATGGGAAAGAAATAGATGATATGATATCCATTAACTTTGATGAACTATTTCAATTATTCAATCAAGACGCATTGGACAAATCAATCATCAGTGCATATTTTCTGTAAGTACTAATTCTGTAATTAATTCAATCTATATCTATCTCACCTCATTTATTGCATGTATAAAATCATACTATAATATGCAGAATGAAGATTCTCGAATGCAGCAGAGGATAAATCTATGACATTGGGTTCATTGACCCATATTGGGTTCATCAAGATAATATCAAAACAAACCCCTAGGATACGGAGGATAATATCATACACGTTAAAGTTTCAATAAACCAAGGGAAAATCTTGTAGGGTTTCGTAGCATGGAAAACAAAAATTCTACCGCATACAAACAAACAAGCCAAGATCTATCTACTAGATTGTAGCAACGAGTCGACGAATAACTCATCCTCGAAGATTCCAAAGTGTTTAACGAGAGCATTCTCGTGGGTGATGTAGTCGTACTCTTCCCGATCTCAAGATCGCAGACGATCCTTCCGCGTTATGTTCCGTAAGCCCCGCTCATGGTCATCGTTCAAGATTTCGACGAAGACCTTCCTCTCCCTTGTTCCGGCAGCGCTCCGGCGGCTAGGGTTAGCTAGGCGGCAGCGGCGGCTGCGGGAGGGCCGGCGGCTTAGGGCTAGGGTTTGCGGGGTGGTGGAGTTGTGTGCTAGGAGGGGCAGCCCTGCCCCTCCTGATATAGGTGGAGGGGGCGCGCCAGGGGAGGGGAGTCCCTCCCCAACTCGGTTTCCCAAGAGGGCCGGCGGTGGAGGGGAGGAAATCCTCCCCAACTCGGTTTCCACCTTCCCCTCCACTTCCCAAAATAGCCGTTTGACTTTTCAAATTGGCGTTTGACCTTTTCAAACTAGGATTTGATTAAACCCTTTATTTTGTTCAGCGATGACACCTAGTACATGATGTAATCATTCCAACTTGGTATGACACATTCATGTACCCTTCCCCTCCGGAGTGCCGGACATTCCGTAACCTTCTAGAACATTCCTGATGAAAACATCGGAACCATTCTCCAACTCCGCAATAGGACTTTCCTTATATGAATCTTATTCTTCGGACCATTCCGGATCTCCTTGTGATATCCCGGATCCCATCCGAGACTCCGAACAACATTTGGTCTCTTACTCATCATTCCATAACTACTCAAACAACGTCGAATCCTTAAGTGTGTCTCCCTACGGTTCGTGAATTATGCGGACATTATCGAGACACTTCTCCGAACAATAACCAATAGAGGAATCTGGAAATTCATATGGCTCCCACATATTTCTATGATTACTTTGCGATCGAATGAACTACTTACATACGATACCAATTTCCCTTTGTCTCATGATAGTTTACTTATCCGAGGTTATGATCGTCGGTATCTCTGCATACCTAGTTCAACCTCGTTACTGATAAGTACTCTTTTCTCGTTCCCGTGATATGTGATCCCTTGTGAGCCAGTCACATGCTTGCAAGCTAATTGTATGACATTTCACCGAGAGGGCCCAGAGTATATCTATCCTTCATATGGATGGACAAATCCCACTCTTGATCCATGTGTCTCAACCAATACTTTCTGAACACTCAATTCCACCTTTATAGCCACCTAGTTACGGTGTGGTGTTTGATGTCATCAAAGCATCCATCCGGTAAAGGTGATATGCATGATCTCATGGTCGAAGGAATTAGGTTACTATGTATCAGAAAGCATATAGCAATTGAACTATTAAAATGACTTGATCTTTATGCTACGCTTATCTATAGGAGTGTGTCCACCATATCATTCTCCTAACGATATGATCTTGTTGTTAATAACATCTCAATGTTCATGATAGGGAAACCACAATAATTTATTAACCAACAAGCTAGTATTATGAAGAGGCTTTACTAGGGAATTCAATTTAAGTTTACAAATCACACAAGTATTAATGTTTCCTTGTTAATAGTATTATAGCATGAATGTAAACATTTATCATAAACACAAAGATATAATAATAACTACATTTATTATTGCCTCTAGGGCATATCTCCAACAGTCTCCCACTTGCACAAGATTCATCTAATCTAGATTACATGGTAATATACCGAACACCCATGACAGTTTGGTGCTGGTCATGTTTTGCCCTCGGGAGAGGTTTAGTCAACGGATCCGCCACATTCAGATCTGTGTGTACTTTGCAAATCTTTATGTCCCCATCGTGGACATGTTCTCGAATAGCGTGAAAACGTAGCTTGATGTGCTTCAGCTTCTTGTGTGACCTTGGTTCTTGCGCATTGGCTATGGCGCCCATGTTATCACAGTAGATAGACATTGGGTCCAGCGCACTAGTAACCACACCCAGCTCTGTAATGAACTCTTTCATCCATATCGCTTCTTGTGAAGCCTCCGAAGCAGCCATGTATTCCGATTCAGTTGAAGATCTCGCCACAACGCTTTGCTTTGGACTCCTCCAGCTAACTGCTGCACCATTCAAAATAAATACGTATCCAGATTGTGATTTAGAATCATCCGGATCGGTGTTCCAACTAGCATCGGTGTAACCATTAACAACGAGCTGTTCATCACCTCCATAAGAAAGAACCATATCCTTAGTTCTTCTCAAGTACTTAAGGATGTTTTTGACCTTGTCCAATGATCCACTCTGGATCACTTTGATATCTGCTAGTTAAACTAACAAAGATATGCAATGTCCGTCTAGTACATAGCATGGCATACATTAGAGATCCTATGGCTGAGGCATAGGGAGTCTTACTCATCCTTTCTCTATCTTCCGTTTGTCGGACTTTGAGTTTTACTCAAGGTCGTATTGGGCAACATGGGCAAGAACCCTTTCTTGCTATCTTCCATTCCAAACCTCTTTAGAACTTTGTCCAAATATGTACTTTGTGACAATGATATTAGGCATCTCGATCTATCTCTATAAATCTTTATGCCTAATATGTAAGCTGCTTCGCCAAGATCCTTCATTTAAAAACTATTATTCAATCAACAATATTCTTAGACACTATTAAGAAGGTCTACATCATTCCCAATCAACAATATGTCATCTAGATACAGTATTAAGAATGCTACAGAGCTCCCACTCACTTTCTTGTAAATACAAGCTTCTCCATAAGTTTGTATAAAACCAAAACTTTTCATTACCTTATCAAAATGTTGATTCCAACTTCGGGATGCTTGCTTCAATCCATAGATGGACCGTTGAAGTTTGCATTGAAGGGAATATGCCCTGAGAGGCAATAATAAAGTGTTTATTATGTGTATTCCAAGTATATGATATATGTTTATTTTGCATGATATAATTCTATTAATACGGAAACGTTAATACATGTGTGTTTAATAAACAAACAGAAAGTTCCTAGTTATGCCTCTCTCATAAACTAGCTCGTTGATTAACAAGATGATCAAGGTTTCCTGATCATGGACATTGGATGTTGTTAATAACGGGATCACAACATTAGTGTAATGGTGTGATGAACATTCATCTGAAGTATAGCATTACGATCAAAGTCATTGAGTTTATATTGCTATAACAACTTACGAAGTGATCCTAATCCTTAGACCATGAGATCATGTCAATCACTAACACCTAAGAGTTTCTTGATAACATCAAGCGTCACACCGTAACAGGTGATTATAAAGATGGATTGAACTAATAAAGTGTTATGTTGAGGCTCATGGATCGAGAGTGGAATTTGTTTATCCCGATGACGGATAGATATACTCGGGCCCTCTCGGTGATATCACATTGATTAGCTTGCAAGCAAGTGATTTGATCACTAGAATGTTATATCACAGAACGAGAAAAGAGTGCATGTCGAACTGAGATCAAACTAGGTATGGAGATACCGATGATCGAATCTCGGACATGTAATATATCGTGAAACAAAGGGATTAAGATACTAGCGTAAAGGTTAAGCGATCACAAGAAAGTCATCGTTGAATGTGTGGGAGTCAGTATGGGTCTCCAGATCCCGCTTCTGATTATTGATCCGAGAGGGGTATCGATCATGTCCGAATTATTCACGAACCGTAGGAGACACACTTAAGATACATCGACATCCAATTGGAGCAAATGTTTCATGCCGAAAGAATGAACAAGCGCAGGAATTTATTTCACTAGATACCGAAACAGGTTTTCGGGTGAAATTGCATAAAGTGGTTATGCATGTGAAATAGAATTCTAGCAAGGGGTTATTTGTGAATGTTTGTCATTAAAGTAATTGACAAAATTCTGAATAAAATAAAAGAGTTTTATTTAATGAGAGTTTGCATTAAATTTGGTGGAAATTTAATGGGAATTTGAGTGGACTTTTGAGTGGAAGGAATTTAAAGGAGATTTGTGAGTGGAGTGTCCACCCACATGAAGACGGGAGGGCAAGGGGGCAGCCCCCATGCGCCGGCCACCCCCTTGGGGTTCCCCCCTCCTCCTATAAAAGGAGCCCCCTCCTCACTTGTCTCTCACACCTCCTCGTGAAGGATCTCTCTCCCCCTCTAGAATTTATCCCCATGGTCTCGGACTAGCGAGATACATGTTCCCGGTGGCTATTCGGCAAGAAAGAGTTGTGCTTCCTCTGCATCGCTGGAGCGAGGAGGCGGAGGTTGCTCGGTGCCTCGAACGTGTGTGCGAGCACGGATGCGCTGCTGATTTGCGGCGCTAGGACTTCCTCTCGATATTGAGATCGGCAAGAGATCGTCTACATCAACCACGAGTTGAACTCGTTAAGCTTTGTCGGTCTTCAAGGGTATGTTCTCTACGGATATACATC
This sequence comes from Avena longiglumis, assembly GCA_030063025.1. NCBI lineage: Eukaryota > Viridiplantae > Streptophyta > Magnoliopsida > Poales > Poaceae > Avena > Avena longiglumis. The sequence goes on along the minus strand of CP125973.1, from coordinate 588,974,961 downwards.
TGCCCGTTTTTTGTATCTAGTAGATAGATCTTGGTATATAGTTCACATCGTAGGAAATTTTTTGTTTTCTATGCTGCGAACCCTACAGTGGTATCAGAGCCGGATCTATGCGTACATACTTTACACGGGTAGTACACATATGAGTATGTGGGCGATGATGACCATGTTGTTGCTCCTTTGTTGTGATTTTGGATATTGGTGGCATAGTGGGATGAAGCGGCCCGGACAAACTTTACATGTCCTCGCACATGAGACATGTTCCACGCTTGACATGCAACTAGTTTGCATAAGTGGCTATGGTGTCTCTCCTACTATAGTCAATATCTATTTTGCAAGCGAATTGTCAACAATTTGATTATCCTCGTTGTGGTTCATGTTCGTAGGTATGAACGGTTCTATATCGAAAGCCCTAAGCCACATAAAACTTGCAATGGATAAATTAGAGACGTCTAGTTTAGATTGTTGTTGGGCTAGTGTTATGATATGGTAGTGTTGTAAGTAGAAGTATGATATGATACTCTTACAACACACATAGCGTGTAAAATCCATAAACCTTGGATTTACACATATAGGTATGATAGTGATCATACCACGATGCACATGATAGAGATCATCTGCGAGAACCATATCATTTCAATAATAAACATATGATGTTTGATAGCATCTTATATTGCTTGTTTAGCGCTTTGTTAGCATAATAAGATGATCCCTCATTTAAATATCAAGATAAGAATGTGTTCTTCCTTTAGTATGCACCAATTATGTTTTCGTCGCTCCAAGACATCACGTGATGATCGGGTGTTCTTTGATCCACGACCATATTTTGGGTGTAAAACAGTTACACACGCGAATACTAAGGTTCTAACTTGGCGAGCCTAGCATGTACAGACATGGCCTCGGAACACGGACCGAAAGGTTAAGCATGAGTCATATAGTTGATATGATGCCCATTTGATGCTCGCCTTTGAAGCTATACCGACTCACGTGATGATCGGACTTGGTGTAGTGGATTTGGTTCATGTAATCACCAAAAAGGCACGAGGGATGTCGTTTTTGAGTGGGAGTTCATTCGTAATATAGATTAGTTGAACTCAATCTATCATACACTTAGTCTAAACTTTACAAATTCTATTGTAGATGGCACCACCTGCTTTTAATTTCAATGTGTTCATGGAGAAAGAGAAATAGCAACGAACGGTAGCAACTTTACCGAATGGGCCATGAATTTGAGGATTCTCCTCTCTGCACAAAAGCAATATGTGCTAGAAGCGCCGTTAGGCCCCCACCTTTGATGATGCCCCGACGAGGAGAAGAATGTCTATCGACTCGTCGGAGGACCACAACTTAGTTCATTGCGGCATATTGTATGGGCTAGAGCCGAACTCAAAGCGTTTCAAAGCGGCAATGCATTTGATACAATGGGTGAGTTGAAAATGATTTTCGACACATGCTTGTGAGAGCTACAACGCTCGTAAAAGTTCTTTAGCTGCATGATGGAAGAGCACTCCGTAAGTGAGCATGTACTCAAGATGTCGGGTTACTCCGATAAGCTTGTGTCCTTGGGAATATCGATTCCCATTGACTTAGGCATCCATCGTGTTCTGCAGTCTCTGCCACCTAGCTATAAGAGCTTCGTGATGAACTATAATATGCAAGGCATGAAGAAGTCTCTCCCCGAGCTTCTGTCAATGCTTAAAACTGCAGAAGTGGAGATCAAAAAGGAACATCAAGTGTTGATGATCAATAGGAACACTGGTTTCAAGAAAGACAAGAAGGAAAAACGGAAGGGAAGTAAGGCGGCAAGGTCATTGCGGCGCTGAAAACAAACCCCGAGTTGGCCCTAAGTCTGATTCAGAGTGCTACTATTGTAAGGGGACTGGCCACTGGAAGCGCAACTGCCCCAAGTATCTGGCAGACAAGAAGGCCGACAAGGCAAACAAAGGTATATATGATATACATGTTATTGATGTGTACTTGACTAGTGCTCGCAGTAGCACCTGGGTATTTGATACCGGTTCAGTTGCTAATATTTGTAACTCGAATCAGGGGCTGCGGAACAAGCGACCGCTAGCAAGGGGTGAGGTCAAGATGCATGTCGGCAATGGATCAAGCGTTGATGTGATCGCCGTCGAAACGCTGCCTCTCCACTTGCCGTGGGGATTAGTTATAAACTTGAATAAATGTTATCTGGTGCCTGCACTGAGCATGAACATTGTATCTGGATAGTGTTTGATGCGAAGTGGTTATTCATTTAAATCCGAGAACAATGGTTGTTCCATTTATATGAATGAAATCTTTTATGGTCATGCACCGATGATGAATGGTTTATTTCTATTATATCTCGATGATAATGTTACACATATTCATAATGTTGATGCTAAAAGGATTAAACTTAATGATGATATATCCGATATATGTGGCAATGCCGTCTAGGTCATATTGGCGTTAAGCATGAAGAAGCTCCATTCGGATGGACTTTTGGAATCACTTGATTATGAATCATTTGATACATGTGAGCCATGCCTTATGGGCAAGATGACTAGAACGCCGTTTTCGGTTCAATGGAGCGGGAGAGATTTATTGGAAATCATACATTCGATGTATGTGGTCCAATGAGTGTGTCATGAGGTGGATATCGTTATTTTGTTACTTTCACGGATGATTTGAGTAGATACGGTTATATCTACTTGATGAAACACAAGTCTGAAACCTTTGAAAAGTTCAAGGAATTTCAGAATGAAGTGGAAAATCATCGTAATAGAAAGATCAAATTTCTACGGTCCGACCGTGGAGGTGAGTATCTAAGTTACGAGTTTAGCACTCACATGAAAGAGTGTGAAATTGTTTCATAACTCACACCTGCCGAAACACCACAGCGAAATGGTGTGTCGGAACATCGTAATCGTACTTTATTAGATATGGTTCGATCTATGATGTCTCTGACGGACTTGCCGTTGTCATTTTGGGGTTATGCACTAGAAACTGCTGCATTCACTTTAAATCGGGCACCATCTAAATCCGTTGAAAAGACACCGTATGAATTGTGGTTTGGAAACAAACCTAAGCTGTCATTTCTTAAAGTTTGGGGATGCGATGTTTATGTGAAGAAACTTCAACCAGATAAACTCGAACCCAAAGCGGAAAAATGCGTCTTCATAGGATACCCTAAATAAACTATTGGGTATTCCTTCTATCACAGATCCGAGGGCAAGGTTTTTGTTGCCAAGAATGGATCCTTTCTAGAGAAAGAGTTTCTCGCGAAAGGTGTGAGTAGTCGGAAGGTAGAACTCGAAGAGGTTGTGGAACCTTCTCTTCAAAGTATAGCGGGTAGCGCTTGGCCGGAAGTTGTTCGAGTTGGCTCCACTGTTGAAGAGGGAACTAATGATAATGATCATGAAACTCCGAAGAGAGTACTACCGAACCTCGCAGGTCAAACAGACGTGAAGCTCCCGAGTCTGACGGAAATCTCATGAATTTCATGGTTGATGAAAATGATGACCTGCGACGTATGAAGAAGCGATGATGAGCACGGATTCCAACAAATGGTTAGAAGCCATGAAATCCGAGATGGAATACATGTATGAAAATCAAGTTTGGAACTTGGTGGAATTACCTCACGACCGAAAGGCCGTGGAGAAAAAATGGATTTTCAAAAGGAAAACTGCGTCGATGGTAATGTGACCGTCTATAAAGCTCGACTTGTCGCAAAGGGGTTTCAACAAATTCAAGGAGTTGACTACGATGAGACTTTCTCTCCCGTAGCGATGCTAAAGTCAGTTAGGATTATGTTAGCAATTGCTGCATATTTCGATTATGAGATTGTAGGGGTTCGTAGCATGGAAAACAAAAATTTTCTATCGCATACAAACAAACAAGCCAAGATCTATCTATTAGATTGTAGCAACGAGTCGATGGAATAACTTACCCTCGAAGATTCCAAAGCGGTTAACGAGAGCAGATTCTCGTGGGTGATGTAGTCGTACTCTTTCCGATCTCAAGATCGCGTGACGATCCTTCCGGCTGTGGTTCAAGGCGCTCCCATGATCACACGTTCGATTGACGAAGACCTTCCTCTCCTTGTTCCAAAGAAAATGGAGGTTGTAGCACTCTCTCGCGATTCGGCAAGATAACGGCAGTACAGGTAGAGGGGAGATCCCGAGGCTTCGCCTGCCGGAGCGAGTATGGTGGAGTATGAGAGAGCTATTAGTGGTCTAGGGATTAGACACACCAATTAGAAGGCTCTAAACCAAGGCTAGAGCAATTAGAAGCTCTAAACCAAAGCGGCTCTAAACCGGAGATTAGAGGATAGGAACTTGTGTCTAGAGGAGGAGGCCCCGCCTCCTTTTATAGGTGGAGGTGGCTGAGGAAGGGGAGGGGAGTACCTCCCCAATTCGGCCAAGGCTGGCCGCCGGCTTGGAGGAGAGGGACTCCTCCTCCAAGTTGGTTTCAACCTCCTCTTGCTTGTTTCCCACAGTTTCCTGTTTCCCACAGTTTCCTGTTTTCCACAGTTTCCTGTTTTAGCCGTTTGACTTTCAAACTGGCAGTTTGACTTTTCAGTTTTGGAACAGCAAGAACACTTTGTACATGATGCAATCATTCAATGACACATTCATGTACCCTCCGCCCAGGAGTGCCGGACAATCTGGAACCTTCTAGAACATTCCCGATGAAAACACCGGAATCATTCCCGAACTCCGAAACGGGACTTTCCTTATATGAATCTTATTCTCCGGATCACCTCGTGATATCCTGGATCCCATCCGAGACTCCGAACAACATTCGGTCTCTTTCTCATAATACCATAACTACTCAAAACAACGTCGAATCCTTAAGTGTGTCTCCCTACGGTTCGTGAATTATGCGGACATGATCGAGACACTTCTCCGAACAATAACCAATAGAGGAATCTGGAAATTCATATGGCTCCCACATATTTCTACGATTACTTTGCGATCGAATGAACCATTTACATACGATACCAATTTCCCTTTGTCTCACGATAGTTTACTTATCCGAGGTTATGATCGTCATCTCTGCATACCTAGTTCAACCTCGTTACCGATAAGTACTCTTTTCTCGTTCCGTGATATGTGATCCCTTGAGCCATCCACATGCTTGCAAGCTAATTGGATGACATTCCACCGAGAGGGCCCAGAGTATATCTATCCGTCATATGGATGGACAAATCCCACTCTTGATCCATGTGTTTCAACCAATACTTTCCGAACACTCAATGCCACCTTTATAGCCACCCAGTTACGGTGTGGTGTTTGATGTCATCAAAGCATCCATTCGGTAAAGGTGATATGCATGATCTCATGGTCGAAGGAATTAGGTTATTATGTATCAGAAAGCATATAGCAATTGAACTATTGAAATGACTTGATCTTTATGCTACGCTTATCTATAGGAGTATGTCCATCACATCATTCTCCTAATGATATGATCCTGTTGTTAATAACATCTCTATGTTCATGATCAGGAAACCATGATCATATATTAACCAACAAGCTAGTTTAACAAGAGGCTTTACTAGGGACTATTATTTTAGTTTACAAATCACACAAGTATTAATGTTTCCGATTAATACAATTATAGCATGGTATGTAAACATTTATCATAAGTGTGAAGATATGATAATAACCACTTTATTATTGCCTCTTGGGCATATCTCCAATAGTCTCCCACTTGCACTAGAGTCAATAATCTAGTTTCAAACCTTCCTGTATTCAACACCTATGGCTTTCCGGTGTTGTATGTACACGATTGCTAGTGGTCAACTGATCTCCGGATCTGACACTTCCAGGTCCGTGTGTAATTGCATGTCTTTGCGTCTCTACGCATCACTCATTCTTTAATGAGATGGCTTTGTACAAATTTGGTCTTTCGGTGTGACCTTTAGCTCTTTGGGGTTAAAACATGTTGATAATATTGTCGCACAATATATCTTCATAGTATTATCCCACTGTGAACTACACCTAGTTTGATAACAAACTACTTGACACAAATGCCCTCTTTTGCTGCTAAAATAACAGTCATATACTTAGCCTTTTGTTGTAGTATCTGTCACAATGTCTTAACTTTGGAACTCATCCAAATCAATTATGGAACTCACTTTCCATTATATTGTGCCACCTTTAGTTTAGATTGAGATAAACTTAATTTGTACTTTGTGACAAAGCTAGTATCAATGTAGTACTTTTACAATGAACTAACCATCTATTTGTCACTTCTACAAATATTATACTCTTAGTTCTTCCAAAATATCATAAGAATATCCTTACTATTGTCCAATGATCATCTTACGAATCATTCTGGTATATGCTCACAACATTTAGAGCATAGGACATATCTGGATTTGTACATATCACAGTATGATTGATACAAATACTCTTTGTGATTTCATACATCAAGTATCAAACTATACTTGATTATTTGTTTCACTTTACCAAATGTCAATACACTTGAATATATCATCAACATTTGAACTCTTTCAATCCTTTACGTATGACAAGAACCTCTCTTGTAGTTTCTATATTGAACTCATTCAATATCTTGTCTATGTACGGCACAACCATATTAGCGTCTATTGATGCTAAATATTTGGTTTTGCCTAAGTCTTTCATCGGGATGAAATTCTTAATATGTGTTAATAAAAGTTACATTATTTCCAATCAACAATATGTCTTCCACATAATGTATTAGAAACATGTCTTAGCGCTCCCACTTAATTTCTTGCAAATGCAAGCATCTCCATCGTCTCTGATGAACTTTAAAACTCCTTTAACGGTTTCATCACGTTGAAGATTCAACTCATGATGCTCACTTTAACCATTGAAGTTTGCATATGCTTTTAGCATCCTTTTGAATTAACAAAACCCTATGGACCGTGTTATGCACATGTCCTAGGCAACGATTATATTAGAAGAACTTGTTTTGTTTATTCAACTACCATATAACAAATTATATGTAGTGGTTGCTACATTAATCCGTCTAGACTAAATATCACTATGAAAGATCAAATCTTGTCATAGTCAACCTTTGAACATTGTTGTGAACTCTTTCCCAACATGTCGACTATTTCATAGATGTAAAACATCCATGTCTATTTCTTTATAGATCCAGACACAACTGTAAGGTCTTACACCTTTCTCGAGGGTCTTTCAAGTTCAAAACTTGATTTCTCGTGTATGGAAATATCACGGATTTTATGGCTTCAAGCCATTTGACGGAGTCAGGGTCCATCATCGCTTCTTTGCATGTAGTCGGTTCATTATTCTCAAATAATGATTCAACCCTCAAATCTTGGTATTTGATTGTTCATCCGACCTACTTGTTTCAATAGGAACTTGGATCTCCGTGACCACAACCTTTGAGGTACGTGAGCCATGAGCTTTTTTGCTGCCTCCGGAACACTTTTGGTGGTCTGCAACTGTACATACTGACTAAGGTTCTTTTAACCTTATCAAAGTTCTATTGTCCTCCCACTTAACTTTTCACGAAAAATTCCTTCTCAAAGAAACTTGACGTTTTATGTGACAAATACTTTTGTCTCCGATGTTATGGAGGATTACTTAACAGTTATTCGAAATAACATACAAAGACAGGTTCATCCGACTTTGGTTGCAAACATCTTTCTTATGCATAGCATACCAATGTTTAAGAAAGGACAACTTGGGTTTTATCCCAAACCATAACTTTATATGGTGTCATTTCAACGGATTATGATGGAGCTCTTTTCAGTGGAAAACGGTAATCTCTAAAGCTTTTAATCTTTAAAATACTATGGCAGTTTTATGAATTACACCTTTGATCTTACCATGTCAAACAAGGTTTAATTACATATCTCGAACGCCATACTCTTATGGTGTTTCGGGAAAATGCAAATCCACAGGGCGATTCCTTAAATCTTAGGTATTATGCTAAACTTGTAACTCAAATATCTTCCTTTATGATCTTATCATAAACTATTTATATTCTTGTTACAATGATTTTGCACTTCATCTTGAAAATCTTTGAAATTTTCAAATATTTCACACTTCATCCTTATTAAGTAAATATTCATATATTCACTCAAATTTTTGGAGAAAGCATATGAAGTTGAAATCCATCGCTCTTGACTACACATAATGAATTTCGTACAACAATATGTACAAGTTCCAATAAGCTAGTCATTCGTTCCCTTTTGGCCTATGAACGAAGTTTTGATTGTTGAAGTGTATAAGTGAATTGCACTAGCCCTTTCCATCAGTTCGGACTTTTGGTTGCATTGGCTAGTGCATGAAGCTTGACATGGTATCAGAGTCTAAGGTCTCGAGTTCGAGTCCTGGCTTTCGCAATTTATCCTAAAATTGCTGTTGACCCCTCTGTGTCCACGTATAGGCCTCTTGAGTCATACGTGAGTTTGTGCCGTCGCTTTCTTAGGTTACGTCTTGACTTCTCCCCGTCACACGTGAGAGGGGGTGTTGAAGTGTATAAGTGAATTGCACTAGCCCTTTCCATCAGTTCGGACTTTTGGTTGCATTGGCTAGTGCATGAAGCTTGACATGGTATCAGAGTCTAAGGTCTCGAGTTCGAGTCCTGGCTTTCGCAATTTATCCTAAAATTGCTGTTGACCCCTCTGTGTCCACGTATAGGCCTCTTGAGTCATACGTGAGTTTCGCGCGCCGTCGCTTTCTTCCGGTTGCACGTGCTGACTTCTCCCCGTCACACGTGAGAGGGGGTGTTGAAGTGTATAAGTGGATTGCACTAGCCCTTTCCATCAGTTCGGACTTTTGGTTGCGTTGGCTAGTGCATGAAGCTTAATATTGATTATATCTAGGAAAGTTTCACAAGCGTCATTTGATCAAAATCAAATAGACTACAAAATTCCATTCATATGGAGTTTCTTCATGTTTTGTTTCCATTATAATTTAAACTGCGATGTCACTTCCTAACTGATCTTTCAATCAATTTTTCTTTCGACATTTTTAGCACTAATTTTATGGATGTGATTTCTCCAACGAGATTTGTGAATCATCCATCTTTTATGGATTACGACAATTATTTGAACAACCCTTTTGTTCTCATAATACCTGATAAAACAAATCTTGAAGGCAAGCTTTGATGTTTTAACGAGCAACACAATAACCCTTTATTTGTTCTCGATGAACATCATCACATATTCTTTTGCTAGTTACTTAGGCCATTGTAGTTCATGAATTCTGTTGTTTCGTATGACGATTCACACCAACAAATTCAGTATCAAATACTTAAGAACCACATTGTTTAATAAGCAAAGAATATAGCCATAACATGTATATCATCTATATACTTAAACTGAACAATTCTAGTCTTTTCTTTTTTGCCATATATTTATGAGATTCTCTTCAAGATTTCCTTTTACATTTGAAAGAATCTATCAACATCAATAGTGGAGTCATACATATGACACATAATCCAAAGCGTGTATAATTAAATACCAATGTCTTTGGACTTGCACTTTGAAGTAGATCACCATCATCAAATGTTTGGTGTTCTTTCAAATTCCTTTCTTTAGTAATCTCTTGGTGTAGTAAAAATTTCACCCACATCAAAAATTCACCTTCATCATGGATTTATCCATGATCAAGCTACTTTTAGCTTGCAACGGTGAATCGCAAGTATAATGTTGCTCTCCAAAACCTTTTGGAGGATTAGGACAACTAGTGTCTCCAACCTTTTGCAAATTCTCATCAAATATGAGAACATAACTTTTGCCATATTATACTCCATCATGTTGTAACCAAAACTTCGTTTCAGATATCACAATATCTTCCACACATCATGGTTTCTGAAACAACTCTTTCAGATCCTAGATAACTTTGATATTAAGACAATCCTTTGAATATCAAGAATCATGGAAACAAACATGATACTTATACACTAACACTTGGAATTGTTACTCTTGATTTAATACTAATTATTAAACTTCATGGAGTAACCGGAGCTTACTGAAAGTTTGCAGTAGGACTTTTAAACTTTAGATTAACACTTCAAAACAATACGATACCAGTTCGTAAAGTAACTAACCAGAATTATATAGTTCTATCATCTCAATTATAACTAAGTGCAAGGTGGTAAAGGGATGCCAATGACTATAACAACTATGCAAATTCACTTTGATTTAGTTTATGATAAATTGAGTTCTAATTAATAATTAAATTAATCTAGGTGAACTCCCACTCAAAACAATATCCCTCACATTGTTTTAGTGATTACACGAACCAAATCCACCACATCAAAACCGATCATCACGAGAGTTGATATAGCTTCAATGGCGAACAATCAACATGTTCATCATATCTACTATATGACTCATGCTCTACCTTTCGGTAATCCGTGTTCCTGAGGCCATGTCTGTACATGCTAGGCTCGTCAAGATCAAACCTTAGTTTCCGCATGAGCAAATCTGGCTTGCTCACGTTGTATACACTGCAGAATCTAACACCCGATCATCACGTGGTGCTTGAAACAACAAGCTTTAGCGGTGCTAACTAAGGGTGAACACTTTATGACTTGAAATTCATGTGCATGAGGGATCATCTTATAATGCTACCGTCTACTAAGCAATACAAGATGCATAAAGGATTAACATCACATGCAATTCATAATATGTGATATGATATGGCCTTTCTTCTTTGTGCTTGATCTCCATCTTCAAGCACGAACATGATCTCCATCATTACGGCATTGCATCAAGGTCAATGACTGCTCCATGGTTGTCGTCCACGGCTTCAACTATTACAACTACTTTGAATAGACACATGGTCTTAACATAAATTAAAGACAACCATATATTCTGCGGTTACCAACTTACAATAAGGAACATTGCATACATCAAATATAATCACAATCATGGCCATATCACATCATCTGACACCCCTGCAAAACAAAGTTAGACGCCTCTACTTTCTTTGCATATTTTACGTGGTTTGGGGCTTTCAATAAGTGTCGTTTTAACTTACGAACAAGAACCACAACATTGATACTAGCATTGTTGATCACCCGTTGTAAATTGGATCTTAACTATGCTAGGAGAAACAGCACCCAAAGCCACTTATGCAATACAAGTTGCATGTCAAGCGTGGAGCAAGTCTCATGAACGATGTCATGTAAGGTTAGCCCGGGCCGCTTCATCCCAACATACCGCAAGATGCAAAGTACACAAGAAGCAATCGACAATAAAACCATCAACGCCCACAATGACCATTGCGTTCTACTCGTGCAACAAATATACATATAGACACGGCTCTGATACCACTGTAGGGGTTCGTAGCATGGAAAACAAAATTTTTCTATCGCATACAAACAAACAAGCCAAGATCTATCTATTAGATTGTAGCAACGAGTCGATGGAATAACTTACCCTCGAAGATTCCAAAGCGGTTAACGAGAGCAGATTCTCGTGGGTGATGTAGTCGTACTCTTTCCGATATCAAGATCGTGACGATCCTTCCGCTCTTGGTTCGGAAGCGCTCCTTGATCGGTCACACGTTCGATACTCGCGAAGACCTTCCTCTCCTTGTTCCAAAGACGGAGGTTGTAGCACTCTCCTCGCGATTCCAAGCATAACGGCGTGGTACCTAAGTAGAGGGAGATCCCGAGGCTTCGCCTTAAGCCGGAGCGAGTATGGTGGAGTATGAGAGAGCTATTAGTGGTCTAGGATTATACACACCAATTAGAAGGCTCTAAACCAAAGGCTAGAGCAATTAGAAGCTCTAAACCAAAACGGCTCTAAACCGCAGATTAGAGGATAGGAACTTGTGTCTAGAGGAGGAGGCCCTGCCCCTCCTTTTATAGGTGGAGGGCTGGCCGAGGAAGGGAGGGAGTACCTCCCAATTCGGCCAAGGCTGGCCGCCGGCTTGGAGGAGAGGGACTCCTCCTCCAAGTTGGTTTCAACCTCCTCTTGCTTGTTTCCCACAGTTTCTGTTTCCCACAGTTTCTGTTTTCCACAGTTTCTGTTTAGCCGTTTGACTTTCAAGCTGCAGTTTGACTTTTCAGTTTTGGAACAGCAGAACACTTTGTACATGATGCAATCATTCAATGACACATTCATGTACCCTCCGCCCAGAGTGCGGACAATCTGAACCTTCTAGAACATTCCCGATGAAAACACGGAATCATTCCCGAACTCAAACGGACTTTCCTTATATGAATCTTATTCTCCGGACCATTCCGGATCACCTCGTGATATCCTGGATCCCATCCGAGACTCGAACAACATTCGGTCTCTTTCTCATAATACCATAACTACTCAAAACAACGTCGAATCCTTAAGTCTGTCTCCCTACGGTTCGTGAATTATGCGGACATGATCAAGACACTTCTCGAACAATAACCAATAGAGGAATCTGAAATTCATATGGCTCCACATATTTCTCGATTACTTTGCGATCGAATGAACCATTTACATACGATACCAATTTCCCTTTGTCTCACGATAGTTTACTTATCCGAGGTTATGATCGTCGGTATCTCGCATACCTAGTTCAACCTCACCGATAAGTACTCTTTTCTCGTTCCGTGATATGTGATCCCTTGTGAGCCAGTCACATGCTTGCAAGCTAATTGGATGACATTCCACCGAGAGGGCCGAGTATATCTATCCGTCATATGGATGGACAAATCCCACTCTTGATCCATGTGTTTCAACCAATACTTTCCGAACACTCAATGCCACCTTTATAGCCACCCGATACGGTGGTGTTTGATGTCATCAAAGCATCCATTCGGTAAAGGTGATATGCATGATCTCATGGTCGAAGGAATTAGGTTATTATGTATCAGAAAACATATAGCAATTGAACTATTGAAATGACTTGATCTTTATGCTACGCTTATCTATAGGAGTATGTCCATCACATCATTCTCCTAATGATATGATCCTGTTGTTAATAACATCTCTATGTTCATGATTAGGAAACCATGATCATATATTAACCAACAAGCTAGTTTAACAAGAGGCTTTACTAGGGACTCTTATTTTAGTTTACAAATCACACAAGTATTAATGTTTCCGGTTAATACAATTATAGCATGGTATGTAAACATTTATCATAAGTGTGAAGATATGATAATAACCACTTTATTATTGCCTCTTGGGCATATCTCCAACAGAGATATGGCAGATGGATGTCAAAACCGCGTTTCTCAATGGTAATATTGAAGAAGAGTTGTATATGATACAACCAAAGGGTTTTGTCGATCCTAAGGATGCTAACAAGGTGTGCAAGCTTCAGCGATCCATCTATGGATTGAAGCAAGCATCACGAAGTTGGAATCTCCGCTTTGATGAGGTGATCAAAGAGTTTGGATTTTTCCAAACTTATGGAGAAGCTTGTATTTACAAGAAAGTGAGTGGGAGCAATGTGGCATTTCTGATATTATATGTGGATGACATATTATTGATCGGAAATGATATAGATATTTTAAACAGTGTTAAAAGTTATCTAAACAGCAAAATTTCAATGAAGGACCTAGGTGAAGCATCATACATATTAGGCATAAAGATCTATAGAGATAGATCTAGGCGCCTAATAGGGCTATCGCAAAGTACATACCTTGATAAGATTTTAAAGAAGTTTAAAATGGACGAAGTAAGAAGGGTTCTTACCTATGTTGCAAGGCAAGACATTGAGTAAGACTCAAAGTCAACCGGCGGAAGAAAGAGATAATGGACAAAGTCCCCTATGCTTCAGCCATAGGCTCTATAATGTACGCCATGCTATGTACAAGACCGGATGTGGAACATGCTATTAGTTTGATTAGTAGGTACTAATCGGATCCAGGTTCGAAACACTGGATAGCGGTCAAGAATATCCTTAAGTACTTACAAAGAACTAAGGATATGTTTCTTGTATACGAAGGTGAAGAAGAGCTCGTCGCTAAGTGTTATGTCGATGCTAACTTTGACACCGATCCGGATGACTCTAAGTCTCAATCCGGATACCTATTTCTCATGAATGGCGGAGCGGTTAGTTGTAGGAGCTCCAAACAACCTGTGGTAGCGGGATCAACAACGGAGGCCGAATATGTTCTTTGCTTGAGCGGCTCGAGCGATTTGGATGAAGGAGTTCATATCCGAACTAGGAGTGGTGGCAAACGCGTTGGACACAATGGTGATCTATTGTGACAACAATGGTGCCATTGCCAATGCCAAAGAGCCAAGGTCTCACAAGCATTCCAAGCATATTAAGCGCCGGTTTCACTCCATCCGCGAGCATGTCAAGGATGGAGATATAAAGATTTGTAAAGTACATACGGATCTCAATGTAGCAGATCCGTTGACTAAAACTCTCCTAGAGCAAAACATGATCAACACGAACTCAATGGGTGTTAGATTTATCACTATGTAACTAGATTATTGTCTCTAGTGCAAGTGGGAGGCAAGGAATATCTCACGAGAGGCAATAATAAAGTGTTTATTATCTGTATTCCAAGTATATGATAGATGTTTATTTTGCATGCTATAATTGTATTAATACGGAAGCGTTAATACATGTGTGTTTAATAAACAAATAGAAAGTTCCTAGTTATGCCTCTCTCATAAACTAGCTCGTTGATTAACAAGATGATCAAGGTTTCATGATCATGGACATTGGATGTTGTTAATAACGGGATCACAACATTAGTGTAATGGTATGATGAACATTCATCCAAGTATAGCATTACGATCAAAGTCATTGAGTTTATATTGCTATAACAACTTACGAAGTGATCCTAATCCTTAGACCATGAGATCATGTCAATCACTAACACCGGAAGAGTTTCTTGATAACATCAAACGTCACACCGTAACAGGGTGATTATAAAGATGGATTCAGAACTAATAAAGTGTTATGTTGAGGCTCATCGATCGAGAGTGGAATTTGTTCATCCCGATGACGGATAGATATACTCTGGGCCCTCTCGGTGATATCACATTGATTAGCTTGCAAGCAAGTGATTTGATCACTAGAATGTTATATCACAGGAACGAGAAAAGAGTGCATGTTGGTATAGAGATCAAACTAGGTATGGAGATACCGACGATCGAATCTCGTACATGTAATATATCGTGAAACAAAGGGATTAAGATACTAGCGTAAAAGGTTCCAACGATCACAAGAAAGTCATCGTTGAATGTGTGGAGTCGATATGGGTCTCGGATCCGCTTCGATTATTGATCGAGAGGGTCTCGATCATGTCCGCATTATTCACGAACCGTAGGGTGACACATAAGAGACACCGACATCCAATTAGAGCAAATGTTTCATGCCGAAAGAATGAACAAGCGCGAATTTATTTCACTAGATACGAAACAGGTTTTTGGGTGAAATTGCATAAAGTGGTTATGCATGTGAAATGGAATTCTAGCAAGGGGTTATTTGTGAATGTTTGTCATTAAAGTAATTGACAAAATTCTGAATAAAATAAAAGAGTTTTATTTAATGAGAGCTTGCATTAAATTTGGTGGAAATTTAATGGGAATTTGAGTGGACTTTTGAGTGGAGGGAATTTAAAGGACGTTTGTGAGTGGAGTGTCCACCCACATGAAGAGGGGAGGGCAAGGGGGCAGACCCATGCGCCGGCCACCCCTTTGGGGTTCCCCCCTCCTCCTATAAAAGGAGCCCCCCTCCTCACTTGTCTCTCACACCTCCTCGTGAAGGATCTCTCTCCCCCTCTAGAATTTATCCCCCATGGTCTCGGACTAGCGAGATACATGTTCCCGGTGGCTATTCGGCAAGAAAGAGTTGTGCTTCCGCTGCATCGCTGGAGCGAGGAGGCGGAGGTTGCTCGTGCCTCGAGCGTGTGTGCTTGAGCACGGATCTTGCTGATTTGCGGCGCTAGGACTTCCTCTCGATATTGAGATCGGCAAGAGATCGTCTACATCAACCACGAGTTGAACTCGTTAAGCTTTGTCGGTCTTCAAGGGTATGTTCTCTACGGATATACATCCGCCCGTTGTTTGTATCTAGTAGATAGATCTTGGTATATAGTTCACATCGTAGGAAATTTTTTGTTTTCTATGCTGCGAACCCTACATGCATACCTTGTTAGCATCTTTAGGATCGACAAAACCTTTGGGTTGCATCATATACAACTCTTCATCAATGTCTCCATTGAGGAATGTTGTTTTGACATCCATCTGCCATATCTCATAATCATAATATGCAGCGATTGCTAACATAATCCTTACAGACTTTAGCTTCGCTACAGGTGAGAAAGTCTCATCGTAGTCAACTCCTTGAATTTGTCGAAACCCTTTTGCGACAAGTCGAGCTTTATAGACAGTAACATTACCATCAGCACCCGTTTTCTTCTTGAAAATCCATTTGTTCTCGACAGCCTTCCGGCCATCTGGTAAGTCCACCAAAGTCCATACTTGGTTTTCGTACATGGATCCAATCTCGGATTTCATGGCTTCTTGCCATTTATTGGAATCTGGGCTCATCATCGCTTCCTCATATGTCGCAGGGTCATCGGTGTTGTCCACCAACATGACATTCATAACGGGATCATACCAATCATGAGTGGTACGAGTTCTCGTTGACCTGCGAGGCTCTGTAGCAACTACAACCGAAGTTTCATGATCATCATCATTAGCTTCCTCTCTTATTGGTATAGGCGTCACAGGAACTACTTCCGGTGTTGCGCTACTTGCAATTTCGAGAGAAGGTTCGACAACCTCGTCGAGTTCTACTTTCCTTCCAGTCACTTCTTTCGAGAGAAATTCCTTCTCTAGAAAGGATCCATTCTTGGCAACGAAGATTTTGCCTTTGGATCTATGATAGCAGGTATAACCAATAGTTTCCTTCGGGTATCCTATGAAGATGCATTTTTCCGCTGTGGGTTCAAGCTTGTCCGGCTGTAACTTCTTTACATAGGCTTCGCAACCCCAAACTTTAAGGAAAGAAAATTTAGGTTTCTTCCCAAACCATAATTCATACGGTGTCGTTTCAACGGATTTAGATGGTGCCCTATTTAAAGTGAATGCGGCTGTTTCTAATGCATAACCCCAAAATGATAGCGGTAAATCTGTAAGTGACATCATAGAACGAACCATATCTAAGAGAGTTCGATTACGACGTTCGGAAACACCATTACGCTGTGGTGTTCCCGGTGGTGTCAATTGTGAAAGTATTCCGCATTTCTTCAAATGCTCGCCAAACTCGTAACTTAGATATTCACCTCCACGATCAGAACGTAGAAATTTAATCTTCTTGTTACGTTGATTCTCTACCTCGCTTTGAAATTCCTTAAACTTCTCGAAAGTTTCGGACTTATGTTTCATGAAATAGATATACCCATATCTACTCAAGTCATCCGTGAAGGTAAGAACATAACGATAACCACCGCGTGATGCTACACTCATTGGGCCACACACATCGGTATGTATGCCAACAAGTCCGTAGCTCGCTCCATCATACCAGAAAATGGAGTCTTAGTCATTTTACCCATCAGACATGCTTCGCATCTTTCAAGTGATTCAAAATCAAGTGATTCAAGAAGTCCATCGGAATGGAGTTTCTTCATACGCTTCACTCCAATGTGACCAAGGCAGCGATTGCCACATATAGGTCGAGTTATCGCTCAATTTCAAACGTTTAGCCTCAATGTTGTTAATATGTGTATTTCCACTATCGAGATTCAATAAGAATAGACCATCTATCAAAGGTGCATGTGCATAAAACATATTACTCATATAAATCGAACAACCATTATTCTCGGACTTAAACAAGTAACCGTCTCGCAATAAACAAGATCCTGATATAATGTTCATGCTTAACGCAGGCACCAAATAACAATTATTTAAGTATAAAACTAATCCCGATGGTAGATGAAGGGATCACATCAACCTTTGATCCGTTTCCCACGCGCATCGTCACCTCGTTCTTCGCTAGCTTCCGTTTATTCTGCAGCACCTGTTTCTGTAGGGTTTCGTAGCATGGAAAACAAAAATTTTATATCGCATACAACCAAACAAGCCAAGATCTAGCTACTAGACTGTAGCAACGAGTCGATGGAATAACTTACCCTCGAAGATTCCAAAGCGTTTAACGAGAGCGGATTCTCGTGGGTGATGTAGTCGTACTCTTCCCGATCTCAAGATCGTGTAGACGATCCTTCCGGCGCTGCGTTCCGGCAGCGCTCATGATCGGTCACACGTTCGATTCGACGAAGACCTTCCTCTCCTTGTTCCATGAAAATGGAGGTTGTAGCACTCTCCTCGCGATTCCGGCAGCACAACGGCGTGGTACCGGAAGTAGAGGGGAGATCTCGCAGGGCTTCGCCTTAAGCCGGAGCGAGTATGGTGGAGTATGAGAGAGGGCTATTAGTGGTCTAGTGATTAGACACACCAATTAGAAGGCTCTAAACCGAAGGCTAGGGCAATTAGAAGCTCTAAACCAAAACGGCTCTAAACCGGAGATTAGAGGATAGGAACTTGTGTGTCTAGAGGAGGAGGCCCTGCCCCTCCTTTTATAGGTGGGAGGGGCGGCCAAGGGGAGGGGAGTCCCTCCCCAAGTCGGCCTTGGTTGGCGCGCCGGCTTGGAGAGGAGACTCCTCCCCCAAGTCGGTTTCAAACACCTCTTGCTTGTTTCCCACAGTTTCCTGTTTTAGCCGTTTGACTTTCAAACTGGCCATTTGACTTTTCTGTTTTAGGATTCAATTTAATCCTTTATTTGGAACAGCAAGAACACTTAGTACATGATGTAATCATTGCAATATGTAATGACACATTCATGTACCCCTCCCCCCCGGAGTGTCGGACATTCTGGAACCTTCTAGAACATTCCCGATGAAAACACCGGAATCATTCCCGAACTCCGAAACGGGACTTTCCTTATATGAATCTTATTCTCCGGACCATTCCGGATCACCTCGTGATATCCCGGATCCCATCCGAGACTTCGAACAACATTCGGTCTCTTTCTCATAATACCATAACTACTCAAACAACGTCGAATCCTTAAGTGTGTCTCCCTACGGTTCGTGAATTATGCGGACATGATTGAGACACTTCTCCGAACAATAACCAATAGAGGAATCTGGAAATTCATATGGCTCCCACATATTTCTACGATTACTTTGCAAATCGAATGAACCACTTACATACGATACCAATTTCCCTTTGTCTCACGATAGTTTACTTATCCGAGGTTATGATCGGTGGTATCTCTGCATACCTAGTTCAACCTCGTTCGATAAGTACTCTTTTCTCGTTCCGTGATATGTGATCCCTTGTGAGCCAGTCACATGCTTGCAAGCTAATTGGATGACATTCCACCGAGAGGGCCAGAGTATATCTATCCGTCATATGGATGGACAAATCCCACTCTTGATCCATGTGTCTCAACCTATACTTTCCGAACACTCAATGCCACCTTTATAGCCACCCGATTCACGGTGTGGTGTTTGATGTCATCAAAGCATCCATCCGTAAAGGTGATATGCATGATCTCATGGTCGAAGGAATTAGGTTACTATGTATCAGAAAGCATATAGCAATTGAACTATTGAAATGACTTGATCTTTATGCTACGCTTATCTATAGGAGTATGTCCACCATATCATTCTCCTAACGATATGATCTTGTTGTTGATAACATCTCAATGTTCATGATAGGGAAACCACAATCATTAATCAACCAACAAGCTAGTGAAGTATAGAGGCTATACTAGGGACTTCAAATTAAGTTTACAAATCACACAAGTATTAATGTTTCCTTGTTAATACTATTATTGCATGAATGCAAACATTTATCATAAACACAAAGATATAATAATAACTACATTATTATTGCCTCTAGGGCATATCTCCAACAGTTTCGAGTTACAAATATGAGCAACCAAACCAATATCAAATACCCAGGCACTACTATGAGTACTAGTGAGATACACATCAATAACATGTATATCGGATATACCTTTCTTCTTGATGTTGCCGTTCTTCAAATCCGCCAAGTACTCTGGGCAATTCCGCTTCCAGTGACCTTCTCCCTTGCAGTAAAAGCACTCAATATCAGGCTTAGGTCCAGCTTTGGTTTTCTTCGCCGGCGCGGTAACTTTCTTACCACCCTTCTTGAAGTGTCCCTTTTGCTTAGACTTGCCTTTCTTGAATTTGGTGGTCTTATTGACCATCAACACTTGGTGCTCTTTCTTGATCTCCACTTCTGCAGATTTTAGCATGGCAAAGAGTTCTCACTACTGCAGAACGGCCCATGCGTCCCGGTTGGTAAGAGCCATTAGTCCCGGTTGCCCAACCGGGACGGGGCAATCGGGACTAAAGCTCTAACCATTAGTCCCGGTTGCCCCACCAACCGGGACAAATGGGTGCGCGCGTGGCAGCAGCAAAGCGTGAGGGGTGGAGCATAGTCCCGTCGTAACACGAACCGGACTAATAACCTGCCGCGGCAGAGATTTAGCTCATCTCGCCGCGGCGAAGAATTCATTTTGCACATTTTGTTGTGGCAGCATTTTCGCCACTTTTTGTGCCGCAAGAGAATTCATTTAGGTTGTTTTATTGTTTATTTAGTGTTTTGCACTTATCAATGAAGGAACCTTGTATTACACAAGATCATCATGACAATATTACATTCAATACACGGATCGAGTTCATGCACTACATACAAAAGTATTCCCCTTGTCTATACACGGATCGAGTTGCTATTTTTACAATCCCTATTGTCTATACACAGAATAGTATTCCCCTTTCGGGTTTAGGACTTCTGCATCCAAGAATCCCGCCAATTCCTCCTGAATTGCTCGTACGCGATCCTTTGGCAGAAGACCGTCCCGTAGACGTTCGATCTGATTTAAAAAAGGAGTCAGTCTATATATATGAATGAAACTAAACACAATTTGTTTGAAAATAAAACTATAGAAATTGTTTACATACGTGGAGTTGCTCTAAATTTCTGCCCTTCTCATCGCACGTCTGCCGGATGAACTCGCATACATAGTATCCACATAGATTGTTACCTGGTCCCTGCGTCAGGCACTTTACGAGAACATAGTTCAATCAAAATAATAATCAAGCATGATAATACTGTATCAAAACTAGAATCAAAGAGATGCGCGGATATAGCTAGTGGTGCTTACATCTAGTGGTTGAAATGTAAGCTCCTCTTTACAAACACCCCTAGCCTTGTTGGTGAACCGTTTCCAAGTGCTGCCCGGCGAAGAAAACGAATAAAAGAAGTTATTAAGTACTTGATATCATAAAATTCACGAACGTTGCCGATATAGTGTCGTAATGATTAGAATTACATTGGAGAAGTATCTGCATGTCCTTCCACGTCTCAAGGGGTTTATGTTTGAGTCCATGACTAGTACACGCCCTTTGTCAAGTTGAATGATTAACGAATATAGTGGAAGTTGCGAATGCATAACTAATCAATTATATACTTAACATCGAGTAAGCGAAATAGAAAGTGTATACAAGACAATAACACTCACTCGAAGTTGTAAGGAAAAAGTATTTCCTTTTGGTTTCTTGAAACCTTAACGCGTGTACTATATTATCCTCCGTATCCTGGGGCTTATTTTGAGATTAGCTTCATGAACCCAATATGGGTCAATGAAGCCAATATCATAGATTTGTCCTCTCTTGCATTCGAGAATCTTCATTACGCATATTACGGTATGATTATATACATGCAATAAACAAAGTGAGATAGCTGGAGACTAAGTTAATTACAGAATTAGTACTTACGGACAATAGGCGATATGAGCGATTTGTCCAAGGCGTCTTGATTGAATAATTGAAATAGCTCAACAAATTCAATGGATATCATGTCATCACTTTCTTTCCCATGATGCTTTTTGTAACCCTCAAGACTATCCGATTAGCCCGCCCTTGTGGCGTGCATGTACCATTATGCAATCTTAGCATTTTGTTGAAAGATTATTTACCTCCTCGGGTTTGACGAGAGGTTTGCCGTCGGTATTTGTATGCTACTTCACTCACGGGAAGAACTCTAATGGGATAAGTCTGGGCAATACTCATACCTTGAGTGGCGGCTTCTCAGACAGTAAGCACCTGGATCATCTGCACTTCGCCCCATATTTGCTCGACCCCACATTGGTTTGGGAAATCACCTTGAGAGGGCGCAAGTCTGCTTTTGCTTGTTCTCCGAGCTGGGCAATAGATTTCTCGCTTGCATCAAGATCTTGCTCTTGAGGCTTTTGTGCCGCATGTGACTTGAGAATAGAACGCTCATAGTCGATGACAGCTTTGGCTCGGGTTGATGAAGAGTCTTTAGCATTTTGAACACTTTGGCTTTTTCTTCTTTGGTCTTGGGGAACTCGCTCTTTCGGCCGCCTCACTTAGCGAAAACGTCGCTGCTTCCGCATCAACCCGAGCCGCGGTCTCCTCTTCAAGATCATAATCTCTCTTGGGAGGAACCGTTGGTACTTTTGGAAGAGGCTCTTGTTTACGTTTCGGCGATCGCCACGACGACAAGATGACGCTTACGCTTTTTATCCCGAGGCGCCGCGATGGCTCCTTGGCGATGGCTGCACCGAGACGGTGAGGCGACGGAGCCGGGTGAGGCGACGAAGACGGCTGCATGGCGGCGACGACCTCGGCTGAGACGGGTGAGACGGCAGCGAAGATGGCCTTGGCGTGTGATTTGAAGCACGATACAATCCTTCGCCATAGAATGGTGACGTTTTTGCGTCACCCAGATCACATCCCCTTCACCAAGGGTAGTGAAGATCCAAAACCTCAAAGGTGGGCATGATTTCATCCACGCCGACAACAGCAGAGCCTCCGAACCGGACGATCGTGGTAAGTTGGTGTGGTCGAATTGGTAAGGCATAGCCGACCGCCACCTTCATTGATATGTTCACAACTTTGACATGTAGCTCGCAGCGGTGTCATCTCTGATATCATCCTTTGGGTAGCCAACAGGAGCCATCGTCGGTGCATCATCGGCATCGCCATTGTCATCACCGGGACCTCGGTGGAAGCCACATCGCTTTTCGATTATTCGATAGGCGGTAGCATCGAATGCGGTGTCTTTCTTGAGATGGGGCCCGTAGTACTTTGCTCTTTAAGTGAGTTAATTTCATCTTGTTGTTGCTTTAATCGTTCTTCAATTAAACGCATTTGCTCTTTCGACTTTCTGCTTCAACCGCCGCTGTCCTTACTCCTCCGACGGCTTCTATCGATATTTCTTCCTCTTCGAAACCCAGTCCTCCATGATTGGGAGCCTATTGTGCCTCGTGTTCGTCCATCATGTTCCTTATTTCCAAGGGCGAGTGTGAGCTCATCATTCTCTCTATCGGGAATGAAGTCCCCATCTTTAACACCTTTCTCGCTTTTCTCATCCTCTCGATTGGCAAGGGTCTTCTTTATGTCGTATGGTATATATACACCTCCTTCCGAGTCCAACGTGCCCCCATGCCCGTAAAACCAATTCCTTGCACGTTCTACCCAATCGTCTGCCTCGGGTGATATTTTTATCACGCAGCCTCGCTCAAGTTTCTCCCACTTAGGAATGCCACTGTAGCCACCTTGCCCCATAGTATGGTGATACTTCTTGTTAGCGACATTCACTTATTCTTTGCGACATTTCCTTAGCTTTTTCGATGTCTTGTATTCCACAAACTCAGCCCGAATGGTTTTATCTTCAAACCAGTCTTCTTGAAATCTGAGTCTTCTCTTTCACGACATAGTCAAGGTGCAATCTTTTCTTCCAGTTGGTGAAACCTGGGCCATCTTCTTCAAAGCCCACTCCACGACCTTAGCCTCCATGGCTCTCCCATGTTGTAAGGCGTCCTCAATCGGATCCTCCGCATTTGGATCCAGATCTATCTTCGTAGTTTGAAATTAACCATGAGCCTCTTCCACGAGAAATCTTTGGCGTGGTTAGGGACAAATAAACATGTTCCTCTTCATCCGCATTAGCAGGCCTATTCCAATTTCTAATGGTGATCGATTAAGTCCCTAACGATTACTCCGCATTGTGCCACAAATTTGGTTGCGACAACTTCGGAGTCGATTCTGCCGTCTACGACATCTTCGATCTGAACCTCTCATGGTCTTCCAACTTTTGGTTGGGCCTCGTGCGCTCATTTCAAGAGATTCCTTCGATCCGGAGGGCTAAAAGAAGAAAGATCGTTACTATTTCTATATAGATAGCAGATGATTAATTAATGAATTGATTTATATTACATGCACCTCCGAGCGGCCGTCTTCTCGGTTACACAAGGCATCGCCTTCTCTCATGAAGGCAACACCTTCAACCTCAAACAAGTTGTCTACTCCGTAAAAGAGGATCACCCTCACCGGAGTTGTTCGTAAACGTTGATACGTCTAAATTATCTTCCCCACGGATCACACCTGGATCAACTCTTCCTTTTCTTCGTCTCGACGTGTGGGTCCATATTTTACGCATAGGTGGAAAAGCGAATAAGTCAAAGCGGCTAAAGGAGAAAGTTACGAATAAGTCAAAGCTAACGAATATTTTCCGGATCAAGGTGAAACCCTAATATATACATACACAATAATAAAATGAAGAGAAACCCTAAACCCTAAGGCTATGAGAGGGAACATGAGTATAAGGCTACAAAAGGTCTTGATCTATCTATGGTCTTGATCTCGGTCTTCGATCTCAATCTCGATATCGTATTCTACCGAGAAGAACCAAATCACCGGAAAGAAAGGGAAACAATCAACACATGGCATCGATGCAATGCTCAAGCAATGATGATGATACGACAAGTTAATGTGCATTGGAATGTAACCCTAAAGCATTCTCGACAAGTTAATTGGGGTTCCGAGGGGCGCAAACCCTAACTCAAGGAACTCCGGAATCACCTGTTAGGGTTACTAGGGTGTTCTAATTAAACTTGTCATTTAAGTTGTTGAACAATGCATTATTATAGCATAGATAGATAGTTCTCATTTTTCTGAACATTTTGGTATATTATTTGTATTTTTCTGTATTACAGATTAAAAGTTATTGAATTTACAAGTTTTATTCAAATTCTGAAATTATTAAATCAAATGTTTAAACCTTTTGCACCATAGTAACAACTAGCCATAGTGGCTGACAGGTGGGGCCCGGAGCCACCTCAGCAGCCACGCAAGCAAAGGGGAAACAGAGGACAGGCAGGCAGGCCATGACGGCGGGCAGGCAGGGTCGCAGCCTGGCAGGCTCTTACCTTCATAGCACAGGGATCAGGGCCTCAGGGAGAGTCGGGAAGATGGGGTGCGGGAGCGTAAACAGCTGGCAAGATGGCCTTGGACCCTGGCGGCTTGACTGGTGGCGGCACGTTTCCTATAGCGAGTAGCGACAGAGAGGGCGAGCTGGACGCGAAGGAGTTGAGCGATGAGGCTTCTCACGGACTCGGTCGAGCGAACAGTAAGATGGGCGATCCCTGGGTACACTACGGCCAAATTTCTTTTATCGTTATATGGTATGGTATGGGGATTTTCGCTGCGCCGGGCCATGGCCCAGGTTGCCACAGGCACGGATCCGCCTGCTCTACCTCGTCTCACGCGCCTGGGGCAGGCTCCAGCTCGCCTCGCCTCCTCCTCGACGCCGCCGCCTTGGCGCTCATCGCCGTCCTCCTCGTGCCCCACCACAGCGTCAAGGTCGCCTCCTCCTCGACGCCGCGCTCATCGTCGCCGCCACCACCAGCAGAGGGAGGGGAGGAGAGGCAGGGAGGGCGGCGACTGACAGCAGCGGGGGACGGCGCGGTCGTCGGCGGAAGCAGAGACGGGCAGCGGTCGTCGGGGAAGGAGACGGCGGGCGGCGCGTCGCCAGCTGGAAGAGACGCGGTGGCGGCCGGAGGCGGAGGCGTTGACGATGAGCCACTGAGCGCTGGCGGTGGCGAGGCAACGCTGGCTGCGTCGTCGTCGGCACGCAGGCGAGGCAGGCAGAAGTGAGTGGGAAGGGAAGAAGAAGAGGAGGCACGTTATAACTAAAGGGCCTTTAGTCGGTTCGTGGCTCCAACCGACTAAAGTGCATACGTCCGGTTGGAGCCACCAACCAGACCTATAGTCCAATTTTCAGCAGTGAAGGGCGCTAGGACTCTTCCGTCCCGGTTGGTGGCTCCAACCGGGACGTATTCCCCTGTTTTCAAATTTTTTCAGTTATTTTCTCTCTGTTCCCGCCTTTTTTTTATTTTGGGGTTTAAATTTGTAATGTTTTTTAAATGATAATTAATTTGGAATTTAGAAAAACTTTAAACATAAAAAGTGTTTGGATTTGAATAAATAATTCGAAACCATTTTCTGTTTTGAAAAATAATTAATGTAACCATTTAAAATATGAACCATTTACAATTAAAAATGAATTAACTTATATTTTTTTAATATCAATTTGGAATTTAGAAAAACTTTAAATATAAGAAGTGTATGGATTTGAATAAATAATTCAAAAACATATTCTATTTTTAAAAAATAATTAATGTAACCTTTTAAAATGAATTAACTTATATTTTTGAATATTAATTTGGAATTTAGAAAAATTTTAAATATAAGAAGTGTATGGATTTGAATAAATAATTCAAAAACATATTCTATTTTTAAAAAAATAATTAATGTAACCTTTTAAAATGAATTAACTTATATTTTTGAATATTAATTTGGAATTTAGAAAAACTTTAAATATAAGAAGTGTATGGATTTGAATAAATAATTCAAAAACATATTCTATTTTTAAAAAATAATTAATGTAACCTTTTAAAATGAATTAACTTATATTTTGAATATTAATTTGGAATTTAGAAAACTTTAAATATAAGAAGTGTATGGATTTGAATAAATAATTCAAAAACATATTCTATTTTAAAAATAATTAATGTAACCTTTTAAAATGAATTAACTTATATTTTGAATATTAATTTGGAATTTAGAAAAATTTAAACATAAAAAGTGTTTGATTTAAATAAATAATTCAAAAACATTTTCTTTTAAAAATAATTTATGTAACCATTTAAAATATGAACCATTTACAATTAAAAATGAATTAACTTATATTTTTTTAATATCAATTTGGAATTTAGAAAAACTTTAAACATAAGAAGTGTTTGGATTTTGAACTTATATGCCGGTTTTTTTTGAATTTATTATGCCCGTTTTGAATTATCTGAATTTCTAACTATGGTCGAACCGGTGTGCATGAAGATAGGGGACGGGCATCGTTAGAACTTGCATTGGATCTCTGAAGAAACCACATATTGCGAGTCTAAAAATGATTTTTTCAAAAAATCACGGGCGATAGATCATGTACCTGTAGTACAAACCGGACCCACTTCCTACCGATTCGGCAGACATTTGTTCTTTTTACCCGGGATGGACGAAAAGGTTTGAGATGTACCGGTTGGGATATAGTCCATGTAAGGTGGTCTAGTATTTTAGGAAAATAGGACGGTAGCATTCTGAAACGGCATTTTGGTGGTTACTTAAAAGCGACCCGCTTTTGGCTCGGAAAATGGAAAAGGGCTTTTCCGTATGCGACAAAAGGAAAACTTCCTCCGCAACATTGTTCTACATACCAATGTCCACACACATGCATAATATGGGCACAACATCACAAACTATGCCGTGATTCAGCACATAACATCGGTCATTTGGACCGAAAGCCATGAAACCTCGAACATGATAGGTCATTTTGTGAAGGTTTTTTCGAAACATGATCAATATACCAAGTCTGGTATTTTTCCTTTCAACTATGTAACATAATATGACACCACGAAGGATTTTCATTGTTCGGATTTTTTGAATTTATTATGCCCGTTTTGAATTATTTGAATTTCTAACTATGGTCGAACCGGTGTGCATGAAGATAGGGGCGGCATCGTTAGAACTTGCATTGGATCTCTGAAGAAACCACATATTGAGTCTAAAATGATTTTTCAAAAATCAAGGCGATAGATCATGTACTGTAGTACAAACCGGACCCACTTCTGCCGATTCGCAGACATTTGTCCTTTTACCCGGGATGGACGAAAAGGTTTGAGATGTACCGTTGGGATATAGTCCATGTAAGGTGGTCTAGTATTTTAGGAAAATAGGACGGTAGCATTGAAACGGCATTTTGGTGGTTACTTCACAAAACCATTCGCTTTTGCGCTCGGAAAATGGAAAAGGGCTTTTCCGTGCGACAAAAAGGAAAACTTCCTCCTGCAACATTGTTCTCCATACCAATGTCCACACACATGCATAATATGGGCACAACATCACAAACTATGCCGTGATTCAACACATAACATCGGTCATTTCGAGAGCAGGGACACCATCATGCGCGATTTCGAGGAGATGCCGACGGAGCCTGGGCCCTCCCAAGATCTCCGAGAAACTGGTCATAGAGGCTCCCGGTCCAGCCACAAAATGGGACTAACACTCAAGACATTTATTAATATTAAAAACTGAGACTACAAAACCGGGACTAAAGGCCACAAACCGCGAAAGATATCCTTCGGTCAAGACACAAACCGCGAAAGACATGAACTAGAGTTACATAATATGAGCATGAACTTCTTGGCATATGTCATTCCTTATGACCGCTTCAGACGTAACCATGGAGCATCTTCTTTACTTAACGGAATGCTTGGGCCGGTTTCACCTTTGTGAAGGCGGAATTTCATCAAACTTATTATAATCTTCTGACATGTCTGTCTTGTCCTCGATTCCCACGATGTTTCTTTTCCCTGAAAGAACTATGTGACTCTTTGGATCATCATATGATGTATTCGTTTGCATATTTTTTCTTTTTTTCGATGCGAGGACATGTCCTTCACATAGAAAACCCGAGACACATCATTGGCTAGGACGAATGGTTCATCTTTATAACCAAGATTGTTGAGATCCACTGTTGTCATTCCGCATAACTGGTCTATCTTTACCCTTCCCCATTCAGGTTGACCCATTTGCAAAAACAAAGGGACCTTAAAAGAGACTCCATAGTCTAGTTCCCATATCTCCTCTATGTAACCATAATATGTGTCCTTTTGTCCATTCTCGTCTATTGCATCAAAGCGGACACCACTATTTTGGTTGGTGCTCTTTATCTTGGGCGATCGTGTAGAATGTATTCCCATTTATTTCGCACTTTGGAAATTCAATACAGTAGAAGATGGTGACGCTGCCAACAAGTATAGCTGATCTCCAACAGTGGTGTCATTCAAGAGATGTGTCCGCATCCAACCACCGGCAGACTTCATGTGTTCATCTCAGTAATCCATGATTCAGCTTCCCGGTTTTGAGCGCATAATATTCTTGTGTTCCTCCATATACGGAGTCGCCAAGGTGGAATTATGTAGAACTGTAGTGTGCTTTAGTGAAAGAATCCTCCCCTACATATCGGTGCTTTCTTTCCCAGCGCCTTTTCCACTTAGTCTTCCCTCATGCCGCGAGTCGGAAACACCAATCGGCTTAAGGTCGAATAAAGTCAACACAAAACTCAATGACCTCCTCTGCTCCATATCCCTTGGAGATGCTTCCTTCAGTCTAGCACGGTTATGAACATATTTCTTTAAGACTCCCATGAACCTCTCAAAGGGGAACATATTGTGCAGAAATACCGAGAATGGCAATCTCTTCCACTAGATGAACCAGAGATGCGTCATAATATTGAAGAAGGATGGTGGGAACACCAATTCAAAACTAACAAGACATTGTACCACATCCTTCAGAACCTTGGCGTAATATCTGGATTGATTACCTTCGAGATATTGCATTGAGGAATGCACATGCTTCACAATGGGTACTCGAACATTTTCTCGGTAGAAGCCCCTCAATGCAATCGGAAGCAATCACGTCATAATCACGTGATGCATGAGACTTCAGGTTTTGGAACTTTTCTCGCCATATTTATTATCCCCTTTATATTAGATGAGAAGCCCGACGGCACCTTGATACTGTAAAGGACTTCAAAAAAGATTTCCTTCTCTGCTTTGGTAAGAGCATAGCTGGCACGACTTAAGTGACGCCCTTTATCCGTCTAGTTATCTGTATGCATGTTCTTTGGGTCTTTCATAATTTGTTGGTCCTCCCGTGCTTCAGGTGTATCTTTTGTCTTCCCATACACGCCTAGGAATCCTAGCAGTTTCACGTCGATTGAAGAGCGGACACGCAGGACTTTCCAATATGGCAGCTCCCAAAATATAGATTTCTTCTTCCACATGGGTGTGTGTCCTGAGCGACGCTGCTCGAACTGACGATCACCGGGACCCTTTCCAAAGATTACTTCTATGTCCTTGACCATACCAAATACATCATCACCATTTGGGAGTTCAGGCTTCTTCCTGATCTGCCTCACCTTTGAAATGCTTGCCTTTCTTTCTTACGGGATGATTGGTCGGAAGAAATCGTCGATTCGCTAGGTACACAACCTTCTTGCATTTATGCAAATATGTACCTTCGGTCTTATCTAAACAGTGGGTGCATGCCTTATATCCTTTGTTTGTCTGTCACGAAGGTTACTAAGAGCAGGCCAATCATTGATGGTTCTGAATAACAACCCTCGAGATTAAATGGCTCTGCTTGTTCTCATCCCACGCGTACACCTGGTTTGCCCCACAACCGTAAGAGTTCTTCAACTAATGGCCTAAGGTACACATCAATGTCGCGTTCGGTTGCTTCGGGCCTTGGATGAGCACCGCATCATAATGAACTTACGCTTCATGCACAACCAAGGAGGCAGGTTGTAGATACATAGAGTCACGGGCCAGTGCTGGATCGCAGCTCTGCTCCCAAAAGGATTCATGCCATCCGTACTTAGACCAAACCATAAGTTCCTTGCGCCACCGCAAAGTCCGGGAAGTCTCTCTCGATTTTTCTCCACTGTGACCCATCGCCAGGTGTCTCAACTCCCGCCTTTCTTACGGTCTTCTTTGTGCCATCGCAACAACCTGGCATGCTCTTTGTTTCGAACATGCGTTTCAACCTTGGTATTATAGGAGCATACCACATAACCTTAGCAGAACCCTCTTCGGAGGGGCTCTCCTCAACATCACCAGGGTCATCTCGTCGATCTTATACCGCGAACGCTGCATACCGGGCATTTATCTAAATTCTCATACTCCCATCATGTAGAGGATGCGATCATTAATGCATGCATGTATCTTTTGCACATCTAATCCCAGAGGATGAGAGTCTTCTTTGCTCAGTAGGTACTCTCGGGAAGTTCGTTATGTTTTGGAAACTTCGCTTCATTATTTTCAGCATCTTTTCAAATGAGGAGTCGGTTAGACCACACTGCCTTCCATCGCAACAATTCCAAGGTGGTACCGAGCTTTGTGCTGCCATCTTCACAATTTGGGTACAACAATTTCTTGTGATCTTCTAACATGCCCTCTAACTTCAACTTCTCATTTTCTGCTTCACGCCTCGCTTTGCATCGAAATGACCCTACCAAGTTCATCACGGCTCATCCGATGCCCGTCTTCACCTTTTTCCTCTCCATTGTCTTCCATAGCAGTATCACCGTATTCAGGAAACATATGATGATAGTTGTTATCATCATCTTCTTCTTCACCATCTTCCATCATAACCCCTCTTTCCCCGTGCTTGGTCCAGCAATTATAGTTGGGCATGAAACCTTACAAAATCGTGGGCGAATGATTTTCGAGGAAGAGTACTCCTTGTTGTTCCGACATTGAACACATGGACAACGTATAAATCCATTCTCTTTGTTTGCCGTAGCCACATCGATAAATTTATCCACGCCTTTGATATACCCGGCTACCCGCCGGTCACCGTACATCCATTCCCGCAAGCTCATATGCATCATATAAGTAAGTTTATCAAAAAACAGGACATCGTAAACCGTGAAATAACCAATTCACACCGACACATGAATTGTATCAATGACCTAGAAAAGATAGGATTGCTAACCTCGATCGAGGGAAATAAAGAGGAGAAAGCTCAAGTGCGTCTGGACACCTTCTATATTTTTGTTCTATGAGAAATTCAACTGGATTTTTCACTCAAACATTTCAACAAACACCTTCAATGCATGCATGAGAAAAAACTAGCACACACCTCACACCTTACACCATTCAAAAACAGAGTGGAGGCAGAGGGGTCGTTGCATTTATAGAGGGCAGGTCTTTAGTCGGTTGGAGCCAAGAACCGGACTAAAGGTGCGTACACGCCACGTGGTGTGGCCAAACCTTTAGTCCCGGTTGGTGGCTCCAACCGGACGCATGCCCCTTATCAACCGGGACCCATGCCCTCGCCCCGTGCCGCTCCAACCGGACGTGCGGCAAGATTAGTCCCGGTTGGTGGCGCAACCGGGACTAATGCTCCCAGGGGTGGCGAACGGATGGCCCTTTTTCCTCTAGTGTCTGTTAACTGCTTGTTCATGTTTTGCATATTGTAGTTCATCACAAAGTTGAAGGGTTCGCAGCATAGAAAACAAAAAATTTCCTACGATGTGAACTATATACCAAGATCTATTTATACTAGATACAAACAACGAGCGGATGTATATTCGTAGAGAACATACCCTTGAAGACCGACAAAGTTTAACGAGTCCAAACTCGTGGTTGATGTAGACGATCTCTTGTCGATCTCAAGATCGAGAGGAAGTCCTAGCGCCGCAAATCAGCA
The DNA here is from genome assembly GCA_030063025.1 of Avena longiglumis. NCBI lineage: Eukaryota > Viridiplantae > Streptophyta > Magnoliopsida > Poales > Poaceae > Avena > Avena longiglumis. Next base: position 588,942,390 of record CP125973.1, on the reverse strand, counting down.
GCGCATCCGTGCTCGCACACACGTTCGAGGCACCGAGCAACCTCCGCCTCGCCTCCAGCGATGCAGTGAAGCACAACTCTTTCTTGCCGAATAGCCACCGGGAACATGTATCTCGCTAGTCCGAGACCATGGGGATAAATTCTAGAGGGGAGAGATCCTTCACGAGGAGGTGTGAGTGAGAAGTGAGAGGAGGGGCTCCTTTATAGGAGGAGGGGAACCCCAAGGGGTGGCCAGCATGGGGCTGCCCCCTTGCCCTCCCCTCTTCATGTGGGTGGACACTCCACTCACAAAACTCCTCCAAATTCCCTCCACTCAAAAGTCCACTCAAAAATCCCATTAAATTTCCACCAAATTTAATGCAATCTCTCATTAAATAAAACTATTTTATTTTATTCAGAATTTTGTCAATTACTTTAATGACAAACATTCACAAATAACCCCTTGCTAGAATTCTATTTCACATGCATAACCACTTTATGCAATTTCACCCGAAAACCTGTTTCGGTATCTAGTGAAATAAATTCTCGCGCTTGTTTATTCTTTTTCGCATGAAACTTTTGCTCCAATTGGATGTCGGTGTCTCTTAAGTGTGTCACCCTACGGTTCGTGAATAATGCGGACATGATCGAGACCCTCTCGATCGATAATCGAAGCGGATCTGAGACCCATACCGACTCCACACATTCAACGATGACTTTCTTGTGATCGCCGGAACCTTTACGCTAGTATCTTAATCCCTTTGTCTCACGATATATTACATGTCCGAGATTCGATCATCGGTATCTCCATACCTAGTTTGATCTCGTATCGACATGCACTCTTTTCTCGTTCCGTGATATAACATTCTAGTGATCAAATCACTTGCTTGCAAGCTAATCAATGTGATATCACCGAGAGGGCCCAGAGTATATCTATCCGTCATCGGGATGAACAAATTCCACTCTCGATCCATGAGCCTCAACATAACACTTTATTAGTTCGAACCCATCTTTATAATCACCCCGTACGGTGTGACGTTTGATGTTATCAAGAAACTCTTCCGTGTTAGTGATTGACATGATCTCATGGTCTAAGGATTAGGATCACTGTAAGTTGTTATAGCAATATAAACTCAATGACTTTGATCGTAATGCTATACTGGATGAATGTTCATCACATCATTACACTAATGTTGTGATCCCGTATTAACAACATCCAATGTCCATGATCGGAAACCTTGATCATCTTGTTAATCAACGAGCTAGTTTATGAGAGAGGCTTAACTAGGAACTTTCATTTGTTTATTAAACACACATGTATTAACGCTTCCGTATTAATACAATTATAGCATGCAAAATAAACATCTATCATATACTTGGAATACACATAATAAACAATTTATTATTGCCTCTCGGGGCATATTCCTTCGCCTCCCACTTGCACTAGAGACAATAATCTAGTTACATAGTGATATATCTAACACCCATTGAGTTCGGTGTTGATCATGTTTTGCTCTAGGGAGAGTTTTAGTCAACGGATCTGCTACATTGAGATCCGTATGTACTTCTAAATCTTTATATCTCCATCCTTGACATGCTCATGGATGGAGTGAAACCGCGCTTAATATGCTTGGAATGCTTGTGAGACCTTGGCTCTTTGGCATTGGCAATGGCACCATTGTTGTCACAATAGATCACCATTGGCTCCAACGCATTTGCCACAACTCCTAGTTCGGATATGAACTCCTTCATCCAAATCGCTTCGAGCCGCTTCAAGCAACATATTCGCCTCCGTTGTTGATCCCGCTACCACAGGTTGTTTGGAGCTCCTCCAACTAACGCCTCCGCCATTCATGAGAAATACGATCCGGATTGAGACTTAGAGTCATCCGGATCGGTGTCAAAGCTAGCGTCGACATAACACTTAGCGACGAGCTCTTCTTCACCTCCAGATACAAGAAACATATCCTTAGTTCTTCTTAAGTACTTAAGGATATTCTTGACCGCTATCCAAAGGTTACGAACTCGATCCGATTGGTACCTACTAGTCAAACTAATAGCGTGTGCCACATCCGGTCTTGTACATAGCATGGCGACATTATAGAGCCTATGGTGAAGCATAGGGACTTTGTCCATTATCTCTTTTCTTCCGAAGCCGGACTTTGAGTCTTACTCAATGTCTTGCCTTGCAACATAGGTAAGAACCCATTCTTACTTCCGTCCATTTTTAACTTCTTTAAAATCTTATCAAGGTATGTACTTTGCGATAGCCCTATTAGGCGCCTAGATCTATCTTTATAGATCTTTATGCCTAATATGTATGACGCTCACCTAGGTCCTTCATTGAAAATTTGTCGCTTAGATAACTTTTAACACTGTTTAAAAGTTTTATATCATTTCCGATCAATAATATGTCATCCACATATAATATCAGAAATGCCACATTGCTCCCACTCACTTTCTTGTAAATACAAGCTTCTCCATAAGTTTGGACAAATCCAAACTCTTTGATCACCTCATCAAAGCGGAGATTCCAACTGCGATGCTTGCTTCAATCCATAGATGGATCGCTGAAGCTTGCACACCTTGTTAGCATCCTTAGGATCGACAAAACCCTTTGGTTGTATCATATACAACTCTTCTTCAATATTACCATTGAGAAACGCGGTTTTGACATCCATCTGCCATATTTCATAATCGAAATATGCAGAATTGCTAACATAATCCTAATCGACTTTAGCATCGCCACGGAGAGAAAGTCTCATCGTAGTCAACTCCTTGAATTTGTCGAAACCCCTTTGCATAAGTCGAGCTTTATAGATGGTCACATTACCATCAAGATCGCTTTTCCTTTTGAAAATCCATTTGTTCTCCACGGCCTTCGGTCGTGAGGTAATTCCACCAAGTTCCAAACTTGATTTTCATACATGGATTCCATCTCGGATTTCATGGCTTCTAACCATTTGTTGGAATCCGGGCTCATCATCGCTTCTTCATACGTCGCAGGTCATTATTTTCATCAACCATGAAATTTATGACAGGATTTCCGCAGCTCGGAGCCGACGCGTCTGCTTGACCTGCGAGGTTCGGTAGTACTCTCTTTTGAGTTTCATGATCATTATCATTAGTTCCTCTTCAACAGTGTGGAGCCAACTCCGAACAACTTCCGCTGCGCTACTCGCCATACTTTGAAGAGAAGGTTCCACAACCTTCGAGTTCTACCTTCCGACTACTCACACCTTTCGCGAGAAACTCTTTCTCTAGAAAGGATCCATTCTTGGCAACAAAACCTTTCCCTCGGATTCGTGATAGAAGGAATACCCAATAGTTTCTTTAGGGTATCCTATGAAGACGCATTTTTCCGCTTTGGGTTCGAGTTTATCCGTTGAAGTTTCTTCACATAAACATCGCAACCCCAAACTTTAAGAAATGATGCTTAGGTTTGTTTCCAAACCACAATTCATACGGTGTCTTTTCAACGGATTTAGATGGTGCCCGATTTAAAGTGAATGCAGCGTTTCTAGTGCATAACCCCAAAAGACAATGGCAAGTCCGTCGGAGACATCATAGATCGAACCATATCTAATAAAGTACGACACGACGTTCGACACACCATTTCATTGTGGTGTTCGGCAGTGTGAGTTGTGAAACAATTCCACACTCTTTCATGTGAGTGCTAAACTCAGAACTTAGATACTCACCTCCGGTGGCCATCGTAGAAATTTGATCTTTCTATTACGATGATTTTCAACTTCATTACGAAATTCCTTGAACTTTTCAAAGGTTTCAGACTTGTGTTTCATCAAGTAGATATAACCATATCTACTTAAATCATCCGTGAAAGTAACAAAATAACGATATCCACCTCACGACACACTCATTGGACCACATACATCTGAATGTATGATTTCCAATAAATCTGTCGCCCGTTCCATTGAACCAGAAAACGGCGTTCTAGTCATCTTGCCCATAAGGCATGGCTCACATGTATCAAATGATTCATAATCAAGTGATTCCAAAAGTCCATCCGAATGGAGCTTCTTCATGCGTTTAATGCCAATATGACCTAGACGGCAGTGCCACATATATGCGGATATATCATCATTAAGTTTAATCCTTTTAGCATCAACATTATGAATATGTGTAACATTATCATCGAGATCTAACTGAAATAAACCATTCATCATCGGTGCATGACCATAAAAGATTTCATTCATATAAATGGAACAACCATTGTTCTCAGATTTAAATGAATAACCACTTTGCATCAAACATGATCCAGATACAATGTTCATGCTCAGTGCAGGCACCAGATAACATTTATTTAAGTTTATGACTAATCCCGACGGTAAGTGGAGAGGCGGCGTTCCGACGGCGATCACATCAACGTTTGATCCATTGCCGACACGCATCTTGACCTCACCCCTTGCTAGCGGTCGCTTTCGCATTTCTCGATTCGAGTTACAAATATTAGCAACGAACCGGTATCAAATACCTGTGTGCTACTGCGAGCACTAGTCAAGTACACATCAATAACATGTATATCATATATACCTTTGTTTGCCTTGCCGGCCTTCTTGTGCGCCAGATACTTGGGCGCTTGCGCCGATGGGTCCCCTTACAATAGTAGCACTTTCGGTATCGGACTTAGGTCCAACTCGGGGTTTCTTTTCAGCGCAATGCTTGCCGCCTTACTTCCTTCCGCTTGCCCTTCTTGTCTTTCTTGAAACCAATGTTCCTATTGATCATCAACACTTGATGTTCCTTTTGATCTCCACTTGCAGCTTTTAAGCATTGTGTAAGCTCGGGAGAGACTTCTTCATGCCTTGCATATTATAGTTCATCACGAAGCTCTTATAGCTAGGTGGCGAGACGCAAAACACGATGGATGCCTAAGTCAATGGGAATCGTTATTCCCAAGGACACAAGCTTATCGGCGTAATCCCGACATCTTGAGTACATGCTCACTAACGAGTGTGCTCTTCCATCATGCAGCTAAAGAACTTTTACGAAGCATTGTAGCTCTCTACAGCAAGATGTGTGTCGAAAATCATTTTCAACTCACCCATTGTATCAAAAGCATTGCCGTTTCAAACGCTTGAAGTTCCTCTAGCCCATACAATATGCCGCAATGAACTAAGTTGTGGTCCTCCGACGAGTCCGATAGACATTCTTCTCCTCGTCAGGCATCATCAAAGGTGGGGGCCTAACGCGCTTCTACCACATATTGCTTTTGTGCGTGCAGAGAGGAGAATCCTCAAATTCATGGCCCATTCAAGAAAGTTGCTACCGCTCGTTGCTAGTTTCTCTTTCTCCATGAACGCATTGAAATTAAAAGGTGTGGTGCCATCTACAACAGAATTTGTAAAGTTTAGACTAAGTGTATGATAGATTGAGTTCAACTAATCTATATTACGAATGAACTCCCACTCAAAAGCGACATCCCTCGTGTCCTTTTGGTGATTACATGAACCAAATCCACTACACCAAGTCCGATCATCACGTGAGTCGGTATAGCTTCAAAGGCGAGCATCAAATGGGCATCATATCAACTATATGACTCATGCTTAACCTTTCGGTCTGTGTTCCGAGGCCATGTCTATACATGCTAGGCTCGCCAAGTTAGAACCTTAGTATTTGCGTGTGTAACTGTTTTACACCCGAAGTATGGTCGAGGATCCAAGAACACCCGATCATCACGTGATGTCTTGGAGCCATTTAAAACATAATCGGTGCATACTAAAGGAAGAACACATTCTTATCTTGATATTTAAATGAGGGATCATCTTATTATGCTTAACAAAGCGCTAAACAAGCAATATAAGATGCAATCAAACATCATATGTTTATTAGTGAAATTATATGGTTCCCGCAGATGATCTCTATCATGTGCATCGTGGTATGATCACTATCATACCTATAAGTGTAAATCCAAAGTCTATGGATTTAACACGCTATGTGTGTTGTAAGAGTATCATCTCATACTTCTACTTACAACACTACCATATCATAACACTAGCCCAGCAACAATCTAAACTAGACGCCTCTAATTTATCCATTGCAAGTTTTACGTGGCTTAGGGCTTTCGAGATAGAACCGTTCTTACCTACGAACATGAACCACAACGAGGATAATCAAATTGTTGACAACTCGCTTGCAAAATAGATATTGACTATAGTAGGAGAGATGACACCGCTAGCCACTTATGCAAACTAGTTGCATGTCAAGCGTGAACAGGTCTCATGTGCGAGGACATGTAAAGTTTGTCCGGCCGCTTCATCCCACTATGCCACCAATATCCAAAATCACAAGAAAGGAGCAACAACATGATCATCATCGCCCACATACTCATATGTGTACTACCCGTAAAGTATCTACGCATAGATCCGGCTCGATACCATCAAGGGTTCGCAACATAGAAAACAAAAATTTTCCTATGTGAACTATATACCAAGATCTATTTATACTAGATACAAACAACGGGCGGATGTATATCCAGAGAACATACCCTTGAAGACCGACAAAGTTTAACGAGTCCAAACTCGTGGTTGATGTAGACGATCTCTTGCCGATCTCAAGATCGAGAGGAAGTCCTAGCGCCAAGAAATCAGCCGCATCCGTGCTCGCACACACGCTCGAGGCACCGAGAAACCTCCGCCTCCTCGCTCCAACGATGCAGCAGAAGCACAACTCTTTCTTGCTGAATAGCCACCGGGAACATGTATCTCGCTAGTCCGAGACCAGGGGATAAATACTAGAAGGGGAGAGAGATCCTTCACGAGGAGGTGTGAGTGAGGAGTGAGGAGGGCGTGCCTTTTATAGGAGAGGGGGGAACCCCAAGGGGTGGCTGCATGGGGGCTGCCCCTTGCCCTCCCTCTTCATGTGGGTGGACACTCCACTCACAAAACTCCTCCAAATTCCTCCACTCAAAAGTCCACTCAAAATCCCATTAAATTTCCACCAAATTTAATGCAATCTCTCATTAAATAAAACTCTTTATTTTATTCAGAATTTTGTCAATTACTTTAATGACAAACATTCACAATAACCCCTGCTAGAATTCTATTTCACATGCATAACCACTTTATGCAATTTCACCAAAACCTTGTTTGGTATCTAGTGAAATAAATTCTGCGCTTTGTTTATTCTTTCGCATGAAACTTTTGCTCCAATTGGATGTCGGTGTCTCTTAAGTGTGTCACCCTACGGTTCGTGAATAATGCGGACATGATCGAGACCCTCTCGATCAATAATCGAAGCGGATCCGAGACCCAATCGACCCCACACATTCAACGATGACTTTCTTGTGATCGCAACCTTTTACGCTAGTATCTTAATCCCTTTGTCTCACGATATATTACATGTCCGAGATTCGATCATCGGTATCTCCATACCTAGTTTGATCTCGCATCGACATGCACTCTTTTCTCGCTCCTGATATAACATTCTAGTGATCAAATCACTTGCTTGCAAGCTAATCAATGTGATATCACCGAGAGGGCCTGAGTATATCTATCCGTCATCGGATGAACAAATTCCACTCTCGATCCATGAGCCTCAACATAACACTTTATTAGTTCTGAACCCATCTTTATAATCACCTGTTACGGTGTGACGTTTGATGTTATCAAGAAACTCTTCCTGTTAGTGATTGACATGATCTCATGGTCTAAGGATTAGGATCAATTCGTAAGTTGTTATAGCAATATAAACTCAATGACTTTGATCGTAATGCTATACATCGGATGAATGTTCATCACATCATTACACTAATGTTGTGATCCCGTATTAACAACATCCAATGTCCATGATCGAAACCTTGATCATCTTGTTAATCAACGAGCTAGTTTATGAGAGAGGCTTAACTAGGAACTTTCATTTGTTTATTAAACACACATGTATTAACGCTTCCAGATAATACAATTATAGCATGCAAAATAAACATCTATCATATACTTGGAATACACATAATAAACAATTTATTATTGCCTCTCAGGGCATATTCCCTTCAAAAGTTCTTGTAACTTGGTGGCAGTGATTGGAGGACACTATAAATCCCCAAAGCATTAGGCATCACTATACCCAAGCTTTGAATTTTGCTTGCGTGCCCAGACATCTTAAGCACATGCTCACTGACGGAGCTGCCCTCTTCCATCTTGCAGTTAAAGAACTTTTCAGAAGCCTCATAGCTCTCAATTGCCGCGTGAGTCTCAAAGATCAATTTGAGTTCACGGACAATATCATGTGGGTCTGAATTCTCAAACCTTTTATGAAGCTCCGATTCTAAACCATACAAGATAGCACACTGAACTGTGGAGTACTGAGTCTTCCGAGCGAGGTAAACATTCTTTACTTCATCGGTAGCGATGGCTCAGTGGGTCACCCAATGTGCATCCAAAGACATAGGTCAAATTACCAGTGAGGACAATCCTCAAATTGCAAAACCAATCCGCGAAGTTGCCTCCATTGTTTTTCAACTTTTCTTTCTCTAGGAACGCATTAAAATTGATGGTAGGGGCCGCCATTGACCTACAACATATTTGCAATAGTTTAGACTAAGTTTATGACAAATTGAGTTCTAATTAATAGTTAAATTAATCTAGGTGAACTCCCACTCAAAACAATATCCCTCACATTGTTTTAGTGATCACACGAACCAAATCCACCACATCAACACCGATCATCACGAGAGTTGATACAGTTTCAATGGCGAACAGTCGACATGTTCATCATATCTACTATATGATTCATGCTTTACCTTTCGGTGATCCGTGTTCCGAGACCATGTCTGTACATGCTAGGCTCGTCAAGATCAAACCTTAGCTTCCGCTTGAGCAAATCTGGCTTGCTCACGTTGTATACACTTGCGGAGTCTAACACACCCGATCATCACGTGGTGCTTCGAAACAACAAGCTTTAGCAACGGTGCTAACTAAGGGTGAACACTTTATGACTTGAAATTCATGTGCATGAGGGATCATCTTATAATGCTACAGTTGTTAACTAAGCAATACAAGATGCATAAAGGATTAACATCACATGCAATTCATAATTTGTGATATGATATGGCCTTTCTTCTTTGTGCTTCCGATCTCCATCTTCAAGCACGAACATGATCTCCATCATTACCGACATTGCATCAAGGTCCATGGCGCTGCTCCATGATTGTCGTCCACTGGCTCCAACTATTACAACTACTTTGAATAGACACGCGGGTCTTAACAAAAATTAAAGACAACCATATATTCTGCCGTTGCCAACTTACAATAAGTAACATTGCATACATCAAATATAATCACAATCATGGCCATATCACATCACAAGACACCCTCGCAAAACAAAGTTAGACGCCTCTACTTTCTTTGCATGTTTTACGTGGTTTGGGGCTTTCAATAAGTGTCGTTCTAACTTACGAACATGAACCACAACATTGATACTAGTATTGACAATCACCTGTTGTAAATTGGATCTTAACTATGCTGGGAGAAACAGGCACCCGCAAAGCCACTTATGCAATACAAGTTGCATGTCAAGCGTGGAGCAAGTCTCATGAACGATGTCATGTAAGGCTAGCCCGGGCCGCTTCATCCCAACATCCCGCAAGATGCAAAGTACACAAGAAGCAATCGACAATAAAAGCATCAACGCCCACAATGACCATTGTGTTCTACTCGTGCAACAGATCTACATATAGACACGGCTCTGATACCACTGTAGGGTTTCGTAGCATGGAAAACAAAAAATTTCGACCGCATACAAACAAACAAGCCAAGATCTATCTACTAGATTGTAGCAACGAGACGACGGAATAACTCACCCTCGAAGATTCCATAGTGTTTAACGAGAGCAGATTCTCGTGGGTGATGTAGTCGTACTCTTCCCGATCTCAAGATCGCGTAGACGCTCCTTCCTTCCAAGCTGCTTTGGCAGCTCCCGCAGCCGGTCACACGTCGAGACTGACGAAGACCTTCCTCTTCCTTGTTCCAAGAAAATGGAGGTTGTAGTACTCTCCTCGATTCGGCAAAGACAACGGCGTGGTACCGGAAGTAGAGGGGAGATCTCGCAAGGCTTCGCCTTAAGCCTGAGCGAGTATGGTGGACTATGAGAGAGACCCTCGACGATCTAGGGTTTAGACACGCCGAGGAGGAGCAAGGCCGGCGGCTAGGGTTAGCTAGGCGGCGGGCATGGGAGGCCGACGGCTTAGGGCTAGGGTTTGGGTGGTGGAGTTGTGTGCTAGGAGGGGCAGCCCTGCCCCTCCTTATATAGGTGGAGGGGGCGCGCCAGGGGAGGGGAGTCCCTCCCCAACTCGTTTTCCCAAGAGGGTCGGCGATGGAGGGGAGGAACTCCTCCCCAACTCGGTTTCCACCTTCCCCTCCACTTCCCAAAATAGCCGTTTGACTTTTCAAATTGGCGTTTGACTTTTTCAAACTAGGATTTGATTAAACCCTTTATTTTGTTCAGCGATGACACCTAGTACATGATGCAATCATTCCAACTTGGTATGCCACATTCATGCACCCTTCCCCTCCGGAGTGCCGGACATTCCGTAACCTTCTAGAACATTCCTGATGAAAACATCGGAACCATTCTCCAACTCCGAAATAGGACTTTCCTTATATGAATCTTATTCTCCGGACCATTCCGGATCTCCTCGTGATATCCCGGATCCCATCCGAGACTCAACAACATTCGTATCTTACTCATCATTCCATAACTACTCAAACAACGTCGAATCCTTATGTGTCTCCCTACGGTTCGTGAATTATGCGACATGATCGAGACACTTCTAACAATAACCAATAGAGGAATCTAGAAATTCATATGGCTCTACATATTTCTACGATTACTTTGCGATCGAATGAACCACTTACATAGGATACCAATTTCCCTTTGTCTCACGATAGTTTACTTATCCGAGGTTATGATCGTCGGTATCTCTGCATACATAGTTCAACCTCGTTACTGATAAGTACTCTTTTCTTGTTCCCGTGATATGTGATCCCTTGTGAGCCAGTCACATGCTTGCAAGCTAATTGGATGACATTTCACCAAGAGGGCCCAGAGTATATCTATCCGTCATATGGATGGACAAATCCCACTCTTGATCCATGTGTCTCAACCAATACTTTCCGAACACTCAATGCCACCTTTATAGCCACCCAGTTACGGTGTGGTGTTTGATGTCATCAAAGCATCCATCCGGTAAAGGTGATATGCATGATCTCATGGTCGAAGGAATTAGGTTACTATGTATCAGAAAGCATATAGCAATTGAACTATTAAAATGACTTGATCTTTATGCTATGCTTATCTATAGGAGTATGTCCAACATATCATTCTCCTAACGATATGATCTTGTTGTTAATAACATCTCAATGTTCATGATAGGGAAACCATAATCATTTATTAACCAACAAGATAGTATTATGAAGAGGCTTTACTAGGGACTTCAATTTAAGTTTACAAATCACACAAGTATTAATGTTTCCTTGTTAATACTATTATAGCATGAATGTAAACATTTACCATAAACACAAAGATATAATAATAACTACATTTATTATTGCCTCTAGGGCATATCTCCAACAAATACTATTTTCTTACAAATTCGAGTGAGTGTTATTGTCTTGTATACACTTTCTATTTCGCTTACTCGATGTTAAGTATATAATTGATTAGTTATGCATGCGCAGCTTCCACTATATTATGTTAATCATTCAACTTGAAAAAGGGCGTGTACTAGTCATGGACTCGAAACATAAACCCATTGAGTAGTGGAAGGACATGCATGCTTCTCCAATGGTAATTCTAATCATTACGACAAAGATATCGGCAACGTTCGTGAATTTTATGATATCAAGTAATTAATAACTTCTTTTATTCGTTTTCTTCGCCGGGCAGCGCTTGAAAACGGTTCACCAACAAGGCTAGGGGTGTTTGGAAAGAGGAGCTTACATTTCAACCACTAGATATAAGCACCACTTGCTATATCCGCGCATCTCTTTGATTCTAGTTTTGATACCGTTATTATCATGCTTGATTATTTTTTTGATTGAACTATGTTCCCGTAAACTACCTGACGCTGGGACCAGGGAACAATTTATGTTGATACTATGTTTGCGAGTTCATCCGTCAGACGTGCTGTGAGAAGGGCAAAAATTTAGAGCAAATCCACGTACGTAAACAATTTCTATAGTTTTTAATTACCATCAAATTGTATTTAGTTTCATTCATATAGGCTGACTCCTTTTTTAAATCAGATCGAACGTCTACGGGACGGTCTTCTGCCAAAGGATCGCGTACGGTAAATTCAGGAGGAATTGGCGGGATTCTTGGATGCAGAAGTCCTAAACCCAAAAGGGGAATTCGGGTGTGTATAAACAATAGGGATTGTACAAAGAGCTTATTTTGTATGTAGTGCATGAACTCGATCCGTATCGAATGTAATATGTTCAACACTTGGATCTATATTGTCATGATGATCTTGTGTGATATAATGGTTCCTTCATTGATGAGTGAAAACACTAAATAAACAATAAAACAACATAAATGAATTCTCCGCACCGACAAAAGTGGCCAAAATGCTTGCGGCAACAAAAGTTGCCAAATGAATTCTCCGCCGTGGCAGAATGTCAAATCTACGCCACGAGGGTTATTTGTCCCGGTGAACGAACCGAGACGGTTCTCCCCTCGCCTTCGTCATGCCACGCACGCCCTTTGTCCCGGTTGGGGCAACCGGGACTAAAGGTTGGGGCTTTAGTCCCGAGTGCCCCGTCCCCGTTGGGGAACCGGGACTAAAGCCCCTTACCAACCAGGACACATGGGCCGTTCTGCACTAGTGCTCCTGGGTTTGGGTTCTCCGGACTGTGTTGGGCTCGAACCCTTGTGGTACTACTGCATGGCGCCAGGCGCACCTGAACTGTTGTCGGTCATGGAACGCGAGAGTGCGATGCATTTGGTGTCACACAGTGGGGGTGTGTTTGGTGTCGCCTGTTAGCCTAAGCTTGCTCTAGATCTAGTCGGTAGTGTTTTGCTATAGGATTTGATCTTGCAGAGAGAGAGAGAGAAGAGAGTATACCTTCTCCGGTGATGGAACTCAAGGACCCGTTGGCCATCTTGGTCGACGGCGAGAGCGTGGCTAGACCGGCTAAGAAGTGCGGCGGTGGTGCTTCCCATGACTAGCGCTAGGAAACCCTAGATCGGTAGGGATGTTTAGGTGGGGGAAGCGGCGACGCGACGAACTTCGTGTTGCCTGCTCTGGCCCCCACCATCTTTATATAGCGCTGCCACAGGGGCCCACCAACCATATGCGGGTTGGGCGCCCCCGATCAGGACGCGAGACCAAGTCGTTCAGCCGTTGGGCTGAACCCTATGGAGGTCAAACTAACATTCTCCCCCTTGATCTCATCTTTCATTCAACTTATACTTTAAACTTATACTTTGGCATCCATTTCATCACATATTAACATATAGAGCATGTCTCGTCATAATGGTCAATTACGCAACATAGATTCAACAACCACTATACACCTTTCTATTTTGAAATAGATTCTTGTTCTAGGTCCTTAATATCCAGGTATCATAGGGTTTCCCTTAAACCCATGCCGGCTAAGTGTTCTCTGAACACACTGGGTGGTAAGCCTTTTGTGATCGGATCCGCGAGCATTTCTTTTCTACTTATATGCTCTAAACTTATGGTATGATCCTGGATTCTTTCTTTCACAACATAAAACTTAATGTTAATCTGTTTGGCAGCAACACTTGACTTATTGTTGTGATCATAGAATAATGTTGGCTTATTGTCGCAGTACATTCTGAGTGGTCTTTGAATATTGTCCACCACTCTCAACCTAGGTATAAGCGTTTTTAACCAGTTTGCTTGCCCCGTGGCCTCATAACATGCTACATACTCAGCTACCATCATGGGTATATCCTGACATGGATTTTCTTTCATCTACATCTCCCGCATAGTCTGCATCTGAATACCCTTCTATCTCAAGGGTATCAATTCTCAGATGTTAACGTGAGGCCTTTTGTGCCTTTTGCATAACTCAATGCCTTCTTTACCATTTTCCAGTGATCTATCCCTGGATTACTTTGAAATTTGCCAAGTACCCCGGTAACAAAAGCTAAGTCAGGGCGTGTACATACTTGAGCATACATCAAGCTTCCGACAGGAGAAGCATATGGAACCGCTTTCATTTGATCGATCTCATATTGGTTCCTTGACTACAGGAGCAGGCATAAGATTACTCGCATGACTACTATAGTTATTCAGAATCTTCTAAGTATGCCTTCTGCGATAGCCCTAAGACCCCCTTTTCTCTATCTCGGAGAATTTCAATTCCTAGAACGAATGAACCTTCTCCAAGATCTTTCATATCAAAGTTCGAGGACAAGAACTTCTTTGTCTCCAATAGTAGAATAACATCACTACTAGCGAGTAGAATTTCATCCACATATAGGATAAGGAAGATGAATTTCCCATTCTTGAACTTTGCATATACGCAATTGTCCTCCTCATTCTCATCGAACCCAAATTTTCTTATTATTTCATGAAACTTTAAGTACCATTGCCTGGAGGCTTGTTTTAATCTATAAATGGATTTCTTCAGACGACATCCCATACGTTCTTTCCCTTCCACGAAAAAACCCTTGGGTTGTGCCATGTAAACTTTTTCTTCCATGTCTCCATTTAGGAATACCGTCGTTACATCCATCTGATGCAATTCTAAATTATACTATGCCACTAAAGCCATTATGATTCTAAAAGAATCCTTACTTGAGACCGGAGAAAATGTCTCATTATAATCTATTCCTTCTCTTTGGGTGAAGCCTTTTGCAACAAGTCCTGCTTTATATCTTTCAATATTCCCTCTAGAGTCACATTTTGTTTTGTAGACCCATTTACAGCCTACTGTTTTGGCTTCTTTAGGAATTTCTTCTAAATGCCAGACTTTGTTGCTACTCATGCATCTCATTTCATCTTTCATGGCTTCAAGCCATTTCGATGAGTGAGCACTTTTAATGGCTTCTTCAAATGTGGTGGGATCACCCTCCATTTGAACTTCTTCACTAACATAGATTTCAAAATCATTAGGAATAGTGGCTTTCTAGTTCTTTTATACCTTCTAAGGGTCTCGCCTTCTAGCACATTCTCTGTGTGGGGCTTTTGCAGCTCTCCCTCATGTGTGGTAACAGGGTCTTTATTTTCATTCATTGTTGCCACAGGAGAACTAACAACAGGTGTCACATCGACATTGTCCTGTGTCGGTGCAGCAGCAGGTATCGAGAAAAATGGTTCCTGAATCATCGAGGATGCATGCACCGCTTCTCCTCAAAGTTGATTTCTCGAGATACCGTGCTCCCCCTGATCATCTGATCCTCCAGAAACACAGCGTGTCTCGTTTCTACAAACTTAGTAATTTTGTCTGGACAATAGAATTGATAACCTTTCAACTTGTCTAGATAGCCAATGAAATGGCAACTCATTGTCTTAGGATCTAACTTCCGAAGGTTTGGGTTGAAGAGTTTTTCCTCAGCTGAACAGCCCCACACTCGCAAATAATTGAGTGAAGGTTCGCGACTAGTGCATAACTCATATGGTATTTTTGACACCGACTTACTGGGAACTCGATTAAGTATGTAAATGGCGGTTTTTAACGCCTCCACCCACAAACCAACAGGTAAGGTGGAGTAACTTAACACGCTTCTCACCATATCCATCAAGGTAAGTTCGTCTTTCACTACTCCATTCTGCTGAGGCTCGCCCGGTGTTGAATACTGGGCAACTATACCATGTTCCTGTAGAAACCTTGCAAAGGGTCCAGGAATTTGGCCATATGGGGTATGCCGACCTTAGTATTCGCCTCCACGGTTGGACCTTACTACTTTAATCTTTAAGCTATGCTGATTTTCAACTTCAGCCTTTAATATCTTGAATTTATCCAATGCTTCTTAATGCTCTTTAATTGGATAAATATAACCATAATGTGAATAATCATCTGTGAATGTTATGAAACAGTCATAGCCATCCACAGATGTCACAGGAAACAGACTGCATATATCCATATGAATTATTTCTAAAACTCGTGTGCTTCTTTTGGATCCCTTCTTAATATTCTTTACAAACTTTACTTTAATGCAATCGATGCATTCCTCTAAATTTTAAAATTCTAGAGGCGGTAGAATTGATTATTTTACTAAGCGTTCTATTCTCCCCCTTAAAATATGACCTAAACGATAGTGCCATAATTTCGAAGAGACATCATCAATTCTTTTCCTCTTACTCTTTCCATTCAGGGATGAGGAGGCATTCTCATTCTCAACGCTTAATGCATTAACATTCTCACGAAGTGATAACAAATAAAGTTGTCTTGTCTGAAGGCAAGACCAACAATCTCATTATTAAACTTGATCTTACATTGTCCATCACCAAAATGGCAAGCAAAACCATAATCATCTAAGTGCGACTTATTAAGTTTTGATGCAAACAGGGTACATAAAGCACATCTACTAGTAAAAGTACAAAGCCATTCGATAACTCTAATGGGAGATACCCAATGGCTTCGACTTTATCTTGGACTTCGTTTGCAAATTTAATACTTCTTTCTCCTCTTTGCAGGGTCCTTTTCATACGGAATCCCATTCTTGTACAGATGCTTTAGAAAAGCCACACAACACTCATGTAGTGGCCTTCGCTTGCACCACTGCAGTGTCCTTGTCCACCTCCTACGCGGTGATCGGAGCCTTCCATGCGGCCTAGAAGAAGAGGGATGCCCCTGAGGTTTCCCTTGTGGCTTGGAACCCTAAAAGTTCCTCTTCTTGGTTGGGCTTAGGTAGTTCACGGAATCACCAGATTTCCTTTAATCCTCTCTTCTTGTACGACATGGCCATCATCTTCTCAATTCCCCACTTTTCCGGGTCATGCGTTGTAGTTCACAGCAAAAGCTTCAAATTGATTTGGTAGTGAGGCAAAAATCAGATGAATAATGAACTCATCTGGAAGCTCCATGCCCATGGGATTAAGCTTGGAAGACATGTTGCTCATTCGCAATATGTGATCCCTTACTCCACCACTAGTGTATCTTGTAGTAACAAGTTTCTTAATGAGAGAGCTTGCATAGGCCTTTGAAGATTCATGTGGGTGGACACTCCACTCACAAAACTCCTCCAAATTCCCTCCACTCAAAAGTCCACTCAAAAATCCCATTAAATTTCCACCAAATTTAATGCAATCTCTCATTAAATAAAACTTTTTATTTTATTCAGAATTTTGTCAATTACTTTAATGACAAACATTCACAATAACCCTTGCTAGAATTCTATTTCACATGCATAACCACTTTATGTAATTTCACCCAAAACCGTTTTATCTAGTGAAATAAATTCCTGCGCTTTGTTTATTCTTTCGGCATGAAACTTTTGCTCCAATTGGATGTCGGTCTCTTAAGTGTGTCACCCTACGGTCGTGAATAATGCGGACATGATCGAGACCCTCTCGATCAATAATCAAGCGGATCCGAGACCCATCGACTCCCACACATTCAACGATGACTTTCTTGTGATCGTCGGAACCTTTACGCTAGTATCTTAATCCCTTTGTCTCACGATATATTACATGTTCGAGATTCGATCATCGGTATCTCCATACCTAGTTTGATCTCGCTATCGACATGCACTCTTTTCTCGCTCCGTGATATAACATTCTAGTGATCAAATCACTTGCTTGCAAGCTAATCAATGTGATATCACCGAGAGGGCCCAGAGTATATCTATCCGTCATCGGATGAACAAATTCCACTCGATCCATGAGCCTCAACATAACACTTTATTAGTTACGAACCCATCTTTATAATCACCCTGTTACGGTGTGACGTTTGATGTTATCAAGAAACTCTTCCGGTGTTAGTGATTGACATGATCTCATGGTCTAAGGATTAGGATCAATTCGTAAGTTGTTATAGCAATATAAACTCAATGACTTTGATCGTAATGCTATACATCGGATGAATGTTCATCACATCATTACACTAATGTTGTGATCCCGTTATTAACAACATCCAATGTCCATGATCAGGAAACCTTGATCATCTTGTTAATCAACGAGCTAGTTTATGAGAGAGGCTTAACTAGGAACTTTCTCGCTTGTTTATTAAACACACATGTATTAACGCTTCAGATTAATACAATTATAGCATGCAAAATAAACATCTATCATATACTTGGAATACACATAATAAACAATTTATTATTGCCTCTCAGGGCATATTCCCTTCAAAAGTTCTTGTAACTTGGTGGCAGTGATTGGAGGACACTATAAATCCCCAAAGCATTAGGCATCACTATACCCAAGCTTTGAATTTTGCTTATGCGTGCTGCACATCTTAAGCACATGCTCACCGACGGAGCTGCCCTCTTCCATCTTGCGCTTAAAGAACTTTTCAAGCCTCATAGCTCTCAATTGCCGCGTGAGTCTCAAAGATCAATTTGAGTTCACGACAATATCATGTGGTCTGAATTCTCAAACCTTTATGAAGCTCCGATTCTAAACCATACAAGATAGCACACCGAATCGTGGAGTAATCGAGTCTTCCGAGCGAGGTAAACATTCTTTACTTCATCGGTAGCAGAGTGCAGTGGGTCACCCAATGGCATCCAAAGACATAGGTCAAATTACCACCGTGAGGACAATCCTCAAATTGCAAAACCAATCCGCCAAGTTGCCTCCATTGTTTTTCAACTTTTCTTTCTAGGAACGCATTAAAATTGATGGTAGCCGCCATTGACCTACAACATATTTGCAATAGTTTAGACTAAGTTTATGACAAATTGAGTTCTAATTAATAGTTAAATTAATCTAGGTGAACTCCCACTCAAAACAATATCCTCACATTGTTTTAGTGATCACACGAACCAAATCCACCACATCAACACCGATCATCACGAGAGTTGATAGTTTCAATGGCGAACAGTCGACATGTTCATCATATCTACTATATGATTCATGCTTTACCTTTCGGTGATCCGTGTTCCGAGACCATGTCTGTACATGCTAGGCTCGTCAAGATCAAACCTTAGCTTCCGCTTGAGCAAATCTGGCTTGCTCACGTTGTATACACTTGCGGAGTCTAACACACCCGATCATCACGTGGTGCTTCGAAACAACAAGCTTTAGCAACGGTGCTAACTAAGGGTGAACACTTTATGACTTGAAATTCATGTGCATGAGGGATCATCTTATAATGCTACAGTTGTTAACTAAGCAATACAAGATGCATAAAGGATTAACATCACATGCAATTCATAATTTGTGATATGATATGGCCTTTCTTCTTTGTGCTTCCGATCTCCATCTTCAAGCACGAACATGATCTCCATCATTACCGACATTGCATCAAGGTCCATGGCGCTGCTCCATGATTGTCGTCCACTGGCTCCAACTATTACAACTACTTTGAATAGACACGCGGGTCTTAACAAAAATTAAAGACAACCATATGGCTCCTGCCGGTTGCCAACTTACAATAAGTAACATTGCATACATCAAATATAATCACAATCATGGCCATATCACATCACAAGACACCCTCGCAAAACAAAGTTAGACGCCTACTTTCTTTGCATGTTTTACGTGGTTTGGGGCTTTCAATAAGTGTCGCTCTAACTTACTTAACAAGAACCACAACATTGATACTAGTATTGTCAATCACCCCGTTGTAAATTGGATCTTAACTATGCTAGGAGAAACAGGCACCCGCAAAGCCACTTATGCAATACAAGTTGTATGTGAAGCGTGGAGCAAGTCTCATGAACGATGTCATGTAATGCTAGCCCAGGCCGCTTCATCCCAACATCCCGCAAGATGCAAAGTACACAAGAAGCAATCGACAATAAAATCATCAACGCCCACAATGACCATTGTGTTCTACTCGTGCAACAGATCTACATATAGACACGGATTTGATACCACTGTAGGGTTTCAGAGCATGGAAAACAAAAATTTCGACGCATACAAACAAACAAGCCAAGATCTATCTACTAGATTGTAGCAACGAGACGACGGAATAACTCACCCTCGAAGATTCCATAGTGTTTAACGAGAGCAGATTCTCGTGGGTGATGTAGTCGTACTCTTCCCGATCTCAAGATCGCGTAGACGCTCCTTCCGGCGCTGCGTTTGAGCGCTCCCGCGTCGGTCACATCGTTGATTGACGAAGACCTTCCTCTTCCTTGTTCCAAAGAAGCGGAGGTTGTAGTACTCTCCTCGCGATTCCAAGAAAGACAACGGCGTGGTACCTAAGTAGAGGAGATCTCAAGAAGGCTTCGCCTTAAGCCTGAGCGAGTATGGTGGACTATGAGAGAGACCCTCGACGATCTAGGGTTTAGACACGCCGAGGAGGAGCAAGGCCGGCGGCTAGGGTTAGCTAGGCGGCGGCGGCTGCGGGAGGGCCGACGGCTTAGGGCTAGGGTTTGCGGGGTGGTGGAGTTGTGTGCTAGGAGGGGCAGCCCTGCCCCTCCTTATATAGGTGGAGGGGGCGCGCCAGGGGAGGGGAGTCCCTCCCCAACTCGTTTTCCCAAGAGGGTCGGCGATGGAGGGGAGGAACTCCTCCCCAACTCGGTTTCCACCTTCCCCTCCACTTCCCAAAATAGCCGTTTGACTTTTCAAATTGGCGTTTGACTTTTTCAAACTAGGATTTGATTAAACCCTTTATTTTGTTCAGCGATGACACCTAGTACATGATGCAATCATTCCAACTTGGTATGCCACATTCATGCACCCTTCCCCTCCGGAGTGCCGGACATTCCGTAA
This sequence comes from Avena longiglumis, assembly GCA_030063025.1. Lineage (NCBI taxonomy): Eukaryota > Viridiplantae > Streptophyta > Magnoliopsida > Poales > Poaceae > Avena > Avena longiglumis. The sequence continues at coordinate 588,921,600 of CP125973.1, read as the reverse complement.
CCTTCTAGAACATTCCTGATGAAAACATCGGAACCATTCTCCAACTCCGAAATAGGACTTTCCTTATATGAATCTTATTCTCCGGACCATTCCGGATCTCCTCGTGATATCCCGGATCCCATCCGAGACTCCGAACAACATTCGGTATCTTACTCATCATTCCATAACTACTCAAACAACGTCGAATCCTTATGTGTCTCCCTACGGTTCGTGAATTATGCGGACATGATCGAGACACTTCTCCGAACAATAACCAATAGAGGAATCTAGAAATTCATATGGCTCCCACATATTTCTACGATTACTTTGCGATCGAATGAACCACTTACATAGGATACCAATTTCCCTTTGTCTCACGATAGTTTACTTATCCGAGGTTATGATCGTGGTATCTCCGCATACATAGTTCAACCTCACATCGATAAGTACTCTTTTCTTGTTCCCGTGATATGTGATCCCTTGTGAGCCAGTCACATGCTTGCAAGCTAATTGGATGACATTTCACCAAGAGGGCCCAGAGTATATCTATCCGTCATATGGATGGACAAATCCCACTCTTGATCCATGTGTCTCAACCAATACTTTCCGAACACTCAATGCCACCTTTATAGCCACCCGATTCGGTGTGGTGTTTGATGTCATCAAAGCATCCATCCGGTAAAGGTGATATGCATGATCTCATGGTCGAAGGAATTAGGTTACTATGTATCAGAAAGCATATAGCAATTGAACTATTAAAATGACTTGATCTTTATGCTATGCTTATCTATAGGAGTATGTCCAACATATCATTCTCCTAACGATATGATCTTGTTGTTAATAACATCTCAATGTTCATGATAGGGAAACCATAATCATTTATTAACCAACAAGATAGTATTATGAAGAGGCTTTACTAGGGACTTCAATTTAAGTTTACAAATCACACAAGTATTAATGTTTCCTTGTTAATACTATTATAGCATGAATGTAAACATTTATCATAAACACAAAGATATAATAATAACTACATTTATTATTGCCTCTAGGGCATATCTCCAACAAATACTATTTTCTTACAAATTCGAGTGAGTGTTATTGTCTTGTATACACTTTCTATTTCGCTTACTCGATGTTAAGTATATAATTGATTAGTTATGCATGCGCAGCTTCCACTATATTATGTTAATCATTCAACTTGAAAAAGGGCGTGTACTAGTCATGGACTCGAAACATAAACCCATTGAGTAGTGGAAGGACATGCAGATGCTTCTCCAGCGGTAATTCTAATCATTACGACAGTATATCGGCAACGTTCGTGAATTTTATGATATCAAGTAATTAATAACTTCTTTTATTCGTTTTCTTCGCCGGGCAGCGCTTGAAAACGGTTCACCAACAAGGCTAGGGGTGTTTGGAAAGAGGAGCTTACATTTCAACCACTAGATATAAGCACCACTTGCTATATCCGCGCATCTCTTTGATTCTAGTTTTGATACCGTTATTATCATGCTTGATTATTTTTTTGATTGAACTATGTTCCCGTAAACTACCTGACGCTGGGACCAGGGAACAATTTATGTTGATACTATGTTTGCGAGTTCATCCGTCAGACGTGCTGTGAGAAGGGCAAAAATTTAGAGCAAATCCACGTACGTAAACAATTTCTATAGTTTTTAATTACCATCAAATTGTATTTAGTTTCATTCATATAGGCTGACTCCTTTTTTAAATCAGATCGAACGTCTACGGGACGGTCTTCTGCCAAAGGATCGCGTACGGTAAATTCAGGAGGAATTGGCGGGATTCTTGGATGCAGAAGTCCTAAACCCAAAAGGGGAATTCGGGTGTGTATAAACAATAGGGATTGTACAAAGAGCTTATTTTGTATGTAGTGCATGAACTCGATCCGTGTATCGAATGTAATATGTTCAACACTTGGATCTATATTGTCATGATGATCTTGTGTGATATAATGGTTCCTTCATTGATGAGTGAAAAACACTAAATAAACAATAAAACAACATAAATGAATTCTCTGCCGCCGTACAAAAAGTGGCCAAAATGCTGCCATGCAACAAAAGTTGCCAAAATGAATTCTTCCGTGGCGAGAATGTCAAATCTCCGCCACGGAAGGGTTATTTGTCCCGGTTCGTAACGAACCGAGACGGTTGCTCCCCCCCCCCTCGCCCTTCGTCGCGGCCACGTGTACGCCCTTTTGTCCCGGTTGGTGGGGCAACCGGGACTAAAGGTTGGGGCGTTAGTCCCGGGTGCCCCGTCCCAGTTGGGGAACCGGGGCTAAAGCCCCTTACCAACCACACATGGGCCTGCACTAGTGCTCATGGGTTTGGGTTCTCCGGACGGTGTTGGGCTCGTTGAACCCTTGTGGTACTCGCATGGCGCCAGCGCACTGTTGTTGTCGGTCATGGAACGCAGAGTGCGATGCATTTGGTGTCACACAGTGGGGGTGTGTTTGGTGTCGCCTGTTAGCCTAAGCTTGCTCTAGATCTAGTCGGTAGTGTTTTGCTATAGGATTTGATCTTGCAGAGAGAGAGAGAGAAGAGAGTATACCTTCTCCGGTGATGGAACTCAAGGACCCGTTGGCCATCTTGGTCGACCAGAGCGTGGCTAGACCGGCTAAGTGCGGCGGTGGTGCTTCCATGACTAGCGCTAGAAACCCTAGATCGGTAGGGATGTTTAGGTGGGGAAGCGGCGCCGACGAACTTCGTGTTGCCCCTGCCCCCCACCATCTTTATATAGCGCTGCCATTGGGGCCCACCAACCATATGCGGGTTGGCGCCCGATCGACGCGAGATCAAGTCGTTCAGCCGTTGAACCCTATGGAGGTCAAACTAACATTCTCCCCTTGATCTCATCTTTCATTCAACTTATACTTTAAACTTATACTTTGGCATCCATTTCATCACATATTAACATATAGAGCATGTCTCGTCATAATGGTCAATTACGCAACATAGATTCAACAACCACTATACACCTTTCTATTTTGAAATAGATTCTTGTTCTAGGTCCTTAATATCCGGTATCATAGGGTTTCCTTAAACCCATGCCGCTAAGTGTTCTCTGAACACACCGGGTGGTAAGCCTTTTGTGATCGGATCATGAGCATTTCTTTTCTACTTATATGCTCTAAACTTATGGTATGATCCGGATTCTTTCTTTCACAACATAAAACTTAATGTTAATGCGTTTGGCAGTGACACTTGACTTATTGTTGTGATCATAGAATAATGTTGGCTTATTGTCGCAAGACATTACCGAGTGGTCTTTGAATATTGTCCACCACTCTCAACCTAGGTATAAGCTTTTAACCAGTTTTGCTTGCCCTGTGGCCTCATAACATGCTACATACTCACCTACCATCATGGGTATATCCCGACATGGATTTTCTTTCATCTACATCTCCAAGATAGTTCGTGATCGAATACCCTTCTATCTCAAGGGTATCAATTCTTCAGATGTTAACATGAGGCCTTTTGTGCCTTTTGCATAACTCAATGCCTTCTTTACCATTTTCCAGTGATCTATCCCTGGATTACTTTGAAATTTGCCAAGTACCCCGGTAACAAAAGCTAAGTCAGGGCGTGTACATACTTGAGCATACATCAAGCTTCCGACAGGAGAAGCATATGGAACCGCTTTCATTTGATCGATCTCATATTGGTTCCTTGACTACAGGAGCAGGCATAAGATTACTCGCATGACTACTATAGTTATTCAGAATCTTCTCTAAGTATGCCTTCTGCGATAGCCCTAAGACCCCCTTTTCTCTATCTCGGAGAATTTCAATTCCTAGAACGAATGAACCTTCTCCAAGATCTTTCATATCAAAGTTCGAGGACAAGAACTTCTTTGTCTCCAATAGTAGAATAACATCACTACTAGCGAGTAGAATTTCATCCACATATAGGATAAGGAAGATGAATTTCCCATTCTTGAACTTTGCATATACGCAATTGTCCTCCTCATTCTCATCGAACCCAAATTTTCTTATTATTTCATGAAACTTTAAGTACCATTGCCTGGAGGCTTGTTTTAATCTATAAATGGATTTCTTCAGACGACATCCCATACGTTCTTTCCCTTCCACGAAAAAACCCTTGGGTTGTGCCATGTAAACTTTTTCTTCCATGTCTCCATTTAGGAATACCGTCGTTACATCCATCTGATGCAATTCTAAATTATACTATGCCACTAAAGCCATTATGATTCTAAAAGAATCCTTACTTGAGACCGGAGAAAATGTCTCATTATAATCTATTCCTTCTCTTTGGGTGAAGCCTTTTGCAACAAGTCCTGCTTTATATCTTTCAATATTCCCTCTAGAGTCACATTTTGTTTTGTAGACCCATTTACAGCCTACTGTTTTGGCTTCTTTAGGAATTTCTTCTAAATGCCAGACTTTGTTGCTACTCATGCATCTCATTTCATCTTTCATGGCTTCAAGCCATTTCGATGAGTGAGTGAGCACTTTAATGGCTTCTTCAAATGTGGTGGATCACCTCCATTTGAACTTCTTCACTAACATAGATTTCAAAATCATTAGGAATAGTGGCTTTCTAGTTCTTTTATACCTTCTAAGGGTCTCGCCTTCTAGCACATTCTCTGTGGGGCTTTTGCAGCTCTCCCTCATGTGTGGTAACAGGTCTTTATTTTCATTCATTGTTGCCACAGAGAACTAACAACAGTGTGTCATCGACATTGTCCGTGTGTCGGCAAAGCAGTATCGAGAAAAATGGTTCTGAATCATCGAGTGGGTGCATGCACCGCTTCTCCTCAAAGTTGATTTCTCGAGATACCGTGCTCCCCCTGATCATCTTATCCTCCAGAAACACAGCGTGTCTCGTTTCTACAAACTTAGTAATTTTGTCTGGACAATAGAATTGATAACCTTTCAACTTGTCTAGATAGCCAATGAAATGGCAACTCATTGTCTTAGGATCTAACTTCCGAAGGTTTGGGTTGAAGAGTTTTTCCTCAGCTGAACAGCCCCACACTCGCAAATAATTGAGTGAAGGTTCGCGACTAGTGCATAACTCATATGGTATTTTTGACACCGACTTACTGGGAACTCGATTAAGTATGTAAATGGCGGTTTTTAACGCCTCCACCCACAAACCAACAGGTAAGGTGGAGTAACTTAACACGCTTCTCACCATATCCATCAAGGTACGGTTACGTCTTTCAGCTACTCCATTCTGCTGAGGCTCGCCCGGTGTTGAATACTGGGCAACTATACCATGTTCCTGTAGAAACCTTGCAAAGGGTCCAGGAATTTGGCCATATGGGGTATGCCGACCTTAGTATTCGCCTCCACGGTTGGACCTTACTACTTTAATCTTTAAGCTATGCTGATTTTCAACTTCAGCCTTTAATATCTTGAATTTATCCAATGCTTCTTAATGCTCTTTAATTGGATAAATATAACCATAATGTGAATAATCATCTGTGAATGTTATGAAACAGTCATAGCCATCCACAGATGTCACAGAAGTAATGCATATATCCATATGAATTATTTCTAAAACTCGTGCTTCTTTTGGATCCTTCTTAATATTCTTTACAAACTTTACTTTAATGCAATCGATGCATTCCTCTAAATTTTAAAATTCTAGGCGGTAGAATTGATTATTTTACTAAGCGTTCTATTCTCCCCCTTAAAATATGACCTAAACGATAGTGCCATAATTTCGAAGAGACATCATCAATTCTTTTCCTCTTACTCTTTCCATTCAGGGATGAGGAGGCATTCTCATTCTCAACGCTTAATGCATTAACATTCTCACTAGTGATAACAAATAAAGTTGTCTTGTCTGAAGGCAAGACCAACAATCTCATTATTAAACTTGATCTTACATTGTCCATCACCAAAATGGCAAGCAAAACCATAATCATCTAAGTGCGATGCACTTATTAAGTTTTGATGCAAACAGGGTACATAAAGCACATCTACTAGTAAAAGTACAAAGCCATTCGATAACTCTAATGGGAGATACCCAATGGCTTCGACTTTATCTTGGACTTCGTTTGCAAATTTAATACTTCTTTCTCCTCTTTGCAGGGTCCTTTTCATACGGAATCCCATTCTTGTACAGATGCTTTAGAAAAGCCATACACAGTCACTCATGTAGTGGCCCTTCTGCTTGCACCACCTGCAGGTGTCCTTGTCCACCTCCTACGCCTGGTGATCAGGAGCCTTTCCATGCGGCCTAGAAGAAGAGGGATGCCCCTGAGGTTTCCCTTGTGGCTTGGAACCCTAAAAAGTTCCTCTTCTTGGTTGGGCTTAGGTAGTTCACGGAATCACCAGATTTCCCTTTAATCCTCTCTTCTTCTTGTACGCACATGGCCATCATCTTCTCAATTCCCCACTTTTCTGGCTGTGCGTTGTAGTTCACAAAAGCTTCAAATTGATTTGGTAGTGAGGCAAAATCGATGAATAATGAACTCATCTGGAAGCTCCATGCCCATGGGATTAAGCTTGGAAGACATGTTGCTCATTCGCAATATGTGATCCCTTACTCCACCACTAGTGTATCTTGTAGTAACAAGTTTCTTAATGAGAGAGCTTGCATAGGCCTTTGAAGATCCGATGTCGACTCTCTACCTTTTCAGTACTCATCGAGTGCTACCCGCTGGGATTGCTCCCCTTATTGCTTCCATAATGGAGCTCTTAATCACCATCAAGCACTTTCTTTTGGACGAGTCCCACTTTGCACGATCAAGGTCGTACTTCATTCTTATTGGTGCATGGTCATGGAACCTTTTGTTGAAGTCCACTTCACTTTCTTTTTCGCCCTCACGGGTCCAGTTCTATGGGACAAGTCTCGGTGAGTGCCAAGTCGAGGTCAAGCAGCCAGCCCCATCTCAATCTTCTCGCCATGAGCCCTAGTTCCCTCCATTGAGGGGCTCAATAGCCGAGATGAAACTCATAGGATTGTCTGAAAGCAAAATGTCAATAAAATGAGTTAATTCAACGTTGGTTAAATTAAAAATAAAACTTCTCAATATTAATTCTACATCGCTGTTGGGCAGATATAGAACTAATAGTGATAAAACTTACTATTCATAGTGAAAATTTTACTAACAGCGTTGGTCATCAAATAAGATCATCACCTTTGCAGCGGAAAAACATGAATAAAATCATCAACTCTACATTTTAGAGAAACTTTACAGTTACTTTATTACTTTTGTATACAAAATTTCGTTGGATAATTTTGCTATAGAAAAAACTGTGCAAAAACTATGCAAAAAAACAGTAAAAAAACTTCTGTAAAAAGAAAAACAGGAAAACTGTGCTGTCACGCCCTATTGAGCCTTTACAGCGAGCGGCGCTTTCAGGTGCCGGCGCTGGAGAAACGTCCAGCCACTCAGCCAGCAGCAGCCTCGTGACTAACGTGCAACGCCCGCGTCGCCTCCCTCTGCAGCCGTGGCTCACGGCCCAGCCACACGGCCTGCTTGGCCTCGCGCCTCAAGCGCTGCTTCGATCTTAGTCGTCTGTCGCCTCCGACCTAGATCGAACGGTCCAGCGCGCGTCTCGCGAGATCAAAACAGCCTGCGCGTGCCCCCGGAAACCCTAACTCATTTGCCCCCCACTCCCCGCACGTTGTTGCTCTCTAGCGGCGCTCTCTACGAGCGAGGCGAGGTGGCCGCACTGCCCGGCCAAGCGCCGGCGACGAGCCCCTCCCTCTCTCCAGATGCACCCCCTTTCTCCTTTCTCATCCACCTCCAGCAGCTCTCCCGAACCACATAGAACTAGAAGGACCGCAAATCGAGGGAGGGCGAGACGGCGACTGTTGTGGTGTCCCTCTGGGCCCGTTGCTGGCGTGCGCGAGCACCTATCGTGGGTGAACGCGCCGTCGTCAACCGGTCCAGTGGCGTCGCCCTTGGCCAGCGTGCAGCGGCCACCAGCATTTTTATTTTGCTTTTCTATCTGGTGTTGTGGCTTTTCTCTGTGGGATTTGGGTCGGGAATTTCTTTTCTTTTCTTTGCCTTTTTTATTCTAGATCGATTCTTGATCCGGGGAAATGGGATCTGGGGATTTTGGGGGGTTTCTTTTCTTTCTTCACCCCAAATGGGGTTGTGTTCTTCTTCCCGACCTCGGCTTGCCGATGCGTCGGGATCGAGAGGAACGGAGCGGCCTAGAGGTGCCGCTTCTAGAAACCCTAGCCCCACTTCTTTTCTTTTCCTTTGGCATTTCTACACGAATAGATCTATAGAGCATTGGCTCTGATACCATTGTTAGCCTAATCTTGATCTAGATCTAGTCGGTAGTGTTTTGCTATATGATTCCGTCTTACAGAGAGAGAGAGGAGAGCGTATACCTTCTCCGGTGATGGAACTCAAGGACCCGTTGGCCATCTTGGTCGACGGCGAGAGCGTGGCTAGAGCGGCTAAGCAGTGCGGCGGCAGTGCTTCCCGTGACTAGCGCTAGGAAGCCCTAAATTGGTTTGGATGTGTAGGTGGAGGGAGCGGAGGCGCGACGAACCTCGTGTTGCGTGCCATGGCCCCAAAATCTTTTTATAGTGCTGCCAGGGCCCACCAACCATATGCGGGTTAGGCGCCCTTGATCAGGATGCGAGACCAAGTCGTTCAGCCGTTAGGATGAACCGTGAGGAGATCAAACTAACATCGCCATGGTCCGTAGCAGTGGAGTTCGCGTCTCTAGACAAGGCCCGAGCGGCATGCGGATGCAGATGTGCCGCTTCCCCATCTATACAAAGTTGAAACATGCACGCTAGCTCTCTAGCAGTTCCCGCGTCCATGCTAGCTCAGGCCAGCAGCCGAGCAGAGCTCCTCTGCTTAATCTCACACGTACGCATCTGTCTGCCGATAGAAGAGGACCAGGGGTTTGGACGGGACAAAACATGGCCAAATTGGATCTCCACTGCGGGGAATCTCGGCCGGAGGTCGAGGGGGTCGAGGCGCCGACAGAGAAGGGGCGGAGGAGGACACGGGTCCACATCGCATCCGAGTCCCCTGGCCGTCTCCCGGGAGACTGGCCCGTGTGAGGCCAGTCACGACATCCCCCTACCCCAGGTTCGTGTCGTGTGTTTTTTTTCGAAATGGGGTATATACCTCGGCCTCCTCTGCATCAATTGATTCACACAGCCTTTTATTGCAGCGTTTAAAAAATTTTAAACCATAAGAGTACAAAATCTGGAATTAGAAACTCATGGATCACTTAAAGTGGCTAAACAAATTAGCCACATAAACCAGAAAAAGAGCACACGTTTAAGCAACATCTATCCTTTTAGCATGCCGCCACCCAACCTGATTGTAGAAAGCCAAAGCGACCGTCTCCAACTGGATGCATCCAATATCCATAGGCGGCCGTTGGTCCCCTGGTAGAAGATAGGACCACATATGAATCAAGTGTGTAGCTCTTCGAATAACCTGCAAGAAATTGATAGTGCCAAATCTGTTAAAAATGAGGTCGTTCCTCGCATTCCATAAAGACCATAGCAATGCACAAATGCCAATATGGATTTTAGCTTTATCATTCTTCCCCATCCCATTAAGCCAATTTCCGAACATGTTTGTTATGTTGGCCGGAGGTGGCAGGTTCAAAGTAAACTCAACAATTCTCCAAACAAGACTAGTAAAGGGACAAGCGATAAACAAGTTATGTCTGGATTCTGGCGAATCACAGAAAACACATTTCATACAACCATTCCATTTTCTCTTATCTAAATTATCTTTTGTTAGTAAAACCTTTCTATAAAGAAACCACATAAAAATCTTTATTTTTAATGGTACCTTTAATTTTTTGTGTCGTGTGTGTCTGCCCCCGTCAATAGAGACACTAAGGACACCCCCTATGCATGGCAATGGCAGCTCTACGGAAAAAGGTTAGATAAATTCAAACGGTTTGAAGCCGTTTCGAGTTTCTTCTCCGGTCTTGGGTGGCCCTAGTGGTGGTGGTGCCTAGGTGCCTCGGTTGTTGCTTCGGTGAGAGTTAGGAAGCTTGGGCGGCGAAACTAGATGGTGGGAACCTGTGGGTTGGCGGGTGTGCCCTTGGTTCTGGTGCTGGCCGGTGGCCATGGCGGTTGGGGTGGGGCGGCGTGGCCCTGGAGAGACACATGTTGAGGCAGCGATGCGGGTGTTGCTTCAGCGTCGTCCTACTCATCGTGTAGAAGGCGGAGTTTGCAGAGGGGAAACCCTTGCCTTTTGGGAAGCGACGGCGACGTCCGAGGACGTCGTCCGCCCGTCCCCTTCTTGAAGGCGTCGTGGTGGCTTCTCTCACTCTTTCTACTTGCTCCGGGTGAAAACCCAAGATCCTCGGATCGGGCGGTGAATGTGCTATTGCGCCGTTCTCTTCCTGAAGACGTCGCCTTGGAGCTCTCTGTAGGGGTTCGTAGCATGGAAAACAAAAATTTTCTATCGCATACAAACAAACAAGCCAAGATCTATCTACTAGATTGTAGCAACGAGTCGATAGAGGAACTCACCCTCGAAGATTCCAAAGCGGTTAACGAGCAGATTCTCGTGGGTGATGTAGTCGCATTTTTCCGATCTCAAGATCGCGTGAGCGATCCTTCCGGCTGCGTTCGCAGCGCTGTAGTCGGTCACACGTCGTTACTCGACGAAGACCTTCCTCTCCCTTGTTCCAAAGCAGGCGGAGGTTGTAGCACTCTCTCGCGATTCCAAAGGCACAACGGCGTGGTACGAAGTAGAGGGATCCTGCAGGCTTAAGCCGGAGCGAGTATGGTGGAGTATGAGAGAGAGCTATTAGTGGTCTAGAGATTAGATACACCAATTAGAAGGCTCTAAACCGAAGGCTAGTGCAATTAGAAGCTCTAAACCAAACGGCTCTAAACGGAGATTAGAGGATAGGAACTTGTGTGTTTAGAGGAGGCCCCTGCCTCCTTTTATAGGTGGGAGGCGCCCAAGTGGAGGAGTCCTTCCCAAGTCGGCCTTGGTTGGCGCGCGGAGAGGACTCCTCCCCAAATCGGTTCCAACCACCTCTTGCTTGTTTCCCACAGTTTCTGTTTCCCACAGTTTCTTGTTTTCCAGTTTCTGTTTTAGTCGTTTGACTTTCAAACGGCAGTTTGACTTTTCAGTTTTGGAACAGCAAGAACACTTAGTACATGATGCAATCATTCAATATGTAATGACACATCCATGTACCTCCCAGTGCGGACAATCCGAACCTTCTAGAACATTCCCGATGAAAACACGGAATCATTCCCGAACTCAAACGGGACTTTCCTTATATGAATCTTATTCTCCGGACCATTCCGGATCACCTCGTGATATCCGGATCCCATCCGAGACTCAACAACATTCGGTCTCTTTCTCATAATACCATAACTACTCAAACAATGTCGAATCCTTAAGTGTGTCTCCCTACGGTTCGTGAATTATGCGGACATGATCGAGACACTTCTCCGAACAATAACCAATAGAGGAATCTGGAAATTCATATGGCTCCACATATTTCTACGATTACTTTGCGATCGAATGAACCACTTACATACGATACCAATTTCCCTTTGTCTCACGATAGTTTACTTATCCGAGGTTATGATCGTCGGTATCTCGCATACCTAGTTCAACCTCGTTCGATAAGTACTCTTTTCTCGTTCCGTGATATGTGATCCCTTGTGAGCCAGTCACATGCTTGCAAGCTAATTGGATGACATTCCACCGAGAGGGCCAGTATATCTATCCGTCATATGGATGGACAAATCCCACTCTTGATCCATGTGTTTCAACCAATACTTTCCGAACACTCAATGACACCTTTATAGCCACCCAGTTACGGTGTGGTGTTTGATGTCATCAAAGCATCCATCCGATAAAGGTGATATGCATGATCTCATGGTCGAAGGAATTAGGTTACTATGTATCAGAAAGCATATAGCAATTGAACTATTGAAATGACTTGATCTTTATGCTACGCTTATCTATAGGAGTATGTCCATCACATCATTCGCCTAATGATATGCTCCTGTTAATAACATCTCTATGTTCATGATCAGGAAACCATGATCATATATTAACCAACAAGCTAGTTTAACAAGAGGCTTTACTAGGGACTCTTATTTTAGTTTACAAATCACACAAGTATTAATGTTTCCGGTTAATAAAATTATAGCATGGTATGTAAACACTTATCATAAGTGTGAAGATATGATAATAACCACTTTATTATTGCCTCTTGGGCATATCTCCAACAGTCTCCCACTTGCACTAGAGTCAATAATCTAGTTTCAAACCTTTGTGTATATAACACCTATGCTTTCCGGTGTTGTATGTACACGATTGCTAGTGGTCAACTGATCTCCGGATCTGACACTTCCAGGTCCGTGTGTAATTGCATGTCTTTGCGTCTCTACGCATCACTCATTCTCTAATGAGATGGCTTTGTATAAATTTGGTCTTTCGATGTGACCTTTATCTCTTTGGGGTTAAAACATGTTGATAATATTGTCGCACAATATATCTTCATAGTATTATCCCACTGTGAACTACACCTAGTTTGATAACAAACTTCTTGACACAAATGCCCTCTTTTGCTGCTAAAATAGCAGTCATATACTTAGCCTTTTGTTGTAGTATCTGTCACAATGTCTTAACTTTGGAACTCATCCAAATCCATTATGGAACTCACTTTCCATTATATTGTGCCACCCTTAGTTTTAGATTGAGATAAACTTAATTTGTACTTTGTGAGAAAGCTAGTATCAATGTAGTACTTTTACAATGAACTAACCATCTATTTGTCACTTCTACAAATATTATACTCTTAGTTCTTCCAAAAGATCATAAGAATATCCTTACTATTGTCCAATGATCATCTTACAAATCATTCTGGTATATGCTCACAACATTTAGAGCATAGGACATATCTGGATTTGTACATATCACAATATGATTGATATAAATACTCTTTGTGATTTCATACATCAAGTATCAATCTATACTTGATTATTTGTTTCACTTTACCAAATGTCAATACACTTGAATATATCATCAACATTGAACTCTTTCAATCCTTTCTGTGCGACAAGAACCTTTTCTTGTATTTTCTATATTGAACTCATTCAATATCTCGTCTATGTACTTCTGGCACAACCATATTAGCGTCTATTGATGCCAAATATTTGGGTTTTGCCTAAGTCTTTCATCGGGATGAAATTCTTAATATGTGTTAATAAAAGATACATTATTTCCAATCAACAATATGTCTTCCACATAATGTATTAGAAACATGTCTTAGCGCTCCCACTTAATTTCTTGCAAATGCAAGCATCTTCATTATCTCTGATGAAATTAAACTCTTTTAACAGTTTCATCATAGTGAAGATTCCAACTCCGCTATGCTTACTTCAACCATTGAAGTTTGCATATGTTTTTAGCATCCCTTGAATTTTAACAAAACCCTATGGACCGTGTCATGCACACGTCCTAGGTAACAATTCTATTAGAAGAACTTGTTTTGTTTATTCATCTACCATATAACAAAATTATATGTAGTGGTTGCTACATTAATCCGTCTAGACTAAATATCGCTATGAAAGATCAAATCTTATCATAGTCAACCTTTGAACATTGTTGTGAACTCTTTCCGAACATGTCGACTATTTCATAGATGTGCAACATCCATGTCTATTTCTTTTATAGATCCAAACACAACTGTAAGGTATTATACCTTTCTCGAGGGTCCTTCAAGTTCAAAACTTGATTTCTTGTGTATGGAACTATCACGGATTTTATGGCTTCAAGCCATTTGACGGATTCAGGGCTCATCATCGCTTCTTTGCATGTAGTTGGATCATTATTGTCAAATAATGATTTAACTCTCAAATCTTGGTATTCGATTGTTCATCCGACCTACTTGTTTCAATAGGAACTTGGATCTCTGTGACCACAACCTTTGAGGTACGTGAGCCATGAGCATTGTTGCTACCTCCGGAACACTTTTTGTACTGCAACTTTGCACATATAGCTAAGGTTCTTTAAACTTATCAAAGTTCTATTGTCCTCCCACTTAACTTTTCACGAAAAATTCCTTCTCAAAGAAACTTGACGTTTAAGTAACAAACACTTTTGTCTCCGGTGTTATGGAGGAATACTCAGCTTATACAAAAGAGTTCATCCGACTTTGGTTGCAAACATCTTTCTTATGCATAGCAAACCAATGTTTAAGAAAGGACAACTTGGGCTTTATCCCAAACCATAACTTTATATGGTGTCATTTCAACGGATTATGATGGAGCTCTTTTCAGTGGAAAACGGTAATCTCTAAAGCTTTTAATCTTTAAAATATAATGGCAGTTTTATGAATTATACCTTTGATCTTACCATGTCAAACAAGGTTTAATTACATATCTCGAACGCTCCATACTCTTATGGTGTTTCGGGAAATGCAAATCCACAGAACGATTCCTTAAATCTTAGATATTATGCTAAACTTGTAACTCAAATATCTTCCTTTATGATCTTATCATAAACTATTCATATTCTTGTTACAATGATTTTGCACTTCATCTTGAAAGTCTTTGAACTTTTCAAATGTTTCATACTTTATCCTTATTAAGTAAATATTCATATATTCACTCAAAGTTTCGGAGAAAGGATATGAAGTTGAAATCCATCGCTCTTGACTACACATAATGGATTTCATACAACAATATGTATAAGTTCCAGTAAGCTAGTCATTCGTTCCTTTTTGGCCTATGAACGAAGTTTTAATTATCTCTAGGAAAGTTTCATGAGCGTCATTTGATCAAAAAATCAAAAGACTCCAAAATTCCATCCACATGGAGTTTCTTCATGTTTTCTTTCCAATATAATTTAAACGGCGATGTCACTTTCTAAGTGATCTTTCAATCAATTTGTCTTTCGACATTTTTAGCACTAGTTTGATGGATGTGATTTCTCCAACGAGATTTGTGAATCATCCATCATTTATGGATTACGGCAATTATTTGAACAACCCTTTTGTTCTTATAATACCTGATAAAACAAATCTTGAAGGCAAACTTTGATGTTTAATGAGCAACACAATAACCCTTTATTTGTTCTCGATGAACATCATCACATATTCTTTTGCTAATTACTTAGGCCACTGTAGTTCATGAATTCTGTTGTTTCGTATGACGATTCATACCAACAAATTCAGTATCAAATACTTAAGAACCACATTGCTTAATAAGCAAAGAATATAGCCATAACATGTATATCATCTATATACTTAAACTGAAAAATTCTAGTCCTTTCTTTTCTGCCATATATTTATGAGATTCTCTTTCAAGATTTCCTTTTACATTTGAAAGAATCTATCAACATCAATAGTGGAGTCATACATATGACACATAGTCCAAAGCGTGTATAGTTAAATACCAATGTCTTTGGACTTGCACTTTGAAGTAGATCACCATTATTGAGTGTTTGGTGTTCTTTCAAATTCCTTTTTTAGTAATCTCTTGGTGTAGTAAACATTTTACCTACATCAAATATTCACCCTTGTCATGGAATCGTCCATGATCAAGGTACTTTTAGCTTATAACGATGAATCGTGAGTATAATGTTGCTCTCCCAAAACTTTTGGAGGTTTAGGACAACTAGTGTCTCCAACCTTTTGCAAATTCTCATCAAATATGAGAACATGACTTTAGCCATATTATACTCTATCATGTTGCAACCAAAACTTTGTTTCAGATATCGCAATATCTTCCACACATCATGGTTTCTGAAACAACTCTTTCAGATCCTAGATAACCTTGATATTAAGAGAATCCTTAGAATATCAAGAATCATGGAGACAAACATGATACTTATATACTAACACTTGGAATTGTTACTCTTGATTTAATACTAATTATTAAACTTCATGGAGTAACCGGAACTTACTGAAAGTTTGCAATAGGACTTTTAAACTTTAGATTAACACTTCAAAACAATACGATACCAGTTAAGTAAAGTAACCAGAATTCTATAGTTCTATTATCTCAATTATAACTAAACACAAGGTGGTAAACGGATGCCAATGACTACAACAACTATGCAAATTCACTTTGATTTAGTTTATGATAAATTGAGTTCTAATTAATAATTAAATTAATCTAGGTGAACTCCCACTCAAAACAATATCCCTCACATTGTTTTAGTGATCACACGAACCAAATCCACCACATCAAAACCGATCATCACGAGAGTTGATATAGCTTCAATGGCGAACAATCAACATGTTCATCATATCTACTATATGACTCATGCTCTACCTTTCGGTAATCCGTGTTCCTGAGGCCATGTATGTACATGCTAGGCTCGTCAAGATCAAACCTTAGTTTCTGCATGAGCAAATCTGGCTTGCTCACGTTGTATACACTTGTAGAATCTAACACACCCGATCGTCACGTGGTGCTTCGAAACAACAAGCTTTAGCAACGGTGCTAACTAAGGGTGAACACTTTATGACTTGAAATTCATGTGCATGAGGGATCATCTTATAATGCTACCGTCGTCTACTAAGCAATACAAGATGCATAAAGGATTAACATCACATGCAATTCATAATATGTGATATGATATGGCCTTTCTTCTTTGTGCTTCCGATCTCCATCTTCAAGCACGAACATGATCTCCATCATCACCGGCATTGCATCAAGGTCAATGACGCTTCTCCATGGTTGTCTTCCACCGGCTTCAACTATTACAACTACTTTGAATAGACACGCGGGTCTTAACATAAATTAAAGACAACCATATGTCTCCAGCCGGTTGCCAACTTACAATAAGGAACATTGCATACATCAAATATAATCACAATCATGGCCATATTGAAGGGTTCGCAGCATAGAAAACAAAAATTTTCCTACGATGTGAACTATATACCAAGATCTATTTATACTAGATACAAACAACGGGCGGATGTATATCCGTAGAGAACATACCCTTGAAGACCGACAAAGCTTAACGAGTCCAAACTCGTGGTTGATGTAGACGATCTCTTGCCGATCTCAAGATCGAGAGGAAGTCCTAGCGCGCCGTCAGCGGCGCATCCGTGCTCGCACACGCTCGAGGCACCGAGCAACCTCCGCCTCCTCGCTCGGCGATGCAGCGGAAGCACAACTCTTTCTTGCCGAAAAGCCACGGGAACATGTATCTCGCTAGTCCGAGACCATGGGGATAAATTCTAGAGGAGAGAGATCCTTCACGAGGAGGTGTAAGTGAGAAGTGAGAGGAGGGCTCCTTTTATAGGAGGAGGGGGAACCCCAAGGGGTGGCGCATGGGGCTGCCCTTGCCCTCCCTCATCATGTGGGTGGACACTCCACTCACAAAATGACCCTTCAAAAGTCCACTCAAAATCCCACTCAAAAATCCCATTAAATTTCCACCAAATTTAATGCAAACTCTCATTAAATAAAACTCTTTTATTTTATTCAGAATTTTGTCAATTACTTTAATGACAAACATTCACAAATAACCTTGCTAGAATTCTATTTCACATGCATAACCACTTTATGCAATTTCACAAAACTGTTTGGTATCTAGTGAAATAAATTCCTGCGCTTGTTTATTCTTCGGCATGAAACTTTTGCTCCAATTGGATGTCGGTGTCTCTTAAGTGTGTCACCCTACGGTTCGTGAATAATGCGGACATGATCGAGACCCTCTCGGATCAATAATCGAGCGGGATCTGGAGACCCATCGACTCCCACATTCAACGATGACTTTCTTGTGATCGTCGGAACCTTTTACGCTAGTATCTTAATCCCTTTGTCTCACGATATATTACATGTCCGAGATTCGATCATCGGTATCTCCATACCTAGTTTGATCTCGCATCGACATGCACTCTTTTCTCGTTCGTGATATAACATTCTAGTGATCAAATCACTTGCTTGCAAGCTAATCAATGTGATATCACCGAGAGGGCCCGAGTATATCTATCCGTCATCGGGATGAACAAATTCCACTCTTGATCCATGAGCCTCAACATAACACTTTATTAGTTCCGAACCCATCTTTATAATCACCCACATTACGGTGACGTTTGATGTTATCAAGAAACTCTTCGGTGTTAGTGATTGACATGATCTCATGGTCTAAGGATTAGGATCACTTAGTTGTTATAGCAATATAAACTCAATGACTTTGATCGTAATGCTATACTGGATGAATGTTCATCACATCATTACACTAATGTTGTGATCCCGTTATTAACAACATCCAATGTCCATGATCGAAACCTTGATCATCTTGTTAATCAACGAGCTAGTTTATGAGAGAGGCTTAACTAGGAACTTTCGCTTGTTTATTAAACACACATGTATTAACGTTTCCGTATTAATACAATTATAGCATGCAAAATAAACATCTATCATATACTTGGAATACACATAATAAACAATTTATTATTGCCTCTCGGGCATATTCCTTGATCTCCCACTTGCACTAGAGACAATAATCTAGTTACATAGTGATATATCTAACACCCATTGAGTTCGGTGTTGATCATGTTTTGCTCTAGGAGAGTTTTAGTCAACGGATGCTACATTGAGATCCATGTACTTTACAAATCTTTATATCTCCATCCTTGACATGCTCGCGGATGGAGTGAAACCGGCGCTTAATATGCTTGGAATGCTTGTGAGACCTTGGCTCTTTGGCATTGGCAATGGCACCATTGTTGTCACAATAGATCACCATTGGGTCCAACGCTTGCCACAACTCCTAGTTCGGATATGAACTCCTTCATCCAAATCGCTTCTGAGCCGCTCAAGCAACAACATATTCGGCCTCCGTTGTTGATCCGCTACCACAGGTTGTTTGGAGCTCCTCCAACTAACGCTCCGCCATTCATGAGAAATACGATCCGGATTGAGACTTAGAGTCATCCGGATCGGTGTCAAAGCTAGCGTCGACATAACACTTAGCGACGAGCTCTTCTTCACCTCAGATACAAGAAACATATCCTTAGTTCTTCTCAAGTACTTAAGGATATTCTTGACCGCTATCGATGTTAGAACCTGGATCCGATTGGTACCTACTAGTCAAACTAATAGCGTGTGCTACATCCGGTCTTGTACATAGCATGGCGTACATTATAGAGCCTATGGCTGAAGCATAGGGACTTTGTCCATTATCTCTCTTTCTTCCGCCAAGCCGGACTTTGAGTCTTACTCAATGTCTTGCCTTGCAACATAGGTAAGAACCCTTCTTACTTCCGTCCATTTTAAACTTCTTTAAAATCTTATCAAGGTATGTACTGCGATAGCCCTATTAGGCGCCTAGATCTATCTCTATAGATCTTTATGCCTAATATGTAAGATGCTTCACCTAGGTCCTTCATTGAAAATTTCTTTGTTTAGATAACTTTTAACACTGTTTAAAGTTCTATATCATTCCGATCAATAATATGTCATCCACATATAGTATCGAAATGCCACATTGCTCCCACTCACTTTCTTGTAAATACAAGCTTCTCCATAAGTTTGGACAAATCCAAACTCTTTGATCACCTCATCAAAGCGGAGATTCCAACTTCGTGATGCTTGCTTCAATCCATAGATGGATCGCTGAAGCTTGCACACCTTGTTAGCATCCTTAGGATCGACAAAACCCTTTGGTTGTATCATATACAACTCTTCTTCAATATTACCATTGAGAAACGGTTTTGACATCCATCGCCATATTTCATAATCGAAATATGCAGCAATTGCTAACATAATCCTAATCGACTTTAGCATCGCTACGGGAGAAAGTCTCATCGTAGTCAACTCCTTGAATTTGTCGAAACCCTGCGACAAGTCGAGCTTTATAGATGGTCACATCGCATCAGTTTTCCTTTTGAAAATCCATTTGTTCTCCACGGCCTTTCGGTGAGGTAATTCCACCAAGTTCCAAACTTGATTTTCATACATGGATTCCATCTCGGATTTCATGGCTTCTAACCATTTGTTGAATCCGGGCTCATCATCGCTTCTTCATACGTCGCAGGTCATTATTTTCATCAACCATGAAATTTATGACAGGATTTCCGTCAGCTCGGGGCTGCTGCGTCTGTTTGACCTGCGAGGTTCGGTGAGTACTCTCTTCGGAGTTTCATGATCATTATCATTAGTTCCTTCTTCAATGGTGGAGCCAACTCCGGAGCGACTTCGGTACTGCGCTACTCGCCATACTTTGAAGAGAAGGTTCCATAACCTCTTGAGTTCTACTTTCCGACTACTCACACCTTTCGCGAAACTCTTTCTCTAGAAAGGATCCATTCTTGGCAACAAAAACCTTGCCCTCGGATTCGTGATAGAAGGAATACCCAATAGTTTCTTTAGGGTATCCTATGAAGACGCATTTTCCGCTTTGGGTTCGAGTTTATCCGGTTGAAGTTTCTTCACATAAACATCGCAACCCCAAACTTTAAGAAATGACAGCTTAGGTTTGTTTCCAAACCACAATTCATCTGTGTCGTTTCAACGGATTTAGATGGTGCCCGATTTAAAGTGAATGCAGGTTTCTAGTGCATAACCCCAAAATGACAACGGCAAGTCCGTCGGAGACATCATAGATCGAACCATATCTAATAAAGTACGATTCGACGTTCGACACACCATTTATTTGTGGTGTTCCGGCAGGTGTGAGTTGTGAAACAATTCCACACTCTTTCATGTGAGTGCTAAACTCGTAACTTAGATACTCACCTCCACGGTCAGACCGTAGAAATTTGATCTTTCTATTACGATGATTTTCCACTTCATTCTGAAATTCCTTGAACTTTTCAAAGGTTTCAGACTTGTGTTTCATCAAGTAGATATAACCGTATCTACTCAAATCATCCGTGAAAGTAACAAAATAACGATATCCACCTCGCGCCGACACACTCATTGGACCACATACATCTGAATGTATGATTTCCAATAAATCTGTCGCCCGTTCCATTGAACCGGAAAACGGCGTTCTAGTCATCTTGCCCATAAGGCATGGCTCACATGTATCAAATGATTCATAATCAAGTGATTCTAAAAGTCCATCCGAATGGAGCTTCTTCATGCGTTTAATGCCAATATGACCTGGGCAGTGCCACATATATGTGGATATATCATCACTAAGTTTAATCCTTTTAGCATCAATATTATGAATATGTGTAACATTATCATCGAGATCCAACAGAAATAAACCATTCAACATTGGTGCATGACCATAAAAGATTTCATTCATATAAATGGAACAACCATTGTTCTCAGATTTGAATGAAAACCCACTTTGCATCAAACATGATCCAGATACAATGTTCATGCTCAGTGCAGGCACCAAATAACAGTTATTTAAGTTTATAACTAATCCCGACGGTAAGTGGAGAGGTAGCGTTCCGACGGCGATCACATCAACGTTTGATCCATTGCCGACGCATCTTGACCTCACCCTTGCTAGCGTGCTTTGTTCATGACCCACGATTCGAGTTACAAATATTAGCAACACGGTATCAAATACCGGTGCTACTGCGAGCACTAGTCAAGTACACATCAATAACATGTATATCATATATACCTTTGTTTGCCTTGCCGGCCTTCTTATGCGCCAGATACTTGGGGCGATTATGCGCTTCGATGGCGATCCCTTACAATAGTAGCACTTTCGGTCAGACTTAGGTCCAACTCGGGGTTTCTTTTCAGCGCGGCAACGGGCTTGCCGCCTTACTTCCTTCCGTTTTCCCTTCTTGTCTTTCTTGAAACCAGTGTTCCTATTGATCATCAACACTTGATGTTCCTTTTGATCTCCACTTCTGCGGTTTTAAGCATTGTGAGCTCGGGAGACTTCTTCATGCCTTGCATATTATAGTTCATCACGAAGCTCTTATAGCTAGGTGGCGTAGATCGAGAACACGATGGATGCCTAAGTCAATGGGAATCGTTATTCCCAAGGACACAAGCTTATCGGCGTAACGACATCTTGAGTACATGCTCACTAACGGAGCTGTTCTCTTCCATCATGCAGCTAAAGAACTTTTACTCAAGCATTGTAGCTCTCTACAGACATGTGTGTCGAAAATCATTTTCAACTCACCCATTGTATCAAAAGCATTGCCGTTTTGAACGCTGAAGTTCGGCTCTAGCCCATACAATATGCCGCAATGAACTAAGTTGTGGTCCTCCGACGAGTCGATAGACATTCTTCTCCTCGTCGGGGCATCGTCAAAGGGTGGGGGCCTAATGGCGCTTCTAGCACATATTGCTTTTGTGCGTGAGAGGAGAATCCTCAAATTCATGGCCCATTCATAAAGTTGCTACCGTTCGTTGCTAGTTTCTCTTTCTCCATGAACGCATTGAAATTAAAAGCAGGTGGTGCCATCTACAACAGAATTTGTAAAGTTTAGACTAAGTGTATGATAGATTGAGTTCAACTAATCTATATTACGAATGAACTTCCACTCAAAAGCGACATCCCTCGTGTCCTTTTGGTGATTACATGAACCAAATCCACTACACCAAGTCCGATCATCACGTGAGTCGGTATAGCTTCAAAGGCGAGCATCAAATGGGCATCATATCAACTATATGACTCATGCTTAACCTTTCGGTCTGTGTTCCGAGGCCATGTCTGTACATGCTAGGCTCGCCAAGTTAGAACCTTAGTATTTTTGCGTGTGTAACTGTCTTACACCCGAAGTATGGTCGAGGATCCAAGTACACCCGATCATCACGTGATGTCTTGGGGCGACGAAAACATAATCGGTGCATACTAAAGGGAGAACACATTCTTATCTTGATATTTAAAATGAGGGATCATCTTATTATGCTTAACAAAGCGCTAAACAAGCAATATAAGATGCAATCAAACATCATATGTTTAATAGTGAAATTATATGGTTCCCGCAGATGATCTCTATCATGTGCATCGTGGTATGATCACTATCATACCTATATGTGTAAATCCACAATCTATGGGTTTTACACGCTATGTGTGTTGTAAGAGTATCATCTCATACTTCTTCTTACAACACTACCATATCATAACACTAGCCCAGCAACAATCTAAACTAGACGCTTCTAATTTATCCATTGCAAGTTTTACGTGGTGAGGGCTTCGAGATAGAACCGTTCTTACCTACGAACATGAACCACAACGAGGATAATCAAATTGTTGACAACTCGCTTGCAAAATAGATATTGACTATAGTAGGAGAGACACCCGCTAGCCACTTATGCAAACTAGTTGCATGTCAAGCGTGGAACAGGTCTCATGTGCGAGGACATGTAAAGTTTGTCCGGCGCTTCATCCCACTATGCCACCAATATCCAAAATCACAAGAAAGGAGCAACAACATGATCATCATCGCCCACATACTCATATGTGTACTACCGTGTAAAGTATCTACGCATAGATCCGGCTCGATACCCTTTGAAGGGTTCGGACATAGAAAACAAAATTTTCCTCGATGTGAACTATATACCAAGATCTATTTATACTAGATACAAACAACGGGCGCGGGCGGATGTATATCCGTAGAGAACATACCCTTGAAGACCGACAAAGCTTAACGAGTCCAAACTCGTGGTTGATGTAGACGATCTCTTGCCGATCTCAAGATCGAGAGGAAGTCCTAGCGCAAATCAGCGGCGCATCCGTGCTCGCACACGTTCGAGGCACCGAGCAACCTCCGCCTCCTCGCTCCAGCGATGCAGTGAGCACAACTCTTTCTTGCCGAAAAGCCACGGGAACATGTATCTCGCTAGTCCGAGACCATGGGGATAAATTCTAGAGGGAGAGATCCTTCACGAGGAGGTGTAAGTGAGAAGTGAGAGGAGGGCTCCTTTTATAGGAGGAGGGGGAACCCCAAGGGGTGGCAGGCGCATGGGGGCTGCCCTTGCCTCCCTCATCATGTGGGTGGACACTCCACTCACAAAATGACCCTTCAAAAGTCCACTCAAAATCCCACTCAAAATCCCATTAAATTTCCACCAAATTTAATGCAAACTCTCATTAAATAAAACTCTTTTATTTTATTCAGAATTTTGTCAATTACTTTAATGACAAACATTCACAAATAACCTTGCTAGAATTCTATTTCACATGCATAACCACTTTATGCAATTTCACCCGAAAACTTTGTTTGGTATCTAGTGAAATAAATTCTGCGCTTGTTTATTCTTTTCGGCATGAAACTTTTGCTCCAATTGGATGTCGGTGTCTCTTAAGTGTGTCACCCTACGGTTCGTGAATAATGCGGACATGATCGAGACCCCTCTCGGATCAATAATCGAAGCGGGATCCGAGACCCATCGACTCCACACATTCAACGATGACTTTCTTGTGATCGCCGGAACCTTTTACGCTAGTATCTTAATCCCTTTGTCTCACGATGTATTACATGTCCGAGATTCGATCATCGGTATCTCCATACCTAGTTTGATCTCGTTACCGAGCATGCACTCTTTTCTCGTTCCGTGATATAACATTCTAGTGATCAAATCACTTGCTTGCAAGCTAATCAATGTGATATCACCGAGAGGGCCAGTATATCTATCCGTCATCGGGATGAACAAATTCCACTCTTGATCCATGAGCCTCAACATAACACTTTATTAGTTCGAACCCATCTTTATAATCACCGTTACTGCGGTGTGACGTTTGATGTTATCAAGAAACTCTTCGGTGTTAGTGATTGACATGATCTCATGGTCTAAGGATTAGGATCACTTAAGTTGTTATAGCAATATAAACTCAATGACTTTGATCGTAATGCTATACTTCGGATGAATGTTCATCACATCATTACACTAATGTTGTGATCCCGTTATTAACAACATCCAATGTCCATGATCAGGAAACCTTGATCATCTTGTTAATCAACGAGCTAGTTTATGAGAGAGGCTTAACTAGGAACTTTCTGTTTGTTTATTAAACACACATGTATTAACGTTTCCGTATTAATACAATTATAGCATGCAAAATAAACATCTATCATATACTTGGAATACACATAATAAACAATTTATTATTGCCTCTCAGGGCATATTCCCTTCACATATCACATCACTGCACACCCCTGCAAAACAAAGTTAGACGCCTCTAATTTTCTTTGCATGTTTTACGTGGTTTGGAGCTTTCAATAAGTGTCGTTCTAACTTACGAACAAGAACCACAACATTGATACTAGTATTGTCAATCACCCGTTGTAAATTTGATCTTAACTATGCTAGGAGAAAACAGCACCATAAAGCCACTTATGCAATACAAGTTGCATGTCAAGCGTGGAGCAAGTCTCATGAACGATGTCATGTAAGGTTAGCCCGGGCCGCTTCATCCCAACATACCGCAAGATGCAAAGTACACAAGAAGCAATCGACAATAAAAGCATCAACGCCCACAATGACCATTGTGTTCTACTCGCAACAGATCTACATATAGACACGGCTCGATACCCTCAGAGGGTTCGTACCATGGAAAACAAAAATTTTCTATCGCATACAAACAAACAAGCCAAGATCTCTCTACTAGATTGTAGCAACGAGTCGATAGAGGAACTCACCCTCGAAGATTGCAAAGCGATTAACGAGAGCAGATTCTCGTGGGTGATGTAGTCATTTCTTCCGATCTCAAGATCGCGTGAGCGATCCTTCCCAAGCTGCGTTCGGCAGCGCTTCCGTAGTCGGTCACACGTTGGTACTCGACGAAGACCTTCCTCTCCTTGTTCCAGCAGCGGAGGTTGTAGCACTCTCTCGCGATTCCGGCAAAGACAACGGCATGGTACCTAAGTAGAGGAGATCCCAGGCTTCGCTTAAGCCGGAGCGAGTATGGTGGAGTATGAGAGAGCTATTAGTGGTCTAGAGTTTAGACACACCAATTAGAAGGCTCTAAACCAAGGCTAGTGCAATTAGAAGCTCTAAACCAAAACGGCTCTAAACCGAGATTAGAGGATAGGAACTTGTGTGTCTAGAGGAGGAGGCCCTCCCTTTTTATAGGTGGGAGGGCGGCCAGGAGGGGAGTCCCTCCCCAAGTCGGCCTTGGTTGGCGCGCCGGCTTGGAGGGACTCCTCCCCCAAGTCGGTTCCAACCACCTCTTGCTTGTTTCCCACAGTTTCCTGTTTCCCACAGTTTCCTGTTTTAGCCGTTTGCCTTTCAAACTGGCAGTTTGACTTTTCAGTTTTGGAACAGCAAGCACACTTAGTACATGATGCAATCATTCAATATGTAATGACACATTCATGTACCCTCCCCCCCGGAGTGCCGGACAATCCGGAACCTTCTAGAACATTCCCGATGAAAACACCGGAATCATTCCCGAAATCCGAAACGGGACTTTCCTTATATGAATCTTATTCTCCGGACCATTCTGGATCACCTCGTGATATCCCGGATCCCATCCGAGACTCCGAACAACATTCGGTCTCTTTCTCATAATACCATAACTACTCAAACAACGTCGAATCCTTAAGTGTGTCTCCCTACGGTTCGTGAATTATGCGGACATGATCGAGACACTTCTCCGAACAATAACCAATAGAGGAATCTGGAAATTCATATGGCTCACATATTTCTCGATTACTTTGATCGAATGAACCACTTACATACGATACCAATTTCCCTTTGTCTCACGATAGTTTACTTATCCGAGGTTATGATCGTCGGTATCTCGCATACCTAGTTCAACCTCGCATCGATAAGTACTCTTTTCTCGTTCCCGTGATATGTGATCCCTTGTGAGCGACACATGCTTGCAAGCTAATTGGATGACATTCCACCGAGAGGGCCCAGTATATCTATCCGTCATATGGATGGACAAATCCCACTCTTGATCCATGTGTTTCAACCAATACTTTCCGAACACTCAATGCCACCTTTATAGCCACCCGTTCGGTGTGGTGTTTGATGTCATCAAAGCATCCATCCGGTAAAGGTGATATGCATGATCTCATGGTCGAAGGAATTAGGTTACTATGTATCAGAAAGCATATAGCAATTGAACTATTGAAATGACTTGATCTTTATGCTACGCTTATCTATAGGAGTATGTCCATCACATCATTCGCCTAATGATATGATCCTGTTGTTAATAACATCTCTATGTTCATGATCAGGAAACCATGATCATATATTAACCAACAAGCTAGTTTAACAATAGGCTTTACTAGGGACTCTTATTTTAGTTTACAAATCACACAAGTATTAATGTTTCCGGTTAATACAATTATAGCATGGTATGTAAACATTTATCATAAGTGCGAAGATATGATAATAACCACTTTATTATTGCCTCTTGGGCATATCTCCAACACTCTCGGCATGTGTCTCTCCGTAGGTGGTGTGGCGGAGTCGCGGTGCTTCTTTGGATGGCATTGGAACTGTGGTGTGCTCTCTTCGGCAAGGCTTGCTTTGGGTGCCACACCTCGGTTCCTTGTTGAGTGCAACCTTGGGGCTGTTTCTTGGTTGTGTGTAGTGCGGGCTGGTTCCTGGTGGTGGTCGGCCTTTGGTGGTGTGGTTTGTGACGATGGTGTTTCTTCGACGGCGCGCGTATTCGTTAGCTCTCTCTTTGGGTGAGCTCCGGCCCGACACTATTGTCGGTTACTCTGAGTCGGCGTAGTCTTTGTAATGGCCGTGCCTGCTGTACACATTGCAGGTTGTAGCCCTCGTGATAGTTATATCTAGTGTGTGGGTGTGTTTTCCGTTCTTGTAAGCTGGGATCAGCATCTTGTACCTTTTCGCTGTTCTTGGCGCTATTAATTTATGGCTGGGCCTTTTGGCCTTTTATCTAAAAAAAGTTGTAGAGCACAAGAACCTAACCGGAGCCGATAGATTGCCCCCCGATCGAGCCGTTATGGAGTCTGCGGGCCGCGGGTGTCAAGCCAAATGTTAGGTTTTTTAGGGGTCGCCAAATGTTAGGTCGATTGACTCGATATCCACCTGCTTGTTTCTGTCGTCTTGGACATATTGGGCCACGAAACATGGGATTGTGTACTAGGCTGCAAGCGGAGCCAAATCTAAAATTGATATAGATAATAGGGTGTGGCTTCACCCCTTCCTAACATGGTGCCTCCGAGATTGATTTATGTGTTCTAAGAAGCTAGTACTTTGTTCAGGATAAAAAAAAAGCAATCTCGGATATAAAATGAGAAATAGGAGAAGAGTCGGTATTTATTTCTACCTGAATCCCAGAATCTCTGTTGATGTGTACCTCTTGCCTTTCAGTTATTTAGTTTATAAGATGCTTTGAGTGTTGCAACATTCATTGTATTAGCAGCAACATATACACATTTCAACTCCCTCCTACATACTAAACTAAAATCACCTAAAAGCTCTGTAATAAAATCTCCTACAAACTCCACACCAAAATCACCTTCAAACTATACTAAAATCACTTACAAACTCTAGAGTAAGTCCTAAGGGTATGCGGAGGTCTACTCACGCTGTTGGTGGCGGCTTGTCGATGAGGTGGAACTTTGAGAAAGGAGGAGACGATGGAGGCACCATGTCAGGGAAGGAGGCTGTGGTGACGATTTGGACGAGCGGGGGCTGCGGCGAGTGGGGATGGAGGCAACTTTGTTGGTGGAGCAGAGTGGAGGAGTAGATTGGGGCCAAGTGGGGAGTGGAAAAAGAGTCGGGTGTGGCCCATGAGGTCGAGCTTACAATGGCAACCCCAAGCACTGATACGATCCTAGACACGTCATGGTACTCCCCCGAGGAAGTACAACGCGATGACCCAAGCCCTATCATGGAAGATATGGTAGATATAAGGTTCCTAGGGGTACGTGTATAATAAGTAGTAAGGGCTCATCATGTGTATATATAGGAGGTACCTAATAGAAAAAGGGCTGCATTTGCCAGGGCCATCTTGATAGTTAGATGAAAACAATCAATTCCCCTCCAAATTAATGGCCTCACATTTTGTAGTACATCCGGATCTAGACAAATGTAAGGTTACATATGAAATCTAGGCAAATCTGATGCCATTAATTTGCATCATAGGGAGTAGTTAAACTTAAAAGAACATATACTCCTATAACTGCAGTTGTAATTATAAATGCAAAGTAAATAAGTAAATTCTTTTAAAAAAGAGGATAATCCACGGCTTGTTCAAAGAAAAGAAAAATACATTGTTAAGAAAACTGCGCTTGTACATATCATTATTTGTAGCAGCAATTTCTTAAGATTGCGCTTGTACATATCATGTTTTTCTGGTAGCAGCTATATGCTGATTTGAGAACAAAATAGTTAAGGAAAGGTAGATAGCTTGAATGATTGGCTCATAGCCACTTGATTGGCTTTGATCTTGTCGGTATGCAAGAACTCACAGGTGAGTGCGAGGCTGCCATCCATCCTCTTGAGCCGAAACCTCTCCAGTAGCACATAGCATGCAAACTTTGTGCCAGTGGGAGTCACGCCTCTCCACCCTTTCTATCCTCTCTTGGTCACCATTGGCGACCCACCCTCCCCTCTCCACCAGCTCCCACATCATCCTCTCCCACACAACCGTGTCCAGCGCAACGGTGGCTGCCATGGCCGCCGGTGCTGCTGGTCGGAACCAGACCGCCCCGCCGCCCGCCTGGGGCGAGCCTTCTTGCACCATGCTGGTGCCATCCACCTGTGCCACCAACGGTCTCACGGTCACGGTCACCCTGACGTCCGCCGGCTTGTCATGACCTGGATTGTCGCAGCTGCTTATCTGTGCCCAGCTCTGATCCATGGTCATCTCGTAGAAGGTGCATCGGCGGAACTGGTCCTTGAGGCTGCGGTCCCCATCAGCCTTGACAAACATGAACGGGACGTACCATCTGCCGACCAGGACGGCAGGTGAGCAGCTCTCCGCGATGCTGAGGCTCTGGAAGTCTGGCATCCGGCGGCGGAGAGCAGAGTCCATCCCTTGCGCGTCGGTGAGGTCGTACTTGGGTGACATGCATGGTGGTGTTCACCGTCCAGCCCTTCTTCCTTAGGTAGTCCGGTGGGATGCCGTCCGTGGCGACCGCATGGGCCACGAAGCCATCGGACAGAAGCGGCTGCACCCACACCTGCTGGTAGACGTCGGCGGCTTCACGTCGTTGCCCCACGAGCCGACGCTACATGAATGGGAAGCTACACGCCGACAGCCGGTCGCTACGCCGATGGCCAAGCGTCGGGGCCGTTGACGTAGCCATCGTCCAGGCCAACTCCGCCAAGCAGCAGTCGGCGTAAAATTATCCTCGGCATATATTATACTACGCTGACGGCTGCCCTCGGCGTAGCATACGTCGACGGCTGCTCTCGGCGTAGCTATTTTTTATTTTATCCCATTAAACTTTGAAAAATCAAAACTAAATCATTCTAATTCGGAAAAATACAAATAATATATCAAAATTTGCAGAAAAATAAGACCTATCTATCTACACTCAAATATTACACATTTATAAATAAAAATTAAGTAAAACATAAAACATTATATATAGTCTAAAACAGGCATAAAAATTCAAAAACGGTCAAAACAATGCGAAACCTTCGCATGGTGTTATATTATGTGACAAAGTTAGAAGGAAAAATATCAAACTTGGTATATTGATTATGTCTCAAAGAAACCTTCACAAAATAACCTATCTCATTCGAGGTTTTTTGGCTTTTGGGTCAAATGACCAATGTTATGGCTAGAATTAAAGCATAGTTTGTGATAATGTGCCCATATAATGCATACACATGCATCATGGAATAACGAACAATGTTGCAGGAGGAAGTTTTTCTTTTCGTCGCACCAAAAAGCCATTTTCTATTTTCCGAGCATAAAAAATGAACGGTTTTGTGAAGCAACCACAAAATGGCTAATTCAAAATACTACCACCACATTTTACAAAAATACTATACCACCTTATATGGACAATGTCCCAAGAGGGGGATCCGAAACCTTTCCGTCCACCTTTGGTGAAAAAGACAAATTCCTGCCGAATCGGTAGAAAGTGGATCAGATATGAACTACAGGTACATAATCCGATGCTCATGTTTTTTTATAAAAATCATTTTTAGATTCACAATATTCTATTTTATCAAAGATCTAATGAAAGTTTAGCGAGGCTCGGCCCCGAGCTAAGAATCTTTATGTCCGTCGTTCGACAAAGTTTGACGATAGTTTAAAAGAGGCATAAAAAATTCAAAAACGATCGAAACAATGCGAAACCTTTGCGTGGTGTCATATTATGTGAAATAGTTATAAGGAAAAATATCAAACTTGATATATTTATTATGTCTCAAAAAACCTTCACAAAATGACCTATCTCATTCGAGGTTTCTTGACTTTCGGGTCAAATGACCAATGTTATGGCTAGAATCAAGGCATAGTTTGTGATAATGTGCCAATATTATGCATATACATGCATCATGGGATGGCGAACAATATTGTAGGAGGAAGTTTTCCTTTTTATCGCACCAAAAAGCCATTTTCTATTTTCCGAGCATAAAAAACTGACAGTTTTGTGAAGCAACCACCAAATGGCTAATTCAAAATACTACCACCATATTTTACAAAAAATACTATACCACCTTATATGGACAATGTCCCAACAGGTGATCCAAAACCTTTCCGTCCACCTTTGGTAAAAAGATAAATTTCTGCCGAATCGGTAGGAAGTGGGTCAGATACGAACTATAGGTACATGATCCGATGTTCATGTTTTTTTACAAAAATAATTTTTAGGTTAACAATATGCTATTTTATCAAAGATCCAATAAAAGTTTAGCGAGGCTCGGCCCCGAGCTAAGAATCTTTATGTCCGCCGTTCGACAAAGTTTGACGATAGTTTAAAACGGGCATAAAAAATTCAAAAACGATCGAAACAATGCGAAACCTTCGCGTGGTGTCATATTATGTGACATAGTTATAAGGAAAAATAGAAAACTTGATATGTTGATTATGTCTCAAAAAAACCTTCACAAAATGACCTATCTCATTCGAGTTTCTTGGCTTTCGGGTCAAATAACCAATGTTATGGCTAGAATTAAGGCATAGTTTGTGATAATGTGCCCATATTATGCATACATATGCATCATGGGATGGCGAACAATGTTGCAGGAGGGAGTTTTCCTTTTCGTCGCACCAAAAAGCCATTTTCTATTTTTTGAGTATAAAAAACGGACGGTTTTGTGAAGCAACCACCAAATGGCTAATTCAAAATACTACCACCACATTTTACAAAAATACTATACCACCTTATATGGACAATGTCCCAACAGGGATCAAACCTTTCCGTCCACCTTTGGTGAAAAAGACAAATTCTGTCGAATCGGTGGGAAGTGGGTCGATATGAACTATGTACATGATCCGATGCTCATGTTTTTACAAAAATCATTTTAGGTTCACAATATGCTATTTTATCAAAGATCCAATGCAAGTTTTCCTTTTCATCGCACCAAAAAGGCATTTTTCATTATCCGAGCGCAAAAAGGGGATTTTCTAAAGCAACCACCAAAAGCTAATTCAGAAACGGAGGGTTTGTGATTAGTTGATATGGATATCATATTTGGATTCCTCTCATTTTTTGATCAATTTAGACATATTATTTGTTGAATTTCGATTTACAGATTTAAAGATATTAATTATTCTATATTAAATAGAAAAATACAAAAAAATAAAATTATTATATTTTATTTTTGTCTTTCTAACAAACCAAGCTCGAGCCTATTTTTGAGCTCGCGATCTTAGACGAGCCGAACTCAATCAGTTCGATAAATCTCGTGATTTTTGTATAGCCACGAAATTGAGACTGCTATAATTATTTCATCTGCTGTAAGATTGCTAAAATAATTATGCTGGCATGTTGGCACTGTATTACTATTATGTGAGACTCCAAGCCATTTCTGCTATTCCGTTTTTAATCTTTATATTTTCTTGCTATTTGTAGCTGCATGTCTATCTTTGGATGTACTAAAATTTTCTTACCAATCTCAAGTCTACTCGAACTTTGGATGTAGGCTCGAAGGTCAACATAGTCTCGCTCGAGCCAAGCCTAACAATGTTCGATCGAGTTTGGCTCGTTGACAGCCCTAGCCTCTAGTCCCAGGCCATAAGGTCCTCTAGTCCTGGTTTTAAAACCGGGACTAACCAAGCGGGACTAGAGGTCCAACTACTAGTTCCAGCCAAGTCATCTACCGGTGTGGCCGCCGCAGCGAGCTCCGAGTGCACCCCATTAGTTCCGGTTGGTGTTAAGGATCAGGACTAGTGGTTCTCTGTCGCGGCAGCATTTTGTGCCCTTTCTTTGCCGCGACAGAGCATTCATTTTGTTTTTTTATTTATTTCTTTTTCATTTCAACATAGTTTTTAAATATTTCTACGCCACCACATATCATACACGTTTGTGCATATACAAGATAACTTGTATTACGATATCGAGCATACAAATATATATAACTTTGATAATTACATGGAGATGACAATTACCGGGACTAGAGCCCGTCTGTTCGATTATATGGAGATCATTAGCGCCTATTCACACTAAATTCTCCGCCATCGTGTACAGTCTCGATGAAAATAAATCCCGCCAACTACTCCACAATTACTAGTGTGCCTTGCTTTGGTAGGAGTTGATCCCGCATTCTCTCGAACTATATAATAAAAAGGAGGTCAACAAAAAGCGATGGTAATAAAATGATGGTGTGAATATATTGCTTACGTCGACTCTATAATCTTTGTGTTCGGTGGTAAAAGTGTGAATAAACTCGCAAACGTAGAATCCAAATAGATTCGACCCCCTTGGCTGCCTCGCGCACTTCACGAGAATAGAATTCAATCAAAATAATAATCTAGTACAATTTTTGTATTGAAACTAAAACTAAAGAGATGCACAGACATATCATGTGCTACTTACCGAGACCACTTTAAATGTCAGCTTCTGACTAAATACACCTGTAACCTCGCGCTTGAACCGGATCCAAACCCTGCCCTGCGAAGAAAATGAATGAATAAGTTATTCATTACCGGATATCTCATAAAATCAACGAAAGAGACTGATATAGCGCGAAACTTACTTCTGAAGCATGTCCTGCATGCCCGGAAATCTTCCAGGTTTCTCTTTGATGGGTCCATGACATCAAATCTTCCCTTATCAAGTTGAATGTCTAGCAGAATCTAGTGGACGCTGCAAACATTTATATATACATTAGTAACTCATGAATTACACTTATCATCGATTAATCAAAAGTGAATGTGTACATCAGAGTAAGACCCTCACTTGAAATTGTAAAAAAGCAGTATGTGGTTACAGAAATTTTGCTCCATTAGAAACCTTAGAATGTTTTCCTCCGTCTCCTCGGGGTTTGACGTTAGCATGTTTATATGCACTTTATCTGGGTCAATGAACTCAACATTATAGATTCTTCTTCTTTTACATTCCAGAATCTTCATTCTGCATAATAATAGAGAACAAAAGGATATAATAAGGATAATTACATGTACCTTTGATTCAGTCATCTATCATCCGTGTATCGATAGACGGGACCTCTGATTTAGCCACGCTACTTCTCCGCTGAGATGGGTTTGCGGTAATATCTACTGGAGGATCTTGCAGGCGCGCTACTCCTCTAAGTTCGTCGATCTGCTGTTGCTGCTTCTCAACTCTTGCTAGCAGCCGGTTGAACTTGTCTCCCTCCTCCTCCTCCTGTTGCTTCTTTGCTCTTTATCGGCTTCTATAAGTACCTTGGTCCTTAGGAAACCCAATCTCCCACATGAAACTAGATTCAAGGCCCCGGACTCGTCCTTCGTGTTCATCATTGCCGAGGACCAAGGTCAGCAAGTCTTTCTCTCTATCGGGATGGAACTTTTTATCCCATCTTTAATCTCTTTCACCACTTTCAGCCATGTATTCCTGGGTACCCTAAGCACTTCACCGCAAACAAGGTCCCCTCTAAGTTCGTCATACTCACTCCCATGCCCAAGGAACCAATTTCTTGCCCTCAAATCCCATTCTTCGTGAATTGGTTCAGGAATGATGCCTTTAGCAGACAGATCTTTCTCTTTTGCATCCCACTTTGGCATGGCAGTCGCGTAGCCCCTGGCCCCATGTTATGGTGATATTTCTTCTTCGCATCATTTATCTTGTTTTCTTCGGACTTTTCCTCTGCAACTCCTGACTTCCTATAATCCACAAATGCATCCCAGTAATCCTGCTGCTTCACTAGATAGCCTTCAAATAGTAGAGTTTTCTTATCCTTCTGATACTTTGGCCATAATGATTTCTTCCAATTCTTGAATAGTTCGGCCATCTTCTTAAGAGCAAACTACTTGACTTTCTTTCTCATTTCAGCCGTGTTGGTATCAGTCTCACATTCTGGCATCTTGGAATGTGCCATGAGGTCATTAAAAAGATCCTCTTTATACCTTTTGTTGATATACAGATCACTCCTCGCTTCTGCCTCTTTGGGCTTATGCCACTCTCGAACGGTGATCGGGATGCGATCTCTAACAACAACTCCGCATTGCTGTATAAATACATGTTTGGCTTTTTTCGGTTCCAATGGTTCGCCATGTGCTGAGACCGCCATAATTTCATAATTAGTATGGGCATCCAACTTTTTGGCTAGGTCGCGCTTGGATTTTTTTGATCGATGTGGAGGCCTAAGAGAAGAAACATTCTTCAATAATATATATATATGCAACTTGGTACATACAGCTACTCCCGGACATCTAGTGATCATCGTACATCATATATATACCTCGTCGGTCTTTGTTTCGCGTCCATGGGCTTCTCCATCATTGGAGTTGCCGGCTTCTTCCTCTCGTTGGTTGATCTCCTCTCCCTCACCGGATAAGTTCAGATACTCCGAGGAAGATACCTCACCAGATGGATCAGCATTGTGAATCATATCCTCGAGAATTTGTTCTGAAGCTATGTCTCTGCGGATTGGACTAGGTGGATCCATAGTTTCTGCAAAATGCGAGATGCACATAATATTTAGTTGAACATAACAAAAAATATTCTCATACAAAATATTTCTATACACAGATATTTATATACAAAATAATAGAAATAAACCCTAAACCCGTAGGTGCGGTGGCGGTGGCCAGTGCCGGTAGCAGTGGCCGATGCCGGTGGCGGTGGTCGCGGGAGAGGCGCGCGAGAACCACCATCCTAACCCTAACTCCGGTCACCACCGAGCACCAACACCCTAACCCTAACTCCGGTTACAAAGAGGGTCTTACAATATTATAATAAAAATACTATATTACACTATTATACTACAATAAAAACTTACAATATTATAATATACCTCATACCCTAAAAACTTACAAATATTATATTACAATATTATAATCTACCTCATACCCTAAAAAACTTACAATATTATATTAAAATTAAATATATACACTAAAATAATCCTATAGTAATCATATATAATCATAATAATTTAAAATAATTCCTATATATACTAAAATAATACTATACTAATCATAATCCTATACTAAAATAATCCTAGATTATATATACTAAAATAATCCTATACTAATCATAATCATATACTAAAATAATCCTAGATTATATATATACTAAAATAATCCTATACTAATCATAATCCTATACTAAAATAATCCTAGATTATATATATTCTAAAATAATCCTATAGTGACCAAAATCATATACTAAACCAATCATAATCCTATACTAAAATAATCCTAGATTATATATATACTAAAATAATCCTATACTAAAATAATCCTAGATTATATATACTAAAATAATTCTATAATACTAATTGATACGTAAACATATCTTCCCGTCACATAGTAGAACAAATCCCGAGTTTGATACATATAGGCCTCAACATGCCCCTTTGGAATACCTAACGTGCACCTTTATGGTCATCTAATTACGGATATGACGGTTGATGCAGTTAAACCAACCTCGAATGACGATGATTAATATGATCTCACGATCTATGGACTAAGACACTTCGTTTTAGACAATTGCAATTATGAACTATGTGACATGATCGAGTTGCAACAATCATCAGTGGTAATCAATGTTAAGGATATCGCTTATCGGTAATTTATCGGTCGGCTGAAAATTGGCAATTTTTTAGCATATCTGCGGATTTATCGGGCGATAAATCGGAAAATCGGACGATAAATCAGAAAATCGGCATACCGGCCACCCTCGAGTAGCGATAAATCAGACGATTAATCGAACGATTAATCGGTATATCGGATGATTTCTTAAATAGTGGTGGTAATGTCCATCACACCATCTTCAGATGATATGACTTCATTGTCAGTTGGCATAAATGCACAATGATCAGGAAACCTTAATCAGCAGCTGTCCAATGAACTAGTTAAATAGAGGCTACTAGGGATTTTTGGTTTATTTATATATCATACCGGTATCCGTGTTTTTTCTTGATACAATTATAGCATGATATAAAACTATTATAAACTAATAACATATGATAATAAACCTTTTAATATTTGCATCTAGGGCATATCTCCTTCAAATATATATATTTACATATATGCCCAAAAGCGTTACAAATTCCATTCTTATATAATCCAGTACTAAAACAAAAAAAAAACTTGTAAAATCAACAAGTACCGAGATTAAGGAATTGAAATGCAAGTGCCCCAAGCCGTCCGATTCTCATCTAGACCTCGATTCGCTTGAACCATTTTTTTTCGTGTGGGTCACAATCTCCTTCCCTCTTTCTCCTTCTTGTGCTGATGTTGATGCTGTTCCATGGAAACGGAGCACCGGGTATGCTGGTTGTGGCGCCGGCGGCTTGCAGGTGTTCATCGCCTGGACTTGCTGCTGCAGCGACTTCATGTATTGGATGGTCTTCTCCAGCGTCGACACTTGGTTGGACTGTAGCTCAGATGTGGGGAATATATGTATATATGTATAAGAAAAGGGAGCGGCCTTTCTACTACGGTGCATGGGCCACCTTCTTTCCTATTCAGTTTTTTATCAGATTTGCACTATTTATTGCACAGTGTATAGTGTCTATTTATCTGTACATACTTAGTACATATGCATGCATATATTGATTCATTTCTAAACTTAAAACCTCCATGGCCTCTGAATAAAAAATTCAACTTATAATCTGGTTGAACATTTGAGTTCCTAAAGATAAAAACTTCAAAACAAGACCAATATTGCACATATTTTAATAATTCTAAAATTTTAAAATGTGACACTTGATGATACTTTATGAAATAAGATTTTCTTAAACTTGTTGTATTTTGTGGTCACCTATTTTATTTTGCATGCACAAAAGAGTATCATGTTGTACCATGGTGTGTCATAATACTAAATTTTGTGATAATGTGCGTCAATGCTTGACAGTATAGTATACCACAAACATTTCAAAACATTATATCTTGATTCATTATTTTTAATAAATATTATTATATTGAATATTAATATATTTTGTTGAGTTTATGGGAAAACTTCAACGAATCTTGTTTTATTTAATGAGAAAATTATATAAATCTTGATATATTGAATATATTTGAATAAATTTTTAGGTTTGGAACTTACTGAAACTTGATATAAATTTGCGAAACCACGGAAACTACTAAAACAATGTGTCACATAAATATAAAACTAGTTGTACTGAATATATAGTTTATTGTGTAACTTTATGTTGCATATTTACATGTAGTTTCATCATGTTTCAAAATTTAATTTTTAAAACTTGTCAGAACATATTCAAATTTGGTCTTATTTTGAAGACCTTGTCATTTGGATCACAAATATGCAATTATAAGATAAATCAGAAATATGATTCAAAATATACGATATGAACAAGCTTTGGATCTTTGAAGAAAATGAGGACGGGTGAGAGGAGAGAGAAAGTTTGCATGCACACAAAGTTGTGTGATTGATGTGACATAAAGTAACCAAGCCAAAATAAAATGCAAAAGAGAGGATGGTGCATGTCCAAATTACACAAGCCATCGTGTGGTCTTGCTGTGCACGGTACACGCTAGACATGCACCATCCTCTCTTATATATATATATATATTATTCAAATACTCGAGGTACGGTGGTGAGAAGAAATTAATAATGTTATGCACATGACGCGGTGCGGTGCGGTGAACGTATGTATGGCAGGATGCTTGGTCTGCATGGGTGTGACCAACCGACCTTGTCGCATTGATCCTGGGACGATCTGCTGCAGGGTCCTGAGCTTGTCGTTAATCCTACACCTCCTTTTCTGCACATACAGAGAAGATACTAGTAGCTGGTAGCTAGATAAATTGGAGTGTACTGTGTCATAATATAAATTGGGTGGATATATAATCCTTGCACGTACGGGGCCCTTAATTAATCTTACCTTTTCCGTAATTAAGGTTGTGTGCTCGATCGTGAGTAGTGGTCAGAGGAGGACACCTTCCTGCAGCTGCAGCTGGCTGATCCAGACGCCGCCTTCTTCTTCTCACCGGTGGAAAAAGGGGCTCTAGTCCTGGGCCGCAACGGGCTCTAGTCCCGGTTTTGGGCCCGGGACTGCGAAAACGGGACTAGAGGCCCACCCCTCTAGTTCCGGCTCGCAAAGGCCCGCGACTGATAACAGCCACGTGGCTGTTTCAGCGCCGCGGGGGGCGGAACCCTCTAGTCCCGGGCTGTAACACCATCCGGGACTAAAAGGTTTCCTGCCGCGGCAAAGAAATACCATATTTCTCTGCCGCGGCAGAGATTGTGTATTTCCTTTTTTTTTGCCATTTTATTTCTTTTTCGTTTTGTGTTTCACTATAACTTAACAAACA
Source organism: Avena longiglumis (assembly GCA_030063025.1). Taxonomy (NCBI): domain Eukaryota; kingdom Viridiplantae; phylum Streptophyta; class Magnoliopsida; order Poales; family Poaceae; genus Avena; species Avena longiglumis. The sequence goes on along the minus strand of CP125973.1, from coordinate 588,881,949 downwards.
TATATTTCAGTAGACATATTATACGCTACTACATACATAATACACGTCGATGCATTTATATAAGATCGATCCCTTGCAAGCATACATATAATCAATCATATCAAAAGGAAGAAACGTTTTGAAAATTACATGGTCATTGATGAATATATATATCATATGAGCTACATGGAGATGACTAAGGCAAATCGAGTTCCACGTCATTCGCATAATGCTCTCCATGTACATCAAGGACTTCCTTCATCATAAATCCCGCCAGCTCCTCTTGAATTGCTCTTATGCGCTGGTCTGGCTCTAGTGTCTCCCGCAAATCATAAATATAATGTGAGTCATCTTTCTGCTCACTGGTCAACTCGTAGATGTACTCGCAGACGTAGTATCCACATAAATGAGTTCCCGGTGGCTGCTGTAAACTCTTCGCCATTTTATAAGTTAGCTCCTCTTTGAATGGACCTGGTATTTTCTGTCTGAACCGTGTCCAACACCTGCTCGGCAAAGAAAATGAATAAAGGAGTTATTAGTTACTTGATATCAGGAAATGAATGAAAGAGGACGATATAATGCGATAATGATTGAAATTACTTATGGAGCATTGCTTTCATGTCGCTCCACTTCTCTTGGTCCGAACTTAATGAGTCGTGGACTTCGACTAGGGACTTGTCAACTTGAATGTTTAGCAAGATCTAGTGGAATCTGCGGATATTTACATAAGCATACATGCATAGCTCATCCAGTAAGCAAAAATAAAATGTGTACAAGATATAAACACTCACTTGAAGTTGTAAGGAAATAGCATTTCCTTAACAAAATTATGGTCGGTTAAGAACCTGAATAGGTCTTCCTCCACGTCTTTGGAGTGATTCTTTAACGTATATTCATTAATGATATATGGGTCAATGAACCCAACGTCGTATCTTCTCGCTCTTTTGCATTCAAGCATCTTCATTCTGCGGAATATAATATCATCATACAAAAGGATATATAGTTAGGATAATATATTAAATGCAATGAATGAGCTAAAGCTACAAACTTAATTATAGAAATAAATAACTTATAGACAGTAGCAACCAATGATAGATTTGTCGAGGGCGCGCTGGTTGTATAACTGAAATAGTTCGGTCATTTGAACCTGTATCGAGTATGGTTTGAAGTGATGCTCCTTTCTAACGTCCACCGGAAACCAATCTTTATGATGCTTTTTTTCTGCTTGCGACATGTACCATTCATGCAGATTTCGCATATGTGTGGATAGGTGCGCGAGCTCCTCCATACTGACTAGAGGCTGCCCTTGGACATACTGCCGTACTATCTGATCCACTGGCGTATCTTTATAGCCTAAATATTGACCAAGAGACATATTTGCTTCGTTAGCAAGTGCTTTGGCCTGCGATACAGTGACTCCCATAAGTGCAGCACTATTACGGGCTCTAGGGTCCATTATTTGCATGTTCATATCCATTTCAGCTCTGAAGGCCTTGTCGAGGTCTGAAATGACTTTGAGCGGGGCGATCAATTGATTCTTCTGTGCTCCGAGCTGGGCAACTTGCTTCCCGCTTTTTGCACTTGTGATTTTTTTCTTCCGTGCTTGCTTAATAATCTCCCGGTCATAGTCTGATTCCAGATTCATCGATATCTGGGATTGTTGCTCAAGAAAGGACTTAGCCCACTTTTTTGTTTTTTCGTTATATACCAGCTTTGGCTCAGGCTTTTTGGGTGCAAAATGCGCCTTAACTTGGGCAGCCACATCTACGTTAGTTTCCTCGTCGGTCTTGTCATAAGGTCTCTTTGGAAGAGCCGGCGGGATATCGACTATCTTCGGCATTTGACCTTTCTTCGATGTGGGGCGCGGGGGACCGTCGAAATTCCGTTTCTTCGACGAGTTAGTAGTATTGCATGGAGGCAGAGGCGGAGATCGAGTTGATGTACTCCTACTGCGACGATCGTCAGTGGGGCGGGGTGGACTTGGAGGTTGGCGATAATCGGGTTGGGGTGGACTTGGAGGTTGGTGATAATCGGGTTGGGGTGGACTTGGAGGTTGACGATATTCGATGCGGGGTGGATTTGGATTCCTTGGAGTCGGTGGCCTTGGCGCCGAGCCTGGAAACTTGATGTACTTCTTATTCCATAGAATGATGTTGCGCTTGACATCTCCTAGTTTCGTAAGGCCTTCATGCGTAGCGATTTCAATCTCTAGGTCCGCAAAATCCTCCACTATGTCATCCACCGTGACACGAGCATATCCTGGTGGAATCGGAAGTGAATGGTGGAGTGCTCCAGGTAGACAAGGTAAAGCAGTGCTGATCGCCACCTTGAAGGACAGGTTGTTCATTGGCTGATGTAGCTCTTTGTTTCTGAATAAGCATTTCAACCGTGGTATTATAGGAGCATACCACATCACCTTCGCAGGAACCTTCTTCCGGGGGGGCTCGCCCTCAACGTCACCAGGGTCATCTCGTCTAATCTTATACCGAAGTGAAGTGCATACCGGGCATGCATCTAAATTCTCATACTCCTCACCGCGGTAGAGGATGCAGTCATTAGGGCATGCATGTATCTTCTGAACCTCTAAACCTAGAGGGCAGACAACCTTTTTTGCTTCGTATGTACTGGCGGGCAATACATTATCTTTTGGAAGCATATTTTTCATCATTTTCAGCAACTTTTCAAATAAGGAGTCAGGTATAGCACACTCAGCCTTCCATCGCAGCAATTCCAGTGTGCTGCCCAGCTTTTTCAGACCATTTTTGCAATTTGGGTACAACAACTTTTTGTGATCCTCTAGCATGTGATTGAACTTCTCCCTATCCTTTTCAGTTTCACAATCTCTTCGTGCATCGGCAATGGTCCGACCAAGATCATCAGCGGGTTCATCATGTGTCTCTTCTTCATCCTCCCCTTCAGCATCCCCCATGGAAGTATCTCCGTACTTAGGGAAACCATGATAGTTGTCATCCTCCTCCTCTTCTTCATTGTCTTCCATTATAACCCCTCTCTCTCCGTGCTTGGTCCAACAATTATAACTGGGCATGAAGCCGGACTTCAACAGGTGGCTGTGAAGGGTTTTTGAGTCAGAGTAATCCTTCTGATTCCTACATCCATTACATGGACAGAATACAAAACCATTGTGCTTGTTTGCATCAGCAACACGGATGAATTCATGCACGCCATTAATGAACTCACCACAGAGCGTCGGTCGATTGCGTACATCCATTCCGGACCATCTGCATTATAGTAAAAGTATATCAAAAACCATTACACAACATGATAAAATTATTACAAGTTATATTGAGAGCTTCTAGAGCACTAATTTTGAATTTTGAAAAATTTACATGCACCAATTTGTGAATTGGAGAAAACAATCAACATGATAAATGTGGAGTTTTTTATTATTATTCCATCAGTGAAAACCTCATTCCATTCTAAGCTCTGAAACTCTAAAATTACACATTTCAATTTTCGGTAACTATGTGCCTAATCAAAATTTGTTACACATATATATATCAAAATCCTTCTAGCTACTTCTAGAACATGCATGCATTTGATCCATGTCTCTATACTTCTAGAGCATTATATAGAGCTAAAGTAGCAATAAGAGATGAAAGAATGAAGTTCTAACCTTTTAAAGCTTTGGATTTAGATGTTGCAAACTAAATCTTGACAAATCTTGATAAAAAATGACATGAACTCTCTTACTTTCTTTGAGAAAAATGGCTACCATATGCTTTAGGGCAGCTGGCCAGGGAGCTGTATATATAGTAATAGACAATTAGTCCCGGGCCGTGATACGACCCGGGACTAATAGTCCACGAAAAATGACCACCATATGCTCCAGGTTATTAGTCCCGGCATTACGGGCCGGACTATCTTCGGTCCGCCCGACTAATGAGTATGTCCATTTCTAGCCGTTGGGGGTCTCACGGACCGGGACTAGTGCTAGCACTAGTCGCGGTTTATAAAGGGCCGGGACTGCTGGGCTTCCAGTGATCGAACGAAAGATGGTTTTTCCAGTAGTGTCTTCTCACTTGTGTCGACGATTGGTTCCCAATATCGTCATCCCTTTGCTGCTGGCTTCTTCCTTGGCCACCTCCAGAGTATGATCTCCTCTTCCAGCATGCATGATTATGGTCGTGACCACTGACGATGGGATAGAGCCAAGCTGCCATGTATGGCGTCGTCCTCGGATGGTGGAGAGCCAGCAGCTGGTAGGTATGGCTGGAACAACCTGATGATGATGCGAGAGGACGTGGTGGTCGATCGGCGTCGACTGCTGCTGCTGCTGCAAATAACTGGAAACCCTGCTGGAGCCGGGTGTCACCCGTATGTATATACTTCCTCCGTTTTAAAATATAAGATGTTTTAGTTTCAGATTTATTTTAGTGTCTAGATTCACTCTAAACATAAGTAAACCTATATACTAAAACAAGTCTAGATACATTTTCTTTATAAATCTAAAACATCTTAAAACGGAGGGAGGGAGTACTAGTCTTGTGCGTTCACGCATACGTTCGCGCTGACTATTCATGCATACATGCAAGCAGCTAGCAAGCTTGTTGCCAGTTTAATTTGCCTTCAAGAAAAAAATATATATACTCTTATACTATTATCATAGATGCTACCACTACATACGTGTTGCGTAGCTAGCTCCCACGCGCGCGATTCCTTATCCAACTTTGTCATCTACGCGCGTGTATACACGTCCAGCTCTCGGTACTCGATCGTACGTGCATCCGATCCTAGCCTAGCTAGCTAGCCCTTTAATTATTTGCCCTCTTCAACTTGTGCGTAGTACGTACATCAAATATGCATGCATGGATCTCGTAGTACGTACTACGCACCCATGCATCCGTCCGGACCGATCAATCAGTGTAGCTATCTAGCTAGCGAGCTCAGTGCCTGCATATGGATCTTTCGCTGGCGTCCGGATGATACACCAGCTCTGTGACACTGAATTTGGCACAGAGGAAGGGAGTAGCTAGCTAGCAAGGGCGTGTAGTCCCGGCATTCATTCAGGTACGTAATACAATCATTGAAACAGACTTTCGCTAAATAAAGCCACAACCAAGTAGTACGAGTTTCAACACTATCATGGCTTTCATGTCTTCCTGCTGCTTAGTATTTGAATACATGTTAGGTGAACATGTATTTGAATAACACTTGTGTTTCTGTATTTCCCCTGAAGGCAATCGTAGAGAAAAACCGGGTCTGGATGGGGTTCTGGGTCGGCACGGACCGGACCGGTGAAAGTCATATTAGCCAGCGTGGTGGTATACGGTCACAGATGATACGCTCGAGTGTATTGTCTTCTCCACGTACGGTACGGTTGAGACTTCATATTCCCCCTTCGTATATAAGCAACACCGATTCCCCCCCCCCCCCAGTCGACGATTATTCCCCACCTAGATTTGGCAAAAAATCTCACCAACCACCCACTCCCACCGCCCACACCCACCACTAGCCACCGGGGTCGCCTCGCTGCATCGGCTACCCTCCAACTAGGACGACGGTGGAAGCCCGCGGCCGTGCCGTGTCCGTCACAGATCTGCAGCAGAGGGTGGAGAAGGGCGAGGACGTGGTGCACGATTTGGATGTGGCCGTGGCGGTTGCGGAGGAGAAGGAGGCGGGGGTGGAGGTGATGGCGCCCGTTGTTGATCTGGAGCGGAAGAGGGCGAAGGAGGAGGATGTGGGGGGTTCTTCTTCTTCCAAGAGGAAGGAGGATGCGGGAGACGAGCTGGAGGTGGTGTCGTAGGAGGGCGGTGCCGAGTCCGCTCTCGGTGCTGATCTGGAGCAGGTGGTGTCGGAGGAGGCCCGGGCGGTCGTGGATCTGGTGGTGGGTGATGAGATCCTGGCGGGCGTCGATCTCGTTGTGGCGGATGTGGGGGCGCAGGTGGCGGTGCAGGACGTGGCGGAGGATGCCGTGGAGGTCACTTCCGTGGCGGTGGTGAAGGGAATATGCCCTGAGAGGAAATAATAAAATGTTTATTATGTATATTCCAAGTATATGATAGATGTTTATTTTGCATGCTATAATTATATTAATACGGAAACGTTAATACATGTGTGTTTAATAAACAAACAGAAAGTTCCTAGTTATGCCTCTCTCATAAACTAGTTTGTTGATTAACAAGATGATTAAGGTTTCCTTATCATGGACATTGGATGTTGTTAATAAAGAGATCACAACATTAGTGTAGTGGTGTGATGAACATTCATCCGAAGTATAGCATTACAATCAAAGTAATTGAGTTTATATTGCTATAACAACTTACGAAATGATCATAATACTTAGACCATGAGATCATGTCAATCACTAACACCGGAAGAGTTTCTTGATAACATCAAACTTCACACCGTAACAGGGTGATTATAAAGATGGTTTCAGAACTAATAAGGTGTTACGTTGAGGCCCATGAATCGAGAGTGGAATTTTTTCATCCCGATGACGGATAGATATACTCTAGGCCCTCTTGGCGATATCACATTGGTTAGCTTGCAAGTAAGTGATTTGATCACTAGAATGTTATATCACGGAAACGAGAAAAGAGTGCATGTCAGTAACGAGATCAAACTAGGTATGGAGATACCGATGATCGAATCTCTGACATGTAATATATCGTGAAACAAAGGGATTAAGACACTAGCGTAAAAGGTTCCGACGATCACAAGAAATTCATCGTTGAATGTGTGGGAGTCAGTATGGGTCTCCAGATTCCGCTTCTGATTATTGATCCGAGAGGAGTCTCGATCATGTCCGTATTATTCACGAACCGTAGGGTGACACACTTAAGAGACACTGACATCCAATTGGAGCAAAGGTTTCATGCCGGAAAGAATAACAAGCGCAGGAATTTATTTCACTAGATACCGAAACAGGTTTTTGGGTGAAATTGCAGAAAGTGTTTTTGCATGTGAAATAGAATTCTAACAAGGGGTTATATGTGAATGTTTGTCATAAAAGTAATTAACAAAATTCTGAATAAATAAAAGGAGTTTTATTTAATGAGAGTTTGCATTAAATTTGGTGGAAATTTGATAGAAATTTTGAGTGGGATTTTGAGTGGAGGGAATTGAAAGGATTTTTGTGAGTGGAGTGTCCACCCACATGAATGAAGGAGGGCAGGGGGAGCCCCCATGGCCGGCGGCCACCCCCTTGGGTTCCCCCCTCCTCCTATAAAAGGCACCCCCTCTCATTTCTCTCACTCACACCTCCTCGTGAAGGATCTCTCTTCCCCTCTAGAATTTATCCCCCATGGTCTCGAACTAGCGAGATACATGTTCCCGGTGGCTATTTGGCAAGAAAGAGTTGTGCTTCCGCTGCATCGCTGGAGCGAGGAGGCGGAGGTTGCTCGGTGCCTCGAACGTGTGTGCGAGCACGGATGCGCTGCTGATTTGCGGCGCTAGGACTTCCTCTCGATCTTGAGATAGGCAAGAGATCGTCTACATCAACCACGAGTTGAACTCGTTAAGCTTTGTCGGTCTTCAAGGGTATGTTCTCTACGGATATACATCCGCCCGTTGTTTGTATCTAGTAGATAGATCTTGGTACATAGTTCATATCGTAGGAAAATTTTTGTTTTCTATGTTGCGATCCCTACAGTGGTATCAGAGCCGGATCTATACGTAGATACTTTACACGGGTAGTACACATATGAGTATGTGGGCGATGAAGATCATGTTGTTGCTCCTTTGTTGTAATTTTGGATATTGGTGGCATAGTGGGATGAAGCGGCCCGGACAAACTTTACATGTCCTCGCACATGAGACCTGTTCCACGCTTGACATGCAACTAGTTTGCATAAGTGGATAGCGGGTGTCTGTCTCTCCTACTATAGTCAATATCTATTTTGCAACAAGTTGTCAACAATTTGGTTATCCTTGTTGTGGTTTATGTTCGTAGGTAAGAACGATTCTATTTTCAAAAGCCCTAAGACACGTAAAACATGCAATGGATAAATTAGAGGCGTCTAGTTTTGTTGTTGGGCTAGTGTTATGATATGGTGATGTTGTAAGTAGAAGTATGAGATGATACTTTTACAACACACATAACGTGTAAGTTCTATATACCTTGGTCTTACACATAAAGGTATGATAGTGATCATACCATGGTGCACATGATAGAGATCATATGCGGGAACCATATCATTTCACTAATAAACATGTGATGTTTGATAGCATCTTATATTGCTTGTTTAGCGCTTTATTAGCATAATAAGATGATCCCTCATTTAAATAGCAAGATAAGAATGTGTTCTTCCTTTAGTATGCACCGATTATGTTTTTGTCGCTCCAAGACATCACGTGATGATCGGGTGTTCTTGGATCCACGACCATAATTTGGGTGTAAGACAATTACACACACGAATACTAAGGTTCTTACTTGGCGAGCCTAGCATGTACAGACATGGCCTCGGAACACGGACCGAAAGGTTAAGCATGAGTCATATAGTAGATATGATGCCCATTTGATGCTCGCCTTTGAAGCTACACCGACTCACGTGATGACCGAAAGGTTAAGCATGTGTCATTTGGTTCATGTAATCACCAAAAAGACACGAGGGATGTTGTTTTTGATTGGGAGTTCATTCGTAATGTGGAATAGTTGAACTCAATCTATCATAAACTTACTTTAAACTTTACAAATTCTGTTGTAGATGGCACCACCTGCTTTTAATTTCAATGTGTTCATGGAGAAAGAGAAACTTGCAACGAACGGTAGCAACTTTATCGAATGGGCCATAAATTTGAGGATTATCCTCTTTGCTACACAAAAGCAATATGTGCTAGAAGCGCAGCTAGGGCCCCACCTTTTGATGATGCCCCTAACGAGGAGAAGAATGTCTATCAGACTCGTTAGGAGGACCACAACTTAGTTCATTGCGGCATATTGTATGGGCTAGAGCCAGAACTTTGAAAGCGTTTCAAAAACGGCAATGCATTTGATACAATGGGTGACTTGAAAATGATTTTCGACACACATGTTGCTGTAGAGAGCTACAATGCTTCAGAAAAGTTCTTTAGCTTCATGATGGAAGAGCACAGCTCCGTTAGTAAGCATGTACTCAAGATGTCGGGTTACGCCGATAAGCTTGTGTCCTTGGGAATATCGATTCCCATTGACTTAGGCATCCATCGTGTTCTGCAGTCTCTGCCACCTAGATATAAGAGCTTTGTGATGAACTATAATATGCAAGGCATGAAGAAGTCTCTCCCCAAACTTATGTCAATGCTTAAAACTGTAGAAGTGGAGATCAAGAAGGAACATCAAGTGTTGATGATCAATAAGAACACTGGTTTCAAGAAAGACAAGAAAGGGAAACGGAAGGGAAGTAAGGGCGGCAAGCCGGTTGCCGTGCCTGAAAAGAAACCCCGAGTTGGCCCTGAGTCTGATACCGAGTGCTACTATTGTAAGGGGACTGGCCACTGGAAGCGCAACTGCCCCAAGTATTTGGCAGACAAGAAGGCCGGCAAGGCAAACAAAGGCAGACAAGAAGCACAACTACCCCAAGTATTTGCCTCGAGTGCTACTATTGTTATTCGGAGCCTCGGCCCTCGTTGCCTGTGTACTTCAGCACTACCCAGAACGACTTGGGGAACTACATCACGATGATGAAGGCTCGTCACCCCCATGTGGATGACCCCATTCACGCGGAGATCGACGAGGAGTCGTTGGTCCTGTCGGGGCACGGATTGCAGCATGGACGTCTCAAGATTCTAAATAAGAAGGTCAAGCCTACCCTCAGCATGAGCTTCAGCCGTCTCAAGGCTACCCACCCCGCCGACGGCCCCTATCCCGCCTCGTTGCCAGCCTCGTCGATCCACCTCCAGCTCTGATGTAAGTTTTACTCGTTTTCATCATGTTTATGACTTCTGTTCCTGCATGGCTAACCGCTGACGAGATTCCTTGTATTTGAAATTGTAGCCTGAGTTCGAGGCGGCCTACGATGCCGCTCATGATGAATATCATGTGGCCTTTCGGCAACATCAGGTGGCGAATGCGATCTATATGAAATATGTAAATGTAAGTGTGAACCTTTATTTTTGAAAAAGATACAAGTCCCACTTTTCCTAGTTTGTTGTATTACGGTCTGCCATCTAAACTATCTTGCAGGCCATGTTGGTGAATATTCAAACTTGACAGAATACAGATTTAGGGCCCGTGCCTCCCATGCCAGGGCCGGCGCCATGCATGCCATCGAGGGACAGCTTCGCTAGGACATACTATGCATCGACAGCGGTAAGTTCTTTGCTAATCCACTGGTTATCGCTTACTTTGTCTCGCAAGTTGCTAACATGTAGGCAACATGCAGTGAACTGGAGCTTCTAGGAACCGACACTTTGGACACGCCTTGCCGGATGGGCATCAGATCACACTGCTCCATGACAATGGTCCTTCTCCTGGCCATTCTGCCGGTGGTTCTCCCGAACTTCATACTTCTACTCTCTCGCCAGGTGGCTCTTCTGCTGCTTCAACTAGACGCAACCCTCGCCAGAGGTCGCCTCTTTTCACCAGGGGAGATCTCGGTTACATCCCGTCTCCTCCAGAGTTGTAGGTTTTTATTGTCTATGCATGTGCGACGATGTTGATACCCCTATATGAATGATGTGATCTTGTTTGATACATGTTTGAATGATGTATAAATGATGTGATCTTTTTTTGATACATGTATGGCATATGTGATCTTGTTTGAATTGCTGTGGAATATATTTCCCTATGTTGTTGTGAGTATTGCTGTGAAATTTGTTAAATATTGCTGAACTGCAGGAATGAAATCTGTGAAACAGCAAAAAAAGTCTGTGCACTTGCTACGCCGAGGGCCTTGCCGTCGGCGTAGGGCCCTGCTATGTGCCATTTGGTCACTGCTAGCCTCGGCGTATGCGTGGCCGATACACCGAGGGCCTCAGCCCTCAGCCTAGCGTCGGCCTGGGGAGGCCCAGGCGCTGGACGCGTGTCCCTTATACGCCGAGGGCTTTGCCGTCGGCGTACGCCTGGCCCTACGCCGAGGACACGGACGTCGGCGTACGTGTCGCGCCGTTAGTCGGCCGTGTAACGGCGAGGACGCCTTTCGCCGATAGCTAATACGCCGACGGGCCCGCCATAGCCGTTGGCGTAGGACTACGCCGACCGTTATCGCATACGCCGACGACTGTTTTTGTTCCCCCGAGGGAGATCTCCGCCGAGGGGGCTAAGCCGACGGCAGCCCTCGGCGTAGCGTATGCCGACGGCGAAACGGGCTACACCGAGAGCTTTTTGCTGTCGGCCTAGCCATCGCATCCTGTAGTGGTGTCATGCGGGTGCCTGCAGTTGGATCTTTCGCTGGAGTCCGGATACACCTCTGTGACACTGAATTTCGCTGGAGTCCCTCTATACGTACGTATACGTCGTGGCATGTAGCTAGCTAGCAAGTGCGTGTCCGGGCATCGATGCACCTACTGCATACGTATGTATATGCAAGTTGTGCACAAACTGAGAGGTGCTTATATGTAGAGATGAACACAATCCTCGACTTCCATACCACTTTATAAATAAAGCTACAATCAAATACAAATAAGTTTCATGGCTTTCATGTCTCTTCCTGCTTAGTATTTGAATACATGTTAGGCGAACAGTGCTTTAGAACAAGCAATAGGTTCTGTTACTTCCCTAAAAAAAGGAATTTATTAGAGTAACCAGATCATGGCATGCTTCCTTTCTGACTCAGTTATGAATTCACGTGACAATGAAACAGTTTCACATGGCTAGCTAGTTATGTTTTTTTTCAGTCAGAGATTTGATCGAAAGTGTGAATGCAAAGAAAAATATGTGCTAATTAGTTCCTGGTTACAGTTTGTGTGCTGTACTGATCTATTAATTGCAGCCACGCTAATTAGTTTCCCTAAAATTAGTTGAAGCATGTTCTCATCCCCTCGTTGGTGATGTAGGAGGTTCCCTAAAATTTCAGGGTAACCGGTGTGGAGGTGGTGAGTGAGGAACATAATTAAGTTCCATTTTCCATAATGCCGAATAGTTCCTCAGCGCTCTCGGCGTTATCTTCTTTGGGTATCCGCGCGCACCACCGGTTCTGTCTTTGATTGAGGGAGCTGCTTCCATCATGCAGCGGATTAGCTTCTTGGTCATCGTGTTGGATTGAAGCTTTGCTCCTTCCAGCCTACACACTTGAGAGCAGGTGAAACGGCGCAAATGCCATGGACAAATGCTTATCTTTGATCTTATTATTATTTTAAGTAAATGGCATTGAGAGTCACACAACTTGTTTCGTATGTACACTTAAATCATAGAACTTGCAAACTGAACTAACAAGTCATACGACTTGCAAACATGTGCATCCGTGGTTACAAAACCGATCAACTGGATGGTTTTTGACTAAAACCGGTCATATGCAGACTGATTTTTACAAAGAAAACCCGAAGCTTATAATTTTATGTTGGCAAGTGTAAAGGACATGGCTACACTCGTTTTTTGAAAAAAAGGGTATTTATAAGACTCCAAAAAAATCTGAAAAAAATCATGCACAAACATCTATACATTCCGAAGGTACGTAAAGTTTTTCAGACAAAAACATCTTTTATTTTGCAAAATATAAAAAGGAGAATTCTCTGATAGAAATACATTGTTTTTTATACTATATATAGCTGAATTTTTTTATGTAGCCTAAAATAAAACGAGTTTTTCACTAAAACTTGTCACAGTCATTCAGTCCACACATATGTATTCCCAAAATAAATTTTAAACTTTTTTGAAATGAAAAGGCACGGATTTCATATTTTTCAAATACCAAGCTCACTGGAGCTCGGGAGCCACAAATCCTCTACATAGTATTTGATAACAAAATACGTTGTTTTGGGCTATACAAATTTACAAACGTGTGATGTACTATTGATCCACACATTTGTTACTTATGCGTTTGGTATGCCGATATTTGTTATTAAAATTTGGGCGTGTATATATTTCCACCATTATTTAATCATGGTTATAATACTTTTATCTCGAGTTGAATATCTATAAGATAGACTAAGTCTATAGAAAAACATGCTAACATCTAGTCTTATCTATATATATATATATATATAGGATGAAAAATTGTACTGTAGAAGTATGAGGGGGTTATTGTAAAATTTTAGTTTATCTATGACCCGTTTTGTGACCACGGCCGGGTGCACGGATTTGCAATTTGTGTGACTTATTAGTTTAATTTGCAAGTTTTGTGGCTTAAATGCACATGTGAAACAAGTTGTGTGACTCTTAGTGCCATTTACTCTATTATTTCAGCTGATGCGGCGTTGTTCAAGTGGTTGCCAACCTTGCCTACGGAGATAAGCGACATAGGGTTGTCACTGCTTTTGGAACCTTGACTGTGCTACGCACGGGCGAGATCTCTTGTGATAACGCCTACACCTTAAGCCAAGTTGTAATTAACTGTGTCGGTTTTACTTGAGATCTCTAGTAACCAACCAACTATATTTCTGTTGTAGTATTATTAGTTTGTTGTCGGCGTGCCGCTCTAAAATCAGTGCGCGGTAAGAGTAATAATCTATGTGATGCCTTTTCCATGTCGTGTTGGTGGAAAGAAAAGGTGTGAGGGAGAGCAAAAAGGAAGGTGTGAGGGAGAGCAAAAGAAGATGACAAACCCTTGACGGAGAGCAAAGAAGATATACCAAACCCTAGAGGGAGATTAAAGAATGCAAACCGTGTTGTCCCACCCTCCATATATATGCGGCCACTCCTCATTATTCCTTCTTCTATTAAAATAGATGCATCTTATATAAGTATTATTATTTTTAACCTGACACTAACCTATAGCTAGGCTTTCTGGAGGAATGGCCGCCTTGAGTGATGAGGAGCAGGACGACGACCTTCCTTCTGCAAATTTATCTGCAGGTGGGTTTCAATTTTCATGCATGCATATTGGTCGCCAATAAGAAATGTGGAGCCTAGCTAGCTATGGATGGATGCAGGGTCGACGAAGGTGGCAGAGAGAGTGCAGCTGGAGGCGTCCATCTCCAAATGGGCACCGTTGGAGAAGACTAGGCAGCAGGTGATGCTGAAGGTGATGGTGGCATCATCTTCTTCTGCCGGCGACCGGTTGGGGCTGGACCTGGTGGTTGTCCTGGACGTGAGCGGGGAGAAGCTCGCCAACAAGATGAAGAACGCCATGCAATTCATAATCAGTAAGCTCAGCCCCATGGACCGCCTGTGCATCGTCGGCACCACCGGCGCCAACAATAGGCTGCAGTTCATGACCAAGGATGCCCGGGCGGAGCTGAGGGGCGCCGTGGATGGCGGCCTGCAGCTGCAGGTAGCCGGCGCCGGCGGTGGGCTCGAGACGGGCCTTCAAGTCCTGGCAGCTGGCGGTGGCGGCTGGCTGCAGGGAGGTCCCCGCCGCACCGCCAGCGTCCTACTCATGTCCGATTGCAAGCAGCAACCAAGGCCTAGGCTTGTTGAAACCATGCCCAACAGCGTGGTGGTCCACACGTTCGGTTTTGGCCAAGACAACGACTTGACGGTAGTACTGCTCCCTCCTCTGTTAATTCAAAAATTAATACCTAGTCAATCAAAAGGTTAATTTCTTATGATTTCTTATGATTTTGATATGCTACTTGTATGATGAAGGTGTTGGAGAAGATCGCGCACAAGAGCCCTGGAGGAACGTTCAACTTTGTGAGTGAGGAGGAGGAGAATCTGAGCGCGCCCATCTCGCAGATCCTGGCTGGCCTCCTCAGCGTGGTTGTCCAGGACCTCAAGCTCATCATGTGGACCGAGCGGGGCTTTAGAGACAAGGTGGAGTCCACAATAGAGAAGGTGGACGCCGGGAGCTGCTACCCGCATCGGTGGGGCTCTAACCTACAGCAAGACTCAGCTTTGGGGGTCACGGTCAGCTTCGGCGATCTCTACAGCGGAGAAGATCGGAAGGTCATTGTCGATCTCCTCACTCCTGCGGTCGAATCGGGGTACAAGAAGGCGACTGTCATCGTGGCTCAATGCTCGTATTCCTATAGGTAGCTACTCTCGATCGGTTTATTATACTCCTCCAATTTTCGGGCGAGGCTACCTAGTACTACTAGTTATTAACTAATACTATACATATACTTCCCTTCCATCTTGGATTGGATCAGTACACAAAAAGAAGCCATCGACTCCCCTAAAACCTTCAGTCAGGACAGAAACATCCGCCCCAACAACACGTTAACCGGCCTGCCAGTGCCGCCCCTGAAGGCCGAACTCCTCCGTCGGCGTCATGCAGACATGTTAGGGGAAGCAGCGAGCACAATGGACTACATCCAGGCTAGGGGCAAGCTTTTGGAGGCCTGGACAGCCTGTGGAGCTGATGAGAAGCCCAACCCCATCAAGGCTGAGCTGGAGTTGCTGCTCAACCTCAACAAGTGGGCGGACCTCCATGCCTGCTTGTTGGCGGCCATAATGTCGCACTGCCGCCAGCGCTTCACGGCGAGGGGGGACGTCATGAGAGTGAGGCTCTTTGACACGCCGCTCATGCGCATGTACATGGTGCAGGCCCACAAGTTTGGCGATGATCCTGACAGGCAGAAGCCACCGTCGGCGGACGAGGATGTCGAGGAGGAGGAGGAGAAAGAGATGCTAGTGGTGTCAGGCCGACGGCCCCCACGTGGGACCCGGTTTAGGGGCATACGAAAAGAAAGCACTAGGAGCTCCTGGCGGGCTTGGATGGTGATGGTCATGTTCATGGTGCTTGCCATTGGTGCGATCTTGGCCGGCGTGGCGATGCTCACCGTATTCCTCCTCTACAAGCCACAAATGCCATATCTGGTGGTCTCTGACGCTCAGCTGAGGCAGCTTCTATACAATCAGCAGGATGGAACTATCCAGTCCCTACGAGTGTCTATCACAATCCTAGCAAAGAACAACTACTCCAAGGTGGGCGCCTCCTTCTCCAGTGTCGACATTTCCCTCGGGTTCCATGGTGCCGACATTGCACTCCTGCGGGCGAAGCCATTCATGGTGGCACAGGAGAGCTCCATCGCACTGCACTACCAAGTGGTGTCAGCAGGGCCCGTGCTGGACACCGCCAGAATGAATGAATCGCTAAAGGTTGGCCTTGTGCCGCTCGATCTTTTGAGCAAGGCGCACACACGGTGGAAGGCAGGCATCTTCGTAAGGCATACGTATTGGACACACATATCATGCCGCCTCACATTCCTTTACCCTGGCAATGGCACAGTCATGCCCATCGACAGTCACAGATGCCATTCTAGGTCGCCATAGCGTAGCAGGCAGTGCGCCTCCTCTGCAAATCCATTTGATGATACATTTGCTTGTTCCGTGTAACTATCATGGTGGCCCTCACATGCTTAAAAGTGTTTCGAAAATTATTGAATTTCAATGTCATCATATAGATTTTCTAAGAAATTTCACATTTGAGTGGAATTTTTTCATACAAAAAAGATTATGTGTGACATCCCCCATCTCTAAGACAGTGGATAGTATGTATGCTTGCAATGAGAGGCGGTTGACGCCTGGATCGACAAAGAAGACAAAGAGCGGTGGTGGTGGAGCTCGATGAAGATCAAGACGCAAGAAGGATCATATCATATCACAAAATACATGTGATGTTGATATCTGTTTTACATCTTATTGTGTGCTAGTGTTAGATACTCAATGGTAACATATTAGATAAGATGATCCCTAATAATATCAATATTATGTTCTCCCCTAGTGTGCAAACACCAAGAAAGTTCATCGTTTTGAATCCGGCCATAACGATTGGGGGCTAGACATATCTACGTTCGCATATGGTGTGGGTTACAAGCCATGTATGTGCCACACAATACAGTAAGGTTAAATTGATGAGCCTAACATGTGTAGACATGGTCTCAAAACACAAGAGATTGAAAGATAAGAGCATGAGTCACATGAAATGATATGATTGACAGTGGAGAATGTCTACCTTTGCAGCTATATTGCCGGCCATGACGATCGAGGGTGATGTAGTGAATTGGGATCGTGTGATCGCTAAAATCGTCCAGGGGATGACAATTTTAGTGTGAGCTCAATTATGAATTGAACTCATATTATAAACATAGTCTAGATGTCTATTTGCAAATATCTTAGTAGATCATGGCCTATTCTATTAAGGTCTTTTGCGACCATGAGAAATTTCTTACTTAATGAGGAACTTAGCAAAAGGGTCCAACATCATAGATTAATACCCACGCCCGAGGGATATCCTCGTAAAAGATGATCTACCCTTCTTGATACAATAACCATTAGGAGATAGTCCGATGACTCCGCAACATTTGTGTTTTCTTCATAATCATCCAATAAGTCATTCTCCATTTGATGAAGAGTTGGACTATAATTTTGTATTCTACAAAATTAGGCACTTAAAGTATGAAGCTGTTGGATGAGTTTTCTTCTATGATACATAAAAAACAGAATATTTGGAGAGTCACTTAGCAATCTTGCATTAGAGTTAAGAACTCTCGGAGAGATTGATTGCAAGTGGAGATCATGGAAGAAAAGGGTATATGTTAGATATACAAAATTATGAATGTAATTCTTGCAAAAATCATTGCAGTTTACAAAGTATTGGGTACTTGTCCCGTTTTGTGAAAACAGGATGGTCTGCTTGAGAATTGCGAATTGAGGCAATGTGGCTAGATGATGGCAAGCAAACTAGTTGATGGCCGACATCACTACTTTCCTCAAAGTTTATCATTTGTATTAGTGAACTTGAATAAAATTTATAATCCTTGTTTGTGTGTCTTGCTTTTGGCGAGATGATTATTCATATAAATAATATAAATAAGTTACAAGCCAATTGTTTTGTTCTTATGAATAATACCTTTATGGTCACATTACGATTATAAATCATATTCTCATTACTATGTTAATGATAATAGTTTAAGCATTTATAAAGGATTATAATGCTAAAAGATATCCAAAATATGATTACTGAATGACACTATCGTTTAAGTTAAGGTGGTTATTGCATGTTTTTATTCGATGCAAATCGGGTCTTAGATATTTGATCTTGAGACTTTGGAAAACCATACCTCGTTTGGTGAAATGACTAAAACTCCGCATTCTAGAAAACGGTAATATGCGAAAAGATGTTAGATTTTATACATAGTGGTGTATTGTATTTTCAAAAATAGTGGAAATCATTATTTCATTGTGGACTTAAGTAAATATGTGTATTTACTTAATGAAACATAAGTTTGAAACTATTTTGAATTGTTCAAATGATTTTACAACGAAGAAGGATATTGAATTAATTTAACAGGAATACAAAGTATTTTCGATTTGATCGATGTGACTAAAGTATTTAAGTTAATTCTTGGCATAAAGGGCTTGTGAAAGATATTTCACAAATTATGATAATTAGACAAATTCAAGGGGTTGATCTGTCCAAATATCATAATCATTTTGTATTAGATACATATGGTCTAATATTATCACTTATCAGGGTTATAATTATCGTTTAGAGTTAGAGATCGAAATAAGAAAACACTCAGTTTCAAATACAAAGGAACATCTAAAGATTCGTGGAAATAACACCACAAGAGTTATGGCACGTTCGAGTTTCTAGAGATTTCGATGATTTGAAACAGTGGCAGATAAGCAAGTATTTATAGTGTATTTGAATACATGTTTCACAAAGGGCAAACCTGTTGTTATCCTAAGGTTTTATGTGTCTTGACGAAGATACAGGTGGAAGAAAGTAAAAGATCAAAACAAGGTATTTGACCTTACCTCCAGATTGTTGAGTGGCGCAGCGGAATTTGTTCCGGGTACCGAATTCTAGAGGTAGAGAAGCTAATGATAATGATCATAAAATTTTAGCGATACTTTTACTAAAGAAATTAGGATTCAAAAATATATATTCTGCAAATTTGTGGAATTGTATTTTGATTCACTTTTTATGTTTTTGAAACAAGACATAACTACGAATTACAAAGAAGCCTGGTTGATCTAAGTGCGAGAAATGACTAGGAGTACACATAATGCAAATTCTTTTGTAATATGTTGATGAAGATTATTCTCTGAACTAGCAAATTTATTAGGATTTTGGAAGTACACGTATACTGATTGGTATTTAAAAAAGAATATTTTCTAAATAAGCAATAACAAATAGTCCATGCGTGCGGTGCCGTGCACAAATAATAGTGGAGAAAATCATTGATAGATACACATGAAATAGAAACAACTAAACTAAGACAAGTTGGCATGGCGTGCCATAAGCCAGACAATGGTGAGGAGTTCGCCACCGCTGAGCTGCCTGGCATGGGACTCTCTGCTGCAGTGATTGGCAACATAGCACAACATCTCCACCCACACTCCAAAGATGACCTCGAGTCTGTTGGGTCGGCGGCTGAGCACATCACCAAGTTTTACTCCAGTGTCATAGTTCGCTGGACGATCAAAGGACCTCATATCAGCATGGAACCCCGTGTGCAAAGCCCAGTTAAGTCGATCTTTTGCCGAGGCTCCATTGGCGCGCTGCATTACTTCATACAAATCACGGCGGAACTGGACATAACGACTGCGCCGCACAGGACCCGGAAGCATGTAGGGGCGTAGCACAAGGAGAAACATCATGTAGTTGGACAACACATTGACAGCGTCCCGCAAATCCACTTTGTTGCTACGATCACTGAAGAGGCAGATCTCGGTGGCGACATGCCAGGCCATGATGCTGTCCTCAAATCCAAGGTCTTGGATGCTCCAGCCAAGGTATAGATATAATATCTCACTCAATCCTAATCGTTTCAGTGTGAGCAGACCTGGCTGCGAACCAATTTCCATGCTGCCATTTGCCATTTCTAGTATCTCTCCCAGCACCAACTCCTTGGTAGAGTCTAAAAGCTGGACGGACTGTGAGTGGTGTAGTTCGTCCCACCAAGACTCCACCATGTGGTCCAGCCCCAGCTTCTTTGCCATCCACATGCCAGACATCGGCTGTAGTACTGCGTCGCCGGCGGTGGATAGTAACAGATTGTACTGCCCAAGGGAACCAGACCACCTCCTGTGCCTGGCAGCCTTGAGATACCGGCGAAAATTTCGAAGCTCACCGTACAGACGCGGCCATTTCTTGTGATATAACAAGGCTAATGTCCAGGTGGACACGACTGCCCTCATCAGGGATGCCATTTTCCAGGAACAAGGCCCCAACCAAGAGGACATAGGTGATGGCGACGTCCTTCCTATTGTGCCCATGTTTGTCGCTGAACTGAAACAACAGGAATGCTGCCACCGTGGCAACGAGAGCGGTGATACGGATGCAGCAGCCGTACCATGTGCGGATCACGGTTGCCTTGGTGTAGAGGATGTCGTACATCAGAGACAGCTCCATCTCCATCAACCTGTCCAGCCGATGATACAATTGGAAAGAACGCAACACTTCTCGGACATACTCGCGCCGCCCTGTCTTGAGGCCAATGAAAAGCCCCTTGCAAACGTTGAGCAGGCCATGAGCTCCCATCAGAACGGCCTCCTGATCCAGGTCCAGCCAGAACCTTCTTTCGAGCACCTCGCGAAGGAGGTGAATGCAATTGCCGTCGCTTTCCATCGCATCTGACTTGTCAAGAGAGCTCCAGATGCTGTCAAAGCTGGCGGACCGGAGCGCCCATATCCTCTCACCATACTTGAGAACGCCAACGGCAAAAATTAGGACAGCAGCCACAATCACCAAGGTCTCTCCATGGGGCATATACTTGTAGAGGACATAGGCAGCTCCCATGACTTGCACCACGAGAGTCTGCAGGTGGCGCAACCACAGCCGGTTGTCCTCGAAGGAGTAGGCACTAATGGTGTCCTGGCCACCGAGATGTACCAGGAGGAATGGCGCCCAGAACGCCACCAGCTGGTGCTCGGGCAGCTTGCTGGTGATGGAGAGATGGCCAAGGGTGAATAGTGCAGTGGAATCGGCCAGCTGGTAAGCCAGCCAGAGGAGCAACCTTGGCACTACGGAGATGCTGTGCCGACGGATCCAAGCGAACGAGAGCAGGAAAACTTGCAGCGAGAAGCTGAAAAGGACTAGACTCTGCACCCCCCATTCATTCCGAAGGTCCACAAATAGTCTGCCGTCCATTGCTCTCCGCTCTCTGAAATACAGCATATGGATGTCCAGCATCAGGAATCCATCAATTATTACTTGAACAATAAATCTAGAGACAGGAATAACATTATCTCTCCATGTTTTGTTATCTTAGTGACACAATTTATATATTACAATCCAAGAACCTAGTTAATTCTATGTGTGTACAAACACCCGTTGTTGGGTGTATCTATTTGTTAGATGACTAATTTTTTTTGTTATCTTTGGGCAACGTTTATCATCAGGTAGATCAATATCTAACAACTCACATATGTTGTCGATGAGTCGAGTTCGAGCAAACTAAACTATGAGCTAGTTCAAATAGGTGTGGTACATCATGGCTTGAGGGTTCACCTAACCAAGGAAATCCGATACTCGGAAGCATGATGTGCTAATGTAGCCAATTTCCAGTATGCGTCTACATATTTGGCGCTGATCGTGGCGAACTTGACAATATTGGCCATTGAACTTCTTTAAGAAATTGAGACAATTGTTCTTGGCCCCGGCCAAGCCAAATTAAAGGTCAAGGTACATCCAAAAAATGAGATCAAGGATGTCCCGCTATGGCCTGAGGACAAAACAAAAGTTGTGAAGATTGATACTCATCTTAGCTCCAATGTTGCGACAACACACGTAGTCTTTCTTCGTTGGAATGTCAATATCTTCACATCATAGTTTTAAATAGCCGGCTATAACCCGCTATAGCCTTTTCTGCATCATGCGGCTAAGTGCATTAGCCCGCTAAAAGGTGCTAAAACCCCTAAATAGCCGGCTATAGATGTTTTCACAGGGTGTCGCTATTAGCCTTAGCCGGCTATTTAAACTTTGCTTCACATGGGAATCAATAGACATGCGAAGGATCCTAGGTACATTGTCATGCATAAACTTTACTTAAATAAATGATGATAAGGCAAATCCCATCAAGCATATGTTGTGTCGCCTCACCCCGGAAGAGAAAAAAGTGATTGAAGCTGAAGTCAAGCCACACAAAGACCCCTCGGGTTTCATCTAGAAGGTCAAGAGACTCATTTGGGTCTGGCTATGCTATTTCAGCAAAGACACGAGATCTAAGAGTCTCTAGAAGAGACGACCCTATAAATATCCGTCCAAGGATATCACGAAGATAATCACCAACCCGGGCTTCAAGCACAAGAAGGCCAATCATGCATATCCCAAAAAATCTGATCAGTGGAGCTAGGGACTACCTCACCCGTTTCCCATATATAAATGGATGAACAGAGGACCCATTGGGAGGCATCTTCACCTTCATCCACAATGCCCACACCTAGCAACCAAGGGAGCAGCATACCTTGAGAGAGCTTAGCACTAGCTATAGATCCAATCTCCACGAATCATCATCAATTCAGGGACTCCATTGGTGTACTCTATATACTCAATATAATCCAATATGAGCTGGACGTAGGGCTGTTACCCATCTCTCGGGCCAGGGTATCTTGGGGTCTTTGTCTTTGTTGTTCCAAGATGGCTCGAGGGTTTCCCGAACCAAAACAAATCCGATACACAGTATCATGCCGTACCAACTTAGCTAATTTCTAATATTTGTCGACAGAGATCAAGATGTAGTGTTGGCTCAAACTCAGCTTATAACGACCGCAAGTCAGTTTCTAACGAAACGAGCAACCAAAATTTCCATACACTAGATTATATAATGAATTTTTTTGTGACAAGCAAGAGAAGAAATCAACTGTGTGGTTGCTCATATTTAGCCCGAAAACAATAGAGAATCTGGGATATAGAAATAGGTTGTGACCATGCTACAGCACCTTGAGTGAAGGCTTCCTGTTTGAACGTTCCGTATCTTTTATTCTAGATGAAAGGCGGAAAATCTTCATAGATAAAAGGCAACAATTTATTCTAGTTCGTTTATATAGCATGTATTTTATCATCAATGTACACAGTTATATTATTCAATGCTCATAGTCAGCTCAATTTTTTCAACCGATATTTAGCAAGTTAAAAAGGAGTCGATCTAGGCGGCTCATGAGCTTCTAGCTAGGATTGCTTGCATCTCTTATAACGCCATGAGCAACATTGCTATATGTAAATAAATGATATTTGCATTTTTACGGTGCCTCCACTGATGCATAGTATGCAATTATTTCACACGCATTCCATGAAACAGCATATATATTCAGAAGAATAGCCAAAGCATATATTTCCTAGAAAATATACCGGGGTTTATTATTTAGACTACAATATAGATGTCTGAATGTGTGAGAAACATACCTTAATGCCACTATCTTGAGAGTAGATGTACGTTCGACTCAAGATTGAAAATGTGGTTATGATCGGTGCTCCCGTACTATTTAGAGAAGGATTCAGACATCTTGTTATGTGGCTCGAGTAGGCTCTGTCTTCGAATAGATAACCGTAGAAGAATTTATTCTTGCCTTATTTTTCAGTTTACGAATGAAATCCCTTTTCCTTTTTGCTTGGAGGGCACACCTGAGTTGATTCGAGGTGTTATATCAAAGAAAAAAAGGAGTTCATTCAAGGTGTGTGTAGCAAACTCTATATGTCACGGATGACTCTTATCCATGGCTCTCATCCATTTTTTTATATATTATTTTTTACTTTCCGGTCGGTTACATAACAATTATTATAAGGTCCATTACATCATTTTGAAAGTGAGTGGCAATGAGTTGGGCGAGGAGCTAGATCTGTTATTGGATAATTGGACGCAAGGAATATGGTGTAGTGCCTTTGAGGGCGGGCAATTCCCGACATACTTTTTTCCGCTTTCCCTTTACTTTGTTTTCTTTTGTTGTCATGTTACCGTCTTTTACTTGTACCAATCCCATTCATGAAGCAATCTCTGTCATTATGAGAGAATATCTAACCCTATTTTGGCGGCATAGTATCTTGACTTTTAGGTTGGCATTTTATCCATTGGTATCATATTTAAAAACAATTTCCTGTCTTTTGAGATGTCTGTATCAACCATCAACTGCAAGATTTCAATTGTTTGGCTTATAGCCTGGTTGGTTTTCTAAATATTGTTTAATTGTGACGTCTCTATTTTCTTCGCACATCTGCTCCTTGTATCTGGGATGATGGGCAATACTATTAGATTGGGTAGCAAAAACGAATAATTTGTGCAATTATTTATTCACATCTCTCAGATGCCTTTGATTCTGGTCTTGAATTCTTTTTCATGACTATGTAATGTCTTGGAATTTGTCTTTTTCATGATAGATGCATCCCGTGTCAAACTTTAAGGAAGTATTAGCAAGTTGACTCTCCCATATGCACGGCTAGATTTGTTGTGGTCAGCAAATTAGATTTTGAGAATTAAGACTACCTTCATGTAACTTTAGCGCTGCATAGATCTTTAATTAGTATATCTATAGATTATGTAGCTTACCACATAGCCAGTAAGCTTGACCTTTATCTTGGCCGAAGGAAGCCTACATAGTTACTGAATTTGCATACTAATGTTCAATCCTTTTATGTGATATCAATTGTTTCCATGTAGAAAGTCCTGAACATGCACCTATGATGTCCTAAGGGACGTTTTGAACAAAACAGTTTCAAATATTCCAGTGCAAAGTATCATAGTGTTGGAAATTGGCGTAAAACATGGTACAAGGGACTCCTTTTCACAATGGATTATTTCCTTTGCTACTTAATTTTCAGATAAAAAGCCAAAATCTGTCACAATTGGTTCTGCACTGTTCTTTTCCAAAGAATATGACATATGTTAGAACAAGTCTATAATGATGTTCTATGGATTTATTTATAACATCAAATTCGTGACATTCTTGTCATGTCGTCATTTTGATGGCTTTACTTCACAAAAGTTAGTGCAATTCTATGGACTGCTATTCATTTTCAGTCAGCTGAACGTTTCTTTTGATGTTGTGGGGATAACATGCACAGTAGCACCACAAGAAACGCTGTTTTCTTTTTGCAGGAGTGGTAGCACTAAAATATTTGTCATTGCATATTTTCTTCATTTCCTACAATTCAAATTATTCCAGCCTCCTTGTAAAGAAATCCCGCCTCATCTTTTCCCTTGAATAAAAAGAGAGATAGAGCCCCCCCATCCCTTTCCCTTTCCCACCTCTTCTTGGAGGATAAAGATAGAACAAGGCCAGCAAAGCATTAGTAAAGCATAGCTCTGTTGCTTTCTTTTCATATGGCTTGGAGGGAGGAGGGGCGGTGGGAATCGTTTGTGTGTATAATTCAGGGTTTGACATATATAAACGCTATAGCTCCCACCTTTTCTTTTTTGCATTTGTGTTGATAGCTAGCTATATAGCTTGCGTGCTCGTCGGACGACAACATTGAAATGGATCAGGTAAACCTAGCCTAGCAACCTCTTTGTACATATGTAGGATGCACAAGTCATGCCTTGCAGAAGAACCAAATGAACGAGCATGGAGCAACTGAACTGATTGATTTCTTTGTTTGGACGACGACATGCAGGCGGATTCATCGTCTGGGCAGCTACAGGTGAAAGCCGCCTGCGCTAAGGAACTGATCGATGCAGAGCGCCCAGGTTGTATCCCTGTAATGGTGAGCATAAAGAAGGCGCCACTTTCCGCAATGACCGCGGAGCGACTGCCTATAGACCTCGTCCTCGTGCTCCACATCCGAAAGGGCTGCCCTGCGCCAGTGGAATGGCGGCGGCTGCTGATGGAAGCCGTGGTGGTCACGCTTGGGAAGCTTGGCCACACCCAAAATGACCGCCTCGCTGTCCTTGCCGATTCCAGAGCCCGGGGTGTCCGCAAACCCGAAGAAGAGATGGACAAGGAACTGACGCAATCCATGTATGCAAAATATTGGAAAGAAGTTCCATTAATGCAGGTGTCCGACGAGAACTGCAGACAAGTGCAGGTGTCCGCGGTAAACAAGGCTATCAGAAGTGAGACCTTGGTGGTGACAGCTTTGGAATTGGCCATTTCGGTACGTACGACGTCTGTACAATTCTCAACATGTCGATGGGCTGAAAGAATTAATGTACTAATTAAGGCTCACTGATCTCACTATTTGTGTGTGTGTGTGTGTAGATGTTACATAACCGGGAAGACGGGGACAAGGAGAACCGAACGGCCTACGTCATCGTCATCTCCAACAGCGATGAACAAGACATAGGCTCCCTGCTCGCCTGGAGGTCCCTCTCGGTCCACGCCTTCGGCTTCCGCGACGCGCACAACGCAAGGACGATGTGTGGCATTGCGAGTGGCAGCCCGGAGTGCACCTACGCTCTCTTGGACGATGAGCGCGGCGGGATGACCAAGGCATTCGCTGCCTGCATCGACCGGATTACTTCAGCTGGCGTGGCCAACATGCCAATAGAGGTGAAACTGAAATGCGAGCGCAAGGTTGTTCTAGAGGCAATTGATGCCCCTCGGATCAGCTACTTCATCTCCTCTGAAAAGGATGTTGGCACGATTTGGACCAGCACCCAGCAGGCCTGCGCGTGCGTGCCCACGAAATTCATCGTCTACCTCAAGCCCCGGGAGGGCGAGGAAAAACTCAACAACATGGACTTGCTCAAGTTTTTCACGGTGCGTGTCAAGTACGGACATATCACTACTACTGCTAATGCACCGGACGGCAAGCTGCTCGATGGCAAGGTAGTATGTGGAAATTATGTGGTGACAAAGGTGAAGACTATGGAGCACAGAGGGGAAGTGGTTCTTGTCAGAAAGGGCGTAGAGATATACAAAGAGATGGCGGCGGAGATGGTGCGCATCAAGGCTGTCAAGATTGTAGCCGACATCACTAGACAGGAGGACCCGAACCAGCTGATCCATCTCGTCAATCTCGCAGAGAAGCTCCATGAACGATGGACCGCACTCCTGAACAACTCAGGCTGTGGTCAGGAGGCTGGCGACCTCATATCCATGCTCGCTCTCCAAATGCAGGAGATGCAGTTAAGGCTGCACAACAATTATTTCTGGCTCGAGTACATGCTCTCGTGGCAGTCACACCAGTTGTGGCAATTGCCTCTGCCGCCGCTCTTCATGGACAAGCGAGCCACCCAAGTCGACGACCCTCCACTGCAACTGGCCATCTTCCCCAAGGACAGGGCCACCCCTTGGGGCAACGAATACACAGTGCCCCGGCAGCTTAAAGTCGCCGTGCGCGTCACAGCTCCGGGGTTGAAGCGCTGCCCTGTTGACCTGATCGCCGTTCTCGACGCTAGCTGTGCCTGTGCTGCCGGCGGGGAGAAAGCTCAGAAAAGGCTGCGGCTACTCGTCGAGGCTACGGAGCTCGTCATGACCAAGCTTCATGACCACATGGACCGCCTGGCCATCATGCACGTCAACCAACCTGATGCGGCCAGCTTGATGGACATGTCTGAAGAAAGCCGGAACAAGATCTCCGCCATGTTGAAGTCATCCCTCGTGGTCGTCAGCAAGCCGCCACCGGCCATGGCGAACGAAAATGCCACCCAGGTACGTACGGATTAATTATATATCGAGGGCAAGAAATATCTGAATGACACACACATTCCCCATTAATTGTAGACCTCGCATTGGAGGGAGCAGCTCCATAATAAGGCCATGAAGCTGGTAAGGAAACTCCTCAGCAGCGCCTCTGTCAACACGGCCCTAACGCCCCCAGAAAGACAAAGCACCGCCACTGTGGCGCAGTCTGTAGGTGGAAGCAGCAACTTGTGGAAGGCATTGGAAGGTGCCAAACAGGTATGCTGTTGCCGATGCATAAATAAATTTGCTAACGGCCAGGACGATTTACAAATATACCGTGGCATTAATTAATTCCTAGAAAAATATGTTATCAAGCTTAACTTTAACTACTCCTACTAGCTAATATATTAAGGAACACCGTTATCAACACTTAGCACAAATGGCATGAACTCACCTGACCTCCTAAACAATTTTATCCTACTTATTATAGCCCCTACACTTTTAACACCAGCCACCGGCCGGTTCACTTTACCCACAAGACCAACTTCCCATAGTTTCCCAGATACCAACTTCCACTTTGAGTCCCACTTCCTTAGCTTGTATATGGAGCTGGTGTTATAGGCTTAACTTTAGATTCTGGTGGATGGTATTGTACGTGACAAGTCTGATCTGGCAGTGTATGCTTGCCAATGCCAGCGAACGCAATTACGTAGATGGCATACTCTAGTCCGCTGTCATAATAATGGTGGTGTGATGAATGAAAGCGATTAGGTGGCACGATGAATGTAATTAGGAGGTTGTGGTAGGAAGAACATGGGAGGAGGGCAAAGGAGGTGACAGCTAGATTATGTGGTAGCTTCTGTGGTAGTGCCACCTAAACTATGTCTTGGGGATAAAGTGGACCCATAGTATTGGATGATTGGCAAGTTAAATTAGATCAAATCATATCTAGGAGGCTATGTGAGCCTTGTCAAAATGAACTGAATGACTTTTCTCTCATGGAAGTGATGTACCTTAATAAAATATTTGATGTATACCTTACTTGTCTCCAAGATTGACATCCCTTAATCTCTTTGTTTTGGACGATGTAGATATTGGTCAATCGCCTGCAAGCAGAGAAGGAGCAGCGAGCGGGGTTCATCATCGTCATATCAGATAGCAATGATGACTCCATCATTCATGAAGCTCCTAGGAGGCCCGAGACTGACTTTGACTACATTGTACACGCCGTCAGCTTCCATGACGGTGGACCTCGCAATACCAGGGCCATGAACCACATTGCCCACTGCTCGAATGGAATCTATGTCGTCCTCGACGATGGCCAATATCAGATAACCAATGCCTTCACCTCGTGCATCAACAAAATAACTTCCATAGTCATTGTGTCCACGGTTGTTACTATCAGGTGCAACCACGACTCCGTAGTTTTGAACAGCATTCAATCATCTGGGCAGGTCTTGCGTACAACGGAACATGAAAGGAAGTCTGTTTCAATCCCAGCCGGTACCTTCTATGCCGGCACTGTGAGGAACTTCATCGCCATCCTGGACAATGTTGGTTGGTATGAGTATGGCATGTTCCACAAGTTTTTCAAAGCTGACGTCACATGGCGGCATCCCCTGAGCAAAAAGGAGAGCAGCCTAAGCGGTGAAGTCTATGTCAGGGACGCAAGTGAAGTATTCAAGGAGGTGGAGTCCCATCTTATAGTAGCCAATACCGTAACTGTAATTACTGATCCCAATTTGGATAGAAAACTGGTGGCAGACAGGGAGGCCAAAGAAAAGGATAAACAAGTGATAGAACAGCAGTTAATGGACGAGCTCCGTAGGCTATTCCATGAATGTTCCAGAGAAGCACGAGACGCAGGCGAGGCTCTCCTGGCCAAAGAGATGGAGAAGTTGAAGGACAACCTAGAAACAGAGAGGGTGAAGATGCATGCCAACCAAACTACCGGCAAGGGTCTTGATCGCACTTTCACTGAAAAACTACTGGCAGAGCCACTGTCGTACATGCTCTCATGGTTATCACGCGATTTTTGAAGAAGTTAGTTGTTTCCCTTATTTAAAAAAAATAGTGTGATTCCATCGACACTGTGTTTCTGAGTCTGCTGATGTTTCTAATAAATTTTGGGATAACATGCACACTGGCATCACAAGGAGTGCCATTTTTCTTTTTGCAAGAGTGATAGCACCAGTTGCCATTGCCGTTAGATGATGCATATCTGACTTCACATTTACAATAAAATTATACAAGTGTGCATTATGTATCTTGAGCTACAGAACAGTGAAGTCTGTAAATGTTCTGTCATAAATGAAGTCGGTCACAATGTAATCGCTGCCCATCTTATGCTAAGGCACTTGTTGTGAAGTCAGTCAATATGCTAAGTTTTCGAACTCTTAGACTAGGGTCCCTAGGAGCCAACCCCTCTCCCCGACCTAACCCTAGGAACCACCGCCGCCTCTTCCCCTTTCTCGCCGCTGCCGGAGGGGCCGATGGGCAAAGCCTAGGCGCCCCAAGGAGGGTGGCGGCGGGGATCCCTCTTCCTGTTAGAAATAATGGGGCTAATCCATTTAGGCCCATGTGTATTTCAGATTTTCCCTAAATCTCAAAGCGCAAATTTGTGGCAGCTCATATGTGTTTGGGCCCATGTTTGTGGCAGCTCACATGGGAGTGGAGTGGGAGCTAAAGTTTAGTCCCACATGGAAAGTTTGAGGAGAGTTGCACCGCCTTATAAGGTGGAGTGTTGCACCACTTTGTAAGTAAGTGGCAATAAGAGAGATACACACGCGCGCTCCTCCTCCGACGCCGTCCAGACGCCTCGCCTCAAATCGACGCAGCCGCTGGTCGCGGGAATCTCGCAGAGCCGAGCTTTATTTTGCTGTTCAGGAAAATTAACAGACGTGTCAAACGGTTAGCTTATTTGGACGATGTGTGGCATTGCGAGTGGCAGCCCGGAGTGCACCTACGCTCTCTTGGACGATGAGCGCGGCGGGATGACCAAGGCAAGACGAAGGTGGCGGTCCTTGATCCCTCTCAAGCCAAGACCAAGATTCCCTTGATGATCTGGTTACTGTGTCGTGTTTCGAAAGGCTCCGCCGGTGTACTCCATAAGTGCGATCATGCCGAGAGATTGCTGGATCGAATGGGATTCGGTTGTGCGCATCCATGTTTTACTCTAACCGTTTGGTTTCAGAGGATGCGCTTCGAAGCTTTGTTGCCTGTTAAGATCATGGGGCATGTTCTCCTTCCATGGTGCTGACGAAGAATGTCATGAAGACCAAGATCTGTGGACTGACAATGGTGGTTCGATACTGGGTGGTGATGCGAAATTGGCTTGATGATTCGTGACTTGGAGCAGTGGCATGCAAGTGGAGGCGGCTGCACAAGAGAGCTTTAACGTTCTATCTTTCAGAGTGAAAATCCAGGGCCTGGCCTTAATTGGTTGTGCCTGACAATGGCCTTGTTGAAGACATTGTTTTAAGAATGTGGACTTTCTTCAGGGTGAAAACCTAAGATCTTTGATCGGACGATGACAGTGTTTGTGCACTATTCCTTTCTTGGAGGCGTCGTTTTTGGAGAACCTGGACTTCTGGTGCTGTCTTGGTGGTGGTGGTACTACTGTTCCAATGAATGGGTCACTATAGAGGGACTTTTCTTTTTTTAATTCTTCTTTCTTTTTTGGCTATGTGTACTAGGACAATGCGTTGTTGTAGAGACTGAGTGTAATTGGTATCTTTTGATATTAATATATACTCCTTTCCAAAGAAAAATGCTAAGTATTCTTACTACTTTTTCATATCACCACTAATGTGGTCGATGTGGTGAATAATTTCTTGCCTTACAAATCAAGAATGGTTTGTACGGTTTGATTCAGGCCTATATCGATCACATCCAAATGCTTGCGTGTCAAAGAGCTGGTCATGCTTGTTTGAGTCGGTAGCACATAGTGGCTTGGTCACGGTGGGAGAAAGTTGTTGGGTTGATCTCGGCTCAGACCGGACCTAATGTACAGAACCATAAAGAAGGGTCCACGGACCAACGTTCTTACCCTTTACACATAATGCTCGCCCCTAATCGAGGATTGGCCCCCTGTCGCCCGCACCATATAAAATGGAGGGGAGCCCATCAGCGATTGATCCGACAATTTCACGATCTGCTAAAACTGTTCCACGATATTCCCTCACACTAAACCGACATAGTGGGGCTCAGAAGCTACCCACCGCTAGTGCCCGGCCAGTGCAGGTAAAGGCCATGGAGCATCCGGTGGACTTCCAGATCGACTACGAACCCTAAACCCTACTTCGACTATGCTGAACATGTCAATGCAGGCCATTTTAACAAATGAAGACCTAACATATCAATGCAGTTCTTGAGATCTGAAGTTATTTATTTCCTATAGCTCCCATTGGATGTTGCTTACGAACAATGACCAACACTTCAAGTATTGTAATAGACTAACAAGGAAGTATGAATATATCATGAACATGATAGTCTAGATGAACTCCATCGCCATGTTCTACCTGGACATGTGAAGAAAAGTGGCAAAACTTTGGGGACGAAATAATATACCTTGAGCCGTCTAGGGATCCCTTCTGCGTGCAGTATGTCCGTAAGCTTAGATTGTCCACAGGCCATTTTATCAGTAAACATGCTATTTTATCATTGTATCTGCCAATACAAAACCATTAGCAACGTGGAACCAATAGTATATTTTCTTTGAAGAAACCATAAGAACACATACGTTTTCTTGTCATTGAGTTTAGCAAACTGACGAAAAGTTCAGAGTGCGAGCCTCAATACTGGTAGCCTTAGCACTGCATTTCGTATTATGAAGGAGAAGGTTGGTCAGTAGAAAATGATCTGACTGAGCATAAGGGTACAAAAAGTTCGGCCATTGAAACTGTTCGTTTCTAGTATTTTCTGACAGTTAGAGACAATAGGAGATGGTTCGTGGCAAACTGCATCTTGACCTCATCTTCAGACAGATGGAGAGGACAGAACATGACATCTGCATTGTTTCTGCAGAACAGAAAGATTTTGGACAGCTTAATTAAGTGAAATGAACAGTGCAGCGACAGACTTTCAGAGATATACAGTTACCTGAATTGAAACTTAAACGTGACCTAATCAATGTACATGTAAAACAAGAAAGTACGAAGTATTATATAAGTGATGAAGGGGTTACACTTACATAAGATGTTGGCATGAAGATTCATCGGGTTGAACTGTAAACCTGATTGCCCGGCACCAAGTCGACTCCAAACCCGTACTCCTCCCGCTTGTAAAACACCTTGATCGCCTCCTGTACCTTGTGCGCCCCAGTGTACCATTTCAGCAGGACCATGAAAATCATGTTCATCAGGACTGACACGAGGAGCTTCTCAGGAATCTCGTCGAAGAGATGCCTTATCAGCCTGACCTTATCCACCGAGCATCTCGGTGTATTTTCTCGGGCTGTGTGCATATGCGGGCAGCCTGCCCACCCAGCTGAAGAACGACAGTCACACTTGCCAGTTGGACCTCTGCTTATGGAGTACATTGAGAACGAAGTCATCTTACCGGCAGACCAGCTAGGGTCTTTGCCGAGGTCAGCATCGGTGTCGCTTGACTTGAGGATTGTCATAATTTCTCCGATGCTGACATTCCACGAGTCTTCTAGAGCACTGGTGTGGCAGATTATTGGTGATAGTAGAGCATATCCGCTTGCAGCAAGTCTCCAGTGAGATCTTGGAGGCGAGGCTGCTCAAGAAAGCACCTCTGATGCATTTGGTCGAGCAGCTGGCGTGCGTGGAGCGAGCCACCCAGGAACTGGCGTCAACAATGTTTAAATTAGCGATGAAGCTAGGGTGCAGGAGGCCGAACGGAATCCTTGCACGCTTGGTCAAGTCCCGGCAGCGAAGGGCGGAAAATGTGCCTCGCCTTGCCGACAGTGAGATGGAGCGCGAACTAGGTCGTTTTTTGTTAGGATATCTATATTGCTCGATGGGATTCCTAAGGACGGTAGGTATGAGCATACTTTTATACTCATGGCTAATATCTATACCTTGCCCGTTAATTCACGGATACAGCACGGGTATAGAGTTGTACCCATGGGTATACTCATACCCTGTCCATTTAGACTGATTTGTAAAACGTACCTATAAAGTTTCAACCTATGTGTCCGAGTAGTCTAGGAGAAAGTATGTGATTGCTAAACGTTGATAATTGTCATGTACTCGTCTACCTATTGTAGCGGTACTTATTTTCATGTCAAATATGATATTGATTAATGTAAAATTGTGAATAACTTGTTTACAATTGGATCTACCCGCGGGTATAGGTATGGGTAAAGTTTTCTACCCATTGACTACACAGGTATGGGTATGGTATTGCTCTACCCTGCCCATACTCTGCCCATTGCCATCCTTAGGGCTTCTTAATGTAACGTCGACAAGGGGAGCAGGCTTTTCTGCTTAGTGGGCTGACTTTTGATCTTTTCCTATTAGACATGTAGGTTGATGAATGCGTAAAAATATGAAGCATTTAATCTCCTGATTGATATAAAATATTATATTTGTTGTTTGTCTTCCAACAAAGAAGAAGAGGATGACTGATAATGGGTGGATATACAGTGGCCATATTAGTGCGACTAATAAAACAGTCGATTGGGTACGGAACACTCATTTGTTAGTGAATGAGTTAGCGCGTGGTTTGAAGGAAATGGTTCGGGCACTTTGTCTCTGCTCATTGCACTAAGCGTTATCATCAGGGAAAGGATGACATGTATAAACACCTTCTGCAATATGGGTACATGTCTAACTATGTCATGCAAGTTGACTTTGCTCGGTACGAACGTGACAGAGGTGAGGTGATGCGTCAGCGGCTCAATGGCAATGAGCACGATGGGATTAGAAACATGCTAGATGATCTCATCGATGCCGACCAGCCGAATTCGCCACCTCCACGGAAGGAATCACCAGAACCGGAGGAACCGCTAGAACCGGAGGAACCGGAGCCAACCGCGAAGGCCTTCCTTAATATGATGGCCGCGGCTAAGAGGCCTCTGTACGAGGGTGCAAAGATTTCTCATCTCGATGCCATCTCTCAGTATCTAGCCGACAAGTGCCAATACTCTGCCACCCGTTCTCACTTTGAAGCTAATCCGAGAACATGTGGTAACATGTTGCCCAAAGGGCATTGTCTGCCTAAAACCTTTCACAAAACGAAGAACTCATGAAGGATCTCAACATGGATTATGAAAAGATAGATTGTTGTCCAAAAGGTTGCATTTTGTTTTGGAAACAGTTTGCGGGTGACAAGTACTGCTCCATTTGTAAGGCCTCTAGGTATGAAGAGATAAAGGGGAAGGATGGTCAGGTGAGGCAGTCGAAGGTCGCTAAGAAGATACTTCGGTATCTCCCATTCATAAAAAGAATCCATCGGCTTTACTTGAGTGAGAAGACTGCCAAACAGATGACGTGGCACAAGAAGGGGAAAAGATACGAGGACGAGCACGGACGGAACAAGATGGGACATCTATCTGATGGTAAGGCATGGAAGAACTTCGATGACAAATACCCCCGGTGGGCAGAAGAGGCTTGGAATGTCAGAATTGCGATAGAAATAGATGGCTTCAACCCATATGGTATGTCGATGGCCTCGTATAGCTGTTGGCCGGTGTATGTTATTCCGCTCAATCTCCCTCCCGGAGTATTAATGCAATGGAAGACCATGTTTTTGTCGCTGATAATTCCAGGA
Organism: Avena longiglumis; assembly: GCA_030063025.1. Classification (NCBI taxonomy): domain Eukaryota; kingdom Viridiplantae; phylum Streptophyta; class Magnoliopsida; order Poales; family Poaceae; genus Avena; species Avena longiglumis. Next base: position 588,846,746 of record CP125973.1, on the reverse strand, counting down.
CCTGAGTACCCGGGGAAGAACTTGAGTGTCTACATGCAGCCGATTGTGGATGATTTGAACCACTCTTGGATACACGGGACGTTGACATACGACTAAGCATCAAAGAAAACTTTTTGATGAAAGTTTGGTTGTAGTATACTATGCATGACATGCCCGGTTATGCCCTAACGTGCGGATGGTGTACAGCTGGTAAGTGGCCATGCCCAGTGTGCAGGCACCGACTTGAGTTCCTTTGGCTAAAGTCGGGTCGCAAGTATGTTGCATTTGACACGAATCGACAGTACCTCAAAAGAAATCATTCGTTCACAGAAGATAGAAAGAACTTCAAGAAGGGCAAAGTTGTGCATGAAGTAAAAGAGGTACCAAAGTTCTGTTGGAATTATGCCCTAGAGGCAATAATAAAGGTGTTATTATTATAATTCTTGTTCATGATAAAGTTTATATTCCATGCTAGAATTGTATTAAGCGGAAACTTTAATACTTGTGTGGTTTGTGAACAACACCGTGTCCCTAGTACGCCTCTATGGACTAGCTCATTGATCAATGATGGTTAAGGTTTCCTAACCATAGACATGAGTTGTCAATTGATAATGAGATCATATCATTGGGAGAATGATATGATGGATAGACCCAAACTAAGCGAAGCAATTAGATCGTTCATCGTGTTCATCTTTTGAAGCTTTTCCTATGTCAAATATTGTATTCCTTAGACCATGAGATAATGCAACCCCCTGGTACCGGAAGAAAGCTTTGAGGTCATCAAACGTCATCCTATGAGAGGGTGATCATAAAGGTGTCTCTCAGGTGATCGGAAAGTATCTGTTGGGTTGTATGTATCGAGATGGAATTTGTCCCTCCCAAGTCGGAGAGATATACTGGGCCCACTCGTAATCGATATCAACACCGCTTGCAAGCATGTGGTTAAGGAGTTAATCACAAAGTGATATCGGATTACGGAACGAGTAAAGTACTTCGTGAACGAGATTGAACTAGGTATGACGGTACCGACGATCGAATCTTGGGCAAGTAAAATATCGCGACACAAGGGAATATATATATGGGATTGATTGAATCCGGCATCGTGGTTCATCCGATATGATCATCGATGAATGTGTGGAGTCAATATGGGTGCCTGCACCGCTGTTGATTATTGATAGAAGATCATGTCTGCATATTCTCGAACCCGCAGGGTCACACACTTAACGTATCTCGACGCTAGGATAGATTGGATAATTGGTTTATGAATTTTTGTTCGGAGTCTCGTATGGGATCCGGGATATCACGAGAGGTTACGGAATGGTCCGGAATAAGATTCATATAAGGCAGTGCAGTTTTTGGAGTTCGGAATTGTTCCGGGTTAATCGGTATTGTACCGGAAGCTTCTAGAACCTTCCGGAAGGGGACCAACGTGGCCCCACCTTCCGGGAGGGGCATGGGCCTATGAGGGAGTGTCCTGGCCGCATTGGGCCAGGGGCACAAGGCCCCATAGGGCCCAGCCGATCCTAGATAAGTTTAAACTCGTTTAAACTAGAGATAGGATTTCTAGATAAGGGAGAGTTTAAATCGTTTAAACTAGAGATAGGATTTCTAGATAAGGGAGAGTTTAAATTGTTTAAACTAGAGATAGGCTTGGAGGGCAGGGCTGGCCGCCTCTATATATAGAGGGGTGGTGCGCCCCCTCCCCCCCCACACACCTTCCTCCAAGCCCTAGCTGTCTTGCTACCTTCCTCTCTCCCTCCCGACTGTTTGTAGGCGAAGCCTGCAGCGTAAATTCTCCACCATATACACCACGCCGTGTTGTAGATCCAATCTATCTCTCCACCATACTCGCTGGTCCGAGGAAGGAGGAGATGTCGAGGTGCTGCACGCGTGCATCTCACGGAGGCACCGCCACTTGCGGTGTTAGATCGGAGCGGATCGCGAGGAGGAGAAGCGAGCACGACTACATCACCCACGTTCCGACGAACGTTCCATTGTGCGAATCTTCAAGGGTATGAAGATCTCATCCAATATCTCTCGTTGTTTGAATCTCCTAGATTAGATCTTGGATTTCCCGTTCGCATCCGTAGAAATTTTTTGATTTACTATGCTGCGAAACCCTTCAGTGGTATCAGAGCTAGATCTATGCGTAGATGTGTTTCACGAGTAGAACGCAACATGGTTGTTGCGGGCGTTGATGTTTTCTGTTGCAAGCCTCTTGTTTGTGTTCTTCTTATGACGCGGGATAGTGAGATTGAAGCGGTCCAGGCCAACCTTACGCGACATCGTTCGCGAGACCGGCTCCGCACTTGACGTGTGGCTTGTTCCACACATGCGGCTGGTGGATGTCAGTTTCTCTCACTATAGTTGTCATGGGATTAACACCGGAGTTTTGCAACCATAATATCACTGTTGTGGATTTTCGTAGGTAAGAATCGTTCTTAGCATCTACTCCCATAAGCCACGTAAAACATGCAACAACAAAGTAGAGGCGTCTAACTTGTTTTTGCAGGGAGTGTTTTCTGTGATATGGTATGGCCCAAGATGTGATGTGTATAATGTATGCGATGATCATGTTTTGTAATGTTTCACGACTTGCATGTCGATGAGTACACAACCGGCAGGAGCCATATGGTTGTCTTTATAATTGTGTATGACCTGCGAGTCAACTTCTTATACGCCATGTAATAGCTTTACTTTATCGCTAAGTAGTTAGCAATAGTTGTAGTTGCTATTCGTGGTGGAGGCAATCATGGTGGAGTGATGGAGATCATGCCGCAACGCACAAGATGGAGATCATTGCGCGAGGATTGGCTATACCATGTCACATAAAGTTATATGCATGTGATGTTTATCCCTTTATGTATCTTATTATGCTTAGATCGTGACGGCATTATAAGATGATTCCTCACTTAAAGATCAAGATAAAACTGTGTTCTCCCAAGTATGCACCGCTATGGAAGTTCGTCGTGTCCAAGCATCACGTGATGATCGGGTGCTATAGACTCTCTCACATACAACGGTGCAAGCTTTTTTGCACACGCAGAAATACTTGGGTCTAACTTGACGAGCCTAGCATGTACGGACATGGCCTCGAACACAAGAACCGAAAGGTTAAGCATGAGTCATATGAATGATATGATCGACACTTTGTTGTCCACCATTGAAACCACATCTCTTCTCGTGATGATCGGATTAGGTGTGGTGAATTTGGATCATGTTCACTAAACAACTTGAGGGATGTTGAATTTAGTGGGAGTTCATCTAGTAATTTGATTAAGTTGAACTATTTATCATGAACATAGTCTAAATTGTACTTGCAAATCATGAGATCACATGGCCAAATCCAACTTCAACTTCAACGTTTTTGCTGAGAAGGAAAAGCTTAGAAACAATGGGTCTAACTTCACCAATTGGTTCCGCAATCTAAGAATCATACTATTCTGGCGACAAAAGGACTATGTCCTGGTAAAGCGTTAGGTGACCCTCAAGAATCGCCGGGCCGATGAGAAAGCTGTCTATCAGCGCAAAGATGATTATGGTGTGATTAAGAGCACCATGTTGTTTGCTATGGAACCGAGCTTCAAGATCGCTTTGAAGAGTATCCCGGCCCTTCGAGATTCTCGAGGAGCTGAAAACCATGTTTTACTCAGCCCGCTCGAGAGATATGAGATCTCGAGAAGTTCTTTAACCGCAAGATGGAGGAAGGGAGTTCCATTAGTGAGCACGCCATAAAGATGTCGGCTACACTCAACGCTGTGAGCAATCGGAATGCACGATTCTGAGGAGCTCAAGATTGACAGTGGTTCGCAATCACTCCTCCAGCTACAAAAGTTTTGTAGTGACTCATAATCGATTGGTTCCATCGATACGATCATCGAGCTCTTCGCAAAGTCAAGGCTGCGGAAGTGGAGATCAAGAAGGATAATCATGTGTTGATGGTCAACAAGCCCTCCTTTAAGAAAGGTAAGGAGTAAAGAAGCCCTTCAAGAAAGGCGGCGGCAAGCGTTGCCCTCGCCGAGAAGAAGCTCAAGTCCGGTCCCAAGCCGACATCGAGTGCTTCTATTGCAAGGACAAGGGTCCTGGAAGCGCAATCGTCCAAGTACTTAGTGGACAAGAAGGTGCACCATCAAAGGTATATTTGATATACATGTTATTGATGTTTTCCTTACTAGCCCTCGTTGTAGTGCCCGGGTATTTGATACCGTTCGTTGCCATAATATTTGTAACTCAAACAGAGCTACGGAATAGACGGCGACTTGCGAGGATGAGGTGACGATGCGTTGGCAACGGATCAAGAGTTGATGTGATGGCGTCGACGCCTCTCCTTAGTTTTACCTTCGGGATTAGTTTAAACCTTAATAAATGTTATTCTGTGCGTGCGTTGAGCATGAACATCATTTCCGGATCGTGTTTATTGCAAGAGGGTTATTCATTTAAATCGGAGAATAATGGTTGTTCTATTTATATGAGTAACATATTTTATGTCATGCACCTCTTGTAAATGGTTTATTTCTTCTAAATCTCGAAAGGGATGAAACACACATCCATAACATTGAGGCTAAGAGATGCAAAGTAGATAGTGATAATACTACTTATTTGTGGCAATCGCTCTAGGTCATAGTGGTGTAAAGCGCATGAAGAAACTCCATTCTGATGGACTTTTGGAGTCTCTTGATTTTGAATCATTTGACACATGCGAACCATGCCTCATGGGCAAGATGATCAAAACCCCGTTCTCCGGTATGATGGAGCGAGCAACGGACTTGTTGGAAATCATACATACCGATGTATGCGACCGATGAGTGTTCGACGCGGTGGATATTGCTATTTCCTCACTTTTACCGATGACTTAAGTAGATATGGGTATATCTATTTAATGAAACATAAATCTGAAACATTTGAAAAGTTCAAGGAATTTCAGAATGAAGTGGAGAACCATCGTAATGTAAAGATTAAGTTTCTACGATCCGATCGTGGAGGTGAATATTTGAGTTATGATTTTCTCACGCATCTTAAAGCAAGTGGAATCGTTTCACAACTCACGCCACCCGAACACCACAACGCAATGGTGTGTCGAATGCGGAATCGAACCCTATTAGATATGGTCCGATCAATGATGTCTCTTGCTGATTTGCCGTTATAATTTTGGGGTTATGCATTAGAAACCGCTGCATTCACTTTAAATAGGGCTCCATCTAAATCCGTTGAGACGACACCGTATGAACTGTGGTTTGGTGCTAAACCTAAGTTGTCGTTTCTTAAAGTTTGGGGATGCGAAGCTTACGTCAAGAAGTTGATGCGGACAAGCTCGAACCCAAAGCGAGAAATGCGTCTTCATAGGATACCCTAAGGAAACTATTGGGTATACCTTCTATCACGTAACCAAGGCAAAGTGTTTGTCGAAGAACGGTTCCTTTCTTGAGAAGGAGTTTCTCTCGAAAGAAGTGAGTGGGAGGAAAGTAGAGCTTGACGAGGTTATTGAACCTTCTCTTGAATTGGAGAGTAGCGCAAAGACCTGAAATTGTTCCAAAGGTCACTGCACCAACAATAGAGGAAGCTAATGACAAGGATCATGAAGCTTGACGATGTCACATCGAACATCGCAGGTCGACAAGGTCGCGTGCCCTCCCGAGTGGTGCAAGAAGCCTGTCTTGACTGTCTTGTTGGTAGAAGACGGTGAACCTACGAACTATGAGGAAGCGATGATGAGCCCAGACTCGACAAATGGCTGGAAGCCATGAACCAATTGAGATCCATGAGCGAAAACCAAGTATGGACTTTGGTGGATCCTCCTAGCGACCGAAAGGCCGTTGAGTGCAAATGGATATTCAAGAAGAAAACGGACGCGGATGGTAATGTTACCGTCTATAAAGCACGGCTTGTCGCAAAAGGTTTTCGACAAGTTCAAGGTGTTGACTACGATGAGACTTTCTCTCCCGTAGCGATGTTTAAGTCCATTCGGATTTTATTAGCAATTGTTGCGTTTCATGATTATGAAATATGGCAGATGGATGTCAAGACTGCGTTCCTCAATGGCAACATTGATGAAGAGTTGTATATGATGCAACCCGAAGGTTTTGTCGATCGTAAGGATGCTGATAAAGTATGCAAACTTCAGCGTTCCATTTATGGACTGAAGCAAGCATCTCGGAGTTGGAACCTTCGTTTTGATCAAGTGATCTAGAGCTTTGGATTTGTTCCAAATTGCTACGAAGCTTGCATCTACAAGAAAGTGAGTGGGAGCTCGGTGACGTTTCTGGTACTATATGTGGATGACATATTGATTATCGGAAGTGACATCAACATGCTTAACGATGTGAAGAGTTATTTGAACAAGTGTTTTTCAATGAAAGACCTAGGTGAAGCTGCTTATATATTGGGCATCAAGATCTATAGAGATAGACAAAGACGCCTGATAGCTTTAAGCCAGAGTACATACCTAGACAAAGTTCTGAAAAGGTTCGTAATGGATAAGGCAAAGAAAGGTTCAAAGGCCTATGTTGTCGGTAAGATATTGAGCAAGGCTCGGTGTCCACTCTGAGGTAAATGATAAGGAAGCTATGAGCAAAGTGCCTTATGCCTCGCCATAGGTTCCATCATGTATGCCATGCTGTGTACTAGACCGGATGTGTCCAATGCTCTTAGTTTGACGAGATATCAAAGTGATCCAGAGTGGAACATCGACAGCCGTGAAGAACATCCTAAAGTACCTAAATAGAACTAAAGAAATGTTCTTAGTCTATGGGGTGATGAACACTTGTCGAAAAGGTTACGTCGATGCTAGTTTCGACACCGACAAGGATGATTCCAAATCTCGCAGTGATACGTTTATATTTTGAATGGAGGAGTGGAGTCGGAGAAGCAAAGCAAAGCGTGATCGCGATCTACAAAGGAAGCGGAATACATGGCTGCCGCAGAAGGCCAAGTGAAGGAGTTTGGATCGAAACTTCATCATCGAGCTTGGCATGGTTCCAAGTGCATTGGACCCATCAAGATATTGTGTGACAACACAGCGCCATAGCACTCGCTAAGGAACCAAGATATCATCCAAAGACCAAGCATATCAATCGCAAGTTTCATATAATCCGAGATTATATAGCGATGGAGATCCAAGATTAGCAAAGTACATACGGATCGAATGTCGCAGATCCATTGACTAAACCTCTTCCACGTGTAAAACATGATCAACACCTCAGTGCCATGGGTGTGAGATTGTTGCCAGATGTAAACTAGATTATTGACTCTAGTGCAAGTGGGAGACTGTTGGAATTATGCCCTAGAGGCAATAATAAAGATGTTATTCTTATAATTCTTGTTCATGATAAAGTTTATATTCCATGCTAGAATTGTATTAAGCGGAAACTTTAATACTTGTGTGGTTTGTGAACAACACCGTGTCCCTAGTACGCCTCTATGGACTAGCTCATTGATCAATTATGGTTAAGGTTTCCTAACCATAGACATGAGTTGTCAATTGATAATGAGATCATATCATTGGGAGAATGATATGATGGATAGACCCAAACTAAGCGAAGCAATTAGATCGTTTCATCGTGTTCATCTTTGCGAAGCTTTTCCTATGTCAAATATTGTATTCCTTAGACCATGAGATAATGCAACTCCTGGTACCTAAGAAAGCTTTGAGGTCATCAAACGTCATCCTATGAGAGGGTGATCATAAAGGTGTCTCTCGGTGATCGGAAAGTATCTTGGGTTGTATGTATCGAGATGGAATTTGTCCCTCCCAAGTCGGAGAGATATACTTGGGCCCACTGGTAATCGATATCAACACCGCTGCAAGCATGTGTTTAAGGAGTTAATCACAAAGTGATATCGGGTTACGGAGCAGTAAAGTACTTGCCGTGAACGAGATTGAACTAGGTATGACTTGCACCGACGATCGAATCTCGGCAAGTAAAATATCGCGAGACGAAGGGAATATATATATGGGATTGATTGAATCTGGCATCGTGGTTCATCCGATATGATCATCGATGAATGTGGGAGTCAATATGGGTGCCTGACCCTGTTGATTATTGATAGAAGATCATGTGCATATTCTCGAACCCGCAGGTCACACACTTAACGTATCTCGACGCTAGGATAGATTGGATAATTGGTTTATGAATTTTGTTCGAGTCTCGGATGGGATCCGGATATCACGAGGTTCCGGAATGGTCCGAGAATAAGATTCATATAAGGCAAGACAGTTTTTGGAGTTCGGAATTGTTCCGGTTAATCGATATTGTATCGAAGCTTCTAGAACCTTCCGAAGGGGACCAACGTGGCCCCACCTTCCTGGAGGGGCATGGGCCTATGAGGGAGTGTCCTGCGCATTGGGCCAGGGCACAAGGCCCCATAGGGCCCAGCCGATCTAGATAAGTTTAAACTCGTTTAAACTAGAGATAGGATTTCTAGATAAGGGAGAGTTTAAATCGTTTAAACTAGAGATAGGATTTCTAGATAAGGGAGAGTTTAAATCGTTTAAACTAGAGATAGGCTTGGAGGAGGGGCAAGGGCTGGCCGCCCCCCTCTATATATAGAGGGGTGGTGCGCCCCCTCCCCCCCACACACCTTCCTCCAAGCCCTAGCTGTCTTGCTACCTTCCTCTCTCCTCCCGATCGCTTGTAGGAAGCCTGCAGAAATTCTCCACCATATACACCACGCCGTCGTGTTGTAGATTCAATCTATCTCTCCACCATACTCGCTGGTCCGAGGAAGGAGGAGACGTCGAGGTGCTGCACGCGTGCATCTCACGGAGGCACCGCCACTTGTGGTGCTAGATCGGATCGGATCGCGAGGAGGAGAAGCGAGTACGACTACATCACCCACGTTCCGACGAACGCCCGCGGCTTGAATCTTCAAGGGTATGAAGATCTAATCCAATCTCTCTCGTTGTTTGCATCTCCTAGATTAGATCTTGGCTTTCCCTTTGTTCGCATCCGTAGAAAATTTTGATTTACTATGCCGCGAAACCCTTCAAGTTCGAGGGTGCAGCTGTTGATTCCAAGCTACGTTCTCTCGTGCCCGCGGCGCCGGGAACTGGCCTTCAAATTGCGGGATATGGTGTAACGCATAATTGGACTCAGTGGCAGCCTTAACGAATCTCGTGTAATACAAGGACCTCGAAATTCCCCATAACATCGATGTGATGCACACCGAAAAGAATGTCGGGGAGTCCCTTTTTCAAACATTCCTGAACATTCCTGGGAATTCAAAGGATAATGTCAAGGATAGATTCGATGTTGAGAAGCTTTGTGATAGGAAGAGATTACACATGCAGCCTCCTACTGTCCGTCGAAAGAATTGGTTCAAGCCGCATGCCTACTACTACTTGATAATGTCCAAAAGAAGGAGTCATTCAGGTGGCTCAAATACGTCGTGATGTTCCCTGACGGTTATTGTTCGAATATAAGTAAGGGAGTCAATCTTTCGACGGGACAAGTCACCAGGCTCAAGAGTCACGACTATCATATATGGATTGAGCGGCTGATGCCGGTGATCGTTCGAGGGTATCTCCCCGAGAAAGTCTGGCGAGTGCTTGCGGAGTTGAGCCATTTCTTCCGCACGCTCTGTGCTAAGCAGATATGTTCTCTGGTTATTGAGAAGCTGCAAGTTCAGGTGACGGAGTTGCTATGCAATTTGGAGATGATCTTTCTGCCAGGATTCTTTACTCCGATGGCATATCTCATTGTGCACCTCGCGAACGAGGCACTCTTGGGGTGGCCGGTGCAATTTCGTTGGCAGTTTTGTATTGAGAGAGAGTTTAAGTATATTCGAAAGATAACTGGAAACAAAGCCAAGATTGAAGCATGCATAGCTGAAGCAACATGCCATCGGGAGATGGCAGATGCCGCGACAACCTACTGGCCCGATGATGTTCCCACTATGCATAACCCGGTCTCTCGTTACAATGTCGACCTGTCCAAGAATGACCCCAAGATCGAACTATTCCAATTTCCCGGTGGCAAGGCCGGTAAAGGACTAAAATATAGGTTGCCGAAGGAAGAGAAGGATTGCATAATGCTTTATGTGCTTATGAACCTTAAGGAAGTGGTCGATTTCATTAGGTAAAATGGTGAAGTCTACCTTTGTAAAAATTTTGAAACTCACATTAAGAAGACATATCGGTCTATACTGCTGGATTTGAGTCGCATTATATTCCTTGGGAAGTAGGATAACAACGCCATAATTTAACTTATGCAAAGGTAGATCAGCTGTTTGCAACTGTGCAAATAGAGCCATCAAATCATATTTAATCACACTCCAAAAAGTTTGATAGAATTCCGCCGGGAATCCATCAGGGCCTGGCGCCTTATTACGCCGCATGGATGAGATTGCTTCTAGCAGTTCATCCTCAGTAAAATTGGATGTGAGAATGTCGTTCTCTTGAGACGACACTTGTGGAATGTCATGATTCAAATCTTCCATAAGTGCAAAACTATTTGGAACCGGCGATCCAAAAAGTTTCTTATAATATTCAGATATATAAGTTTTCAGATTCTCTTCTCCCACTATAGTACCCTCCTCTTGCTCCAACTGGAAAATCTTTTTCTTCCGATGCTTGCCATTAGCAATCAAATGAAAATATTTAGTGTTGTTTCCACCCTCCTGAATATGCTTAACTTTAGCGCGTTATGCCCATTTGGATTCCTCATCACGCCTCAACTTTGTAAGTTGTTCATTAGCAACATTTTGATCCTTTCTCTCGGCCTCCGACAACATTAAGTTGTACAGGAATATATTTGGATGCGAGTTAGGTTCTTTACCGTTTAGATATCTTGGGATACCTATTCATCACAGAAAGCTAACAAATTCTGAATGGAACCCTGTAGAAAACCGATTTGAAGGAAAATTGGGCTGTTGGCAAGAAAAACTTCTTTCTTATGGAGATCGATTAGTGTTAATCAACTCTGTACTAACAAGCTTGCCCATGTTTATGTTATCTTTTCTAGAAATACCAAAAGGGGTTAGGAAAAGATTGGACTTCTTTCGTTCACGTTTCTTTTGGCAAAGTGATGAACACAAGAAAAAATATAGATGAACTCGATGGAATATTATTTGCAGACCCAAGGACCAGGGAGGCCTGGGAATTGAGGTGCTAGAACTAAAAAATAAATGTCTCCTTAGCAAATGGTTTCACAAGTTATTATCTGACAAAGGGGTTTGGCAAGAGTTGTTACATAATAAATACTTCAAACATAAGACCCTAGCACAAGCCCAAGCAAAACCGACAGACTCACCGTTTTGGAAAGGGCTGATGCAAGTAAAGGACGGTTTCTTTGCTAGAGGGTTTTTCAAAATTGGAAACGGGAAAGATACTCGCTTTTGGGAAGATGTTTGGCTTGGAGATACATCTCTCGCCCAACAATATCCTTATTTGTATAATATCGTGCATAGAAAACACATCTCTGTACATGAGTTTTGTCCCAATATCCTCTTAATATTGGTTTTAGGAGGAATTTATTAGGGGAAAAATGGACTGCATGGTTGCATTTATGTCAGAGGCTTATGCAAGTAAATCTAACGGATGAAACAGATTTGTTTAGGTGGATATTAACCACGGATGGGGTTTTCACCATCAAATCTATGTATGAAGACCACATGAATGAACACCAGCGACTACCTACAAAATACCTATGGAAGCTTAAAATACCACTTAAGATTAAGATTTTCATGTGGTTTCTGAATAATAAAATATTATTGACAAAAGATAATTTGGCAAAAAGAAATTGGAATGGATGCAAAAAATGTTGCTTCTGTGACGAATATGAAACTATTGAGCATCTCTTTATTGCCTGCCCCTTCGCAAAAATCATTTGGCGCATTGTTTTCTTTACTTATGACCTTCCACCCCCCACCAATATCACTAATATGTTTGGGAATTGGTTAAATGCGATGGATAAGGAGAATAAAGCCAGAATTCGTATAGGCGTTTCAGCTTTATGTTGGTTGATATGGAAATGTCGTAATAATATTATTTTTAACAAGGCTCGAGTTCAATCTTTTTTGCAGGTTACCTCTTGGCAGCTTATTGGATCCAGCTCTGGGATTTTCTTGTCCCAGAGCCTATGCGCAAGCCCATGGTTTTTGGATGCAACCGTCTGGTGATGGTCGCTCAGGATATCTACTACCTGGCTTCATGGCGACATACTAGTAGATTGAAGAATGTCTAGTTGTCGCTTACATCTTCTTGTCAGACTTTTGGTTTTATTCAGATGGTTGATTTTTGTATCAACCCTATCTGATCCGTGATTTGTAATAATTTTAAACTTATGACTTCGTAATAAAGGGTTGTGTGCATCCTTGGATGCAGAGGCCGGGGTAAACCCCATTTCAAAAAAAGGTAAAATGGTGAACAACTTATTTTCTCTACGCATAATGCTCTATGCAGCTAGTAACTGGGTCTCCGTCTAATGCTTATTTTCTCCTTCTTAGCGATTTCCCGGATGAACAGTGGTCGGGACCGACGGATCCCTCTCCCATGGAGTTGGACACTCTACTAAAAGAGGGTGCTCCCGAAAATAAAAAAACTTTGTGTCCTGGTTCATGGAAAAAGTAATTTCTAACCTGTCCCTCTTACCTTGCAATATGTGACTTATCCCTCTTATTCCACGTAACTACTGAACGCAACAAATTTGAACTGTACCTATAGGGAGCTGATGCCAATGTTGAGATGTCAGATGAGCTGAAATGTGTTTCTCAAGGTTGTAACTGTGTCGTCATGAAGTATGAGAAGTATGATGTGAATGTGTTTCGCTTCCATACAGAGACGCACCAGATGGGGCGACCGAATGCAAAAACGGTAAATACTGGGGTGTTCACCAGAGGAGCCGATTCCCTTGATTATTACGGAAGGATAGAGAATGTATATGAGCTGACCTTCAATCGTACGAATGTCGAACTCGATCTTGTTGTGTTCAAGTGCCACTGGCTTGACCCAAGGGGTGGACTGAGAAGTACCCCTTCCATTGGGTTAGTTGAAGTTAGGCCTTCAACTACCTATAGCGGAACCGACGTCTTTGTTGTTGCTCACCAAGCCAACCAAGTTTATTATTTGCCCTGTCCATGCCTGAAAGCGGAACTCCAGGACTGGGAAGTCGTGTTCCAAGTATCGCCACATGGTAACCTACCGATTCCCTCTGAGGACGATTACAACAATATTAACCCTGTAACGTACGAGGGGATTTTCTATCAAGAGCAAGAGGACTTCGGGCACTTTGATTTAGAACCGGTTGATCTTAAGGACCTTGGGAACGATGAAGAAACTCGGGGTGAGTCAGTGCTGAATCTACATGACATAAATATGCTCGAGAAGCTCCATACAGAGAATGACAACGATGATGAGCCTCCACCCTTTGATGAGAATCCAGATTTTTACTCAAAAGATAGTGATAGTGAGATTGAGAATAAGAATGAGAATGATGGTGAGTATTTATTTTTCAATGCATTTTATTTTTTCTTTGTGCTTAATTGTTTTCTTAATTGCATTATGCCTTTATTCTTTGTGTATACATTTTATTATGTCTTTGTGCTTAACTGTTTTCTCTTACTTAATGCAGGTGATTGAACAATTTGAGCAGCGGCAAGGCAACCAGTTCATCCTTGCTTAATGCGCTGAAACAGCGGAAGAAAAGAGCTACACGGAGTGGGAGACAACCAAATCCCAATTCGCGTTACCCCGATCTTGCTGCTGCTGGAGGAGGACGGGGTCGAGGCCGAGGTCGAGAAGGACGAGGATGAGGTGCCATGGGAGGAGGCGTGGACTTTGACCCACCACCCTCTGCTTCTGGCGACGTGGCTCCTGAGTTGTTCCTGACAGAGCAGCCTTTCAGGTACAAGAGGAAGGCAGAGTCCGAGAGGGAGGCGGGGACCGAGAGGGAGGCAGGGACCGAGAAGGAGGCGGACACTAGCCGCGAGTTCGTGGGGCGAAGAAATTGCGGAATCGTGGGGAATCAGGACTCCCTGAGAAGAAGTTTGAGCCTAGGACCTAGGAGGCGAAAGCCCTTATTATTCCAGATAGCCTTGAGTAAGTGTACTAATTTGGTAATTTAAAACATTTTATTTCATGTTGGTCATAAATAATTTGGCATGTGTACTAATGTTTATTATTGTGCAGCAATTGGACATTTCCTCCAGAGACCAAGCCCCGCCTTCCTAACAGCCTCGTAGGAGCTCTGATTAGGAAGTTCTGGCCGGGCTATCACATTTCCCCCGAGGGTGTCAGGAAGCTAGCTACTACTTGGGCGGACTACCAGACTACCCGTGTCCCGGACTTTCCGACAGTTGCTCATGCTGTCATCACCAAGTTTTGGGTAAGGCATATTTCTCGAGTTATGTTCATACTTGATGACCCCACCATGCTAACTCGTGACTCTTACAATTGTTTTTAATGCATAATTGAAGTGCTTTTACCGTGTGGCTGAGGAGGACCAGGAGAAGGCGGACATGACTTTTCTTGGGGCTTGTGTGAAGTTGACACCCCAGGTGTGGTACAACCAGAAGGTCACGACCGCTAGCCACTTCTGGGCTGACAGGGGTGTGAGGGTTAGGAAGGAAGACATTGTCGGTAGGAACCCTAATCCTGAGTACTCGATGACGCCAGAAGAGTACATGTCGGTGAGTAAAATGTCAATGAGATTCTACATTGCTTCTAAGTTGCCATTGCATTGTCTAGAGTTGAATATTGCATTTTCAGGTTATCCCCGATTGGGCCGAGCCGCATCGCCTCGCATAGGAGGAGCTGGTTAGGATGAGGTGGCTCAGAGAAGACGAGGAGTTTGCAGCCTTGTCAAGCCGGAACACGGAGAACCGAGGCGATGGTGGAACACACTGCGCGGGAAACCGCGACTTTGACCGCTTCAAGGGGAAGCTGGTACGTATATATATGGAACGACCTGCGTGTATTTCTCGTCATGTTCATACTTCATATGCATAATATTTCTTTTCGCGATGCAGGTGGCCGAGGCACAACCCGAGGAGGTGATTCATGACGTCGCCGTCTATGAGACGATGCGGCGAAAGAAGCCCAATTACTCGGAGCCTCATCCCTCGTTGCCCGTGTACTTTAGCACTGCCTAGAACGACTTGGGGAACTATAGCACGATGGTGAAGGCTCGTCATCCCCATGTGGATGACCCCATTCACGCGGAGATCGACGAGGAGTCGTTGGTCCTGTTGGGGCACGGATTGCAGTATGGACGTCTCAAGATTCTGAATAAGAAGGTCAAGCTACCCACCCTGCCGACAGTCCCCATATCCCGCCTCGTGGCCAGCCTCGTCGATCCACCTCCAGCTCTGATGTAAGTTTTACTTGTTTTCATCATCTTTATGACTTTTGTTCCTACATGGCTAACCGCTGACGAGATTACTTGTATTTGAAATTGTAGCCTGAGTTCGAGGCGGCCTACGATGCTGCTCATGATGAATATCATGTGGCCTTTCGGCAGCATCAGGAGGCGAATGCGATCTACATGCAATACGTAAATGTAAGTCTGAACCTTTATTTTTATAAAATATACAAGTCCCACTTTCCCTAGTTTGTTGTATTACGGTCTGACATCTAAACTATCTTGCAGGCCATGTTGGTGAATATTCAAACTGGATAGAATACAGATTTAGGGCCCGTGCCTCCCATGCCAGGGTCGGCGCCATGCATGCCATCGAGGGACAGCTTCACTAGGACATACTACGCATCGACACCGGTAAGTTCTTTGCTAACCCACTGGTTATCGCTTACTTTGCCTCGCAAGTTGCTAACATGTAGGCAACATATAGTGAACTGGAGCTTCTGGGAACTGGCACTTTGACCACGCCTCGCCGGATGGGCGTCAGATCACACCGCTCCATGACAATGGTCCTTCTCCTGGCCATTCTGCCGGTGGTTCTCCCGAGCTTCACACTTCTACTCCCTCGCCGGGTGGCTCTTCTGCTGCTTCTACTGGACGCAACCCTAGCCAGAGGTCGCCTCTTTTCACCAGGGGAGATCTCGGTTACACAACGTCTCCTCCAGAGTTGTAGGTTTTTATTGTCTATGCATGTGCGACGATGTTGATACCCCTGTATGAATGATGTGATCTTGTTTGATGCATATGTTTGAATGATGTATGAATGATGTGATCTTTGTTTGATACATGTATGGCATATGTGATCTTGTTTGAATTGCCGTGGAATATATTTACCCATATTGCCATGAGTATTGCTGTGAAATTTGGTAAATATTGGTGTGAAACAAAACTGCAGGAATGAAATATGTGAAACAGCAAAAAAAATTGTGCACTTGCTACGCCGAGGGCCTTGCCGTCGGCGTATGGCCCTGCTATGTGCCATTTGGTCACTGCTTGCCGTCGGCGTATGCATGGACTATACGCCGAGGGCCTCAGCCGTCGGCCTAGCGTCGGCCTGGGGAGGCCCAGGAGCTAGACACGTGTCCCTCATACGCGGAGGGCTTTGCCGTCGGCGTACGCCTGGCCCTATGCCGAGGGCACGGCCGTCGGCGTACGTGTCACGCCGTTAGCTGGCCGTGTAACGGCGAGGACGCCTTTCACTGACGGCTAATACGCCGATGGACCCGCCACGGCCGTTGGCGTAGGACTACGCCAACGGTTATCGCATACGCCGACGGCTGTTTTTGCTCCGCTGAGGGAGATCTCCGCCGAAGGGGCTACGCCGACGGCAGCGCTCGGCGTAGCGTATGCCGACGGTGAACCGGGCTACGCCGAGGGCTTTTTGCCGTCGGCCTAGCCGTCGCATCCTATAGTGGTGTCATGCAGGTGCCTGCAGTTGGATCTTTCGCTGGAGTCCGGATACACCTCTGTGACACTGAATTTGGCGTCGATGTCATGCACCTAATCGCCCTTGCTAGCTAGCTACTCTCCCTCTATACGTACATATACGTTGTGGCATGTAGCTAGCAAGGGGGCATGTCCCGGCATCGATCACTAGTGGAAACGAGGCCTTTTGTTGATCCTGGAAAAGGGCTTTAACATCGGTTCTTTTACGAACCGGTGTTAAAGGTGGGGCCGTATCAGCGTGGCCCGTGCGGCAAAAAGGAGCCCCCCTTTAACACCAGTTCATGGCACGAACCGGTGTTAAAGGACCCTGCACCAAGAGCACAAGAGTTTCTCCTTTAACACCGGTTCGTGGCTTGAACCGTAAAAGGGGGCTATAAGACACCGCAGCCCACCCCACTCTTCCATTTTTCAATATCTCATTTTGGAGCCTAGCAAGAGGGTGTGAAGAGTGCTAGTTTGTGTTTTTTCATATGCACAAGAGGTGTTCGTGAAATGCCCGAGAGCTCAAAATAAGTTTTCTCGTTGCTTCCTTCTCGGTCGAGGTCGGCAACTATCCTTTCATGTGTCATTGATGTACTATATATATAAATGGTCATCTCCCTATTAATTTTGATATATACTATATAATGCAGATGAACCGCAATGGATGTATGGTGACCGCCAGACCAAGACATTACGGGCCTCCAAAATTTCATCGTTGTGGCTAATGCAAACCGTGGTCACAATGGTTTTATGTGTTGTCCGTGTGTTCACTGTTAGAACAAGAAAGACTACTCAAATACCAGAACCATTCACGCCCACCTGCTTCGATCCGGTTTCATGCCCAGCTATAATTGTTGGACCAAGCACGGAGAAAAAGGGGTTGTGATGGAAGACAACGAAGAAGAAGAGGATGATGACAACTATCATAATATGTATCCTGAATATGATGATACTGCAACGGGGGTAGATAATGAAGATCAAGAGGCAGCAGATGGGCCCGCTGATGACGATCTTGGTCGGGCCTTTACGGATGCAAAGGAAGAATGTGAAACTGAAAAGGAGAAGAAGAAGCTGGAGCAGATGTTAAAGGATCACAAAACATTGTTGTATCCAACTTGCGAAGATGGCCACAAAAAGCTAGGTACCACACTGGATTTTCTGCAATGGAAGGCAAAGAACGGTGTGACTGACAGCGCATTTTCAAAGTTGTTGGTAAAAATGAAGAATCTTCTTCCAAGAAATAATGAGTTGCCCGACAGTACATACCAAGCAAATAAGGTTGTCTGCCCTCTAGGATTAGACGTGGTAAGATACATGCTGCATTAATGATCGCATCCTCTACCATGTGAGAAGTACGAGAATTTGGATGCATGCCGGTATGCACCGTGATCGCAGATAAGATCGAGACGATCTCGGCGATGTTGAGGGCGAGGCCCCTAGGAAGAAGGTTCCTGCCAAGGTTATGTGGTATGCTCCTATAATACCACGGTTAAAATGTCTCTTCAGAAATAAAGAGCATGCCAAGTTGTTGCGATGGCACATGGAAGACCGTAAGAAAGACGCAATGTTGAGACACCCCGCTGATGGGTCACAGTGGAGAAAAGTCAAGCGAGAGTACCCGGACTTCGCACGTGACGCAAGGAACTTAAGGTTTGGTCTAAGTACAGATGGCATGAATCCTGTCCTGTGACTCTATGTATCTATAACCTTCCTCCTTGGTTGTGTATGAAGAGGAAGTTTATTATGATGCCAGTGCTCATCCAAGGCCCGAGGCAACCCGGCAACAACATTGATGTGTACCTAAGGCCATTAGTTGAAGAACTTTTACAGTTGTGGGACAAACCAGGTGTACGTATGTGGGATGAGCACAAAGGGGATCCATTTGACGTACGAGCATTGCTTTTCGTAACCATCAATGATTGGCCTGCTCTTAGTAACATTTCAGGGCAGACAAACAAGGGATACAATGCATGCACACACTGTTTAGATGAGACTGAAAGTGTATATTTGTATAAATGTAAGAAGGTTGTGTACCTAGGGTATCGCCGATTTCTTCCGAACCTGCATCCAGTAAGAAAGAAAGGCAAGCATTTCAAACGTCTGGCAGAACCCCGGAGGAAGCCGGTCCTCCTTACCGGTGAGGAGGTATTTGGTATTGTCAAGGACCTAGAAGTAATCTTTGGAAAAGGTCCTGGCAGTCTATCTGTTCCGAATGACGATGCCGGACACGTACCCATGTGGAAGAAGCAATCTATATTTTGGGACCTACCCTATTGGAAAGTCTTAGAGGTCCGCTCTTCAATAGACGTGATGCATGTGACGAAGAATGTTTGCGTGAACCTGCTAGGCTTCCTAGGAGTGTATGGGAAGACAAAAGATACACCGGAAGCACGGCAGGACCAAGAACGCCGAAAGACCTCAAGAGCCTATGCATCCCGAGAACGAGAAGGGTAAACGATGCCACTTAACTCCCGCCAGCTATGCTCTTACCAAAGCAGTAGAAGGAAATCTTTTTGAATGTCCGAGCAGATCAAGGTCCCGTCGCTTCGTCGAATATAAAGGAATAATAAATATGGCAGAAAAAATTCCAAAACCTGAAGTCCCATGATCCACGTGATTATGACACAATTGCTTCCGATTGCATTGAGGGGGCTTCACCAAAATGTTCGAGTACCCATTGTGAAGCTATGTGCATTCCTCAATGAAATATCTCAAGGTAATCGATCCGTAAGCCTACTGTGGTTACATGATGTGGCCCAATGTCTTGTTAGCTTTGAGTTGGTGTTCCCACCATCCTTCTTCAATATTATGACGCATCTCCTAGTTCACCTAGTAGAAGAGATTTCCATTCTCGGTCCTGTATTTCTACACAATATGTTCCCCTTTGAGAGGTACATGGGAGTCTTAAAGAAATATGTTCATAACCGTGCTAGGCCAGAAGGAAGCATCTCCAAGGGCTATGTAACAGAGGAGGTCATTGAGTTCTGTGTTGATTTTATTCCTGACCTTAAGGCGATTGGTGTTCCAGAATCATGACATGAGGGGAGACTGTGTGGAAAAGGCACCCTAGGATGTAAAGCAATGATATGTAGGGACGGGCATTCTCTCAATCAAGCACACTACACGGTTTTACAAAGATCTATCTTGGTTGCCTCGTATATCAATGAACACAAGAATTTAATACGCCTCAAACACCCGGGGCAGTCAGATGAATGGATTATAAGTGAACACATGGCGAGTTTTGGCGGCTGGCTGCAAAGACTTCTCATGAATAACACCACTATTGGGGATCAGCTGTACTTGTTGGCCAGGACACCATCTTCGACTGTATCTACTTTCAAAGGGTATGAGATAAATGGGAATACATTTTACACGATAGGCCAAGATAAAAAGAGCACCAACCAAAATAGTGGTGTCCGCTTCGATGCAGCAGAAGACAATGGGCAAAAGACCACGTATTATGGCTTCATATAGGAGATATGGTAACTTGACTATGGACCTAATTTTAAGGTCCCCTTGTTTCGATGCAAATGGGTCAAGCTAACAGGAGGAGGGGTTGAGGTAGACAAGAAGTCACTACTGGAAAAACAATCTTCCGTTCGATCACTGGAAGCCCAGCAGTCCCGGCCCATCACGAACCGCGACTAGTGCTAACACTAGTCCCGGTCCGTGAGGCCCCCAACGGCTAGAAATGGACATACTCATTAGTCTCGCTGACAGAGATAGTCGCCCGTAATAATGCCCGACTAATAACCGGAGCATATGGTGGCCATTTTGTGGACTATTAGTCCCGGGTCGTATCACGGACCGGGACTAATTGTCCATTACTATATATACAGCTCCCTGGCCAGCTGCCCTAAAGCATATGGTGGCCATTTTTCTCAAAGAAAGCAAGAGAGTTCATGCCATTTTTTTCTCAAGATTTGTCAAGATTTAGTTTGCAACACCTAAATCCAAAGCTTTAAAAGGTTAGAACTTCATTCTTTCATCTCTTATTGCTACTTTAGCTCTATATAATGCTCTAGAAGTATAGAGATATGGATCAAATGCATGCATGCTCTAGAAGTAGCTAGAAGGATTTTGATATATATGTGTAACAAATTTTGATTAGGCACATAGTTACTGAAAATTGAAATGTGTAATTTTAGAGTTTCAGAGCTTAGAATGGAATGAGGTTTTCACTGATGGAACAATAATAAAAAACTCCACATTTATCATGTTGATTGTTTTCTCCAATTCACAAATTGGTGCATGTAAATTTTTCAAAATCCAAAATTAGTGCTCTAGAAACTCTCAATATAACTTGTAATAATTTTATCATGTTGTGTAATGGTTTTTGATATACTTTTACTATAATGCAGATGGTCCGGGAATGGATGTATGCATCGACCGACGCCCGGCGAGTTCATTAATGGCGTGCATGAATTCATCCGTTGTTGATGCAAACAAGCACAATGGTTTTGTATTCTGTCCATGTAATGGATGTAGGAATCAAAGGATTACTCGACTCAAAACCCTTCACACCACTGTTGAAGTCCGCTTCATGCCCGCTATAATTGTTGGACCAAGCACGGAGAGAGAGGGTTATAATGGAAGACAATGAAGAAGAGGAGGAGGATGACAACTATCATGGTTTCCTGATGCGAGATACTTCCATGGGGGATGTCAAGGGGAGGATGAAGAAGAGACACATGATGAACCCGTGATGATCTTGGTGGGACCATTGCCGATGCACGAAGAGATTGTGAAACGAAAAGGATAGGGAGAAGTTCAATCACATGCTAGAGGATCATAAAAAGTTGTTGTACCCAAATTGTAAAATGGTCTGAAAAGTCACAAAGACATGGAATTGCTGCGATGGAAGGCTGAGTGTATACCGACTCCTCATTTGAAAAGTTGCTGAAAATGATGAAGAATATGCTTCCAAAAGATAATGTATTGCCCGCAAGTACATAATGAAGCAAAAAAGGTTGTCTCGCCTCTAGGTTTAGAGGTTCAAGATACATGCATGCCCTATCGATTGCATCCTCTACCGCGGTGAGGAGTATGAGAATTTAGATGCATGCCGGTATGCACTTCACGGTATAAGATTAGACGAGATGACCCTGGACGTTGAGGGCGAGCCCCGGAAGAGGGTTCTGAAGGTGATGTGGTATGCTCCTATAATACCACGGTTGAAACGCTTATTGAAAACAAAGAGCACAACAAGTTGTTGCGATGGCATAAAGAGGAACGTAAGTCGACGGGATGTTGAGACACCCGGTGATGGGTCAATGGAGAAAAATCGATAGAAAGTACCGGACTTTGAAGATGACGCAAGGAGTTTAAGGTTTGGTCTAAGTACAGATGGCATGAATCCCTTTGGGAGCGAGCTCCACAAAGACTGCCCGTGACTCTATGCATCTATAACCTTCCTCCTTGGTTGTGCATGAAGGAAGTTCATTATGATGCCGTCTTGATCCAAGGTCCAAGTAACCCGCAACGACATTGATGTGTACCTAAGGCCATTAGTGGAAGAACTTTTACAATTGTGGCACGAACCGGATACGCGTGTGGGATGAGCACAAGCAGAATAATTTAACCTCCGAGCATTGCTTTCGTAATAATCAATGATTGGCTGCTCTTAGTATCCTTCGTGATACCAAACAAGGGATACAATGCATGCACACACTGTTTAGATGAGACTGCAAGTATATATTTGGAACATTGTAAGAAGAATGTATACAATGAGCATCGTCGATTTCTTTTGGCCAAGCATCCCTTAAGAAAGAAAGGCAAGCATTTCAACTGGTCGTAGTTGTGTCCCTGCTCTCTAAAACCATCTTGTAGATGCCTCAAATTGGCTGGAGGAATGGACTCACAAGGATGCCTATTTATAGTACAAGCAGCTCGGCATAATGTCGACACTCACGACATAATGTCGACACTCACCCCTATTATTAGTGCTGAATCATCTTTAGTCCCGGTTGGTGTCTCCAACCGGGACTAAAGGTTCATCTTTAGTCCCGGTTGGTGACACCATCCGGGACAAGGTACAAGCCGCACGACATAATGTCGACACTCACCCCTATTATTAGTGTTGCTCGCCATGCCGCAATCCCTTCAGTCGTGGTTGGTTTCTCCAACCGGGACTAAAGATGAACCCTCTCTTTATATAGGCATTTCCCTTTATTTATTAGGTAACACTCAAGACATTTATTAATATTAAAAACCGGGACAAACCGGGACTACATAACACTTAGGACTAAAGCCGCCCCCTTTAGTCATAATCATGCCTAGTCCTATAGTACGCAGCTTTAGGGTCTTCATCGTCATCGTCATCATCATCGTCATCGTCACCTG
Organism: Avena longiglumis; assembly: GCA_030063025.1. Lineage (NCBI taxonomy): Eukaryota > Viridiplantae > Streptophyta > Magnoliopsida > Poales > Poaceae > Avena > Avena longiglumis. The sequence continues at coordinate 588,823,647 of CP125973.1, read as the reverse complement.
CCACTCCGGGGATGCTCAGCCCATCCATGGCATATACCAGGTCTAGCCTCGGATTCACGGTGGGCGAGAGAGGGGTCTCTTGGAAGACGATGCCGCTACCGCCGGGACGGTGTGGGGCCTGTGGCGGGTGGACTCGTGGGCACCGTAGGCGAGGATGGTCTCCCTCGGCGATGTAGCGCATCACTCCGATGATAGTACGGTTCGCCCACCATGCATTTACGGCCGGCCGTTGTGGTTCACGGTGGCGGCCATCACCCTCGTACTGGCGAGCTCCCTTCCGCCTATTAGCGAAGAAGGCATTCTGTGTGTCGAGTTGTCGGGATCCCAGGGATCCATCCGCTGCTCCGTGAGCTCGTGGTAGAAGTGGTTTGTGATGGTACTTTGGCGTCAAGTGTAACCTTGAGGGACAGGAGGGACATGAACCTCCACTTTCAAAGATCCGGTACAGGCGGTAGCCCGGAGGACAAGGGTAGTTGGAGGCGCATAGCACCTCAGTCTCCTCGAGGATCAGAATGGCGCAGTAGGCGTTGTCCATTGTTCTAAGAGAGGAAGGTGTGGATGTGTGGATAACCATGGCACGATCACCCTAAATATAGAGGTAAAGGGCGGGAAAACTTGGCGTGAAGCTTTGGGAAATGGCGGGAAATATCTTTAGTCCCGGTTAGTGACTACATCCCGGACTAAAAGATCTCGTAGAAAGGAAAGGGCGGGAAAACTTGGCGGGAAGAGGTGGGAAATGGAGGAAAATATCTTTAGTCCCGGTTTGTGACTACATCCGGGACTAAATGGATATTATATTAAGATTCATTATATTTTTATGATAATAATAGACATATTATTTGTTTTATTTGGATTATTACAATAAAAGATATGATTTTATAAAGTTTTGAATTAAAAAAGAAAATTTACAAATGAAATAATTTATAAATGATGCAAACAGATAAATGGATATTATATTAAGATTCTTTATATTTTTCTGATAATAATAGAAATATTATTTGTTTTATTTGGATTATTACAATAAAAGATATGATTTTTCAAAGTTTTTATGTTAGTTTTGAACTAAAAAAGAAAATTTACAAATGAAATAATTTATAAATGATGCAAACAGATAAATGGATATTATATTAAGATTCTTTATATTTTTCTGATAATAATAGACATATTATTTGTTTTATTTGGATTATTACAATAAAAGATATGATTTTCCAAAGTTTTTTATATTAGTTTTGAATTAAAAAGAAAATTTACAAATGAAATAATTTATAAATGATGCAAACAGATAAATGGATACTATATTAAAATTCTTTATATTTTTCTAATAATAATAGACATATTATTTGTTTTATTTGGATTATTACAATAAAATATATGATTTTTCAAAGTTTTTATATTTGATTTGAATTAAAAAAAAGAAAATTTACAAATTAAATAATTTATAAATTATGCAAACAGATAAATGGATATTATATTAAGATTCATTATATTTTTCTGATAATAATAGACATATTATTTGTTTTATTTGGATTATTACAATAAAAGATATGATTTTTCAAAGTTTTTATATTAGTTTTGAATTAAAAAAGAAAATTTAAAAAAACAAATAGTTGCGGGTCGGCTGGGCCCGGACTAAAGGGTGAGTGCACGCCGAAACGAACGGCCGAAAAACCTTTAATCGCCGTGGCTTAGCCGGGACGGAGTGGGTCTTTAGTGGCGGGTTGAGCCACGGCCATGATTAAAGACTTGAGTCGCGGGCGGTGGCTCAACCCGGGACTAAAGGGTCTGTCCCTATATATACGCGCGCTCGCCCCTGGCGCGCCGAGCCAGCACTTAGCACGCCACGAAGACGAAGACGAAGACGAGGCGCCATCGACGAACACAGGGGAGGTGCTGCCCGCCGGCCGGCCGATTCCCGCGCCGCCGCCGACCTCGTCTCCGTACCGCAGAGCCGCCGCCCGCCGAGCCTCCGCGCCGCCCACCGTCAGACCGCGCCGCTGCCGCTGCCGCGCCGCCGGTGCTGCCGCCCGCCTTGCCGCCACACAAGACCTCATGCTGGCCAAGATCACGGCCACAGCACATGTTGCTGCACCACCTCGCCGGAGGTGGTTAACTATTTAATTTTGTTTTTGTATTTAGGTTTTGATTAGTAGTAGTTAATGTTAATATTTAGGTTTTGATTAGTAGTATAAATGTTAGTATTTAGGTTTTTATTATAATTAGTCTAGTAGTATAATTAGTCTAGGAAATGTTATAGTTAGGTTTTTGTATTAATATTTATTATTATTATTAGTAATCTTTAGGTTTTGTATAGATGTTTAGGAAATGTTAGTATTTATATTATTAGGAAATGTTAGTTTTTTTAAATTTTCTTGTTATATTTTTTCTATAGTTTTTATAGTTTTTAGGATTAGTTATTGTTTTAGTTATTAGGATTAGTATAATTAGGTTTATTAGAGTTTTTTGTTATAGTTTTTTCTATAGTTTTTTTATATATTTTTTTATATTAGGGTTTTTTGTTTTAGTATTAGGATTATTTTTTTAATTAAAATATTAGAATTAGGATTAGGATTAGGATTATTGTTTTAGTGATTTTTTTGTTTTATTTATTAAGATTAGAATTAGGATTAGGGTTATTTTTTTGTTTAAGTTATTATAATTAGGATTATATTGTTTTAGTTGTTAGGATTATTGTTTTTTCTAACCTATTTAACTCTCTTTTTGTTATAGATAATTAAGTGATGGATCCATCCGAAGATCCTAGTCGCATCGGTGAAGGTTTTCTTGAGGCATGATAAGAGGTGAAATTCCTCTTATTACAGGGCACGGCCGAAGATATTTTGCTCGAGGAAGAGATATCCTCATATCTGAATCCATCCGTGATGGACTAGAGGAAAACTAAGGGAAGACCAGATGGACGGGCAAACAAATGCCAACAATAATGATGGCCCCTCGACAGGATCCGGCGAGGTACATATATATATATATAAAGTCTCGTGTTACCTCTATTCTTTAACTGATCTAGATATATATTAATCACTCTCTCTTCTTCTTTTATCCCACGGATCGAAGAAATCGACACTCGAGCGTAAACGAGGGCAACAAAAAGTTGGATGGTAATCGAGGTTCACCATCGAAGAAATAGATGATGATGGTGAACCGATTGCTCGAGGAAGCACCGGAGGATGTTTATAAATCAATGCGGGGTGCTTGTTAGGGACAACCTGCCGATCACCATCCAAGAATGGAATAAGTCAAAGAAACCCGGTGAAGAATCCAACAGCTATGTCACCGATGATGCCAAAGATGACCTTTGGTAGAAGCTCATAGCGCATTTCATACTACCTCCAGATTATGAGGAATTTGAGGTAGATGGTATTACCCCAAGGCCGGGTGGGCTTGATAAAAGAGAAAAAGTCAAGGAGTGGGCACTAAGCAAGATGGTTGAACTGTACCGGAACCACAAGAAAATTTTATACGCGAAATATGTCGCGAAAAAGAAAACTCCAGACTTTAGAGGAGTAAACGAGAAGTTGAGAGAATAGTGGCCCGATTTTGTACAGTACAAGCAATCTGATAAAGAAAAGGAAAAGTCGGCAAAGAACGCGTTAAATGCTGCCAACAAGAAATACCATCATAAAATGGGGACAGGTGGCTACAAGAGTGCCATCCCTAAGTGGGAAATTATGGAGAAGGATATGAGGGCTAGAGGCGTCACTCCTGGTACAGATGGATGGCCCGAGAGGTCAAAGCATTGGTGAATGGGCACGGGGATCCTTGGACCCGAAATGGGAAGACATTATTTCATGATGAAATTCTAAACCCTCCAAAGACCTTATTCAAGCAATGAACGATGCTCAATTGGGATTGTTCCTTCCCGAGAGAGAACGACCAGTGGCACGCGCCCTAGGGAATCTGAAAAGGAGGACGAACACGAGGCAAAGGCGGTGTCTCGGAAGAAAGGGTTTCCTCATGCGATGCTATTCTGAAGCCGTCAGAGAAAGAAGGACCGGGAGGCAGACCGGATATCCAGGGTAGAGCAGGACCTAGCTGATCTGAAGAACCTCATGCATGAAATTGGCCAAAGGTCATCGTCGTCAACTCACCCGCGGTCTGATGATCCTGCATTGGATCTGAGCCAACGGAGAAGCAGCGTGGCTTCCACGGAGGTCCGTGCTGATGATCAAGCACTGCTGGATGATGCACCGGCTCCTCACTACCCCGTGGATGATGTCAGAGAGATGGCACAATGTGAGCTACATCAGCCAATGAACAACCTGTCCTTCAAGGTGGCGATCGGCACTGCTTTACCTTGTCTACCTGGAGCACTCCACCATTCACTTCCGATTCCACCAGGCTATGCTCGTGTCACGGTGGATGACATAGTGGAGGATTTTGCGGACCTAGAGATTGAAATCGCTATCAAGGCCTTATAAACTAGGAGATGTCAAGCGCAACATCATTCTATGGAATAAGAAGTACATCAAGTTTCCAGGCTCGGCGCCAAGGCCACCGACTCCAAGGAATCCAAATCCACCCCATCGAATATCGTCAACCTCCAATTCCACCCCAACCCGATTATCGCCAACCTCCAAGTCCACCCAACCCGATTATCGCCAACCTCCAAGTCCACCTCGCCACCGACGATCGCCAGAGGAGTACATCAACTCGATCTCCGCCTCCGCCCATGTAATACTACTACCTCGTCAAGAAACGGGAAGTTCGACGTCCCCCGCCCACATCGAAGAAAGGTCAAACGTCGAAGATAGTCGATATCCCGCCGGCTCTTCCAAAGAGACCTTATGACAAGACCAACGAGGACACTAACGCGGATGTGGCTGCCCAAGTTAAGGCGCATTTTGCACCCAAAAAGCCTGAGCCAAAGCCGGTATATAACGAAAAAACAAAAAAGTGGGCTAAGTCCTTTCTTGAGCAACCATCCCAGATAATCGATGAATCTGGAATCAGACTATGACCGGGAGATTATTAAGCAAGCACAGAAGAAAAAAATCACAAGTGCAAAAGCGGAAGCAAGTTGCACTGGAAGCAAGTTGCAAAAAGCGGGAAGCGGGAGACAACTTGCCCAAATGCGATGCCAACCCCATACAGCCATGGAAGTATGGGAAGAATCTCGTCAAGAAAGAGGAGCTCAAGAATCTACCAACAAAGATGCGAAGATTGCACAAGTGGTACCTTGATTTCTACAAGACGAGAAAGGAAGAATGGATCACGGCGCATATAAGAGATGAGATTTTCTTGTGCGGAGACGACGAGATCGACTTCAACATTCAAGACTTGCATTTTCTATTCAATCAGAAGGAACTCGACAAAGCTGCCATCAGCCTTTATTGTGTGTAAGTACTATTTCTGTATTTTCTATCTCATCTCATTCACTTCATTAATTGCATGCATGTATATATATATATATGCTCACCATATATGTATATACTATTATGCAGGAAAAAGGTTATGGAATGCATGAAAGGAGGCCCTTTTGACGTTGGGTTCGTTGACCCAAATAGAGTTCATGAAGAAGTGGTAAGAACCAAACCCTTGCCAACAGAAGATTACTTGCTAAGGTCTTTACTGAGACAACAAATCAAAAGAGAAATACTATTGTCTTACAACTTCTCGTGAGTACTGTTACCCTCTCTTGTACACATTCTGTTTCGGCTTACTCGAGTTTTACAACTTCTCGTGAGAGAAATGCTAGGTCGGACGCCTCTAATCTACCTTCGAGGAGAGTGGCGGGAGACTGCAAAGAACGCCTCCACGCATGTATCTTCTGCAACGCCAGAAAAAGCGCTGGAGGTGTCCTCGTGCGGTAAGTGCCGGTGCAGGGACACCGCCTCATGTGTGCCTCATGTCGGGCGGCTGCGCCTGCGTTGGCGCACGAGGCAGCCATGGCCACAGCGGAGCCGCCGTGGTGAGATGGCCATGACACGATGTCGGACACCGCGGGTGCATGCCGCCGCTCTCCATTTTTGCTAAGCTGACTAGTTCATCGTCACCGGCGTCGTTTATCTAAATCGTAGCTAGAATCGCTGGAGTTCACAGTGTTTGCGTACTCCAGCACGAGCATGCCGGTGTCACACGAGCACACCGGTGTCCGTATAGTGCACGGAAGCGAATCTTCAGATTGGTCATGGCTCATTATGTGGTTTGTGTACAACAAATCAGAGCACATGTGCGCAGTTCAGTTAGAAAGAGAACTAAACTTGACAAGATCGATACATGTAAACCGCCGACCAGTTGATCCCGAGTATGCGGCAGCTAACAGATGCCGAGTCAAGCCCTCGCCCTCGACAAACAGGCCCAAGAGGCGGCGGCGCATTTAACGGATCCTAAAGGCGGGCAGCGGCGAACGGTCTGAAGCCCTCGCTCACGCCTTTGACGGTCGGAGATGGTGCACCGAGCGAGTTGGCACGCAGAGCTTAGACACCATGGAACGGAGCAAGCGCAGCGAAGATGACTAGTGGAATTGGGGAACCAGGAGAAGGTTGCCTTTGAGATAGAAAAACATGTAGGGGTGCTTTAGCGGAAATAACAGTTCCACGTGGCAGCCCCATGTCGCTATTGGACCAGTTTGCACCTAGATTGCAAGTTTGTGGACTAGTTCTTCACAAGTTACAAGTAGTTGTACTAATCTGCATGTACAGGACAAGTTTGTGTACCTCACGTGTAATTAGCTCCAAAGAAAAATATGTGCTATTTAGTTCCAGTTTGTGTGCTATTTAGTTCCAGTTTTCCATAATGCCGAATAGTTCCTCAGCGCTCTCGGCGTTATCTTCTTTGGGTATCCGCGCGCACCACCGGTTCTGTCTTTGATTGAGGGAGCTGCTTCCATCATGCAGCGGATTAGCTTCTTGGTCATCGTGTTGGATTGAAGCTTTGCTCCTTCCAGCCTACACTTGAGAGCAGGTGAAACGGCGCAAATGCCATGGACAGATGCTTATTCGTTGATCTTATTATTATTTTAATTAAATGGCATTGGGAGTTATACAACTTGTTTGTTTCGTATGTACATTTAAATCATAAAACTTGCAAACTGAACTAACAAGTCACACGACTTGCAAACACAGTGCACCCGTGGTTACAAAACCGGTCAACTGGATGGTCTTTGACTAAAACCGGTCATATGCAGACTAATTTTTACAAAGAAACCCGAAGCTTATAATTTTATGTTGGCAAGTGTATAGGATATGGCTACACTCGTTTTTTGAAAAAAAAAAGGGTATTTATAAGACTCCAAAAAAATCTGAAAAAATCATGCACAAACATTATCTATACATTCCGAAGGTACGTAAAGTTTTTTAGACAAAAACATCTTTTATTTTGCAAAATATAAAAAGGAGAATTCTCTGATAGAAATACGTTGTTTTTTATACTATATACAGCTGAATTTTTTTATGTAGCCTAAATAAAACGAGTTTTTCACTAAAACTTGTCACAGTCATTCAGCCCACACCACATATGTATTCCCAAAATAAATTTGAACTTTTTTGAAATGAAAAAGCACGGATTTCAGATTTTTCAAATACCAAGCCCACTGGAGCTGGGAGCCACAAATCCTCTACATAGTATTTGATAACAAAATACGTTGTTTTGGGCTATACAAATTTACAAACGTGTGATGTACTATTGATCCACACATTTGTTACTTATGCGTTTGGTATGCCGATATTTGTTATTAAAATTTGGGCTTGTATATATTTCCACCATTATTTAATCATGGTTATAATACTTTTATCTCGAGTTGAATATCTATAAGATAGACTAAGTCTATAGAAAAAACATGCTAACATCTAGTCTTATCTATATATATAGGTTGAAAAATTGTTTTGTAGAAGTATGAGGGGGTTATTGTAAAATTTTAGTATATCTATGACCCGTTTTGTGATCACGGGTGCACGGATTTGCAATTTGTGTGACTTGTTAGTTCAATTTGCAAGTTCTATGGCTCAAAAGCACATGTGAAACAAGTTGTGTGACTCTCAGTGTCATTTACTCTATTATTTCAGCTGATACGGCGTTGTTCAAGTGGTCATTCAAATTGCCAACCTTGCCTATATATGGCGATAAGCGACATAGGGTTGTCACTGCTTTTGGAACCTTGACTTGTGCTACGCACTGGCGAGATCTCTTGTGATAACGCCTACACCTTAAGCCAAGTTGTAATTAACTGTGTCGGTTTTACTTGAGATCTCTACTAACCAACCAACTATATTTCTGTTGTAGTATTATTAGTTTGTTGTCGGCGTGCCGCTCTAAAATCAGTGCGCGGTAAGAGTAATAATCTATGTGATGCCTTTTCCATGTCGTGTTGGTGGAAAGAAAAGGTGTGAGGGAGAGCAAAAAGGAAGGTGTGAGGGAGAGCAAAAGAAGATGACAAACCCTTGACGGAGAGCAAAGAAGATATACCAAACCCTAGAGGGAGATTAAAGAATGCAAACCGTGTTGTCCCACCCTCCATATATATGCGGCCACTCCTCATTATTCCTTCTTCTATTAAAATAGATGCATCTTATATAAGTATTATTATTTTTAACCTGACACTAACCTATAGCTAGGCTTTCTGGAGGAATGGCCGCCTTGAGCGATGAGGAGCAGGACGACGACCTTCCTTCTGCAAATTTATCTGCAGGTGGGTTTCAATTTTCATGCATGCATATTGGTCGCCAATAAGAAATGTGGAGCCTAGCTAGCTATGGATGGATGCAGGGTCGACGAAGGTGGCAGAGAGAGTGCAGCTGGAGGCGTCCATCTCCAAATGGGCACCATTGGAGAAGACTAGGCAGCAGGTGATGCTGAAGGTGATGGTGGCATCATCTTCTTCTGCCGGCGACCGGTTGGGGCTGGACCTTGTGGTTGTCCTGGACGTGAGCGGGGAGAAGCTCGCCAACAAGATGAAGAACGCCATGCAATTCATAATCAGTAAGCTCAGCCCCATGGACCGCCTGTGCATCGTCGGCACCACCGGCGCCAACAATAGGCTGCAGTTCATGACCAAGGATGCCCGGGCGGAGCTCAGGGGCGCCGTGGATGGCGGCCTGCAGCTGCAGGTAGCCGGCGCCGGCGGTGGGCTCGAGACGGGCCTTCAAGTCCTGGCAGCTGGCGGTGGCGGCTGGCTGCAGGGAGGTCCCCGCCGCACCGCCAGCGTCCTACTCATGTCCGATTGCAAGCAGCAACCAAGGCCTAGGCTTGTTGAAACCATGCCCAACAGCGTGGTGGTCCACACGTTCGGTTTTGGCCAAGACAACGACTTGACGGTAGTACTACTCCCTCCTCTGTTAATTCCCAAATTAATACCTAGTCAATCAAAAGGTTAATTTCTTATGATTTTGAAATGCTACTTGTATGATGAAGGTGTTGGAGAAGATCGCGCACAAGAGCCCTGGAGGAACGTTCAACTTTGTGAGTGAGGAGGAGGAGGAGAATCTGAGCGCGCCCATCTCGCAGATCCTGGCTGGCCTCCTCAGCGTGGTTGTCCAGGACCTCAAGCTCATCATGTGGACCGAGCGGGGCTTTAGAGACAAGGTGGAGTCCACAATAGAGAAGGTGGACGCCGGGAGCTGCTACCCGCATCGGTGGGGCTCTAACCTACAGCAAGACTCAGCTTTGGGGGTCACGGTCAGCTTCGGCGATCTCTACAGCGGAGAAGATCGGAAGGTCATTGTCGATCTCCTCACTCCTGCGGTCGAATCGGGGTACAAGAAGGCGACTGTCATCGTGGCTCAATGCTCGTATTCCTATAGGTAGCTACTCTCGATCGGTTTGTTATACTCCTCCAATTTTAATTTTCGGGCGAGGCTACCTGGTACTACTAGTTATTAACTAATACTATACATATACTCCCCTTCCATGATCTTGGATTGGATCAGTACACAAAAAGAAGCCTTCGACTCCCCTAAAACCTTCAGTCAGGACAGAAACATCCGCCCCAACAACACGTTAACCGGCCTGCCAGTGCCGCCGGCGCTCAAGGCCGAACTCCTCCGTCGGCGTCATGCAGACATGTTAGGGGAAGCAGCGAGCACAATGGACTACATCCAGGCTAGGGGCAAGCTTTTGGAGGCCTGGACAGCCTGTGGAGCTGATGAGAAGCCCAACCCCATCAAGGCTGAGCTGGAGTTGCTCAACCTCAACAAGGGGCGGACCTCCATGCCTGCTTGTTGGCCATAATGTCGCACTGCCGCCAGCGCTTCACGGCGAGGGGGACGTCATGAGTGAGGCTCTTTGACACGCCATCATGCGCATGTACATGGTGCAGGCCCACAAGTTTGGTGATGATCCTGACAGGCAGAAGCCACCGTCGGCGGACGAGGATGTCGAGGAGGAGGAGGAGAAAGAGATGCTAGTGGTGTCAGGCCGACGGCCCCCACATGGGACCCGGTTTAGGGGCATACGAAAAGAAAGCACTAGGAGCTCCTGGCGGGCTTGGATGGTGATGGTCATGTGCATGGTGCTTGCCATTGGTGCGATCTTGGCCGGCGTGGCGATGCTCACCGTATTCCTCCTCTACAAGCCACAAATGCCATATCTGGTGGTCTCTGACGCTCAGCTGAGGCAGCTTCTATACAATCAACAGGATGGAACTATCCAGTCCCTACGAGTGTCTATCACAATCCTGGCAAAGAACAACTACTCCAAGGTGGGCGCCTCCTTCTCCAGTGTCGACATCTCCCTCGGGTTCCATGGTGCCGACATTGCACTCCTGCGGGCGAAGCCATTCATGGTGGCACAAGAGAGCTCCATCGCACTGCACTACCAAGTGGTGTCAGCAGGGCCTGTGCTGGACACCGCCAGGATGAATGAATCGCTCAAGGTTGGCCTTGTGCCGCTCGATCTTTTGAGCAAGGCGCGCACACGGTGGAAGGCAGGCATCTTCGTAAGGCATACATATTGGACACACATATCATGCCGCCTCACATTCCTTTACCCTGGCAATGGCACAGTCATGCCCATCGATAGTCACAGATGCCATTCTAGGTCGCCATAGCTTAGCAGGCAGTGCGCCTCCTCTACAAATCCATTTGACGATACATTTGCTTGTTCCGTGTAACTATCATGGTGGCCCTCACATGCTTAAAAGTGTTTCAAAAATTATTGAATTTCAATGTCATCATATAGATTTTCTAATAAATCTCACATTTGAGTGGAATTTTTTCATACAAAAAAGATTATGTGTGACATCCCCCATCTCTAAGACAGTGGATAGTATGTATGCTTGCAATGAGAGACGGCTGACGCCTGGATCGACAAAGAAGACAAAGAGTGGTGGCGGTGGAGCTCGATGAAGATCAGGACGCAAGAAGGATCATATCATATCACAAAATACATGTGATGTTGATATCTGTTTTACATCTTATTATGTGCTAGTGTTAGATACTTAATGGTAACATATTAGATAAGATGATCTCTAATAACATCAATATTATGTTCTCCCCTAGTGTGCAAACACCAAGAAATTTCATTGTTTTGAAGCCGGCCGTAACGATTGGGGGCTAGACATATCTACGTTCGCATACGGTGTGGGTTACAAGCCATGTATGTGCCATACAATACAGTGAGGTTAAATTGATGAGCCTAACATGTGCAGACATGGTCTCAAAACACAAGAGATCGAAAGATAGAGCACGAGTCACATGAAATGATATGATTGACAGTGGAGAATGTCTACCTTTGCAGCTATATTGCTGGCCATGACGATCGAGGGTGATATAGTGAATTGGGATCGTGTGATCGCTAAAATCATCCAGGGGATGACAATTTTAGTGTGAGCTCAATTATGGATTGAACTCATATTATAAACATAGTCTAGATGTCTATTTGCAAATATCTTAGTAGATCATGGCCTATTCTATTAAGGTCTTTTGCGACCATGAGAAATTTCTTACTTAATGAGGAACTTAGCAAAAGGGTCCAACATCATAGATTAATACCCGAGGGATATCCTCGTAAAAGATGATCTACCCTTCTTGATACAATAACCATTAGGAGATAGTCCGATGACTCCACAACGTTTGTGTTTTCTTCATAATCATCCAATAAGTCATTCTCCATTTGATGAAGAGTTGGACTATAATTTTGTATTCTACAAAATTAGGCACTTAAAGTATGAAGCCGTTGGATGAGTTTTCTTCTATGATACATAAAAAACAGAATATTTGGAGAGTCACTTAGCAATCTTGCATTAGAGTTAAGAACTCTCGGAAGAGATTGATTGCAAGTGGAGGTCATGGAAGAAAAGGGTATATGTTAGATATACAAAATTATGAATGTAATTCTTGCAAAAATCATTGCAGTTTACAAAGTATTGGGTACTTGTCCCGTTTTGTGAAAACAGGATGGTCTGCTTGAGAATTGCGAATTGAGGCAATGTGGCTAGATGATGGCAAGCAAACTAGTTGATGGCCGACATCACTACTTTCCTCAAAGTTTATCATTTGTATTAGTGAACTTGAATAAAATTTATAATCCTTGTTTGTGTGTCTTGCTTTTGGCGAGATGATTATTCATATAAATAATATAAATAAGTTACAAGCCAATTGTTTTGTTCTTATGAATAATACCTTTATGGTCACATTACGATTATAAATCAGATTCTCATTACTATGTTAATGATAATAGTTTAAGCATTTATAAAGGATTATAATGCTAAAAGATATCCAAAATATGATTACTGAATGACACTATCGTTTAAGTTAAGGTGGTTATTGCATGTTTTTTATTCTGATGCAAATCGGGGTCTTAGATATTTGATCTTGAGACTTTGGAAAACCATACCTCGTTTGGTGAAATGACTAAAACTCCGCATTCTAGAAAAACGGTAATATGCGAAAAGATGTTAGATTTTATACATAGTGGTGTATTGTATTTTCAAAAAATAGTGGAAATCATTATTTCATTGTGGACTTAAGTAAATATGTGTATTTACTTAATGAAACATAAGTTTGAAACTATTTTGAATTGTTCAAATGATTTTACAACGAAGAAGGATATTGAATTAATTTAACAGGAATACAAAGTATTTTCGATTTGATCGATGTGACTAAAGTATTTAAGTAAATTCTTGGCATAAAGGGCTTGTGAAAGATATTTCACAAATTATGATAATTAGACAAATTCAAGGGGTTGATCTGTCCAAATATCATAATCATTTTGTATTAGATACATATGGTCTAATATTATCACTTATCAGGGTTATAATTATCGTTTAGAGTTAGAGATCGAAATAAGAAAACACTCAGTTTCAAATACAAAGGAACATCTAAAGATTCGTGGAAATAACACCACAAGAGTTATGGCACGTTCGAGTTTCTAGAGATTTCGATGATTTGAAACAGTGGCAGATAAGCAAGTATTTATAGTGTATTTGAATACATGTTTCACAAAGGGCAAACCTGTTGTTATCCTAAGGTTTTATGTGTCTTGACGATACAGGTGGAAGAAAGTAAAAGATCAAAACAAGGTATTTGACCTTACCTCCAGATTGTTGAGTGGCGCTTGTGAATTTGTTCGAACCGAATTCTAGAGGTAGAGAAGCTAATGATAATGATCATAAAATTTTAGCGATACTTTTACTAAAGAAATTAGGATTCAAAAATATATATTCTGCAAATTTGTGGAATTGTATTTTGATTCACTTTTTATGTTTTTGAAACAAGACATAACTACGAATTACAAAGAAGCCTGGTTGATCTAAGTGCGAGAAATGACTAGGAGTACACATAATGCAAATTCTTTTGTAATATGTTGATGAAGATTATTCTCTGAACTAGCAAATTTATTAGGATTTTGGAAGTACACGTATACTGATTGGTATTTAAAAAAGAATATTTTCTAAATAAGCAATAACAAATAGTCCATGCGTGCGGTGCGGTGCACAAATAATAGTGGAGAAAATCATTGATAGATACACATGAAATAGAAACAACTAAACTAAGACAAGTTGGCATGGCGTGCCATAAGCCAGACAATGGTGAGGAGTTCGCCGCCACCGCTGAGCTGCCTGGCATGGGACTCTCTGCTGCAGTGATTGGCAACATAGCACAACATCTCCACCCACACTCCAAAGATGACCTCGAGTCTGTTGGGTCGGCGGCTGAGCACATCACCAAGTTTTACTCCAGTGTCATAGTTCGCTGGACGATCAAAGGACCTCATATCAGCATGGAACCCCGTGTGCAAAGCCCAGTTAAGTCGATCTTTTGCCGAGGCTCCATTGGCGCGCTGCATTACTTCATACAAATCACGGCGGAACTGGACATAACGACTGCGCCGCACAGGACCCGGAAGCATGTAGGGGCGTAGCACAAGGAGAAACATCATGTAGTTGGACAACACATTGACAGCGTCCCGCAAATCCACTTTGTTGCTACGATCACTGAAGAGGCAGATCTCGGTGGCGACATGCCAGGCCATGATGCTGTCCTCAAATCCAAGGTCTTGGATGCTCCAGCCAAGGTATAGATATAATATCTCACTCAATCCTAATCGTTTCAGTGTGAGCAGACCTGGCTGCGAACCAATTTCCATGCTGCCATTTGCCATTTCTAGTATCTCTCCCAGCACCAACTCCTTGGTAGAGTCTAAAAGCTGGACGGACTGTGAGTGGTGTAGTTCGTCCCACCAAGACTCCACCATGTGGTCCAGCCCCAGCTTCTTTGCCATCCACATGCCAGACATCGGCTGTAGTACTGCGTCGCCGGCGGTGGATAGTAACAGATTGTACTGCCCAAGGGAACCAGACCACCTCCTGTGCCTGGCAGCCTTGAGATACCGGCGAAAATTTCGAAGCTCACCGTACAGACGCGGCCATTTCTTGTGATATAACAAGGCTAATGTCCAGGTGGACACGACTGCCCTCATCAGGGATGCCATTTCCAGGAACAAGGCCCCAACCAAGAGGACATAGGTGATGGCGACGTCCTTCCTATTGTGCCCATGTTTGTCGCTGAACTGAAACAACAGGAATGCTGCCACCGTGGCAACGAGAGCGGTGATACGGATGCAGCAGCCGTACCATGTGCGGATCACGGTTGCCTTGGTGTAGAGGATGTCGTACATCAGAGACAGCTCCATCTCCATCAACCTGTCCAGCCGATGATACAATTGGAAAGAACGCAACACTTCTCGGACATACTCGCGCCGCCCTGTCTTGAGGCCAATGAAAAGCCCCTTGCAAACGTTGAGCAGGCCATGAGCTCCCATCAGAACGGCCTCCTGATCCAGGTCCAGCCAGAACCTTCTTTCGAGCACCTCGCGAAGGAGGTGAATGCAATTGCCGTCGCTTTCCATCGCATCTGACTTGTCAAGAGAGCTCCAGATGCTGTCAAAGCTGGCGGACCGGAGCGCCCATATCCTCTCACCATACTTGAGAACGCCAACGGCAAAAATTAGGACAGCAGCCACAATCACCAAGGTCTCTCCATGGGGCATATACTTGTAGAGGACATAGGCAGCTCCCATGACTTGCACCACGAGAGTCTGCAGGTGGCGCAACCACAGCCGGTTGTCCTCGAAGGAGTAGGCACTAATGGTGTCCTGGCCACCGAGATGTACCAGGAGGAATGGCGCCCAGAACGCCACCAGCTGGTGCTCGGGCAGCTTGCTGGTGATGGAGAGATGGCCAAGGGTGAATAGTGCAGTGGAATCGGCCAGCTGGTAAGCCAGCCAGAGGAGCAACCTTGGCACTACGGAGATGCTGTGCCGACGGATCCAAGCGAACGAGAGCAGGAAAACTTGCAGCGAGAAGCTGAAAAGGACTAGACTCTGCACCCCCCATTCATTCCGAAGGTCCACAAATAGTCTGTCATCCATTGCTCTCCGCTCTCTGAAATACAGCATATGGATGTCCAGCATCAGGAATCCATCAATTATTACTTGAACAATAAATCTAGAGACAGGA
Source organism: Avena longiglumis (assembly GCA_030063025.1). Taxonomy (NCBI): domain Eukaryota; kingdom Viridiplantae; phylum Streptophyta; class Magnoliopsida; order Poales; family Poaceae; genus Avena; species Avena longiglumis. Next base: position 588,807,740 of record CP125973.1, on the reverse strand, counting down.
ATAACATTATCTCTCCATGTTTTGTTATCTTAGTGACACAATTTATATATTACAATTCAAGAACCTAGTTAATTCTACGTGTGTACAAACACCCGTTGTTGGGTGTATCTATTTGTTAGATGACTAATTTTTTTTGTTATCTTTGGGCAACGTTTATCATCAGGTAGATCAATATCTAACAACTCACATATGTTGTCGATGAGTCGAGTTCGAGCAAACTAAACTATGAGCTAGTTCAAATAGGTGTGGTACATCATGGCTTGAGGGTTCACCTAACCAAGGAAATCCGATACTCGGAAGCATGATGTGCTAATGTAGCCAATTTCAGTATCGTCTACATATTTGGCGCTGATCGTGGCGAACTTGACAATATTGGCCATTGAACTTCTTTAAGAAATTGAGACAATTGTTCTTGGCCCCGCCAAGCCAAATTAAAGGTCAAGGTACATCCAAAAAATGAGATCAAGGATGTCCCGCTATGGCCTGAGGACAAAACAAAAGTTGTGAAGATTGATACTCATCTTAGCTCCAATGTTGCGACAACACACGTAGTCTTTCTTCGTTGGAATGTCAATATCTTCACATCATAGTTTTAAATAGCGGCTATAACCCGCTATAGCCTTTTCTGCATCATGCGGCTAAGTGCATTAGCCGCTAAAAGGTGCTAAAACCCTAAATAGCACTATAGATGTTTTCACAGGGTGTCGCTATTAGCCTTAGCCGGCTATTTAAACTTTGCTTCACATGGGAATCAATAGACATGCGAAGGATCCTAGGTACATTGTCATGCATAAACTTTACTTAAATAAATGATGATAAGGCAAATCCCATCAAGCATATGTTGTGTCGCCTCACCCCGGAAGAGAAAAAAGTGATTGAAGCTGAAGTCAAGCCACACAAAGACCCCTCGGGTTTCATCTAGAAGGTCAAGAGACTCATTTGGGTCTGGCTATGCTATTTCAGCAAAGACACGAGATCTAAGAGTCTCTAGAAGAGACGACCCTATAAATATCCGTCCAGGGATATCACGAAGATAATCACCAACCCGGGCTTCAAGCACAAGAAGGCCAATCATGCATATCCCAAAAAATCTGATCAGTGGAGCTAGGGACTACCTCACCCGTTTCCCATATATAAATGGATGAAGAGAGGACCCATTGGGAGGCATCTTCACCTTCATCCACAATGCCCACACCTAGCAACCAAGGGAGAAGCATACCTTGAGAGAGCTTAGCACTAGCTATAGATCCAATCTCCACGAATCATCATCAATTCAGGGACTCCATTGGTGTACTCTATATACTCAATATAATCCAATATGAGCTGGACGTAGGGCTGTTACCCATCTCTCGGGCCAGGGTATCTTGGGGTCTTTGTCTTTGTTGTTCCAAGATGGCTCGAGGGTTTCCCGAACCAAAACAAATCCGATACACAGTATCATGCCGTACCAACTTAGCTAATTTCTAATATTTGTCGACAGAGATCAAGATGTAGTGTTGGCTCAAACTCAGCTTATAACGACCGCAAGTCAGTTTCTAACGAAACGAGCAATCAAAATTTCCATACACTAGATTATATAATGAATTTTTTTGTGACAAGCAAGAGAAGAAATCAACTGTGTGGTTGCTCATATTTATAGCCCGAAAACAATAGAGAATCTGGGATATAGAAATAGGTTGTGACCATGCTACAGCACCTTGAGTGAAGGCTTCCTGTTTGAACATTCCGTATCTTTTATTCTAGATGAAAGGCGGAAAATCTTCATAGATAAAAGGCAACAATTTATTCTAGTTCGTTTATATAGCATGTATTTTATCATCAATGTACACAGTTATATTATTCAATGCTCATAGTCAGCTCAATTTTTTCAACCGATATTTAGCAAGCTAAAAAGGAGTCGATCTAGGCGGCTCATGAGCTTCTAGCTAGGATTGCTTGCATCTCTTATAACGCCATGAGCAACATTGCTATATGTAAATAAATGATATTTGCATTTTTACGGTGCCTCCACTGATGCATAGTATGCAATTATTTCACGCATTCCATGAAACAGCAGATATATTCAGAAGAATAGCCAAAGCATATATTTCCTAGAAAATATACCGGGGTTTATTATTTAGACTACAATATAGATGTCTGAATGTGTGAGAAACATACCTTAATGCCACTATCTTGAGAGTAGATGTACGTTCGACTCAAGATTGAAAATGTGGTTATGATCGGTGCTCCCGTACTATTTAGAGAAGGATTCAGACATCTTGTTATGTGGCTCGAGTAGGCTCTGTCTTCGAATAGATAACCGTAGAAGAATTTATTCTTGCCTTATTTTTCAGTTCTGAATGAACTCCCTTTTCCTTTTTGCTTGGACGGCACACCTGAGTTGATTCGAGGTGTTATATCAAAGAAAAAAAGGAGTTCATTCAAGGTGTGTGTAGCAAACTCTATATGTCACGGATGACTCTTATCCATGGCTCTCATCCGTTTTTTTATATATTATTTTTACTTTCCGTCGGTTACATAACAATTATTATAAGGTCCATTACATCATTTTGAAAGTGAGTGGCAATGAGTTGGGCGAGGAGCTAGATATGTTATTGGATAATTGGACGCAAGGAATATGGTGTAGTTCCTTTGAGGGCGGGCAATTCCGACATACTTTTTCCGCTTTCCCTTTACTTTGTTTTCTTTTGTTGTCATGTTACCGTCTTTTACTTGTACCAATCCCATTCATGAAGCAATCTCTGTCATTATGAGAGAATATCTAACCCTATTTTGGCGGCATAGTATCTTGACTTTTAGGTTGGCATTTTATCCATTGGTATCATATTTAAAAACAATTTCCTGTCTTTTGAGATGTCTGTATCAACCATCAACTGCAAGATTTCAATTGTTTGGCTTATAGCCTGGTTGGTTTTCTAAATATTGTTTAATTGTGATGTCTCTATTTTCTTCGCACATCTGCTCCTTGTATCTGGGATGATGGGCAATACTATTAGATTGGGTAGCAAAAACGAATAATTTGTGCAATTATTTATTCATATCTCTCAGATGCCTTTGATTATGGTCTTGAATTCTTTTCATGACTATGTAATGTCTTGGAATTTGTCTTTTTCATGATAGATGCATCCCGTGTCAAACTTTAAGGAAGTATTAGCAAGTTGAGTCTCCCATATGCACGGCTAGATTTGTTGTGGTCAGCAAATTAGATTTTGAGAATTAAGACTACCTTCATGTAACTTTAGCGCTGCATAGATCTTTAATTAGTATATCTATAGATTATGTAGCTTACCACATAGCCAGTAAGCTTGACCTTTATCTTGGCCGAAGGAAGCCTACATAGTTACTGAATTTGCATACTAATGTTCAATCCTTTTATGTGATATCAATTGTTTCCATGTAGAAAGTCCTGAACATGCACCTATGATGTCCTAAGGGACGTTTTGAACAAAACAGTTTCAAATATTCCAGTGCAAAGTATCATAGTGTTGGAAATTGGCGTAAAACATGGTACAAGGGACTCCTTTTCACAATGGATTATTTCCTTTGCTACTTAATTTTCAGATAAAAAGCCAAAAATCTGTCACAATTGGTTCTGCACTGTTCTTTTCCAAAGAATATGAAATATGTTAGAACAAGTCTATAATGATGTTCTATGGATTTATTTATAACATCAAATTCGTGACATTCTTGTCATGTCGTCATTTTGATGGCTTTACTTCACAAAAGTTAGTGCAATTCTATGGACTGCTATTCATTTTCAGTCAGCTGAACGTTTCTTTTGATGTTGTGGGGATAACATGCACAGTAGCACCACAAGAAACGCTGTTTTCTTTTTGCAGGAGTGGTAGCACTAAAATATTTGTCATTGCATATTTTCTTCATTTCCTACAATTCAAATTATTCCAGCCTCCTTGTAAAGAAATCCGCCTCATCTTTTCCCTTCAATAAAAGAGATAGAGCCCCCATCCCTTTCCCTTTCCCACCTCTTCTTGGAGGATAAAGATAGAACAAGGCCAGCAAAGCATTAGTAAAGCATAGCTCTGTTGCTTTCTTTTCATATGGCTTGGAGGGAGGAGGGGCGGTGGGAATCGTTTGTGTGTATAATTCAGGGTTTGACATATATAAACGCTATAGCTCCCACCTTTTCTTTTTTGCATTTGTGTTGATAGCTAGCTATATGGCTTGCGTGCTCGTCGGACGACAACATTGAAATGGATCAGGTAAACCTAGCCTAGCAACCTCTTTGTACATATGTAGGATGCACAAGTCATGCCTTGCAGAAGAACCAAATGAACGAGCATGGAGCAACTGAACTGATTGATTTCTTTGTTTGACGACGACATGCAGGCGGATTCATCGTCTGGGCAGCTACAGGTGAAAGCCGCCTGCGCTAAGGAACTGATCGATGCAGAGCGCCCAGGTTGTATCCCTGTAATGGTGAGCATAAAGAAGGCGCCACTTTCCGCAATGACCGCGGGCGACTGCCTATAGACCTCGTCCTCGTGCTCCACATCCGAAGGGCTGCCCTGCGCCAGTGGAATGGCGGCGGCTGCTGATGGAAGCCGTGGTGGTCACGCTTGGGAAGCTTGGCCACACCCAAAATGACCGCCTCGCTGTCCTTGCCGATTCCAGAGCCGGGGTGTCCGCAAACCCGAAGAAGAGATGGACAAGGAACTGACGCAATCCATGTATGCAAAATATTGGAAAGAAGTTCCATTAATGCAGGTGTCCGACGAGAACTGCAGACAAGTGCAGGTGTCCGCGGTAAACAAGGCTATCAGAAGTGAGACCTTGGTGGTGACAGCTTTGGAATTGGCCATTTCGGTACGTACGACGTCTGTACAATTCTCAACATGTCGATGGGCTGAAAGAATTAATGTACTAATTAAGGCTCACTGATCTCACTATTTGTGTGTGTGTGTGTGTAGATGTTACATAACCGGGAAGACGGGGACAAGGAGAACCGAACTGCCTACGTCATCGTCATCTCCAACAGCGATGAACAAGACATAGGCTCCCTGCTCGCCTGGAGGTCCCTCTCGGTCCACGCCTTCGGCTTCCGCGACGCGCACAACGCAAGGACGATGTGTGGCATTGCGAGTGGCAGCCCGGAGTGCACCTACGCTCTCTTGGACGATGAGCGCGGCGGGATGACCAAGGCATTCGCTGCCTGCATCGACCGGATTACTTCAGCTGGCGTGGCCAACATGCCAATAGAGGTGAAACTGAAATGCGAGCGCAAGGTTGTTCTAGAGGCAATTGATGCCCCTCGGATCAGCTACTTCATCTCCTCTGAAAAGGATGTTGGCACGATTTGGACCAGCACCCAGCAGGCCTGCGCGTGCGTGCCCACGAAATTCATCGTCTACCTCAAGCCCCGGGAGGGCGAGGAAAAACTCAACAACATGGACTTGCTCAAGTTTTTCACGGTGCGTGTCAAGTACGGACATATCACTACTGCTAATGCACCGGACGGCAATTGCAAGCTGCTCGATGGCGAGGTAGTATGTGGAAATTATGTGGTGACAAAGGTGAAGACTATGGAGCACAGAGGGGAAGTGGTTCTTGTCAGAAAGGGCGTAGAGATATACAAAGAGATGGCGGCGGAGATGGTGCGGATCAAGGCTGTCAAGATTGTAGCCGACATCACTAGACAGGAGGACCCGAGCCAGCTGATCCATCTCGTCAATCTCGCAGAGAAGCTCCATGAACGATGGACCGCACTCCTGAACAACTCAGGCTGTGGTCAGGAAGCTGGCGACCTCATATCCATGCTCGCTCTCCAAATGCAGGAGATGCAGTTAAGGCTGCACAACAATTATTTCTGGCTCGAGTACATGCTCTCGTGGCAGTCACACCAGTTGTGGCAATTGCCTCTGCCGCCGCTCTTCATGGACAAGAGAGCCACCCAAGTCGACGACCCTCCACTGCAACTGGCCATCTTCCCCAAGGACAGGGCTACCCCTTGGGGCAACGAATACACAGTGCCCCGGCAGCTTAAAGTCGCCGTGCGCGTCACAGCTCCGGGGTTGAAGCGCTGCCCTGTTGACCTGATCGCCGTTCTCGACGCTAGCTGTGCCTGTGCTGCCGGCGGGGAGAAAGCTCAGAAAAGGCTGCGGCAACTCGTCGAGGCTACGGAGCTCGTCATGACCAAGCTTCATGACCACATGGACCGCCTGGCCATCATGCACGTCAACCAACCTGATGCGGCCAGCTTGACTAGCTTGATGGACATGTCTGAAGAAATCCGGAACAAGATCTCCGCCATGTTGAGGTCATCCCTCGTGGTCGTCAGCAAGCCGCCACCGGCCATGGCGAACGAAAATGCCACCCAGGTACGTACGGATTAATTATATATCGAGGGCAAGAAATATCTGAATGACACACACATTCCCCATTAATTGTAGACCTCGCATTGGAGGGAGCAGCTCCATAATAAGGCCATGAAGCTGGTAAGGAAACTCCTCAGCAGCGCCTCTGTCAACACGGCCCTAACGCCCCCAGAAAGACAAAGCACCGCCACTGTGGCGCAGTCTGTAGGTGGAAGCAGCAGCAACTTGTGGAAGGCATTGGAAGGTGCCAAACAGGTATGCTGTTGCCGATGCATAAATAAATTTGCTAACGGCCAGGACGATTTACAAATATACCGTGGCATTAATTAATTCCTAGAAAAATATGTTATCAAGCTTAACTTTAACTACTCCTACTAGCTAATATATTAAGGAACACCGTTATCAACACTTAGCACAAAGGGCATGAACTCACCTGACCTCCTAAACAATTTTATCCTACTTATTATAGCCCCTACACTTTTAACACCAGCCACCGGCCGGTTCACTTTACCCACAAGACCAACTTCCCATAGTTTCCCAGATACCAACTTCCACTTTGAGTCCCACTTCCTTAGCTTGTATATGGAGCTGGTGTTATAGGATTAACTTTAGATTCTGGTGGATGGTATTGTACGTGACAAGTCTGATCTGGCAGTGTATGCTTGCCAATGCCAGCGTGGTGGCACGACGAATGAACGCAATTACGTAGATGGCATACTCTAGTCCGCTGTCATAATAATGGTGGTGTGATGAATGAAAGCGATTAGGTGGCACGATGAATGTAATTAGGAGGTTGTGGTAGGAAGAACATGGGAGGAGGGCAAAGGAGGTGACAGCTAGATTATGTGGTAGTGCCACCTAAACTATGTCTTGGGGATAAAGTGGACCCATAGTATTGGATGATTGGAAAGTTAAATTAGATCAAATCATATCTAGGAGGCTATGTGAGCCTTGTCAAAATGAACTGAGCGACTTTTCTCTCATGGAAGTGATGTACCTTAATAAAATATTTGCTGATGTATACCTTACTTGTCTCCAAGATTGACATCCCTTAATCTCTTTGTTTTGGACGATGTAGATATTGGTCAATCGCCTGCAAGCAGAGAAGGAGCAGCGAGCGGGGTTCATCATCGTCATATCAGATAGCAATGATGACTCCATCATTCATGAAGCTCCAAGGAGGCCCGAGACTGACTTTGACTACATTGTACACGCCGTCAGCTTCCATGACGGTGGACCTCGCAATACCAGGGCCATGAACCACATTGCCCACTGCTCGAATGGAATCTATGCCGTCCTCGACGATGGCCAATATCAGATAACCAATGCCTTCACCTCGTGCATCAACAAAATAACTTCCATAGTCGTTGTGTCCACGGTTGTTACTATCAGGTGCAACCACGACTCCGTAGTTTTGAACAGCATTCAATCATCTGGGCAGGTCTTGCGTACAACGGAACATGAAAGGAAGTCTGTTTCAATCCCAGCCGGTACCTTCTATGCCGGCACTGTGAGGAACTTCATCGCCATCCTGGACAATGTTGGTTGGTATGAGTATGGCATGTTCCACAATTTTTTCAAAGTTGACGTCACATGGCGGCATCCCCTGAGCAAAAAGGAGAGCAGCCTAAGCGGTGAAGTCTATGTCAGGGACGCAAGTGAATTATTCAAGGAGGTGGAGTCCCATCTTATAGTAGCCAATACCGTAACCGTAATTACTGATCCCAATTTGGATAGAAAACTGGTGGCAGACAGGGAGGCCAAAGAAAAGGATAAACAAGTGATAGAACAGCAGTTAATGGACGAGCTCCGTAGGCTATTCCATGAATGTTCCAGAGAAGCACGAGACGCTGGCGAGGCTCTCCTGGCCAAAGAGATGGAGAAGTTGAAGGACAACCTAGAAACAGAGAGGGTGAAGATGCATGCCAACCAAACTGCCGGCAAGGGTCTTGATCGCACTTTCACTGAAAAACTACTGGCAGAGCCACTGTCGTACATGCTCTCATGGTTATCACGCGATTTTTGAAGAAGTTAGTTGTTTCCCTTATTTAAAAAAAATAGTGTGATTCCATCGACACTGTGTTTCTGAGTCTGCTGATGTTTCTAATAAATTTTGGAATAACATGCACACTGGCATCACAAGGAGTGCCATTTTTCTTTTTGCAAGAGTGATAGCACCAGTTGCCATTGCCGTTAGATGATGCATATCTGACTTCACATTTACAATAAAATTATACAAGTGTGCATTATGTATCTTGAGCTACAGAACAGTGAAGTCTGTAAATGTTCTGTCATAAATGAAGTCGGTCACAATGTAATCGCTGCCCATCTTATGCTAAGGCACTTGTTGTGAAGTCAGTCAATATGCTAAGTTTTCGAACTCTTAGACTAGGGTCCCTAGGAGCCAACCCCTCTCCCCGACCTAACCCTAGGAACCACCGCCGCCTCTTCCCCTTTCTCGCCGCTGCCGGAGGGTCCGATGGGCAAAGCCTAGGCGCCCCAAGGAGGGTGGCAGCGGGGATCCCTCTTCCTGTTAGAAATAATGGGACTAATCCATTTAGGCCCATGTGTATTTCAGATTTTCCCTAAATCTCAAAGCGCAAATTTGTGGCAGCCCATATGTGTTTGGGCCCATGTTTGTGGCAGCTCACATGGGAGTGGAGTGGGAGCTAAAGTTTAGTCCCACATGGAAAGTTGGAGGAGAGTTGCACCGCCTTATAAGGTGGAGTGTTGCACCACTTTGTAAGTAAGTGGCAATAAGAGAGATACACACGCGCGCTCCTCCTCCGACGCCGCCGCCGCTTCTCGCTTCGCCTCGCCAAATCACGGCCAGCGTCGCGGGAATCTCGCCGAGCTTTATTTCTTTGCTTTCGAAGAAAATTAATGGACGTGTCAAGCGGTTAGCTTATTGGTCGCTCCGGATCGTGGGCTACGTAGAACCGAGCGTAACGTGGACTCGGCCAACGTTCGCCTTCGTTAGGGTTTCCTGAGCTGCTCTACATAAAGTCCTGCGCGGCTACCGCCACAATACCACCGAAAACCAATCTAGGGTTTTGCCATACTCTCTACATGAGCTAGTAGCTGGTTTTGTCATGATTTATATTCTGGAATTAATCATGGAAATTATGCCTAATAATCCAACAATCCAAAAACCTTATTGTAGGCAATTTCCTGAATTAACAATGGCTGGTTTTACCGATACACTGAGGCCGGATAAGTTTACCGGTGTGCACTTTAAGAGGTGGCATTACAAGGCTGAGCTTTGGCTGACCACGATGAAAGTGTTCCATATCAGTCAAGACAAACCTGAAGGAACTATATCTGATGAGGATCAGAAGAAGTTCGAGGATGCCAATACTGTCTTTGTGGGATGTATTCTGAGCATTCTTGCTGACCGTCTGTGTGATGTGTTTATGCACATAAAAGACGAGAAGGAGCTCTGGGATGCACTAGATGCCAAGTTTGGTGCTGCAGATCTTTGGCGATGAAGCTGTATATCATGGAGAGCTTTCATGATTTTAAGATGACTAAGGACCTTCCTGTGGTTCAACAAGCTCATGAGATACAGTGCATTGCCAAAGAGCTCGAACTCATTAAGTGTACCTTACCCGACAAGTTTGTGGCGAGATGCATTTTTGCTAAGTTGACCCCTTCATGGAGGAACTTTGCCACAACTCTCAAACACAAAAGACAGGAGATATCAGTTGAAAATCTGATAGCATCCCTTGATGTTGAGAAGAAGGCTCGGCTCGGGCTAAGGACACTACTGAGGAAGGAGAGAGTCATGCTACTGCCAACTTTGTGCAGAAAGGCAAATCTGTAGGCAAGAACAAAGGGAACTTCAAACCCTCCTTTAACAAGCATGTAAGACTACAACCTTCAAGAAGAAGAAGACGAACAGGGACAAGAGTGAACTGTCTTGTTACACTTGTGGAGAGCCCGGCCACTTTTCCAAGGACTTATCGAGCAGACCCTTGAGAGGAAAAAGGCTAAGGCATCAACGTCTTGACCGCTTAATCTTGATGGGTATGGTAATTTATTTCTTGTCTTTCAGTATTTCAATCACCGTGTTGGTGGCTTGATACAGTGCTAATGTTCATGTGTGTCTTGACATCTCTATGTTCACTTCTTATCGGTCGCCGGATTCATCCGTCCTAATGGGGAATGGATCACATGCTTCATCGTGGTGTTACGGTGGATCTGAAGTTTACTTCCGGAAAGATCGTGCAGCTGAGGAACGTGCAGCATGTCCCTACTATGAACAAGAATCTTGTTAGTGGCTCCCTTCTTTGTAGAGATGGGTTTAAGGTTGTCTTAGAGTCCAATAAAGTCGTTGTTTCGAAACATGGACAATTTATTGGTAAAGGTTATGAGTTTGGAGGCTTGTTCCGGTTTTCACTTTCAGAGTTTTGTAATAAATCCGTAAATCATATTTGTGGTGGTGTTAATGATACCAGTGTTTGGCATTCTCGTTTATGTCACATTAATTTTGGTTTGATGTCTCGGATGTCCAGTATGAGTTTAATTCCAAATTTCACTATTGCCAAAGGTTCTAAGTGCCATAGTTGTGTGCAATCAAAGCAACCTCGAAAGCCTCACAAGGCTGCCGAGGAGAGAAACTTGGCACCTCTAGAACTCATACATTTTGATCTACGCGAGATGAATGGTGTGTTGACAAAAGGTGAAAAGAGATATTTCATGACATTGATAGATGATGCTACTAAATTCTGCTATGTTTACTTGTTGCAAACTAAAGATGAGGCTTTAGACTACTTTAAAATCTATAAGGCTGAAGTTGAAAATCAACTAGAGAGAAAGATCAAGCGTCTTCGGTCGGATCGTGGTGGTGAGTATTTTCCCAAAATATTTGACGAATTCTGTCAGGAACACGGAATTATTCATGAGAGGACGCCTCCCTACTCGCCCTAATCAAACGGGGTTGCCGAGAGGAAAAACCGCACGCTGACTGACTTGGTGAATTCCATGTTAGCCCGCTTTGGTTTATCAAAGGCATGGTGGGGAGGCTTTGTTGACTTCATGTCTGAATAGAGTTCCTAACAAGAATAAAGAAAGGACCCCTTATGAGGAGTGGGTTGGGAGAAAACCATCACTTTGATCCAAGCACTTGGGGTGTTTGGCGAAGGTCAACATACCGATTCCCAAGAAACGCAAGCTCGGACCCAAGACAGTGGATTGTATATTTCTAGGATATGCTCCACGGAGTGTAGGCTATAGATTTCTAGTGGTTAAATCTGAGGTACCTGATATGCATGTTGATACTATAATGGAATCTCGTGATGCAATATTCTTTGAGAATATTTTTCCTATGAAAGATATGCATAGCATTGGTAGGATTTCTTCGAAATACTTCACGAATCTAGTGCATCTATTGATACTTCTGAACAACCACATGAGGAATTTCTTGAGAAGGATGACGATGAACCTCTCACGAGGAGTAAGAGACAGAGGATTGCAAAATCCTTTGGTAATGATTTCATCGTGTACCTTGTGGATGATACTCCTAGATCCATTACTGAGGCATATGCATCCCCTGATGCAGATGATTGGAAAGAAGCTGTCCAAAATGAGATGGACTCGATTCTTTCTAATGGAACTTGAGAATTATCAGAACGACCCTATGGTTGTAAACCTGTGGGATGTAAGTGGGTGTTCAAGAAGAAGCTAAGTCCTGATGGTACTATTGAGAAGTACAAGGCGCGTCTTGTAGCTAAGGGCTACACACAGAAAGAAGGCGAAGATTACTTTAACACCTATTCACCTGTCGCTAGACTGACCACTATTCGAGTACTACTATCCTTGGCTGCCTCTTATGGTCTTCTCGTTCATCAAATGGACATGAAGACAGCTTTCCTTAATGGAGAGTTGGAAGAGGAGATCTATATGGATCAGTCGGATGGGTTTGTGGTAAAAGGTGAAGAGACAAAGGTGTGTAAGTTATTAAAATCTTTATATGGCCTGAAACAAGCACCTAAGCAATGGCACGAGAAGTTTGACAGAACTCTACTTTCTGCTGGCTTTGTCATTTACGAGGCTGATAGGTCTGTTTACTATCGCCATGGTGGGGGCGATAGTGTTATATTATGTTTGTACGTGGATGACATTCTGATCTTTGGTACAAACATGAAAGTGATAAATAAAGTCAAGTATTTCTTGTCAAAGAGTTTTGATATGAAAGATCTGGGAGAGGCTGATGTGATTCTGAACATCAAGCTTATTAAGAACGAGAATGGGATAACTTTAACGCAATCTCATTATGTTGAGAAGGTCTTGAGCCGATTTGGCTTTAATGATGGCAAGACTTCTCCAACACCTAATGATCCCAGTTTGACATTACGAAAGAATAAGAAGGAACCAACAGATCAGCTGAAATATTCACAAGTTGTTGGTTCTTTCATGTACTTAGCAAGCGCTACAAGACCCGATATCTCTTTTGCTGTGAGCAAGTTGAGTAGGTTCATGTCTAACCCGGGTATTGATCATTGGCATGCACTTGAAAGGTTCATGCGCTATCTATGTGGTACAATGAGTTATGGGATTCACTATTCAGGGAATCCTGCTGTGCTTGAAGGATATAGTGATTCGAATTGGATCTCTGACGTTGATGAACTCTACGCCACGAGCGGGTATGTGTTTACCCTTGGAGGTGGCACAGTGTCATGGAGGTCTTGTAGACAAACCATATTGACGAGGTCAACTATGGAAGCGAACTTCTTGCTTTAGACACGCACTGTTGAGTCGAATGGTGCGTGAGCTCTTGATGGACTTGCTGTGGTTGAGAAACTGCGCAATCCTTTTGAATTGTGACAACCAAACTGTTATTGTCAAAGTGAACAATTCTAAGGATAACGCGAAGTCATCAAGACACGTGAAAAGACGTTTGAAATCTGTCAAGAAATTGAGAAACTCGAGTAATAATCAATTACGTATATTCAAGCGGACAAAAACTGGCAGATCCATTTACAAAGGGACTATCACGAAATGTGATAGAAAGTGCATCGAGGGAGATGGGGTTGAGACCCATGGATGTCACACCTAGTGGTAACCCAACCTATGTGATCGGAGATCCCGTGAATTAGGACCTGGGAAGAACAAGCTAGTGGTTTGACTGAGGAGAGTATTTTGTAACCCTCTCTATGTAAAGATGCATAACTCTCATAATCTGTAAGGCATATTGGCAACATGCCTTAATGTGTTTCTGTTGGCTTTAATTAGCAAAGATGCCGTCCTACAGGGCATTCTTGAAAGAACACACCTATATGAGCTCGACTGTAAACGTCGCGGTCTATGAGACTTGGGTGATCTCTAGTAAACTCATGAAGAGACCAGGGAGTATGACGCGCACAACGCAAGGACGATGTCTGGCATTGCGAGTGGCAGCCAGGAGTGCACCTACGCTCTCTTGGACGATGAGCGTGGCGGGATGACCAAGGCAAGACGAAGGTGGTGGTCCTTGATCCCTCTCAAGCCAAGACGAAGATTCCCTTGATGTTTCTCTACATTGATCTTGTTACTGTGTCGTGTTTCAGAAGGCTCCGCCGGTGTACTCCATAAGTGCGATCATGCCGAGAGATTGCTGGATCGAATGGGATTCAGTCGTGCGCATCCATGTTTTACTCTGACCGTTTGGTTTCAGAGGATGCGCTTCGAAGCTTTGTTGCCTGTTAAGATCATGGGGCATGTTCTCCTTCCATGGTGCTGACGAAGAATGTCATGAAGACCAAGATCTGTGGACTGACAATGGTGGTTCGGGACTGGGTGGTGATGAGAAATTGGCTTGATGATTCGTGACTTGGAGCAGTGGCATGCAAGTGAGGGCGGCTGCACAAGAGAGCTTCAAGGTTCTATCTTTCAGAGTGAAAATCCAGGGCCTGGCCTTAATTGGTTGTGCCTGACAATGGCCTTGTTGAAGGCATTGTTTTAAGAATGTGGATTTTCTTCAGGGTGAAAACCTAAGATCTTTGATCGGGAGATGACAGTGTTTGTGCACTGTTCCTTTCTTGGAGGCGTCGTTTTTGGAGAACCTAGACTTCTTGTGCTGTCTTGGTGGTGGTGGTACTACTGTTCCAATGAATGGGTCACTATAGCGGGACTTTTCTTTTTTGTAATTCTTCTTTCTTTTTTGGCTATGTGTACTAGGACAATGCGTTGTTATAGAGACTGAGTGCAATTGGTATCTTTTGATATTAATATATACTCCTTTCCAAAGAAAAATGCTAAGTATTCTTACTACCTTTTTCATATCACCACTAATGTGGTCGATGTGGTGAATAATTTCTTGCCTTACAAATCAAGAATGGTTTGTACGGTTTGATTCAGGCCTATATCGATCACATCCAAATGCTTGCGTGTCAAAGAGCTGGTCATGCTTGTTTGAGTCGGTAGCACATAGTGGCTTGGTCACGGTGGGAGAAAGTTGTTGGGTTGATCTCGGCTCAGACCGGACCTAATGTACAGAACCATAAAGAAGGGTCCACGGACCAACGTTCAGACCCTTTACACATAATGCTCGCCCCTAATCGAGGATTGGCCCCCTGTCGCCCGCACCATATAAAATGGAGGGGAGCCCATCAGCGATTGATCCGACAATTTCACGATCTGCTAAAACTGTTCCACGATATTCCCTCACACTAAACCGACATAGTGGGGCTCAGAAGCTACCCACCGCTAGTGCCCGGCCAGTGCAGGTAAAGGCCATGGAGCATCCGGTGGACTTCCAGATCGACTACGAACCCTAAACCCTACTTCGACTATGCTGAACATGTCAATGCAGGCCATTTTAACAAATGAAGACCTAACATATCAATGCAGTTCTTGAGATCTGAAGTTATTTATTTCCTATAGCTCCCATTGGATGTTGCTTACGAACAATGACCAACACTTCAAGTATTGTAATAGACTAACAAGGAAGTATGAATATATCATGAACATGATAGTCTAGATGAACTCCATCGCCATGTTCTATTGTCCTGGACATGTGAAGAAAAGTGGCAAAACTTTGGGGACGAAATAATATACCTTGAGCCGTCTAGGGATCCCTTCTGCTTGCAGTATGTCCGTAAGCTTAGATTGTCCACAGGCCATTTTATCAGTAAACATGCTATTTTATCATTGTATCTGCCAATACAAAACCATTAGCAACGTGGAACCAATAGTATATTTTCTTTGAAGAAACCATAAGAACACATACGTTTTCTTGTCATTGAGTTTAGCAAACTGACGACAAGTTCAGAGTGCGAGCCTCAATACTGGTAGCCTTAGCACTGCATTTCGTATTATGAAGGAGAAGGTTGGTCAGTAGAAAATGATCTGACTGAGCATAAGGGTACAAAAAGTTCGGCCATTGAAACTGTTCGTTTCTAGTATTTTCTGACAGTTAGAGACAATAGGAGATGGTTCGTGGCAAACTGCATCTTGACCTCATCTTCAGACAGATGGAGAGGACAGAACATGACATCTGCATTGTTTCTGCAGAACAGAAAGATTTTGGACAGCTTAATTAAGTGAAATGAACAGTCCAGCGACAGACTTTCAGAGATATACATTTACCTGAATTGAAACTTAAACGTGACCCAATCAACGTACATGTAAAACAAGCAAGTACGAAGTATTATATAAGTGATGAAGGGGTTACACTTACATCAAGATGTTCGCAGGAAGATTCATCGGGTTGAACTGTAAACCTGATTGCCTGGCACCAAGTCGACCCCAAACCCATACTCCTCCGCTTGTAAAACACCTTGATCGCCCCTCCTGTACCTTGTGCGCCCCGGTGTACCATTTCAGCAGGACCATGAAAATCAGGTTCGTCACGACTGACATGAGGAGCTTCTCAGGAATCTCGTTGAAGAGATGCCTTATCAGCCTGACATTGATCCACCGAGCATCTCGATCTATCGGGATGTGTGCGTATGCGGGCAGCCTGCCCACCCAGCTGAAGAACGACAGTCCCACTTGCCAGTTGGACCTCTGCTTATGGAGTACATTGAGAACAAAGTCCTCGTCCATCTTACCGGCGAACCAGCTAGGGTCTTTGCCGAGGTCAGCATCGGCGTCGCTGGACTTGAGGATTGTCATAATTTCTCCGATGCTGACATTCCAGGAGTCCTCTAGAGCACTGGTGTGGCAGATTATTGGTGATGGTAGAGCATATCTTCTTGCAGCAAGGCTCCAGTGAGATCTTGGAGGCGAGGCTGCTTAAGGAAGCACCTCTGACGCATTTGGTCGAGCAGCTGGCGTGCGTGGAGCGAGCCACCCAGGAAGCGTCAACAATGTTTAAATTAGCGATGAAGCTAGGTTGCAGGAGGCCGAACGGAATCCTTGCGCGCTTGGTCAAGTCCCGGAAGCTTCCCTCGCCGCCAGTGAGTTCGTCGGCGGCGGGAGCTGGAGTGGGAGCTGGAGCGCGAACTAGGTCGCTTTTTTTATTAGGATATCTATATTGCTCGATGGGCTTCTTAATGTAACGTCAAGAAGGGGAGCAGGCTTTTCTGCTTAGTGGGCTGACTTCCGCTCTAACGGGTTATTTTTACGTTCTTTCTGTTTTGTTTTCTTTGTTTTTCCTTTTTCTGTTCCTGTTTCTTAAATATGAACTTTTTTTGAATTTGAACAAACATTTTCCAAATATAAATATTTTTTAAATTTAAACATTTTTGAATTCAAACATATTTTGAGCGCAAACATTTTTCAAATTTGAATAATGTTCGAGTTCGAGCATTTTCCAAATTTGTACATTTTTACTTTCAAACGATTTACAATTTACATTTCAAAATCTAGATTTTTTTATTAATGTCAAAATATAAAATTAAAACTAAAATAAAAAGATTAAATGATTTATTTGTTTTATTAAATCTTATAGAAAGAAAAAGGCAGGATTTCTTTTTTTCTGGGATTTTAGGAAAAAAAGTATCTTGTCAATTTTTATTCTCTCACTGGACAAAACGAGAATACAAGATTAGTTATTCTTAGTCTACGAAAGTCTACCCTTTTTGATGCATTGAGCATGTGCAATTTATTTTCCTCGACCCTTTATGTTGGGCCATATTCCATGCGGCCCGCGAAGGAATCCTTTCGGAGCGAATAGCTCCCGCTTAGAGCGGCAACTAGAGGCTCTCAATAAAGACGTCCCACGTGGATCGGTGATTTTCATATCGGGTCCTCAGCCAACCATGTATTCTCCTTGTTTTGTTAAAAAATACTTTTTTTGTAAAACATCTATATTTTGCTACAAAATTTTCCTTTTTTATTACATTTAGGGACATATTGTCGCTGGAGACATATGTCTCACCACATATTTAGGGACATATGTCGCTGGAGATAAAACTGAAAAATAACACATTGTACATAATGTTTTGTCATCTTATCAAGATTATGTGTCCTGTATACATAAGACCGTCTTATCAACCACTATACATACCCTTAGGCCTTACCATGTAGCAGGGCATCTAGGTTTATTATTTTATGAGAAAGTTGTTTCTTATATAACTATACCTAGTTTTTATATGTATCTTTACTATTAAATTGCTTAAGGTGATGGTTTGGCATGTTAGTTTCTGATTCTACCCCGCGTGTTAGAAAATATTACTCCTTTTTCCACCACTAAGTGAGAGTACCGTTTTGGTGTTTCCATAGAAAAGGAAAAGAGAAACCATCCCTAAGATCCTTTTTATGCGAGCCATTTTATAGACGAGGGGAAATGATGTGAGCAATTTGACACTTTGTATTTCAAACGAAAAAGGTAAAATGGCAAGAAATGGAACGACCAAATTATTCGCAAACGAAGGTAACAAATAAAATGTTTTCTATATTCAACACAAACCATGTGTGATCGAGAACATCTCAAATAATTTCTCCATATGTCACCGTCGGTGATAGGAAAATATCGCAACCAATTTACTAACGCTAAACCGTGCACCGAATTATACATGGAAAATAATCTACTTCTTATTCTTGCAATTGGAATTTTGGCTTCGCCAAGCGATATTGACACCCTTCGCAGGTTGCTCTGTCTGCCTCACGCTTCTTCTTGGCGAAGTACTCTAGGAGCTGATATAGATCCATACATGCCTTGCACTTCTCAAGAAAGAAAATTCATAACCCTATTTGATTGCAAAACCCAAGTGTGGGGATCTGAAGAATGGAGATGTTAGAGAAATAAGCAAATGCAACTAGGAGAGTCTAAATTGATATACTTGCTTCATTAAGCCCCCTTCAAACATGAAAATTGCTATCGATTCGTTGATCCCCATAGGGAACGGTCAGCGAGAGTTCATTAGTGGAACAATAGGTTTGGCTTCTGTAGGCAGAGCTCTATCCATTTGTTTATTATTGAAGCATCCAGGCAGCATCTTATGCACGGGACAGCTATTATTTATAGGTTTGCCATCTCAAAACGGAGACTCGGATCAATAGAAAGCACCCCACAATATCTAGCTAGCAGGGGGGCCCCTTTTTCAATGTGGAGACGCGGAAAGGGAAAGGATTGAGTAGGCCGGTATTGTATTTTCAAATAGGAAAAGCCTATTTCTTGAGAATCTTCTCCTCCTCCTCCTCGGACTTCCGCTCAGTTTTCTCCCACCATTCAAGCAGAGGAGAATCATCTTCAGGAGTCGAAGGCGCCACGTCCTTGTCGGCTTCGCTGTCAACTGTTAGATGTATGTATATATATATATATTGTATTTCCCCCGTATGTTAGGGGGCTGCCTGCATATTTGCCCTGTACATGTACTATATATTGTGGCCTTTGGCCCCCAGAGGAATATAACTTGTCTATTCCTAACATGGTATCAGAGCCTTAGGGTTCGCTCCTCTCCTCTCGTTGCGCCGCCGTCGCCTTCCGCTCGCGTCCGGATCATTGTGCCACCTCTCCGATCGATCGGATCTTCTGCTTGTTTATTGGCGTCCTCCGCGAGCAACTTCCACGCTGCCAGTTGCAACCTCTTCGCCACACGCCGCCACGCCGCCGACCGCCTCCGGTTCTCAACTTCCACCACGGGGACGCAGACTCGGCCGCTACTTACCGCCACCCGCCGACGCTGGACGCTGGACGGGCGGTGTAACACCCTGAGAATCGACCTATGCAAGTTTGAGCAAAATTCGCCAAACCCGCATAGAAACGATTCAAAGGTGCTCCACCAGCACTTTCGCATGCGTGGAAAGCGTAATAACATTACACAACAGTCCTCGATGGGACCCACAGAGCAGATATATATAACGACTCAAAGAGTCAAGAATACGAATATATTATACAAAGATCCAAATCACCACGAAAGCGGTAGAGCGTCCGATCACTACAAGAAGCAAATGGGGCTAAGAGCCTGAAGAATAACCAATGGCGTCCATATAACCCGCCAGACAAGCGGAAGGGTAACCCGCTAACGGCGCCGATCTCAAACCTGCTTAAACAAAAGGGTGCCGACAAAGGGCAAAGGAAAAGAAGGAGCGTCAAGATCGAGGCCAAGACACGGCGAGGCTAGACCGGGTCCCTCCTACATAGGTATGGGCGGATCGGCGGCAAGATGCACTAAACAACCTATAGAGACTCGATACAACCGGGCGGATATCGAGAGAGGATAAGAATGACCTAATCGGATCCAACCTGAAACTAACACCAAACAAACCCATCTGGTGTTTCCCCGAGACCAAGCGAGGAAGTCAACCGAGAACCCACACGGTTGGCGCTTTATTTATTCGCTTATCGTTGCAGCAATTACTAGTCGAGTTTAGATAATTGTCCCGATAAAGCAAGCGATGGGCACTTTTAGTTAACCATTCCGTTATAGTTGCAACAATTACTAATCGACATGAGATAGCATGAGATAAACCCAAAACCCCAGCGGTTGTTGGTACTTTTATTCAGCCAATCCGTTGTAGTTGCAATATTTACTAGTCGGGATACAATTGTCGCAAGCGACAACCAAACAAGAAATTGTGGTGATTAATTAGCCATTCCATTATAGTGAAGCTGATTACTAGTCATTATAAGTCAAGTTTATAAGAACTTTAGTTATGCTTGTCTATGATCGAGATATCGTGCTCCAAGTCGTCCATATCCATGACACGGCTTTGAGAAAGTTTTACCCGCCAGGTGCACCAATAGCAACACACGCCGATCAACCTCGAAAAAACCAAATCAAAACCCAACGAGGCTTTCACGAACAATCACAGATTCAGAAATATTTCAGGGGCCACCCTTAAGTAGAACCATAGAACGGCTAGCCGACTCGAGACGGCCTCAAGGTTTGGGTGGATGGCAGAACGACCGGGAACCGAAAGTGTGGCTGGGCTTGTCGACATCACAGAACGTGTCCCGATCCTAAACAGACAAAGTGCTCCTCGCACAATCGTAAATAAAGCAAGAAACATGGCATAAGTACAGGATCGTAAATAAAACCTCAAACTAGTTTGTGGCCCCAAGAAATAAGAATGAATCAAGCTCGCTCAGGGGTCCCATATACCTCCCGGATGTGGATAGCGACAAATCAAGGAACAGGTATCAAGTACTGGGTCTTACGGACACAAGTGGGCGTTAAACCAAATATTATCTATCACCCACCGATGCCTCCGCTTATTTCAATTTTAGTTGTTAAACGAAATTAAAGTGACGATAAGTAAAACTAGAATCATCTCCAACATCAACATGCGGCAATACATCAGCAATCGTGGCATATGACGACACACATCGCACTTGAGCAAGCAACCCGACGCCAAGAAGTCCAACTATCTACCAAACAACGTGTAATAGGATGTGTCCAAGGCAATATACCTACCGAGGAATAACACGGGTACGGAAACTAGAGCATCGCAACACAGATAGCAATAGATCAACAGGAGGGAAGTAAATACTATAAAAGTAAGATAGGTAGAAAGGGGGAGATGCTCGCCTGAAAACATTGCCGAGAGGTTCAACCGAAGATCGGGGCGAAGCTCACATCAACTCAACGGCCTTATCCGCGAAGAAGCAAAACACTAGAAGAAGACACCGGATGCGATATTTAATACAACGGCAGAAGATCGGAATGATGCATGCGTGATGTATGTCATGGCAAAGGGCGCAATTAGGTCGCTTGCTTTAACCGGGGTCCCGACAATTAATTAGGTGGTTCAAGTTGTTTAGAACCCCCGCAATTTAAATGTTGTTATAACAAGGTAAAGTAAGATACCGGTTCGCTACACCAGTTTAAATGAGGCCGATATGAGACTAGATTTGCCCGCATATGGGCCCCATATTTAATTATTAGGTGAATCGGCATAAGGCCCCCAAACCACAGGCAAGGATGCATGCGAGATGACAATTTAATATGCGACAAGTTATATTGTGTTATAAAATAGGGTTTCAGAAAAGGGGTTCACACATTAGGGTTCGGCAGATCTTGGGGTCCGGGGTTCGGCAGGGTCCGGGGTCCGGTCTCAGGGTTCAGGGTTCGACGGCCTCGGCGGGATCGTTCTCGGACTTCGGGGGTTAGGGTCTTGTCGCATCCAGATCTTGTCGGTCCCCTGTGGCCGGTCTTGCCGCTGCGAGGGTTTATCGGCCCGCCATCGAGTCGGTCTTGGCTTCGGGGTGAAGTACTTGGCGTCCGGGGTGCGGTACTTGTGGTACAGGTGGCGATCTTGGCGTCCTTCCGGTTCGGGTTTGGCGTTCGAGGGAGGTACTTGTCGTTCTCGGGGCGTTCTTGGTGGTGGATCTTGGCGTGTCGAGGTTCGGTCTTCGCCCCCGGGAACGGGTCTTCAGGGTCTCGACGTACTTGGTGTTCCGGTATCTCCGAGCCGCGGTTCTTGGCAACCGAACCCTCGGTCAACGGTAGATTTGTCGCTTCCGAGGTTCTGGGTGAGGTACTCGTCGGACTTGTTGGGCGGAGGTCACTGAAACCCGAGGGTCGCCACTGATCCATCTCCACGGGGTCGCCACAGCAACATCTTCTCGCCCCACTTTCTCCTGAACATCACCCAAAACACGGCACCTGGGCAACACATCGTACTAGAGATCCCGCCCTTGTACCAAACAACAACTCGGCAAACAAAGGGATGACGACGGCACGGGCTCGGGCTCGCACGCAGAGGCGCCAAGGGCGGACAACATCGGGTCGGGACGGCCGGGCGTCGCAGGTACTCTGGAGGCGCGGCCAGCCGAGAGACGGCGAGGCGGGGTCGCGGGCGCAGGTGAGGCGGGACCCGCGCGCGGTTTGACGGAGCAGGGGCGGTGGTGGTCGACGCGACGCTGCTGAGACGGAGGCGAGACGGGGCCCGCGAGGCTGGCGTGGCGTCATGACGCTGGCGACGGCGGGATCGCCCAGCGATTGCATGGGGTCGACGGGCCGATACGAGGTGTGGGGAAAGCTCGGAGGCGGCGGTCGCAGCGGCGGGCGGAGCGGGTCAGCGGTGGCCGACTGGGCGGCCACGCGCAAGCAGGAGCGGGTCTGGGAGGCCTGGGCGTGGTCGAGGCGGAGCGGCAGAGGGGCGAGGTGGCCTTGGCGAGCCAGCGTGGGCGGCGCAGAGGGACGGGGTGGGCCGGTGGATGCAGGGTGGCAGGCCAGGTGAGGTGGTCAGCTGGGAGGGGGTGAGGAGGAGGAGGAGGCAGCCATGGCGCGGGTGAGGCAAGACGAGGGAGAGAGCCACGTCTGGGGAGGGGTGGGAAGAGGAGCAGGCGTGGGGTTGGGGCCGGGGAGGCTGGCGGTGGGCCAGGTGAGAGAGTGTGTCGTGTGTTGGCGTGTGTGGTGAGGAGAGAGGTGAGAGGAGAGAGAGAGAGGAGGGGTTGGGTGATGTGGCAGGGATGATTGGAGGATGGAGTGGGTCGTGAGGTGGCATGATGTGATTGGCCAGAGTGATGTGGAGGGATTGGGTGGGTAGAATTCTGGGTAGGTTTAGGTTTTGTTGGGGTGTCCAGGACGGACCGATTTAGTTTCTGGGGGTAGTCGTTCGGGTCGGGTTGGCCCGTTCGACTGCCCCTACTAAAATAATTATAATTTTTATTTGTTTTAATAACGCCATTTGCAAACCGATAGCAACAAACAAAATATTCCGGGGACCCGGTTTTGATGTTTGAAAAAGGAGGGGGCGTTTTAGAAAACAAAACGGGCTTGCGACATGGTTTTATGCAAACAATGCATGATGACGACGATGCAATGCACAAATTCAACGCGATTTTCTAGTAGTGGTTTTGCGGGATGCCACAATTCGACACCACTAACAATGGATCTCGCCCTCGAGATCCGCCTCATGGTACCGGAAGGAAGGTCGGCGATCTGCGTCTTCTCGCTTCGTGTAGATCCTCGCGACACCACTAACAAGAGGTCGTTGTCCGTGATCGTCGAGAGAACACTCCGGAAAACAAAAGGTCGAAGGTAGAGGTATCAACAAATAAAGCCACCTCTAACTTCGATAGAAGGTGAGAAAAGATGCGGCCTATCCCACTTCAATGTACAAGAGCGAATAGAAAGGTTAGTCGGCATGGGGACCAATCCATCACGCACCCAAACTATTACTCGCTGTCGTGGAAAAGAGTGCAACCATTCTCGAATTAGATGAAGATCTCGACAAGCGAGGTTCGAACAAAGGAGTGATCAGACCACGCATCGGATCCGAGTAGATGATGTCGTCCGGAAAACACGGAAGGCACAAACAAGGACAAAGAATGGTACCACAGCAGACGGATTCATCGTGCAGCTTGAACACGGATGGGCGAACACCGTTATCGAAGAAGGCGAAACCACGAAGGCGACGGAAACCCAACCACGAGAAATCCTGGACTCGAAGAAAGATAAGAGGTGGATTCAAAAGCGTAGAGGTAAGAGGAGAGCAGAGGGTCAGGAGTAAAATCAGACCTAGCGTAACTATCCAACCCATTTTCAAAAATAGTCTTGACACTTCTACTTGGCCGTTAGCTAGGTTATCCTCTGAAATTTGGACTTGTGAATATCGTGGCCGAGCTCGATACCACTCTCTAACACCCTCGAGAATCGGACCTATGCAAGTTTGAGCAAAATTCGCCAAACCCGCATAGAAACGATTCAAAGGTGCCACCAGCACTTTCGTGCGGGTGGAAAGCGAAATAATAACATTACACAACGTCCTCGATGGGACCCATGAGCAGATATATATACAATGACTCAAAGAGTCAAGAATACGAGATATATTATACAAAGATCCAAATCACCACGAAAGCGGTAGGCGTCCGACTACGGACAAGAAGCAAATGGGGCTAAGAGCCACGAAGAATAACCAATGGCGTCCATAACCTGCCTGAGCCAAGCGGAAGGTAACCACGCTAACGGCGTCGATCTCAAACCTGCTTAAACAAAAGGTGCCGACAAAGGGCAAAGGAAAAGAAGGAGCGTCGATCTTGAGGCGATTACAGCGAGGCTAGAATTCGGGCGGTCCTCGCCTACATAGGTATGGTGGTGGCGGCGGCGGCATGCACTAAACAACCTATAGAGACTCGATACAATGGCGGATATCGAGAGAGGATAAGAATGACCTAATCGGATCCAACCTGAAACTAACACCAAACAAACCCATCCCGGTGTTTCCCCTCGAGACCAAGCAGGAAGTCAACCGAGAACCCACACGGTTGGCGCTTTTATTTATTCGATTATCGTTCGGCAATTACTAGTCGAGGTTTAGATAATTGTCACGATAAAGTAAGCGATGGGCACTTTTAGTTAACCATTCCGTTATAGTTGCAACAATTACTAATCGAATCTGAGATAGCATGAGATAAACCCAAAACCGGCGGTTGTTGGTACTTTTATTCAGCCAATCCGTTGTAGTTGCAATATTTACTAGTCGATACAATTGTCATGGCGACAACCAAACAAGCAATTGTGGGCAGTATTAATTAGCCATTCCATTATAGTGAAGCTGATTACTAGTCATTATAAGTCAAGTTTATAGCAGTAAACTTTAGTTATGCTTGTCTATGATCGAGAATCATGCTCCAAGTCGTCCATATCCGCGGACACGGCTTTGAGAAAGTTTTACCGGCGGGGTGCACCAATAGCAACACACGCCGATCAACCTCGGAAAAACCAAATCAAAACCCAACGAGGCTTTCACGTGAACAATCACAGATTCAGAAATATTTCAGGGCCACCCTTAAGTAGAACCATAACGAAGCTAGTGACTCGAGACGGCCTCAAGGTTTGGGTGGGCGGCGATCGGGAACCCGAAAGTGTGGCTGGGCTTGTCGATACCGCGTAAACGTGTCCCGATCCTAAACAGTACAGTGTGCTCCTCGCACAATCGTAAATAAAGCAGTAAAACATGGCATAAGTACAGGATCGTAAATAAAACCTCAAACTAGTTTGTGGCCCCAAGAAATAAGAATGAATCAAGCTCTGGCTCAGGGGGGTCCCATATACCTCCCGGATGTGGATAGCGCGATAAATCAAGGAACAGTATCAAGTACTCGGGGTCTTCACGGGACACAAGTGGGCGTTGAAACCAAATATTATCTATCACCCACCGATGCCTCTGCTTATTTCAATTTTAGTTGTTAAACAGAAATTAAAGTGACGATAAGTAAAACTAGAATCATCTCCAACATCAACATGCGGCAATACATCAGCAACTGTGGCATATGACGACACACATCAGCACTTGAGCAAGCAACTTCGACGCATAAGTCCAACTATCTACCAAACAATGGTAATAGGATGTGTCCAAGGCAATATACTGCGAGGAATAACAATGCGGAAACTAGAGCATCGCAACACAGATAGCAATAGATCAACAGGAGGAAGTAAATACTATAAAAGTAAGATAGGTAGAAAGGGAGATGCTCTTTGAAAACATTGCCGAGAGGTTCAACAGAAGATCGGTGAGCTCACATCAACTCAACGGCCTTATCCGCGAAGAAGCAAAACACTAGAAGAAGACACGGATGCGATATTTAATACAGGCGGAAGATCGGCATGATGCATGCGTGATGTATGTCATGGCAAAGTGCGATGCAATTAGGTCATTTAAGCGGGCTGGGTCCCGACAATTAATTAGGTGGTTCAAGTTGTTTAGAACCCCCGCAATTTAAATGTTGTTATAACAAGGTAAAGTAAGATACCGGTTCGCTACACCAGTTTAAATGAGGCCGATATGAGACTAGATTTTCCCGCATATGGGCCCCATATTTAATTATTAGGTGAATCGGCATAAGGCCCCCAAACCACAGGCAAGGATGCATGCGAGATGACAATTTAATATGCGACAAGTTATATTGTGTTATAAAATAGGGTTTCAGAAAAGGGGTTCACACATTAGGGTTCGAGATCTTGGGGTCCGGGGTTGGCGGGTCGGTCAGTCTCGAGTTCGGGTTCGACGGCCTCGGCGGGATCGTTCTCGGACTTCGGGGGTTAGGGTCTTGTCGCATCCAGATCTTGTCGGGTCCCCCAGGGTCGGTCTTGTTGCGAGGTCTTATCGGGCCAGCGCCATCGAATCGGTCTTGGCGGGGTGAAGTACTTGGCGTCCGGTGCGGTACTTGTGAATGCAGTGGCGATCTTGGCGTCCTTCCGGTTCGGGTTTGGCGTTCGAGGGAGGTACTTGTCGTTCTCGGGGCGTTCTTGGTGGTGGATCTTGGCGTGTCGAGGTTCGGTCTTCGCCCGGAGCAGGTCTTGAAGTCTCGGCGTACTTGGTGTTCGGTATCTCGAGCGGTTCTTGGCAACCGAACCCTCGGTCAACGGTAGATTTGTCGCTTCCGAGGTTCTGGGTGAGGTACTCGTCGGACTTGTTGGGCGGAGGTCACTGAAACCCGAGGGTCGCCACTGATCCATCTCCACGGGGTCGCCACAGCAACATCTTCTCGCCCCACTTTCTCCTGAACATCACCCAAAACACGGCACCTGGGGCAACACACTGGTACTAGAGATCCTGCCCTTGTACCAAACAACTCGGCAGCAACAAAGGGATGACGACGAGGCACGGGGCTCGGGCACGGCAGGCGCCGGCATGACAAAGTCGGGTCGGGGACGGGCGTCGGCTGAGGTACTCTCGAGGCCTCGCCAGCGAGACGGCAGGCGGGGTCGCGGAGCTTGAGGTGGCGGGGACCAGGCGCGGTTTGACGGAGCAGGGCGGCGGTGGGTCCGGGGCAGCGCAGCGGAGGCGGAGGCAGGGCCGGCGGTGGCGGCGTCCTTGGCGGCGCGGCGAGGCCAGCGGCGCTGTGGCGATTCGGGGCCGATACGTCTGAGGTGAAATCTCGAGGCGGCGGTCGCGGGCGGGCGGGCAGGTGGCGGTCAGGCAGCATGGCGGGGAGGAGCTGTCGAGGCGGCCTGGGCGTGGTGAGCGGAGCCCAGTGAGCAGGAGTGGCGGGGCAGCGAGGCCAGTGGTGGCGGAGGGCAGAGGGGTGGCGTGGATGCGGCGGGGCGGGCGGCGGTGGTCGAAGGGGGGTGTGAGGAGGAGAAGGGCGCTTGACATGGCAGCAGGTGAGAGAGCCACGCGGGGGAGGAGGGAGGCGTGCGGGGTGGGGAAGAGGAACAGGGGGCGTGGGGTTGGGGCCAGGGGAGCTGGGCGGTGGGCCCAGGCGGGTGAGAGAGTGTGTGCGTGTGTTGGCGTGTGTGGTGAGGAGAGAGGGTGAGAGGAGAGAGAGGAGGGGGTTGGGTGATGTGGCAGGGGATGATTGGAGGATGGGAGTGGGTCAGCTGAGGTGGCATGATGTGATTGGCCAGAGTGATGTGGAGGGATTGGGTGGGTAGAATTCTGGGTAGGTTTAGGTTTTGTTGGGGTGTCCAGGACGGACCGATTTAGTTTCTGGGGGTAGTCGTTCGGGTCGGGTTGGCCCGTTCGACTGCCCCTACTAAAATAATTATAATTTTTATTTGTTTTAATAACGCCATTTGCAAACCGATAGCAACAAACAAAATATTCCGGGGACCCGGTTTTGATGTTTGAAAAAGGAGGGGGCGTTTTAGAAAACAAAACGGGCTTGCGACATGGTTTTATGCAAACAATGCATGATGACGACGATGCAATGCACAAATTCAACGCGATTTTCTAGTAGTGGTTTTGCGGGATGCCACACGCGGCTCCCTTGGCTCCCTCCGACGCCTGACACACGCGACACGCGGGCCTCCCACGCGCGGGACGCGTTCCTGGCGGCTGGCGGCTGGCGCTGTGCTCCTCCCTGACGCGCTGCAACACGCCACCGCCCTCCCTGCCACGCGTGGCCACCGCCCTCCCTGGTTCCTCCTTCCCACTTTGGTGGCGGGCTCACACTGACGCCACGGCGCCAACGCCCACGCCGCGCGCTCCACACTGGGCGGCAGTTGCCATCTCCTCCGCCGATCGATTCTCGTCTGTTTAAATGCGGATCTAGATTTGATCTAAAAAAAAAAAAGATGTCTTCTTCATCGGGTTATGTTGCGATTCATCGCTGCCCGGTGGTATTTGATGGCGCGAATTATCCTGATTTTGCTGCCTTTATGCGCGTTCACATGCGCGGTCTCCGTCTTTGGGGTGTGCTCTCCGGCGAGGTCTCCTGTCCGTGCCCTCGCTCTGTGCCTCTCCGCCTCGACACCGATTGTGCTGCTGCTGATGCTTCTCGGGAGGCCAAGGATCTTTGCCAGCGCTGATGATATTGCTGTTGCTGCCTATGACCTGAAGTTCAAGCAATATTCTGCTGATCTCGAGTCCTATCGCCACGCCCTGACTGCCTACACTCAGTGGGTCGATGAGGATGCTCGTCTTCTGCTTATTCTCACCTCGATGTTACGCTCAAGATGTCTGCTGAGTTCATGAGTCTCCCCTCTTATTGCTTTCGGTGGGCCCATCTTCGTCTGCTCTATCAGCCGTCTGGGGATGCTCTTTACTGTCTGTGGTTCGTCAGGAGCATGCTCTTCAGCAGGGGGATTCCACTATTGATGAGTTTTATACTCAGAGTGCTGCTATCTGGCGTCAGCTTGATTCTCTTCGTACTGCTGTTTGTGGCACATGCTCGTCTGCCATTGTCTTTCGGACTTGGAGTTTCACCGCATTTATGAGTTTACGTCTCGGCCGCCAGAGTTTGAGCCCCGGCGTGCTCAGCTGAATGCTCGTGGTCGTGTTCCGCTCTACGGTGTTGTCGAGCTTGGGCTGAGGAGACCCGTCTTCGTGGTCCGGTCTTCTTGCGGTTCCATCTGCGCTTTACTCGTGGTGCTCCTTTGCGTCTGCTCCCTCGCCTCAGCCACGGTCCTCTGTGCCGCCGCCGATACTACCCACTCCTCCGGTCGAGTCGTGGTCGATTCAGCACCAGCTGAGCCTCGGGGTCGAGTCGGCCGGTAAGCTCGTGGTCGTGGTCGCCGTGGTTCTCTTCGTCCTTGCTCTTCGCAACAGGGATGGTCACACTTGGGCCACCTGTTATACACGCGACCCCAGTTTACGTCAGCAGCACTAGGCTCGTGGACTGTCGGCTCCTTCCGGGTCTTCAGCAGTGGCCCTCTCTGATCAGGACATTATCAGGAGTCTTCGCGGTCTGCTTGCTGCTCTGAGCTCTTCTTCGAGCACCGCTGTTACGTGGTGACTCTTGAGCCTTTGCGACCACCACCTTCTACACAGTCAGGTACGTCTCCGTGGTATCTGGATTCTGGAGCTTCTTTTCATATGACATTTCCTAACATCAACGACGATATTGACAGCCTTAGCCGCACGCTCTCTGTTTGTCTCGCGTTTCTTCCTGGCAAAGTACTCTAGCAGCCTGGCCTACTTATCGAGCATCTTCTCCTCCTCCTCCCCGGCCTTCCGCTCAGCCTTCTCCCACCATTCGAGCTAAGGAGATAATCGTCTTCGGGAGTCGAAGTCGCCGCGTGCCGTCCTCCAAATTGGCTTCACAGTCTTTGTCCTTGGAAGTCCAACCGAAATACTAGGGGGAGAAGCCTCCGTCGTGGTCTGGCGGAGGGACGAGGTGCTCCTCCTCCCCAGCATCTTGAGATTGCTCCTCCTTCACGTTAGGATATTACTTCTTATCACAGAAGCGCTTCGTCGGTGGGCCTTGCCAAGCGTAAGAAAGACGAGCAGTCTTATCGATGCGAGGCATATCGAACTGTCTACCGTAGAGCTGGTGTGTGCTAAGAGGGCGCGGCGGTGCATATCTTTATGGAGCTCATCCGGGAAGCTGCATCATCCCCAACACGGAGGAAGAAGAAGAGACACACACGTCTTACAAAATTCGAGAAAAGCACACTAGGACTTATGACTCTTCCATGTGAGGAAGTGCGCATAAAAATCGCTCGTGGCTCGAGAAAACGAAGCAAATAAGAGGCACACCATTCACAAGGAGCAAATAATGAGGGAAGCTTCTCACCTAAGAAAATGGTTCTGGCATATACCCCTTCATGTGTTTTATAATTGTCACGGTCTGAAAAACATTCAGTTTGCAACACCCCAAACTGGAGCTTGCCTGGGCGCGAGCAGACGGTCAAAAAAATTCAGCGTCACCGATCTGGCGCACAACACACTACTAGAAAAATGGCTATAGGTAATCAGCACATCCGTGGCTCACATGGTTGAAGTGACCCACGGCTAAAACAGGCGTGGCTCACCTATAGGCAGTGCCCTACTAGTAATTAGAACAACCGTGGCGCACATGACCATACCACAGATATGTGTGGGCCAGGGCCCTGTTGGCCGCACTCCAGATATCCTAGCGCACATAGGGTAGGTGCGCTACGGTTGTTAGTGGCAATCGTGGCGCACATGGAGGGGGTGCGCTACGCCTAAGCGCATGCCCCTCTCTCCTATGAAACGGCCAGACAGATCCGTGGCTTACTATGGCATGTGCGTCACGAATGTATAAACTTAGTAGTAGGGCACCTTGCCCTAGTGCCCTACGCCTAACTATCCTCCACCAACTCCACACACACACACACACACACACACACACACACACACACACACACCCGGATCGCCTTTTTAGGCTTTGCAAAAAAAATGATAAACACTTCAAAAAATTAAATCCTTTCATATTTAGGTAGGTAATGTGGTATAGCTTCTAGTAAAATTAACAAACATGAGTTTCAACTTTATTTGCAAAAAAAAGTCATGCCACGGTAAAAGGCCGTAACTTTTACATACGATATCGAAAAAAATCGTATAATATACCAAAATGACGAGAACGAGATTTCGCATCTGCTCGCAATGACCTATGGTCGTTTAGAGATTTTTTAAATTTTCAAAATTCGAAAAGAGTAAAAAGTTACGGTCAAAAGACCGTTTTTTCCTGCAAAAAAAAAATAGAGGACAACTTACCCGTAGCGCACCACCACCTAGTGCGCCACGGATAAGCTTGGGCGGGATTCAAATTTGAATCACCACCCCGCCCACCTACCCCTCAACTTTCCCTCCCCCTTTTCCTTCTCCTTCTTCCTTCTCCTTCTCCTTCTCCTCCTTCCCATTTTTCCCCTTCACCTATCTCTGGCCACCTTGCTCCGGCGTCCTTGCTTCGGCCTCTTCCTCTCCTTCAAGTGACGGTGGCACGACGACGGCCTTCTCCTCCTCCTCGCAGCGACGACGTCCTCCTCCTCCTCCTCCTCGCAGCGACGACTGGCGACGGCAGCCTCCTCCTCCTCGCAGCGACGACAGGCGACGGCGGCCTCCTCCTCCTCGCAGCGACGACAGGCGACGGCGGCCTCCTCCTCCTGGCAGAAGCGGCGGCAGCGGCGGCCTCCTTCTCCTCACCTACCTCCCTTCCTCCCTCTCTTCTTCTCTTCCTCCCTCTTGTCATACCTCCCCTTCTCCAACCATCTACTGCCTCGATGCCGGCAAGGACTACCACGGGCACGG
Source organism: Avena longiglumis (assembly GCA_030063025.1). Lineage (NCBI taxonomy): Eukaryota > Viridiplantae > Streptophyta > Magnoliopsida > Poales > Poaceae > Avena > Avena longiglumis. Next base: position 588,775,656 of record CP125973.1, on the reverse strand, counting down.
CCTCCCGCACCTCCCTACGGTGGTAGGTCGTGGCCACGACCATGCTCCGGCGAGGCGAGGCGACGGCAAGCGGACCCGATTGCTTTTGCAATTCAAAACGAGGGTGTTTTTTGCATTTTTTTTGTTTTTTGAAAAACACATTCGTGGCGCACGTTGTACCCCTAGCCGTGGCGCACCTAGTAGTGCGCCACGCCTATCTCGACACAACCGTGACGCACCATGCAGTGCGCCACGGCTACGAGATAGCCGTAGCGCGAGGCCCGTGGCGCACCACGGAAGGCCTTTTCAGGTGCGCCACAAATAGGCGTTTTCCTAATAGTGACACACGGGAAATGCTTCCCGTGTGCGACCGGGGGCTTTCATAGCGATAGGCCCGATCTGTACTAGTGATATTGATGACACGCTGACATCACTAACTAAAATGGAATTGAAACCGAACTAAAACATCTGTGAAACAGTCTATAACACTAGGAGATGTTTCATAAGTTTCAGACAATTCACTTTTAGTTCACAAAATTCTCATTTTTCTAGCCGTTGTCGACGTCGTCACTCCCTATGTAAGTTTGACCTTTAGATCGCCGGGTTCGGTTCAACGTGATAGAGCATGTATAGCAGCCAGATCAAGCAAAACCAACCCAAACTTGTCTCGGACGTCCACCCCATAAAACCCAATCGAACCCTCCGGCCTTTTTGCATAGATTGACCACCATGGACATTCAGGAATCCTCCATCCAACATGTCTACCCCACCTGAATTCTCCTAAACACGAGGCCCTCCTTTGACCACAACGACATTGGTGAGGAGGATAAGGCCACCGCCGCCATGGCCATGACGAGCAGCGGCCACACCGTCAAGGTCACCTTCTGGCTCGACCAACCGCCATCCATCTCCCACTTCTTCTTCCACGAAGCCGAGTGCTCCAAGGGCCAGCGAAAGAACAATACAAGACATTGTGGGCCGATGTTGTCTCCTCGGCAAAGGTTCTTGTCCTCCTACGACTAAGGGTGACTTCTTTTGGGCTTTTGCTTATGCATAAGCCTGCTTATAGATTCCAGTGAGAAAAAATTGCGGTGGACAGAAGCTTATAGAAACTCTCGATAGACTTCTTTTAGGCTTATGCTGTTTTGGCTTATTTGCTATGATAAGTTATGATATGTCTGTTATGCCCCTAGACTTAATCCGGCCACTTAATATAACTGATATATAGTATATACACTAGTTATAAGTATAGAACTATGCATAAAACGAGAGTGTGTGTGGATGCACTATGCGAGACAGCAGCAGCGCTAAAGCGAGTGTGTGTGTGGATGCATGCAGTACAGCAGCGGTGCAAAGGCGCCCGATGCAGTCTATCCATGCTAGCGCACCGCCCAGCAGCGCCAGCTGCGCCGCCACCACAGCCAGTCTCAACCCGCCGTCACGTCTTCTCGAGCAATCCGGTCGAACAAATTGCTCCGGCGAGCATACGGGGAGATTCCACGGAAGATACGCCAGCTTTTAATCAATCTGTCCCGAGCCCGCCCATCAATGCGACATGGTGCTGAGGAGCAGGTCTGGCCAGGCGTGGAAGGGCGCCGGCGGTCAGGTCGGGCCATGCGTGGAAGGGCGCCGATGGTCGAGCGGCTGGGGGGCCTGGGAGCTCCGCAAGGCGAGGAACAGGGAAAATATGGCGCGGAGGTTGGGATCCGGACAAGGGCTGCCGGGATCCCGAGGTGGGCGGTGGGTGGAGGCCTTGGAGGAGTGCGACCAGGTGCGGAGTGCGAGGGCAGAGTTGGGGTCGCGAGCGAGGCGGTTTTGATTTTTTTTTCCGTTTCGGTAATCGGCGGTGGCATTCTGAGTGTAATATTTGACAACAACATGTCTTTTTACGAAGAACGGTCCGCCATCGATTGGAGAAGCTCGGGAAACTGCTCTCGAGCAGTTTCTCTCCACTGCACGTAGGTGGGCTTCTGGGGCGTTTTTCCGTGGGGAGAAACTGGACACTTCTTTTATGCTTATGCGGTGGGAGGCCTAGAAGTCAGGTTAGAAGCCCAAAAGAAGTCACCCTAAGTGTCTGGTGCAATCTCTACGAGTACCTTGGAGTTATGACAAGGATCCGTGACATTTGACATTTTGCGGCCATATACCACTATTGGTGACAATGACGGAAAAGTAGTCTGTCACTAATTCATTCCGAAAACTAGTGACATATGTTTTCTATCATTTGGTACTACTTTTAGGTATAACAATGATCGACCTATTCGTAAGATGGTTATGTGGGTTAGTAGATACATTTAGATCATCTGTTCCGTCGGCTAGGAAGACCTAGCGGTGACGAACAACTAATGTGCATGTTGCTGCATTTTGTTAGTAGGTTATTCGGCTAACACACTTCTCTTCTCGTTTTCCACCATGAGTTTGTCGTTGCTGCGCCGATACCGGCCAGGCATTATAAAAATGAGCATTTGCGATCAAGAAATTAAGAGGATTGAAAATACCAAAATAAAATTAACCCCCCTGACCAAGTAAAGGCTACTTCCTTGGCTCCCCACTCGTGCCATTTGACATTCTAGTTGTCCACTCCATCGACGGTTACACTCCACAACACATGACCAGCCACAGAAACTGCCGCCATAGACCCTACCAGCGCGGGTGCATAAGCTCGAAGACGATGATCCCCTCAACGAGATTCTTGTCTATCTCCCCCCTCCCTCAGGCTCCCTACATCATGCTTGCCTCCACCATCTCCAAGCGCAGAAGTATCTGCACACGGAATAGGAGTTTGATCAAAGCTTCTGAATCCAGGGTAAAAATGAACCAAGATAAAATCACTACAGGAATAGGAAGCTTTGCCGAGAGCTGGGAGCTATGCCGACGGCCAAACGTCGGGGCCGTCGGCGTAGCCATCGTCCAGGCCATCTCCCCTCCATGGCCGTAGGTGTACATCTGCCCTCGGCGTATCCTATGCTACTCCGACAGCTGCCCTCGGCGTAGCTAGTTTTCCATTTACCTCATTAAACTTTGAAAAATCATAACTAAATTATTCTAATTTAGAAAAATACAAATAATATATCAAAATTTCCAGAAAATAATATCTATCTATCTACACTCAAATATTACATATTTATAAAAAAATAAGTAAAACATAAAACATTATATATAGTTTAAAATGGGTATAAGAAATTCAAAAACGATTGAAACAATGCGAAACCTATATTGTGCATACATGTGCATCATGGGATGGCGAACAATGTTGTAGGAGGAAGTTTTCCTCTTTGCTGCACCAAACAGCCATTTTTTATTTTCCGAACACAAAAACCGAATGGTTTTGTGAAGCTACTACCAAATAGCTAATTCAAAATGCTACCACCACAATTTACAAAAATACTAGATCATTTTATATGGACAATGTCTCAAAAGGGGGATCCGAGACCTTTCCGTCCACCCCTGGTGAAAAAGATAAATTCCTACCGAATCAGTAGGAAGTGGATCATATATAAACTACAGGTACATGATCCGATGCTCATGTTTTTTTACAAAAAATCATTTTTAGGTTCACAATATTCTATTTTATCAAAGATCCAATGCAAGTTTAGCGAGGCTCGGCCCCGAACTAAGAATCTTCATGCCCGCCGTTCGATAAAGTTTGACGATAGTTTAAACCGGGCATAACAAATTCAAAAACGATCGAAATAATACGAAACCATCGCGTGGTGTCATATTATGTGATATAGTTACAAGGAAAAATATCAAACCTGGTATATTGATTATGTCTGAAAAACCCTTCACAAAATGACCTATCTCATTTGAGGTTTCTTGGCTTTCGGGTCAAATGACCAATATTATGGCTCGAATTAAGGCATAGTTTGTGATAATGTGCCCATATTGTGCATACATGTGCATCATGGGATGGCGAACAATGTTGCAGGAGGAAGTTTTCCTTTTCATCGCACAAAAAAGCCATTTTTCATTTTCCGAGCACAAAAAACAAACGGTTTTGTGGAGCAACTACCAAATGGCTAATTCAAAACGCTACCACCATATTTTACAAAATTACTAGACCACCTTATATGGACAATGTCCCAACAGAGGGATCTGGAACCTTTTCGTCCATCCTGGTGAAAAATATAAATTCCTGCCAAATCGGTGGATGGTGGGTCAGGTATGAACTACATGTACATGATCTGATACTCATGTTTTTTTACAAAAATCATTTTAGGTTCACAATATGCTATTTTATCAAATATCCAATGCAAGTTTTCTTTTTCGTCGTACCACAAAGCCATTTTTCATTTTCCGAGCGCAAAAAAGGAAGATTTTCTGAAGCAACCACCAAATAGCTAATTCAAAAATAGGGGGTTTGTGATTAGTTGATATGGATATCATATTTAGATTCCTTTCATTTTTCTGATCAATTTAGACATATTATTTATCAAATTCCGATTTATGGATTTAAAGATATTAATTATTCCATATTAAATAGAAAAATACAAAAAAGTAAAATTATTATATTTTTATTTGAATTCATTAGTATTTTTATTTGAATCGGTAATATTTTTACTTATTAATTATTGTTTACTTAAATAAGTGTTTGTAGTTTCAAAAAATAAAAACATTTGACATAATGATATAAGAGTTAATAGGATTGATATTATAGTATTGACAACTAGGTAAAAATTGCTTCGCGGAAACTGATTCGGAATGAACTGAAACATGTTTAGCGTGCTAGAACTGGAGTAGTGCTAGGATGGGTGACCGAGCGAAAAGTTTGTTAAAAACTGCAATTTGATTAAAGATTAAATGTAATTAGTGTTAAAACTGTTCCAAGTGAGAGATTAACGATTTAAAAAAGTTGAGGAAAAATTCATAAAAAGATGAAAAACATATTCAAAAAAAATTAAATTTTTTTGGATTTTTTACAACCTACGGTTATTATGCCGACGGGCTATGCCGATGGCGAGGCCGTCGGCGTAGCATACGCCGATGGCTAGAGCTATGCCGATGGGCAAAAATACCTCCGCAGAGGAAGACTTTTGCCGAAGAGGCTACGCCGAGGATAGCCGTTGGCATAGCATACGCCGAGGGAATTTTGGCCTATGCCGACGGCTTTTTGCCATCGACGTAGCGTGTCGTTTCTGTAGTGAATTAAAAGAAAACGACGCAGATCACAAAGCATTAAGCAGATAAACATATTGTTTACATCAAAGATATAGGGAAGTTCAATTAGCAGCAGGTCAAAAGTTAGCGTTGCATGTAAGAACATCACACCGATGCGAGCAGCCTTTTCATCAAGTACTTCGGAGTGTTAAGTAAATAGGGAATTCGGGGGATATGTTGTGTTAAATGATAGAATACTTTTCGTATCCTTGTAGAATTAGGAACCTCCCAAGTGTCGTTTTTTCTCCTGACTTGCCATGCAGAATAGGCTCTGGACCTTGGATCGCTTGGCAAAGCGGGGCTGGCCGCACCAGCCAACTTGTCAGCTATGTAAGTGCCATGCTGAGACTGCCAGACACATCCTCTTTGAATGCCACTACTCTAAAAGAATTTGGCAGGCCGCGGCTTCCTGGCTTGATTGCCCGTCCCTTGTGCAGAACATTGGAACAGGCCGCCCCACAGTTATTCAATATTGGAAGGCCGCCACTCAGGCACCATCTGCATGTCCACTGGGTCTGAATTCAGCAGTCACGCTTATCACCTCGGAGATTTGGAAAGAGAGGAATGCCAGAGTTTTTAATAACAAGTTCGCAATGCCTGCGGTCCTCATCCAGAAGATAAAAGACGAGAGCAAAAGCTAGGTTTTGGCTGGTACCAAACATCTTCGGGAGATTATAAGCTAGTGTGTTTGTCTCCCATTTTTTTGAGGGTTTTTTTTCTTTTGGCTTAGGCCACCAATGTTTGCTCCTACTTTATCAATATAAAAGGCAAAGCTATTGTCTCGTTTCAAAAAAAAAGTATCCTTGTTGATTTGTGACGGGAGTTAAATTCATCGTTAGTAAGTGAACTTGTCTAACAAATTCAATACAGTAATTGTACACTGAGAATACAAATTTACGGTCACCAAATACGCGTTGAAGCTTCACACACGGTCACTGGAGCTGGTACAGCGTTGTATTTGCTGACGTCGCACTACATGGATCCCATCTGTCAGCCAGTAACCGTTTATAGGGACTATTTTTGAAACGTAAAAAATAACAGGGCTAAATTGAAAATTTGGCAGAGATCAGGTTGCCATCCCCTTTCCGCCTCCACCCCCTCCTCCCATCCCACCAGCTCGCCCGGCACGGCCATTATCCTCAGGGTTTGCTCGAGAGACCACTCCCCCTCCCCACCAGTCCTAGACGTCCTACCCTCTTCCTAGGCCAATTAAAGATGCGGCGTGTTGTATTTGCGGGGACACTGTGGCCATGAAGGAAGGAGAGCTCGCCCAGCTCTCGTGTATGTGCAAGCGGCCGGTCGACGCAGCGACACACTGGAGGTGGGCGACGCGGCCGAGCGGTCGGCAAGGTGTTGGGGGCCGTGGCTGAGGATGTCGATGGCAGGTCGAACATATCCCAGCTCGCCGAGTAAATTACATATTGGTACCACAATTGGGGCTCAGTTAACAAGTCAGTACCACTTTTGCAAAATTTTGCTAATTCATACCAGTTTTGAGGCAATGAACAACGGATAGCACAAATCCAGGTTTGAACATGTTTTGACACCAAACCTGACAGCCAGGGCCCACCATACACGCTGACGTGGCCGCTTGCCCATCCGGAACGTCGGGTTCGGGTCTGGTTCGCTCACCACTCTAGTACATTGTGTGGCATCCCGCAAAACCACTACTAGAAAATCGCGTTGAATTTGTGCATTTCATCGTCATCATCATGCATTGTTTGCCAAAACTATTTTTCGCAACACCCGTCTTGTTTTCTAAAACGCCCCGACTTTTATTCAAACGCCAAACCCCCGGATGTTCCGGATATTTTGTTGTCTAAAACTAGTTATAAAAGCTATTGAAAATAAATAAAATATTAAATTAAATTTTAATAGGGGCAGTCGAACGGGCCGATTGACCCGATCGACCACCCCAGAGAAAATATAAACGGTCCGCCCCTTGTTCTAAACCTACCAACTAGTCTACCCACCCCTACCTGGCCACCTCACCCCCTCCAATCCCTGTTTGACACCTCACCTCTCCCCTCCCCTCTAGCCTATCAGAACCCGCCACATCAGCCTCACCCACTCCCCTCTCTCTCCTCTCAACCCAGCCCCACACTCCCACCAACCTGCCAACCCACCCAATCAACGCCGCACGCACCCAGTCCCACATCCCCACCCGCGCCCTGGGCCTCTGCCCGGCCCCACCCGCCCGGGTCCCACCCGCTCCCCCCAGCGCGACGCCTCTCCCCTGTTCATCTTCCTTCTCTCCCTTCTCTCTCCGCGCGAGCTCTCCCTGCCCCCCGCGCGCGCGCCCACCACCTGAGGCCCTCCCCGCCAACAGCCGCCCAACCTCGCCCCGCTAGCCCTCCGCCGCCGCGCTAGCTACCCTCCCCGGCCCCGGCGCTCACCACCGCCACCCAGGGCCGCCGCTCGCGAGCCGTCCTCGCCTCCCGCTCGGCCTCTCCTCCCCGCACCCTCCGACCTCCTCCATGGCTCCTTGAGCCCGCCGCTCACCCACCGCCGCCACGCCTACCGCCTCCGCGCCCGTCAGCCGCGCCGCGCCGCCCTCCGGCGTGCCCGCCTCCGTCGGCCTGCCCCGCCTCCACCGTCTCCGGCCACCGCGCGCCGCCCGGCCCCTCGAGCGCCGCCAGGCCCGCCGCCCGTCGACCTCCTCCCGCGTTCGACCCGCGCCGCGGATGCCGCCCGTCCCGGTCCACCGCCTCACACCTTCGCCCCACGGGCGCTGCGAGCTCCCGTCGCCCTCAACCTCCCCGGCTTCCCCCTCCGCGAGCCCTCCCCCGAGCTCATCGCCGAGCCTCCTCCCAGCGGCGTCGGTCGCGTCCGTCGCCGTCCGTGGGCCCCTGCACGCCGACCGCCGCTGCCGCGACTCTCCTTCCCGTCTCTGTTAGCAGTTCCCGCGGCCGCGCGCCGCCAGAGTGGCCTCACCGGCGTCGAGCCGTCTCGGGCTTCCAGCGTGTGTGCTCTGTGTTTGTGTTGGAAGATGCTAGGGAAGTCCAAGTACCGATGATCCGAGGCTGAAATAAAGGCGATGATTCCGGTTGTGGGAGGCTAAGCGCGACCATTTTGATGCTATGTGAAAAACCGCAACCTCGACGACAAGAACTCCATCGCGGACAATCGAAAACAAGATCGGCCACGTGGTACCCCGCCAAGATCTTCTTCACGGAAAACCCGAAGTCCGAAGATCAAGTCCGATCCCGGTGATCAGAAGGACGCCAAGATCCGGACCGAAGGCCGAACCCGTGGCGACAAATCGCCGCCCGGACGCCAAGACCGACCCGATCGGACGACCAGCGGAACCCGCGACGACAAGACCGACAACATGACCCGAGGACCGCGAATGCGACAAGATCTGCATGCGACAAGAACGACACCGCACAAGGCGAGGCCGATGCGCCCCCGACGCCGACCAAGTGCTCCTTTCCGAACGCCGAGCTCGCCGAGAACCCTGATGCAACAAGATCGGCCCCAGTAATCCAAGAACGCTTCCGTCGAGACCGTTCCGTTGAACCCTGGACCCGAACCCGGAAACCCAAGACCGTCGATCCCCTAATGTGAACCTCTCCCGAAAACCCTAATTTCATAATACAACACGATTGTTGCATATTTAATTGACTTCTCGCATGCATATCATGTGGTTTGGGGGCCTTATGCCGATTCACCTAATAATTAAATATGGGGCCCATATGCGGGCAAATCTAGCCTTATATTGGCCTCATTTAAATTTGCGTAGCGAACCCGATGATATCTTCTACCATGTTAAACAACATTTAAATTGCGGTAGCTAATTCACTAGAACCATATATCTAATTCGGGACCCGGTTCGCTTAATATGATCTAGTTGCATCGCTTTGGCCAGCCATGTCATTCATCATACATGCATCATGCCGATCTTACGCCGTTGTATTAAATATTGCACCGGTGTTTCTTCTAGTGTTTTGCTTCTTGGCGGATAAGGCCGTTGAGTTGATGCGAGTGTCGCCCGATCTTGGTGAACCTTGACAATGTTTTCAGCATCTCCCCCTTTCTACCTATCTTACTTTTATAGTATTTATTCCCTCTGTTGATCTATTGCTATACGTATGTTGCGATGCTCTAGATTCCATACCCTTGATATCCCTTGCAGCCATATATTGCCTTGGACACCCCCTAATACATTGTTTGGTAGATAGTTGGACTTATGGCGTCGTAGTTGCTTGCTCAAGTGTTGATGTGTGTCGTCATATGCCACAGTTGCTGATGTATTGCCGCATGTTGATGTTGGAGATGATTCTAGTTTTACTTATCGTCACTTTAATTCTGTTTAACAACTAAAATTGAAATAAGCAGAGACATCGGTGGGTGATAGAAAATATTTGGTTTCGAGCCCACTTGTGTCCCGTAAGACCCAGTACTTGATACCTGTTCCTTGATTTATCGCGCTATCCACATCCGGGAGGTATATGGGACCCCAGGCGAGCTTGATTGATCTTATTTCTTGGGGCCACAAACTAGTTTGAGGTTTTATTTACGATCTGTACTTATGCCATGCTACTTTCTGTATTTAAATTGTGCGAGGAGCACCTTTGTACTGTTAGGATCGGGACACGATTCATGGTGTCGACAAGCCCAGCCACTTTCGGGTTCCCATCGTTCACCGTATACCCAAACCTTGAGCCCGTCTCGGTCGGTGGCCGTTGCGGGATCTACTTAAGGGTGGCCCCTGAAATATTTCTGAATCCTGTGATTGTTCGTCGTGAAAGCCTCGTTGGGTTTTGATTTGGTTTTTAGGTCGATCGGCGTGTGTTGCTATTGGTGCACCCGGGTAAAACTTTCAAAGCCGTGTCCGCGGATATGGACGACTTGGAGCACAGTATCTCGATCATAGACAAGCATAACTAAAGTTTACTGCTATAAACTTGACTTATAATGTCTAGTAATCAGCTTCACTATAATGGAATGGCTAATTAATACTGCCCACAATTGCTTGTTTGGAGTGTCGCTTGCGACCATTGTACCTGACTAGTAAGTATGGCAACTACAACGGAATCGGCTGATTAAAAGTACCAACAACTGCTGGGTTTCGGGATTACATCGTGCTATCTGAATTTGATTAGTAATTGCTGCAACTACAACGGAATGGTTAATTAAAAGGGCCCACTGCTTATTTTATCAGGACAACTATCTACACCGGACTAGTAAAGTGCCGCAACTATAACTGAATATATAAAACTGCCAACTGTGTGAGTTCCTCGGTTGACTTCCTCGTTTGGTCTCGAGGGGGAAACGCCAGGATGGGTTTGATTGATGATAGTGCCAGGTTGGTTCCGGATAGGTCCTTCTTACCCCCTCTGAATTGCCGCCAGTTGTATCGAGTCTCTATAGGTTGTTTAGTGCATGCTGCCGCTGCCGCTTCAGTCCACCATACCTATGTAGGCGAGGACCGCCGAATTCTAGCCTCGCCGTGTACTGGCCTCGATCGACGCTCCTCTTTTCATTTGCCCTTTGTCGGCATCCCTTTTGTTAAGGTTTGAGATCGGCGCCGTTAGCGGGGTTACCCTTCCGGCTTGGCCTGGGCAGGGTTATGGGCGCCATTGGTTATTCTTGAGGCTCTTAGCCCCATTTGCATCTTGTCGTGAGCGGACTCTATCATTCTCAAGGTGATTTGGATCTTTGTATATTATATCGTATTATTGACTCTTTGAGTCGTTGTTATATATATCTGTTCTGTGGGTCCCATCGAGGACTGTTGTGTAATGTTATTACTTCGTTTTCCACCCGCACGAAAGTGCCTGGTGGGCACCTTTGAATCGTTTCTATGCGGGTTTGGCGAATTTTGCTCAAACTTGCATAGGTCCGATTCTGAGGGTGTTACACATTGATACATCGAGATTGGTTGGTTTTTCCAAACGAGAGCGGGCGACCGGCGAGCGATGGCGGAGGCGCCCAATCCCGGCGGCGGCCGGGCTCACGACGACGGGGATCACGGTGGCGGGGATGACTATGGCGGAGCTCTGGTTGGAGGGATCGATGGCGGAACGTCTGACGGGGGAGGTGGAGGTGGAGGCGTCGACTACCTGGACGATTTGTGGCCCTCTCGGCCATCGTCGGAGGCGGCGTTGCTTGCTCAGGTCTGGGCGGACCCTCCACCGAGCAGCGAGCACTGGACATGCAGTTTCAGAGGATTCGAGTAAGTTCCAACAATGCCATGATTTGTATGCTGTAGTAATTTAGGATTTAGGGTGTCGTGGTATTGTCGATGAGTACGCCATGGAGGGTCCTCCCAGAGCGTGTTTAGAGACGTGGGGTAAGGCGGAATGTTGGCGGGTACAAGGTGACACAGCTTACCCATGTTCAGATCCCACGACGGTGGCGGAATCCTACTCCTGCTATAAATCACTATAACGACAATACGCCGGGTTACAGGGATCGGTTCGTTATGCACGATATGAGTTGTGTTGTCTGACTGTTGCAAGACAAGTTCCACTAGCAAGGAATGCTTATGTTGCCCCAAGATCAAATTATCTAGCTGGTGAACCTTCATACAAAAGAACTAGCAGATTTGAACAAGCAGATGGTCTAATGCATATGAGATGTGATGAGATATTTTGGTGATGTAGTTGTGTTGTAATAGACATGATACTTAGCCTTACCACAAACTACTTGTTCTTTTGGGGGTCTTTTGGTGTATCAGGTCCAAACTTGCTAGATTCTATGTAATGCAAGTGTACCTGATGCTGTTGATCATGAAATGATCATGCGTAGATGATCAGGTCCATTTAAGTGTGGATGGTCATGGTTGAATCCAGTGATGTGCTCAGTCTAATTTGTCTATTTTATCTTCAATTAAGTATACTTGCTCATTGTTATTTGTCTATATTATCTCCAATTAAGTGTACTTGCTCATTTTTATTTGTCTATTTTATCTCCAATTATGTGTACTTGCTCACTGTTATTTGTCTATTTTGTATCTAATTAAGTACTTGCTCAATTTACACACCAATACAGAGAGATGGGGACATGTGAACCGGTCTGGTTAAATTGAGTCCTAGTCAGCACTCAGGGTGGGCCTAGGCTGTCAAGTGTGGTGTCAAAACATGTTTAGGCCTGGATTTGTGCTATCTGTTGTTCATTGCCTCAAAACTGGTATGAATTAGCAAAGTTTTGCAAAAGTGGTACTAACTTGTTAAGTGAGTCCCAATTGTGGTACCGATATGTAATTTACTCCAGCTCGCCGTGGGCGCTACTGCCGCGGGCTGCTGCTTGAACAACAGTTTGGTTGTATCCTAGATGCGCCTCGTGCTTCCCTAGCACCGGCCTCTGGAACACTACGTGCTGGGAGGCTGAGATGTCGTCGAGGGCCAGCCTCATTCGCTTGGGCCTCAACGACATGATGTAAAGCAGTAGGCTGACACATGATTTTGCTAGACCGAGAAATTACGTCACACTGCATATCATTTAGATTTATATGTGGTTTTCTTGAATTGACAGACAATTACTTCAATTTAGTCCAGTGATGCGTACGTGTACACAAAATAATTATCTCCTCCATCCAGAAATAACTGACTTGACTTTGTCTAGATTTAAATGTATCTACACATTAAAACATGTCTATATACATGTAAATCTAGACAAATCCAGGTCTTATTTCTGAATGGAGGGAGTACAAGACTTCTTTTCCTAGGGACAGGGGACATGATCCAATCCACCTTAATCAAGGGAACCGTATCATCTGCCATATGTTCCATGATACTCCCTCCGTCCTAAAAAGGATGTAGCAAAGTTTTTAAAATTTGAATGTATCTATAGATTAAAATATGTTTAGATACATTCAAATTTAGATAAACCTGTGACATCTTTTTCGGACGAAAGGAGTATGATTTTTGACAATGACTTTTGTTCTCTTATTGGTGCTTCGTCTAGGCCGCCCGGACCTAAATGATAGAAACTCTTGTTACCCGTCTGGGTATCTTGTTACCGCCGGGACCTAAATGATCGATGCAATCTTCCCATGCCATGTCGGCATATTGAGTTGGTTCAATGCACTTCCATACAGCACTGATGCACTTGTACCCAGAACCAAACCCAATCATCCAAACTTGTTCCCCTTTCTTGATCCCACCCTTGGCGTCGACATATGCTAGCTCATACCACACAGAGCTGCTAAGTGTGTTCCCAAACCGGTGCAAGGTCATCCGCGATGGCTCAGCCTGTTCATCTGATAGACCGAGGCTGTGTTGGACCCCATCGACCACCGCACGCCCTCCTGCATGGATGCAGAAATGCTGGAAGGCGGTGCGGAAGTCAGGGACATGTATGTTGATCCTTCCATTGAGCACCTTCCACATGGTGAATGAGAGAAGGAATTTACACTTCTCCGAGAAAGGGAGCACATTTGGTCCCAAACTTGCAATGTTACTCTTGAGAGCCTCGCCGGCTATATCCAAAAGGTCCTTGGATAAATTGATCCCCAAATTCCCCTCCTCATCTTCCTCTCGGGAAACACATCGGTAGGCATCGTCCTGGGCGCTGGTTGATTTCCGCACGATGTGCGTGAGTTCGAACCGAGCATTAGCCTTGGAGGTGGAGCGGAGTATCGCGGCGCCACCTGCCCGGAACAATACATTTTGCAGCTGCATCGAACGTTTGTTACCCTTGTATTGTCTCAAGATCTCTGCGGATACAAGCAGCGCATGTGCACCGGGAGCGGCAGACTGCAGGAGGTTCCTTGCAAGACCTACCGCAATTAGACTTGCACTGCACCCCATCCCAGAGAGCTGCGCGTGGCGGATGTCGTGCCGAAGCTTGTATCTTCTCATGATTATATCAGCGAGCGATGGAGTTGGGTCGAAGAGGCTGCAGTTCACGACGAGTATGTCGATCGCATTAGGATCGATGCATGTCTTCCTGATTAGGTCATCGATGACCGTGAAGACAATAAGCTCTGCCTCAGCTCGATATTCACTCAGCTCATCAAGTGGAGGAATATAGTGAACACTAGTCTCGTCGCCGAGGCCAGATCGATGGAGCATACGTTTCATGAAGTGGAAAGTACTCTCATCAAAAAATGGTACGAGATGTGTGTGCTCAATGTAGCTGGCCATGGAGGCACGCCAGCTTGAATCCGGACAGAAACAAGCATAATTCACAAGGTATACCCGGCGAGGATGGCGGATGGTGTGATAGGTAAGAGTGATAATTGGTAGGAAGGTAAGAAAGAAGAGATGGACTGGACGGAGAGCGTGGAACCAGACAAGAACCTTATTACCGGGACCGAGCAATATGGATATTATTAGTAGGATGGTGGCTATAAGTGGCAAGAGGATTGTAGTGTGGAAGTTGTTCACGGTTATGTGCTTAAGATGAGGCCACAAAACCATGTTGTATATGTGGATGCTTTGGTGTTGATTTTGTAGGATGTGTGGATACTACAAACTTCGATCGGTTCCATTCATTGCACCAGCAAGTATATGTTTTTCGAAGGAAAGTGGCGAGATTTCTGCATCTTCTTCGCCATCCAAATGAGATTGGAGCACTTCACCAGCAAAAATATATATTTAACCATACATGAAATCTGAATTCGGACATCCTAACTATAAAGTTACTGCGAGCGACAAGGGTTTTCACCGTCGGATGCAATTTGAGATGGTACCCACATGATGGATGAAGCTCATGTTGCATTCCGGATTAATTACAAGACATATCTAGATAACACATATCAAGAGTTATAGTAAAGTCATGAAGAATGCACGAAGACATCAAAAGTAAAAAAAAAAAATTTGGAGTGAGTGAGAGGTCATATTATGATACGAATGACATGAGAAACCCCTCTCGTCAGAGCCAGTGGCCTAGAGGATTTTCATGTTTGCAGTGTTAGGTACTTCACCAAGTTTCTATTTTAACTATAAACGATATCATTGGATTTTCATAAAAAAGTATATTCACTTATATTGTGATACAAAAAAGTATGGTCAAGTATACCCGTCGACGTCAAAAAGGACACTTTCACAAATCTCGGTTTGTACTAAAGGGTCTCCCAAATATTGACTATATTCTGCAAAACATACATTTGTTGGGCAACAATCCAAAAGAACCAAAACATGTGATGAAACCATGTGGAACCGAAAACATGTGCAGAAACATATACTAGAAGTTCTTTAAACATGCGCCAGTCGCAATTGACATGCATCATGCATGTTTCCTTTGTATAGTTAGTTGCTAACAACTAGATTTGCTTCTGGTGAATCTTTGCTTCCTTTAAAACACAAGAGGGACCAAATAGTAGTTTGACTCTAGGGAATCTTTGATGTCCCTCTTGTGTTTTAAATCAAATAAATGAGTGACGGTATGTAAATAGCATAACTAGAATTAGGTTGCGAATTAGATAAGCCAATCCACTAAAAATTTGTACTTGAATGTGTGGATGTCATTTTCAGGGGTTTTTCCACCGTTTCCTTATTTGCAGTTGCTTTGAGTCTCAGAAATTTATGTTATAGGGGTAGAGCAGTATCTATATCATGGGCCTCATTTATTTGTCGGATTAAAAAACATAGGAATAGGATCTCATGAGTTCCTTGTGAAGTCTATTACTGATACCTATATATCGATGTTGCTTATTTTACTGCATTGTATCATATGGGAAAAAGTATTATCGCCAAGAGGTCTAAGTGGATGGAAAATTTTATTTTTCTAAAAAAGGAGCATATATTAATATCGCAAGATACCAATTACACTCAGCATCTGCAACAACGCAAATAAGGGCATTACAGATGCACACAGCGAAGAAAAAGAATTACAGAAAAAAAAGTTTTGCTACAGTGACCAAACACCACCAAGGCAGCACCAAAAATCCATCATGTCCAAAAGCGGCGTCTCCAAGAAGGAAACAGTGCACTTGCACCGTCATCGCCCTGATCATCGATCATAGGTTTTTACCCCGAAGAAAGTCCACGCTAACAAAACAATGTCTTTAACAAGGTCATTGCCAGACACAACTAATTAAGGCCAGACCTTAGATTTTTACCCTGCAGTTTAAACTCTGAATTCTCCTGTATTATCGTCCCCACTTTCCAATGTTGCTGCTCTAAGACCTAGATCACCAAGCCAAAACCTTATCGCCATCAGGATTCAAATCACCATTACCAGTCTCCGGACCTTAGATTTTATAGCATTTTCCACGACTGACTTCACCATGATACTAAAGGCATGTCCTTGATGGCAATAGTCTGCAAAGCTTCACATCACTCCCTCTAAAGCCAAATAGTTGTTGGAATTTTGGCCCAAATATTCTAGCCCATTTTCTATTTCAATAATTCCTGAATATCCTAGAGGCCCATGTGGCCCATTCATGCAAGGCAAGAGGTGGGACAAATGTTTAGTCCCACATTGCTAGTTGAGTGGAAGTTGGACCAGCTTATAAGGTGAGCTCTTCTACCACTTGGTAAAAGGATGAGAAGGAGAAGGAGAGAGTTCCACACGCGCGCTCCTCCTCCTCCTCGCTCGCCACGCCACGCCTCGCCTCGCCTCGTCACGGCCTTGGCAGCTGGTTGCGGAATCTCGAGCCGAGCTTTATTTTGCCACGCATGAATGGTATATCAACAATTTTGGAAAAGCGATGCATCGGCTCTTTGAGATACATTGCTATCGGCTCTGGAGCATCGACTTATCTGAAGGTGAAACGTTTGCTTTAAATGGACGTTTAATCTGAGTTAAATGTGCTGCTCGTTTCATCTTACACGTCTGCCTTCTCCTCTGCGCCTATAAGAGAGAGGTCGCGCCTCCTCTCGGTGAGCTGTTACACATCCGACTGCGCTACTTCCATCTTCCCCATCCGTCTTTTGGCGTGCACCATGCGGGACGAGAAACCTCGAGACCCGGCTTGAGTCACATGTCGGAGAAGGCGATAAGGTTTTGGGGCGCTATCAGCGCGACTCGGTCGTCACGGACTCCCTCACGAGATAGCGGCGTCTTCCCGGCGAGGACTTCTTCCCGACATCAGCACTCTCTTCCTCGACGACATGACCAATGACGGTTCCAACACCGGCGGTTCTACTTCTGCTGCCGTGTACAACTTCATCTCAATCTTGTTACGATTCTATCGAGTTTTATGTCTTGTAGTTTGTGTGGCTATATGCCTTATTTTGTATTCGCTATTTAACATGATTAGTATATTACCCATTATTCTAGTCATGTTTTATCTAGCGTTATTATGGATAATTCGCTTGGTAAATTGCTCTATTTCTCAACAATCCAAAACCTTATTTCAGGCAATTTGCCCCAAGTGGCTTTGTTTCTATGAAGCCACCTGTGTTTGAAGGTGTGAATTACAAGCGGTGGCGTAGAGCAGCGCAGTTTTGGACCCATGAGCTGCTATAACGCCATCTATGGCGCCCGAGGGGAACTTAATCCCTCGGGAAGAGGCGTTCAAAAACTTGATACTACTTTCAAGGCTGCTTTGATCAGCATCCTTGGCGACAATATTGTCGATTCATATCATCATTCAGCAATGGCAAAGATATGTGGGATGCTCGAGAGAAAATTTGGAGTCTTTGATCTTGGCGATGAACTGTATGTCATGGAACAATTCTATGACTACAAGATGATTGATGACCGCTCCATTGTGGAGCAGGCTCATGAGATCTGATCACTTGCCGGGGAGCTTGAGCACTTCACTTGTGTGTTCTGGGACAAGTTTGTTGCGGAGGCATCATTGCCAAACTTCCCGATCATGGAGGAATTTTGCTACTTCTGAAGCACAAGAGACAAGAGTTCTCCGTGGATCTCATTGGAACTCTTGATGTGGAAGAGAAGGCGAGCAAAAAGACACGTGCTTTCGAGGTACCGAGGGAGGTTCTAATGCCAACTGGTGCAGAAAAGGAACTTCAGTCTTACAAGTTCAAGAACAAAGGCAAGTTTGATGACAAAGGAAAGTTCGATGGAAAGAACAAGGCCTCACAGTCTACCAGCTTCAAGAAGAAGACTGATAAGAGGAAAGGTGCTTGTCATGTGTGCGGTGATCCTAATCATTGGGCTCCTGCTTGTCCCAACCGCTTTGACAAGCGCCAGCATGGGAAGAGCAGCAAGACTGCTAATGTTGTTATGGGCGACGTTGAGATGAAATATGTTGGGTATGGTATATTACCTCTTGTTCTTTCATTAAGTCATTCTCTGATTGGTGGATTGACACGGCGCTAATGTACATATACATTACGATATTTCCATGTTTTCTTCATATCGGTCGGAGGGACTCAAACCGTCTTGATGGGGAGCTCGCATGCTGTTCATGGTGTTGTGCGGTCGATCTGAAGTTCACTTGGGAAAGGTATGCGCTCAAGAACGTGCATCATGTTCCTCAATTAATAAAAATCTTGTTAGCGGATCTCTTACGTGTCGAGATGGCTACAAGATTGTATTTGAGTCCAATAAATTTGTAATTTGAAGTATGGAACCTTTATTGGTAAAGGCTATGAATGCGGAGGCTTGTTCCGCTTATCTCTGTCGAGACATTTGTAATAAAGTTGTTAATCATATTTACACAAATTTTGAATCAAATGTCGGCACTCTAAATCTTTGTCATATTAATTTTGGTTGTATGTGCGACTAGCCAAAATGAATTTAATCCCTGATTTCTCAACTGTTAAGGGATCTAAGTGCCAAGTCTGTGCAAGCTAAACAACCTCGCAAGTCACATACATTGCAGTGAAATTTAACACCACTAGAGCTCATACATTCGATCTTTGTGAGATGAATGGTGTATTGACAAAAGGTGGAAAGAAATATTTCATGACTTTGATCGATGACTCTACGAGATATTGTCATGTGTATCTTCTGAAATCAAGAGGCTTTGAGTTTTCTCAAAATCTATAAAGCTGAGGCAGAAAATCAACTTGATCAAAATATTAAGAGGCTTAGGTCTGATCGTGGTGGAGAGTATTTTTCCAACGAGTTTGATTCTTTTGTGAACATGGTATAATTCATGAGAGGGCGCCTCCTACTCACCCAGTCAAATGGAGTAGCGAAAGAAAGAACCGTACTCTAACAGATTTGGTTAACGCCATGTTAGACACATCGGGTCTTTCTAAGAAATGGTGGGAGGCATTATTGACAGCGTGTCATGTCCTAAACCGAGTTCCCACAAAGAACAAAGAAATTACTCCATTCAAGAATGGGAAAAGAAAAGACTAAAACTCTCTTACTTACGTACTTGGGGTTGTTTGGCAAGGTTAATGTACCAATTCCCAAGAAGCAAGCTTGGACCAAAAACCATTGATTGTGTTTTTACGGGCTATGCTTTCCATAGCATTGGTTATAGATTCTTGATAGTAAAATCTGAAGTACGACATTCATGTCGGTACAATCATGGAGTCGTGATCGACTTTCTTTGAGGATATATTTCCAATGAAGGATAAATCTAACTCATCAAATCCGGAGATACCTAGTTCATCTAATCAGAATTTGCTATATTCTACGAACCTATCATTCCGATTGAACACTACGAAAGTCCTAAGGAGGATGAAAATGAAATTCCTAAAAGGAACAAGAGACAAAGGACTGCAAAGTCTTTTGGTGATGATTTCATTGTGTATCTTGTAGATGACACTCCACTTCCATTTGAAGCTTATGCATCTCCGATCTTGACCATCGGAAGGAAGCTGTTCATAGTGAGATGAATTCCATCTTAGCTAATGAAACATGGGAGATTCTTGATCGTCCTTATGGGTGCAAACCTGTAGGGATGTAAATGGGTGTTCAAGAAGAAACTAAGGCTGATGGTACTATTGAGAAGTACAAGGCAAGGCTTGTAGCCAAGGGTTATACCCAAAGGAAGGTGAAGACTTCTTTGACACTTACTCAATTGTAGGTTGACCACCATTCGAGTACTACTTTCTCGGCTGCCTCACACGGTCTTCTCGTTCATCAAATGGACGTTAAGACGGCTTTCCTAAATGGAGAGTTGGATGAGGAAATCTATATGGATCAACCAGATGGTTTTGTAGTAAATGGTCAAGAAAGAAAAGTGTGCAAGCTACTGAAGTCTTTGTATGGTCTCAAACAAGCACCTAAGCAGTGGCATGAAAAATTTGATAAAACCTTAACCGCTGCAGGCTTTGTTGTAAACGAAGCTGACAAGTGCGTATACTATCGCCATGGTGGGGTGAGGAGTCATCCTTTGTTTGTATGTTGATGACATACTGATTTTGGAACCAACCTTAATGCAATTAAGGAGGTCAAAGATTTCTTATCTCGTTCCTTTGAGATGAAGGATCGGGAGTAGGTGATGTTATCTGAACATCAAGCTTTTGAGAGATGATGATGGTGGGATTACATTGCTTCAGTCCCACTATGTGGAAAAGATTTTGAGTCGTTTTGGGTATAGCGACGTCAATTTTTCTCCTACACCATATGATCCTAGTGTGTTGCTTCGAAAGAATCGAGGAAATGCTAGAGACCAACTAAGATACTCTCAAATTATTGGCTCGCTTATGTATTTAGCTAGTGCCACGAGACCTGACATCGCCTTTGTAAAGCAAACTCAGTCGATTTGTCTCAATTCCAGGAGATGATCACTGGCATGCTCTTGAGAGAGTTATGCGATATCTAAAAGGCACTGCGAGCTATGGCATACACTATACCGGGTATCCAAGGGTACTAGAGGGTTATAGTGATTCAAATTGGATATCTGATGCTGATGAGATAAAGGCCACGAGTGGATATGTTTTCACACTTGGTGGTGGCGCTGTTTCTTGGAAGTCTTGCAAGCAGACCATCTTAACGAGGTCAACTATGGAAGCAGAACTCACAGCACTAGACACGCCCTTTGAAGCGAGTGGCCGTGAACTCTTGATGGACTTACCTGTGGTTGAAAAACCTATACCCGCAATTCCAATGAACTGTGATAATCAAACTGTGATTATTAAGGTGAACAGTTCTAAGGATAATATGAAGTCCTCAAGACATGTGAAGAGGAGATTGAAATCTGTCAGGAAAATGAGAAACTCCGGAGTTATTGCATTGGATTATATCCAAACATCTAAAAACTTGGCAGATCCCTTCACAAAGGGTCTATCACGCAACGTGATAGAAAATGCATCGAAGGAGATGGGTATGAGACCCACAATTTGAGCTTTCCACAGTGGTAAACCACTCTATGTGATCGGAGATCCCGTGAATTAGAATTGGAAAACAAGCTGTTGGTTAGCTGAGAGGAAAGTATCCCTACTTTAATAAATACCACTCCATAAAGATGCAATACTTTCCTATTCTGCATGGCAGGTTGATTTATTATCTTAATGTGTTCTAAGTGGCTTATCCTAAGCAAAGATGTTGTCCTGCAGAACATCTTTTGAAGAACACTCCTTTGTGGGTCTTGCTGTTAAAATGTCGCAGTCTATGAGATTGGGGTGCTCTCTAATAAACTCATGAAAGGTCATGGAGTATGACGTATAAGCTCCACCAAGGAAGTCCCACAGTAGCCCAAGATGTCGGTCAAGACTTCGTGTGAAGCTAGATTGCAGCAAACTTGCAGTTCAAGGCATAGTCCATGCAAGTCGCAATCTAGTGTAGCATAGAATTCTAGGTGGAAGTTCAACTTAACAGTCTCCACTAAAGTACCGGTATATAAACAGTGTTTTGGAACCAAAGGCAGATTACATGTGCCTCTGGGATCTGGTGGGGGATTGTTGGAATTTTGGCCCAAATATTCTAGCCCATTTTCTATTTCAATAATTCCTGAATATCCTAGAGGCCCATGTGGCCCATTCATGCAAGGCAAGAGGTGGGACAAATGTTTAGTCCCACATTGCTAGTTGAGTGGAAGTTGGACCAGCTTATAAGGTGAGCTCTTCTACCACTTGGTAAAAGGATGAGAAGGAGAAGGAGAGAGTTCCACACGCGCGCTCCTCCTCCTCCTCGCTCGCCACGCCACGCCTCGCCTCGCCTCGTCACGACGCGCGCGCGCGCCGCGGGTTGCGGGAATCTCGCCGAGCCGAGCTTTATTTTGCCACGCATGAATGGTATATCAACAATTTTGGAAAAGCCGATGCATCGGCTCTTTGAGATACATTGCTATCGGCTCCTGGAGCATCGACTTATACGAAGGTGAAACGTTTGCTTTAAATGGACGTTTAATACGAGTTAAATGTGCCTGCTCGTTTCATCTTCTGCACCGTCTGCCTTCTCCTCTGCGCCTATAAGAGAGAGAGGTCGCGCCTCCTCTCAGGTGAGCTGTTACACATCCAGAGCACTGCGCTACTTCCATCTTCCCCATCCCGTCTTGCGGCGTGCACCGCGAGCCGGGACAGTAGGCCTCCAAGACCCCGCTGCTTCGAGTCCTGTACGGGAGAAGGGCGATAAGGTTTTTGGGGAGCTATCCGCGACCATCGGCGTCGCCACGGACTCCCTCACAGATAGCGACGTCTTCCCGACGAGGACTTCTTCCCGACATCAGCACTCTTCCTCGACGACATGACCAATGACGGTTCCAACACCGGGCGGTTCTACTGCCATCGCTGCCGTGTACAACTTCTGTCTCAATCTTGTTCTGATTCTATCCAGAGTTTTATGTCTTGTAGTTTGTGTGGCTATATGCCTTATTTTGTATTCGCTATTTAACATGATTAGTATATTACCCATTATTCTAGTCATGTTTTATCTAGCGTTTATTATGGATAATTCGCTTGGTAAATTGCTCTATTTCTCAACAATAGTCAAATAAAAACATGGTTGCGTGTGACCGAAATCCATCTAATCTAGTGAACTCTGGCATGTCGTCCATTAGAGTATTTTTCATTATGTTTAATTTATAAAAAAAGATTAGATACACCATGACAAATATTTAAGTTAAGTTAAACAGATAAACAATACTAAGAAAATTATATGTGCAATCTGCTATGCTAGAGAAATCTAGCACACATATATATGGGCATGTTTTCGCATGGACCAGCAACAATTAAGGCAAGCAAAGGAGTTGAGCGTTCAAGTCGTCGATGCATGCATACACGTGGGATCAACTATCCAAATGGAGATACAACGTGTTATCCTTTTGTGGAGAAACTAGAATATCATCAAGGTTGGAATACGGTACAATCAACTTTGGCATGGGAGATGTTTCAAAAAAAAAACTTTGGCATGGGGGCATTTTTAGAATATTTATGGATAGTGGCGAAAACAGGAGATGTGAAAATTGCGTAACAACCATCTAATACCTCGCCAATCTCCCAACTAACTGAACAGATATTGGCGACTTTTCTTCAGAAACACCATGCTATGGATTCTCCCATGCTCTCTGCCTTCTGTCTCGACCGAGACAAGAATTCAGAATCACACAGCGATAGCTTGATGCCCACTTTCACAAGTCACGGGAAGCTCACACTGGTGCAGAAATGCTTATCAGTAGCATGGCGAAACTACCATCAATGGGACGGGCGTAGCCCAGGATTTAGGTATAGGCTGCCGAGCGATGACAATCACCGATGTAGTATACAAATCTCGAGACATCAAGTACACACTACAATAGCATATTAATAGCATAGTTGCATCACGATGATGACTACGTACTGGCCATGCCATGCCGCAGAGCTGTTCTTATACCTCCGATGCATGCAAGCGATGCTTCAAAGCATCTAGTATTGTATATCTGTTTATTTGCTTAATATTGTATGTTTGTTTATTAATTAATATGTAACATTACAGGATTATGTAATCTGCTAGTACTTCCTCCGTTTCAAAATATAAGATGTTTTAGTTTTATAAAGTTAACTAGCAGCGTGGCCCTCACAATTGCGAGGGTATCATTTTTAGTGTCCAATGCGATAATTGAATCAATTCAAATTTCATGAATATTCACTTTATTATATACAGAATAATATATAGATCCATAATCTATATATCTAACTTTACATTAGATAGATGTGAGAACTTTGTTATGGTAGATTGTGTTGTAATCTATTGATATTTTCTCTAACAATAATAGGTGTACTGAGAATATGTCCATTGGCATATTAATCGTAATCTAAGTTAAATATACAATATGAAGAATGCTTTAATAAGATCAAAATATAATATATTTTATTTTGCTTAATTCAGAAAAAAATATTCAAACTTTTTATGTCATAATAAAAAAAGGCACCTAGTCAATAGTCTAGTGTTCCAGTCTTCACTGGCTCATAATCTGCTAAGTTGTCGGAAGGTAGGGTAACCTTGGATCTACCTCTCTTGCGTAGGTTTAGGTATCTTTCTTATTATGACCTACACGGGGAGATGGTTTCATACCAATAAGTTCTGATTCTCCACTCTACTGAATGACCATGAAGGTTTAGTCGATGGATCCAATGTCTCTTATGCATTGCTTTTATGTTTTTCTCAACAGTTCATGAATGGTGGAGCAATTGGGCAACCTACATTTTGAGGCCCTGTTTGGGAAACAATATAGGAAATTTTAAAGTATATGATTCCTATAGGAAAAATTACTATGGCCCCGTTTGGAACAAAGGAATAGATATCTCAGATTCCTTTGAAATCCCTATGAATAACATATTCCATAGGAATTTTGGAGGAAAACAAATATGGGGACTCACCTAATGTTTTCAACTCATTGTGTCAGCAATTCCTTTGTTTTTTCTCCATGACATCCAAACGACATTTTGCATCTTTTCATGTGATTTTAGTTCCCACGCTTTTCTTATTCCTTCGTTTTAACTTCATGCATTTCAAAGAGAGCCTGAGTAGTTTTGTCCCTAGATTTGTTTGACATGTGATCTTAGTTAGGACACCAGGCCTCCTGAAATTATAGTTCTTATAAACCATAGATTTACTTTGTGGATATAGAACATGAATTCTTATGGATGACTTCTTCTAACCATTACGCCAGACCTATTCTTATTTACATTCAATTTTAATGAAATCAAATTTCTTATTTCATCTAATTTATTATTCTAGATCTTATATATTAAATACACTTGGACTCCTAGATCTTAGTACTAATTTTCATATAAATTGTTTTCAGCAATTCAAAATTTCAGCGGCTTTATCTGCAATTTTTATGGAACCAAAATACAAATTTTCTATCATTCTTATTTCGAAAATTACATGTAAAATATTCAGTGTCTTCTTTATTCTCTTAATAGGATGTTAGATATCGAGAATTTCTATTGATACACTTAATATTCAATAATTAAAAATGTTGTGACGCACGCCTTGCACACTATTTTCTAATGATATCTAAAACTTGGACTATATGACATTTTTGCAAAAACAAAATCAAACTATATGAATAGATCAACGTGCAAACACCGCCTAAGTAATTCCTGGTCTGACGCATGCCTTAATATTAGGTTTTCTAATCATAATCTCTTTTTTGGGGTTTTAGTCATAAGATTTCCACCGCACACTTCTTTTACATGCAAGCAAACTCTTTTGGAGCTCTATTCCAATCTATACGTAGTGCATGCTAATTTTTCTTTTCTTTCTTGGCTGAGTCCGTATAGAGAGAAAAAGCGTGCAACCCTCGTTCCATTGTATCCTGTTGCATGCAAACTGTTGGTATTATTTCTTATTATATTCGGTCCCTATGGCATACACGTTTTGGAGGTGTCTAACTCATACACGATATGGACTTGCCAGCGTAACATGACAACGGTTTACGTAACTCTTTAACTATTAAATCTTAACCATCAATGACAAATCCAACAGTCAATGTAATTTAGGTGACGTGGATCAACCTGGTGTCTCAAAAAACACCCTTATATTGCCTTTAGTAAATAATAGATAGATGTATCTAGACCTATTTTAGTATATAGGTTCGGAGAGATTTAGAGTAAATCTACACATTAAAAGGAGTCTAGATTCATTAGCTTTATAAAGGTAAAACATTTTATATTTTGAAATGAAGGGAGTACTTATAGGAGTATATGCAATCTGCTACGCGAGAGAAATCTAGCACATACTATATAAGTATTAGTATGGGCATATTTTTGCATGGACCAGCAACAATTAATTCAAGCAAAGGAGTTGGGCGTTAAGTCGATGCATAAATACACGTGGGCTGCCACGTTTCCAAAAGGAATAGATATAACGTGTTTTCCTTTTTCAGGGAAGTTGGAATATCATTAAGTTTGACGTGGGAGGGCATTTTCAGATGATTTAGATGGTGGTGAAATCACCAACAGTGGTGTGTTTGTACACGTCACTAATATGAAGCCATTGGTATATCATACTAGTAATTCCTATCATGGTAATATAGTGTGCTAATGTAGCTTACGCTTCCCCTAAAAAAAAGTGTGGCGTACGCTTTGGAGCCACAGCTCTTCAAAGATCTTTTTTTGTTAAATCTTGACAGTAAATTTAAGATCTAACCATCACGGATGATATGCATGTCTAACATATTGCAAATGGGATAAAATAGATGGCCCAAATTAGTTTGTCGGTACACCCAAAACCTCTTCAGTATTTAGTATGTTCTAATAATGTCCACTTAGCTAGTACTCTGAATAACATGAATAACATGCTGCGAAACGGTTGAGAAGTCGGCATGAATGGTGTCACTCTCATGCCAGATTGGAAAGTTGTTTGATCTAGATGTGTCATGAGCATATATGAAACATTAAAATTCCTATCATGATGTCGCTAGGAAAGACCGAGTCCAAAGAAACGCAGTATATTGAGATCGGGCCCGAGGCCAAGACAGTTGACACTTGCAGCGTTGGAGGTTTTTCTACAAATCCTTAGGAATTAGGAGTACAATGCTAATGGCATATTGCCGCCTACACCTTCTATAAAATGTCCCGCCCACCCTCACACTCCCCACCGGCTATACTCAGTCATCCTCACCACTGCATACACAGCAACAACACAAAACCCAACAACATGACCTTGTGGTCTCATCTCAAGCGCCTCAGGCTGCTATACTATTGTGCTGCCAACACCTTCATCCCGGCAATTGTCACCATCACAACACTCGCAGCCGCCGTCCTCATGCACCATACATCCCCAACTTCCACTTTGCGTTTGAACATTTCTGCATCCATGTTGGTGGACCAGCGGTTATCGACTCAATACAACATGGTCTCAATCTATCAAACAAGGATGTCGAGCCATCGAGGATGACGCTGCATCGGTTTGGAAACCAGTCGACCGCATCGGTGTGGTATCAGTTGGCATACATTGAGGCTAAAGGCAGACTGAAGGAAGGCAATAGGGTGTGGATGATCGGATTCGGTGCAGGGTATGAGTGCAGCACTGCGGGATGGGTGTGTATACGACCATCCTATGGTGCGGATGGTCCTTGGGCTAGCTGCATCCATCGTTACCCAGTGGACATGTCCAAAAAAAATTAAGGTATGAGGATTCATAGAATGCCATTTACTACTCCCAGAGGAAGAGTAGTATATTGAATCATTTATGCCTTGGGAACTTTTCTATCCAAACTAGCAGTGTGGCCCTCTCAAATGGGAGGACATCTTCTTAAATATCAAAAGCCACACCTGAATATATTCATAGTTACATGGGCATTCACACTATGCTATAGGGAATAAGACAGGTCAATAGTCCATGTAATTAAAATATATGGATGTTAGAACTTCATTATTCTGTTAATTGTGTCTGTAATCTGTTTACATTGTTTCTAACAATTTGCAAATGTACAAAGCATAATACCATTTTGACCGGACTCTTAACTTAAGTTAAATAGGCAATACAACCTTCTATCTATTATATACTAAAAGCAATATAAGGGTCTTTTTCGAGGCACCAGGTTGATCCACATCATCTGAAATAATTTTAATCATTAAATCTGTAATATAAAGTTAAGACCTAATATAAGATTAAAATATAGATGACGCCTTGCTAGTTTTAATAATATTGAAATTGTAGTAATTTTAACTTGCTCATTTCAGCGTGGAATATCCGAACTCTCCATCTCATGAAAATAAGACACACGCCATTTAAAGATGAAGTTCTCCAAAGTGGATTATCGAACTATATATATTGTTTCCTTAAATTGATTACAAAGTGACTATCAGCAGTTTAAAGATGACGCCCTCGCATTTGCGAGGGCCACCTTGCTAGTTTTAATAATATTAAAATTGTAGTAATTTTAACTTGCTCATTTCAGCGTGGACTATTCTAACTCTCCATCTCATGAAAATAAGACACACACCGGGTTGGCACAACTCCAATCTTCGCCGTTTTTTCTCACCATAATCATAGCACTAAGGTGTGCGCAAGCAAGGTAACCATGGATCAACCTCTCACGGGTAGTTTTACATATCTTTCTTATTAGGACCATGCAACTCAGCCACAAAGTTGTGATGCTTGAGACGGCATCGTGCCAACAAAGTCTGCTCCGTCACAATGCTGGTGTGATCATGAAAGTTTACTCCATGGATCCAATATCAAGTGGTATCCCACCAAAATCTCATTTCTAGTTCTTTATAAAATTAATACTATTACAAAAATCAAATTTACACTAGAAATCTCAAAATAAACTAAAAATAGGACTTAGGTAGGATCCCGACACCCAGACGAGATTGAGATGCGGCTTGCAGAGGCAATTCAAGTTAGACAAACGTACCCCCACGGTTTGCAACGGAATCTTCTTTATTATCGTCATCCTGAAAGAATTCTTATAATTAAAAAATTACTGGAACTGTACTGTCTTTTGAAGAAGGAAGTGACTGAAGGTGTCAGCCGTGGATCTCTATCATTTTGTATGTTCTGTGTCCATGGCTTTGTAGGGTGCCTGACAAAAAAACAGATGACCTCGTGCCGAACAGTGGTTCTGGACTGAAGCTAGTATTTTTCGGTAGCCGTATATTTGGAGTCGTTCCCCAAAACTTTCTGAAAACAATCTGTTTGAATGTATGTACACGAATTCAGATGTACTGCAAACAATCTGCCTAAATCACACGCCGGCAGGGCTACCGTCTTTCCTCGGGTCGCTCACCGCCGTCAGCATCCCATGAAACACGTTCTCGCCACCACCGCCGCCACCGGAGACCGGTTGCAGCAAGTCTTGCACAATCATCTGGCACACGGCCCCTGATCCCGTCCCCTCCAGCACGTGCCCTCGGCTTCTCAAAAACTCCCTTGCCTCGGCGCTAAGCTTGATGACCTCGCCGTCGGTCACCGTCTCGTCCTCGTACTTCACCATGTTCGGCACTAACTTGTGGTACACCCTTGCGCTCCGCACGGCAGCGAAGGGGCTCATGCCCACCACAAAGTGGTTCAGGAACACTTGTGTCACGGCGGCAATGATGTTGGTGCCACCGCTCCCACCCAGCACACCGGCAAGCTGTCCGCCCTTGAGGATGATGGTCGGTGTCATGGAGGAGAGGGGTCGTTTCCCCGGGGCGATGAAGTTGGCCGGCGCAGGAGGGAGGTGGTCGGGGGTCTGCTCAGGCACAGAGAAGTCGTCCATCTCGTTGTTGAGCACGATGCCAGTGGACGGCGACAGCACGTGCGCGCCGAAGAAGCTATTCACCGTCGTCGTCATCGCCACCGCGTTCCGGTCGCTGTCCACCACGCAAAGGTGGCTCGTCCCGTTGTCGCGCAGCTGGCTCCATCTGAAAATTAGTCAGGGAAAATGCATGCTTAATAGTACAGAAATTACCGTAACATTCCTTAGTTAATTACTGCTTACTTTGGGAGATAGTAGTCGGATGGGAAGGTGGTGTTGTCAGCAATCCTCTGGCGGATCCTGTCGGCATACGCCGATGAGAGCATCTCAGAGACGTTGCCGGCGACATTAACGAAGCTAGGGTCGCCGAGGTCCATCCGGGCGGCCAGCATGTGCTTCACCGCCTCGATCAGCCGGTGCACGCCAAGAAACCCCTTCAGAAACTCGGTCGACTTGTACCCACCCAAGATGTTCAGCACCTACGTACACAAAATCGAAACAAAATTTATTCAGCAATCGAAACATAAAAGCACTAGATAATCAATCCATAAACATCATTAAAGCAATGTATAATTGAATGATCGTTCCATGGACAACTTAGGAAAAGTACCTATGTGATGTCGTCGCAATGGTTATCTAGCTTTGATTTTGAATTGAACAAAAAAGAAAGATGAATGTGAAAAATAGCAAAGGAAGTTGTGACGGCTAGATTTTAGACTTTTATTATAGGAATTCAAATGAACCAAACAATTTTTAACAAATTTTAAGTATGACACAGGCCTTCAAAATTAAGGAGATTTTATCGAAATTGCAAGCAGTGAACATACCAGTGCTATGCCGACGGTGCCGCTGGACGGCGGTGGCATGCCGAGGAACGTGAACCCCATTGCATCGGCCTCCATGGCCGGGCTCACCGCCACCTTGTACCCTCTCATATCATCTGCCGTCACCACCCCACCAGCCCTTCTAACATCCTCCACCAGCTTATCTCCAATGTGGCCACCATAGAACGCGGCTGTGCCTTCCTCTGCCATGGCCTCGAGTGCGTCGGCGAGTGCCGGGTTGCGGCAGATCTCGCCGGTGGTGAGGAGCTTGCCGCCGGGAGCAAACAAGCCGCGCAGACCAGGATCGGCGAGCACGTCGGCCTCTATTTCCTTGAGCGCGTTGCCGACGTAGGAGACAATGGTGTAGCCGTCGCGGGCGAGCTGGATTGCCGGAGCGAAGAGGGACTTCCACGGGAGCCGGCCGTAGCGCGACCACGCGGCGTGGAGGCCGGCGAGCTCCCCCGGCACGCCCATGGCCAGTGCGCCCTTGTACTTCGTCGTTGGGTCAGCCTCATACATGTTCTGGCATATCACAAATTGTAGAAACACGGCAAAACCATGTAAGCTAAAAAAACATTGTAGAGAACCATGAACAGAGACATGAGACCATGACTCTGAACATCGACTTAGATATTTTAAGAAAGAAGAAAAACAGTTACCGAGCACAATCAAAATACTTCCTCCGATTCAAATTAGTGGACTCAGATTTGCCTAGACCCGGATGTATCGAATTCATAAAATAATAAAATAAATAGATTTTAAAATTTTAAATAAGGAACAAATTATGTATACATCTAAACAACCTTTTCTTTAATCTAAGCAACCCTTTCGTAAATTCAACCAAACCTTTAATAAATTCAAGCAAACCTTAGCCTAGAACATGATTAGATACATATGACTCTAGACAAATCTGGGTCCATCATAGAAAGTAGTAAATCATGTGCAATTACTCCATCAAATACAAATTAATATGAGACTCGTGCGCACGATCAACACATGGAGGGGAAAAGGAGATGGTCCCTCGATGCCACGAGTGGTGGACTAATAACAATAATACAATATTCTCTAATCATAAACTAATTAGCAACTACCACATGCTTAGAGCAACTCTAACCGATCCCCTTTTCCGGCTTAGAGGACTTTACGGCAGCTAACGGCCAAAGCCGTATCTAACCGAAACCCTAAAATCTGTTAGAGGACTATAAATAGAATTTGGTGGACTAAAACCTCACCCTCCCCTCCCAAATATAGCGGCCGCCGAGCCGAGGACTAAAAATCCCTACCACCCACCGCTTCCGCTCCGGCCGCCACAGAATCCACCGCCACCACCGCTTCCGCGCCGGATATTGCCAGACCTTCCCGCTGCCGTTCCCAACTCCCATCCGCTGCGCTAGCCGAGGTCGCGGCTGCTCGACGGGCCGTTCTGGTGACCTCCCGCTACCATGGCGCCCGACAGCGGGAGTAGGGGACGTGGGTGGCCGAGATCACCGACCGGAACACCGGTCGGCGCATCTGGCTCGGGTCCTTCCAGAGCGCCGCGCGGGCGGCATGGAGGCATGATATCGAGAATGTCGGCCTCCACGTCGACGAGTGTGGCCCGCTCAACGGCGGCCTCCCCGACTGTGTGGGTTCAAATTAGTCCATGTTTAGTTAAATTTATGTAATGTTTTAGTTTTAGCTATGAACTATGTATGAAATCTTTCGAAAAATGTGGAATTCGGTGCAAATTCAATTTAAAATATATTACAGTCCTCTAAATTAAGGGGGATCGAATCTGGCGGCCACCGTCTAGGGGACTTAAAATTTTAAGTCTATCATTTTCTCTGGCCAAAAGTCCTCTAAAATAAAAAGAATCGGTTAGAGTTGCTCTTAGACTTCTACATCCGCTCCATAATAGCGGTTGCAGGTTTATTTAGATAGGCATGTATCTCGATACGTTTAAGTGTGTAGATATATCACGAATTTATACAAACGTGCGCAACGGTTAATATGGAACCATATCTATTAGTACTTTTTTTAATTTTCTCGTCGGAGGATTTTAAGCCGGAAAGTGAGATGATGAAAATTAGTACTCCCTTTAATCCATATTAGTTATCCATATCAGTTGACTCAAATTTATCTAGATACGGATATATCTAACACTAGAACGGATATATCTAACACTAGAACTTGTGTATCTAGATAAATCTAATACAACTAACATGGGTGCGGAGGGAGTAGCTTATGTCAACTCTATAGACCAACCACACTAATGCTATTGGAAAATACAAGCTAATAATTTAGCCTTGGATGGATATTGGAGTAGAAGGCTAGGATTCATCGCGTGCGTACGTACTGATTAATGAAATAATTTTGTTGTTGTTCTTTGCTTTCACATAACCATCAGCAACTGTTGTTGGCAGCTCATTCGTCCAACTATAAGACCGGGTATTTCTTCCTTTCCTCCTGCTAAAAATCCAAAACCAAAATGACATACTACTCGAAAGCATGTGGGCCCCACCAGACGGTGACCATTTCTAAGAGCACGTAGGGCCCACCAGACGGTGACCATTCCCAGCCGCTGGCCGAGCATATGGCCCACGCGTCATATTCCGGCATGACTGGCTATACAGTCTACAAGGTAGGTAAACGTACCGGCGTTGCCGCTGCCGGCGCGGTCTCCCGGGCGTCGAAGGCGACGGCCTCGCCGGAGCTCGCGTCCCTGACGACGATGAACGCGCCGCCGCCGATCCCGCTCGACATGGGGTGCACCACGCCGAGGCAGAGCGCCGCCGCCACGGCCGCGTCCACCGCGTGCCCGCCCGCCCGCAGCGCCGCGGCGCCCACCTCCGAGCACCGCCCGTCGTCCGCCGCCACCGCGCCGGCGCCGGACTCCACCTCGTGCGAGCTCAGCCGCGCGCCTCCCGCCCCGCTGCGGCTCCGGTCGGCGCCAGAGCCGGTGGTCAGGAGCAGCAGGACGCCGGCCAGGGCGAGCAGCGCCACGGCGATGGCCAGAGCGGCGCCCGGGCGGCGCATGCGCCGACGCGACGGAGAGATCGACGCCATGCCGTCCTCGGGGAGGAGAGGGCTCTGCAGGGCGCCGCGCGGCGAGGCCATGGCCGGAGACGGATTCCGTGGAGGGACGGACGGACGGACAAACGGTGGTGGAGAAGCGGAGGATTCTTTGGATGGGTGAGAGCTGACAATGGGCTCTGCTTTGTCGTCGGCTTCAGATATTTAATAGTGGTGCCAACTGCCAAAACAACTCTGTGTTCTGTAGCTATTTTTATGGAGCCAGCGTACCCCCGATCCCCCCTCCCCCTCCCCCGCCTTCCGCACCGTCTGATCAAGGCGACCGTGTCTATCTGATCGTCCTCGTCCGTCCCCCGCCCATAGGAAAACATCTTTCATAACTCGACACGCGCACGTCACCCCCCAAGCGACGCCCCTTGCAGGTCATTCCACCGTTCATCGCTAAGAGCTCCGGCGAGGCTCTCATCGAAACACAACACCGTCGTCGGCATCTCATCGCAGCACCCGAACCTAGCAAGCTCGATGTCCGGTCACATCAAGTGTGGTGGCCGGTGGCAGCAACCATCGTTGCTGGTGGTAGCAAGCGTCATCGCTGGTCCCAGCAAAACCGAGGTCGCTTGTGGTAGCAAGGGCCAGGGGCGGTGGCAGCAACCGTCGTCGC
Organism: Avena longiglumis; assembly: GCA_030063025.1. Classification (NCBI taxonomy): domain Eukaryota; kingdom Viridiplantae; phylum Streptophyta; class Magnoliopsida; order Poales; family Poaceae; genus Avena; species Avena longiglumis. The sequence continues at coordinate 588,741,644 of CP125973.1, read as the reverse complement.
CGGTGGTAGCAAGTGTGGTGGGCGTTGGCAGCAAACCACGGTCGCTGGTGGTAGCAAGCACGATGGTCGGTCGCAGCAGCCACCATTGTCGGTTGCAGCAGCCACCATTGTCGGTTGCAGCAAACTGCAGTCGCTGGTGGTAGCAAGCGCCGTCACCGGTGGCAGCAACCATCGTGGCCGGTAGCCTACCCTTGTAGCACGGACGAACCACTTATGTAGCGGCAGTTGGCGAAGTTTGTAGCAGCGGCAGGTGGCGTTTGCAACAAGCACCGATGCAGGTGTGTGTGGTGGCTAAGGATTTGGAAGTCGCGGGTGGAAGGGGAAGGTAAGAGGATATGGGAGATTTGAGAGGTACGGCGGCCACGCGGTAGCGTCGTGGTGGCGGGAGAGAAACGGCGATGTGGCAGTGGGAGATCCTCGTTTGCACCAACAGTAGGAAGGGGAGGTGCAGGCATCGGCACTAATCTACCGGAGAGAAGAAACTGCCTGAAGGAAGAAGAATGAGAGAAGGGATAAGGTTGGAGGTGGGCCCCGCTAGGAAGAAAGGCCTTGGGCGCTCGCAATGAGGAGGATGCGACGCTCACGATCATCCTTGTTCAATTGCTCAGGTCACAAGGATGGATGTGTCTTTCTATGTCCCAAAATGGAGTCATGTGTAGACTTGTTTGGGACCCCAGTGATCTATATATTTTGTTTTAAAAAAATATTTGTCTAGAAATAAGTGATAAACGTGTTTAGATACATGTGAATATAGACAAATCTAAATCAGGTACTCCCTCCATTTCAAAAGACATGTCATAAACTTGTCAAAAATTGGATATATCTATATACTACCTCCATCCCAAGGCTTAAGGCCTATAATTTTTTTTTAAAATCAAGCCATATAAAATTTGACCAAAATTTTAGAAAAAACTATGAAGAACTAGATATCATGTGAAAATGTGTTTCATGATATATGAAAATATATGGATTACATATTATAAATATTAATATTTTTCTCTAAAAACTTGGTCAAACTTTAGGTAGTTTGACTTTTGAAGAAGTTATATGTCTTAAGCCTTGGGACAGATTTAGTACTAAATAGTGTCTAGATTTATCTAAATTTAATAAATCTATGACATCTATTGTAGACAGATAGAGTATTTTCGACCAAAGAGACTATATATTCTCTCCGATCCAAATTAATATTCTGAAATTTACGTAGATTCGAATGTATCTAGACATGTTTTAATGCTAGATACATCTAAATATAAAACACTAATTTAGATCGAAGAGAGTACTAAATAGTGGATCGGAGGAAGTACGATAAAGTCTGTTAAGATGTTATCACGTGGTCGTGGTGCCAAACTTTGTCCAACCACGATGATATGAAAAATGGTCGTTGCTTGTGGCGGTCCGGTTGCAAATCAGACGGAACGGCCTAGATAGCTTGTAGCGGTAGAAGTATTTTCTTGCACGCTTCACGTCAGGGTTACGTTTCCAACAAATGATCTAGTGTTGGAAAAACTTTGCATAATAAAGTATATAAAGCCAGGTGTCCAACTGTGTGTTATGCAGTTGCATGCGTCAGACCAGTTCAGTTCGTTACAAATTGGCACCGGGTCAGACCCATGTACCTGGCGGCAAAGCTGTCTAGGTGCGTCATGCATATGGATGACTGCGTCTTGCATCGGGCAGCTTGATGTAGTGTACGTAGACACAAATTCAGCTGAGTAGTAGCGGTACCGCTAAGAGCATGACTAACGGGCTTATAGCTCCTATGCGACGTCTTTACATAGAATTGGAAGGAAAGCGACATCGTTAAAGAATACTTTCGCGTCACGACGGTTATGAGGCATTAATATCCTTGGTCACACGGGTCTTAAAAGCGGTCGTAGACACATTTAACTTTGTTCCAATATTAGGTTAAGCCAAACCGGTTGGTTGGGACAGCCGATCAAACCAACCGCTTCCGACCGAGCCAGCGTAACACTGATTGTAGCTTCGACGGCGGGCGGACCTCCCATCGTTCTCGGCACCGGCGTGGCACGGCAATTAATTTAGGCGGCGCGCTTGCCGTTCGACGACGAAGGTGGTGAGTGCCATTTGAAAGCTAATTTCTCTCCCATTCTTCTCAATTCGATATCTGGCGTGCCCATTGATGCTAGATTGTGGAGGCGAGGGTGTCTTTGAGCAGGCGAGGAGCGATATGGAGCATGGAGGGGACTTCTAATCGGTATATCCGTATCTGCACTTAATTTCTCTAAGGTTGAGCTCTCTGTTCGCTTCCGCTAGCTCACGGTGCCCAAAAAGCAGGGAGGCGATGTTGCGCGCCAAACCTTCGAATTTCGCATCAATTTCTTTCCCTCTAGGGCTGTTTTAGTTGATGGCAGCACGCAGATCATTGAGAGAGACACGATTGTTAAATGGGAGGTGGAATTAGAACATGTTGATCCCCAAGAGCTAATAAACATGGTAGAGGAGGCAGTAAGGAAAATGGTGGAAAAAATTGGGGATAGTGTGGTTTGGGGGCCAGAGCAAGAAGTTTCTTTGTTACGATTTGATGATTGCAAATGTGACTATGTTAGGGTTGAGACAGGGGAACATATAGTTGATGAAATCGATGAGCGAAACGGTTGGACAAGCAAAACTGTTCTGTTTTTAGCAGAGCTCATTGATCTGAAACCTGATTCGAGGGTTGGATATGTGGCCTCGAAGCTGGCTGCTCAGATGGTCGAGGATGATTGGGCTGCACAAAGGCAAGTAATGCCTATACTTACTGAGTTGGAAGTGTTAACAGTGGAGGATGATGATGCTAATGCACAAGGGGAGGCTGCAGATGGTAATGCACAAAGGATTGTAACTGTTGATTGGAATTCTGTTGATATACATGACCGGACTGATTTGGTCATTGCACCAATAGATGACATTGAAATGGCAAAGCTTTTTGACATTCCTATAGATGACGGAGACAAGGAGAAGAACAGGGATGAAGCTGCAAATGATGGTGACAACCATTTAAGAGATGAAGAGGCAGATATAGATCTAGAGTTGTTGGAAAATGCTGCAGTTCATGTAGATGATGCACATGATGATGAGATAGTAACAGTTTATGACAAAGAGAACCCAGTTATTGAAGTTGGGAGATTGTTTCCAAGCATGGATGAATTCAGGATGTGTTTCGGGACATATGCAGTCAAACGTGAGTTTGCTACCAAGACTATGTGGACTGATAAAAAGAAATTCTATGCAAAATGCATAGGTTATTATGGTGGTGCCAAGCCTTGCAAGTGGTATATATCTGCTAGACGCCAACCTGATGGAAGGACAATAAGAGTGAATCAAATTCCAAAACCTCATACTTGCATTACAAGTTCTCAAACAGTTACAAAGATGACATCACAATTATGGGTTGCAGAAAAGATCAAGCCCATTTTAGCCACAACACCAAACAACCGCAAAGAGGCGAAAATAGACTTGGAAAAGCGATTACCCCATTAAGCTGAATTATACTACGATGTGGAAGGCAAAGCAAAGGGCAATGAAAGAGCTATATGGTGATTGGGCAAATACCTTTCGAATGCTTTATAACTTCAAAGCAGTAGAGAAGAGGTCACTTGACGGTGTTGTGGAGATAGAATCTTGAGGTAACGGTGATGGGAAAGTCTTCTTCTCTAAATTCTTCATGGCTTTAAAGCCTTGCATCGATGGCTTCAAAGCAGGTTGTCATCCATATTTGAGTATAGACTCATCTTTCTTGTTGGAAAGTGGAATGGTCAACTAGCGCATGCAATGCTTTAGATGGACACAATGGATGTTCCTGTAGCTATTGGCATGTTTGATGCGAGAGGCATCATGGACATGGTTCATGATGCGGTTGAAAAGATGCATAGGGACGATCTCTCCATTGGCGGTGCACAGATGCATGTAAAGGTTTAGAAAATGCAGTGAAGATTGTTTTCCCTCATCTTGAGCGGAGAGTGCTTGACCATATGTGGATGAATTTGATCAAAAATCGGAGGAGATGATTTTGGACGCATGTGGCAATGACAAGATCTTACACCAGTGAGACACATTCATATCACCTTGAGAAGATTAAGGCGGCATGCTCGAGGAGGATAGGGTCAAGTTTTGTACATGGTTGAAACCTACCATTCTCTTTTATGGTACAGGTCTGGTTTTAACACGCCATCAAATGTGATCATATCAACAATAATTTGGCGAGAAAGTTTCAACAACAAAGTGAAGGAGTTAAAAGACTTGCTGTCCATGACATGGTTGACGGATCAGGATCATGATCATGAGGTTGTGGGAATTGAGAAGAAGGCTTGGTGATGTTCTTCAAGGAGATAAGCTTCTGATGTTGTCCACGGTGGTCAGTGAGGTAAATCTTGCACATTTGCGTGTTGAGAAATCCTCATTGTGGGGTCTTTGAAGTCGAGATACAAAAGGCTGGCGGGAGGCATGTTGTTGACACTCAATTGCATGAATGCACATGCCTTGAGTGGCAACACACTGGGAAGCCTTGTGAGCATGCCATACTTTTCTTGGCCTCCAAACACAAGCTAAATATGCACCCATATTTGCATGAGTATTATTCGGTAGCAAAATTCAAGGCTGCATATGGAACACCAATTCCAGCACTTAAAGATCAGTCTCGGTGGCTGAAGTGGACATTCAGTTCTCCTTGTGTCCTCCTTTGATGAAAAGAAAATTTGGCAGCCCAAGTAGTAGATTCAAGGCTTGGTTTGAGAAAGGTGGGAGCGACAAGAAGGAAAGAAAGATGAAAAGAAAGATGCCAAGCCAAAAAGGGCCCAAAAGGTAACAAGAATAGATGCAAACTCTGTGAAGAACTTGGACCTCGAGCTGGCTCTACCAAGTGCAGATACACCTTTGAAAAGCCAAAGTATGTTCATCCAAAATCTATCCCATTTCTTGTTGATGATTTTCTCCCCACTAACTTGCTTGTTTTCGGGAGGCGTGGAGAAAAAGGCCCACCTCTTGTTGTTGTGAATCTTGGCCGATGAAAAGGGCAAGAATCAATGGCCAAAGAAAGAAGAGAACTAACGGATCATGTTTGGTCTTTCGAGGTGCAATCTGAACTTGTTTTGGAGGATGATGTACCTGTTGAGGCTTTAGGGCACACCGTTTCGATTTGGAAGCTCTGGTGCAAAATGAGGGGCAAAATGAGCACATTGTTGAGGCTCTGGTGCAAAATGAGCCTGTTGTTGAGGCTCGGTGCAAAATGAGCTGTTGTTGAGGCTGGTGCAAGCCGACCAAGTTGTTGAGGCTCTGGTGCAAAGTGACCATGTTGTTGAGGCTCGGTGCAAAGTGACCATGTTGATGAGGCTGGATCATGATCATGAGGTTGTTGAGGAGGTGCAGGAGGTGAAGGAGACTCTTGGACGTCTGTGGGGAGGCGGATGGTAATGGTAAGAAAAGAAGAGCATAAACCTATTGTGTGGTGTGAAACTTGTGAAGGAGAAGAAAAGCGAGGGGTAAGAAGAGCCAAAAGAAATATACATTTGTTATTGTAAACATTTGTTATTGTTGTAAACATTTGACACTTGTTGTTGTAATAATTTGGCACTTGTTGTTGTAAACATTTGTTATTATAATAATTTGTCACTTGTTGATAATTTGGACAAAATTCAAATATGATGGTAAATTTGAATTTCAACATATGTAGCTATGTCACTTTTCTATGTTTGTATGAGCTTCCAACGTTTTCTCATATGTACAATACAACTCATCCTCACCCTGATCCCTTTTGTGAAGTACAACTCACCCTCACCCAAAATGGGGTAGAAATGGGCTCCAAAGCTAGGGTAAACCACTCCATTTCTAAGCAAGTTTTTCGACCATTTCTAAAACCAAGTTAGATATTTTCCTCGAACTATGTCACATAACATGACACCATGCGAAGGTTTTGTATTTTTTTGATTTTTTTGAATTAGTTATGCACATTTGAATGTCTGGTCAAACTTGAAGGGTTTTCATAAATATTCTTAGCTAGGGGCTGAGGCTCGCAAAACTAGCATTGGATCTCTGATGAAATAGCATGTTGTGAACCTAAAATTATTTTTACAAAAATCATCGATGGAATCATGTACACGTAGTTCATATCTTACCCACTTCCAACCGATTAATGAGATTTGTATTTTTCACGGTGATGGAATAAAAGGTTTGAGATACTCAGGTTGGGAAATTGTACATTATAGGTGGTCTAGTATTTTTGAAAATAGGATGTTACCATTTTGAAACTTCAATTTGGTGGTTGCTTCACAAATCCCCCTCTTTCTAAGACTCGAAAATAGAAAATGATTTTTCGTAAATGAAAAGGAAAACTTTGTGCTACAACATTGTTAGTCATCCCATTATAGACATGCATGCCAAATATGGGCACATTATCACAAACTATGCCTTGATTCTAGCCATATCATTGGTCATTTGACCCGAAAGCCAGAAAACCTCGGAGGAGATAGGTCATTTTGTGAAGGGTTTTTTGAAATATGATCAATAGACCAAGTTTGATATTTTTACTCACAACTATGTGACATAACATGACACCATGCGAAGGTTTTGTATTTTTTTGATTTTTTTTGAATTAGTTATGCACATGTGAATGTTTGGTCAAACTTGTGAAACCCGTTATTTGCATCCTAAACCCCGCTAACCCTAAGGCTGAATGAGGACCGTAGATCTAACCCTAAGCGACATCGTGGCCGTCCGGGCGTCTTCTAGAAGGATTCCGCGGTGGTTGGGCGATCCGTGGAAAGGCTTGTTCAACTGATTGGTTGGCGTCTCTTAGAAGGTTTTCGTGGCTAGCTCTTGGCGATCCGTGGGATGGATGATTACGAATCGATTGGCTTCATCGTTTTACGTGCAATAGCGTGGCATGCGAGGCTTGGCGGGCGGGCTGCACCATGCGGGCATGCTGCTGCCTAGCGTCTGATCTAGCTATTTCGTCCAACAGCGCTGCAGCGTATTTACTCCCTCCGTCGCATTAAATAAGTTTACGTGTAACAACTTTCTCCAGTCAAACTTACTCCCCTCAGGTTCATTGTAATAAATGAGACTTTGCATGATACCACATCTATGTTATTTTGCACTATGTAGTAGTAACTTAGACTAGTAACATATGCATGATACCACATCTATGTTTATTGCTTGTGGGCAACCCATAAGCTTGTAGGTCACCCTTAAGGAAAATCTTCTAAAGTAAACCTCCACTATGTATATGGATAGCCATATGGACTACTTTTTGGCTTGTGGATAGCCTTATGGACTACATAGTGGATGCTTAAGTGCATTGGAAAGGTAGAAGTACATTTTTCGTGGACAAATTTTGAAGCCAAACATACACTTATTTGTGGACAGAGGGAGTATGCATGTCACTATGACCAGCAGAAAAAATATGAAAATCAAAAATATGTAATAAATATAACGTACAGCGTTGGCACACTCGAGACCGTTGGACCGAGCGTGGCAATGCGAAATGGCTGCACCATGCATGCAAAGCATGCAGGTCGGGGCGGTGCGGGGTTCTGATCGTCGCATCCTAGCTATTTTTTCTCTCTCTTTCGCATTGATCACGCCCGCTTCTCACACGCAGCGCACGCGTCTCGTCTCGGCGTCTGGGCGGGCTGCACCATGCATGCAGCAGCTGCCCCTAGCGTCGCAGTCTAGCTATTTTGCGTGCAACAGCGCTGCCCCATTAAATAAGTGTACGTCGAACAACTTTCTTCAGTCAAATTTACTTCCATCTGGTTCATGCGCCATACAAAAAGTCAATATTACTCCCACCGATTTTTCTTGCGTGTGTAAAAACGAACGAGTACCTTGGTACTAGATTCCTGCATTTATTACCGAAGTAAATCAAGGCCAAATTATATTTTCCCTTTTATTTTTCACTGCCAATGAACAACTACCTTGGACGTTTTTTTCTCTCTTTCGCATTAATGCACATGCATGCATGCAGGGGCGGGGGCGTCGCATCCTAGCTATTTTTCTCTCTCTTTCGCATTGATCACGCTGCTGCCCGTTTCCGTCTCTTTCGCATTGATCATGCATGCGGCAACGCTTGCACGCGTCTCGTCTCGGCGTCTGCGCCAACGCGACGCTGGATTCCCACGCCGCCCTTCACGCTCCGTCCTCAATAAATAGGCAAAACGCCTTTGCCTCCTCATCTCATCTTGCCCCTCATCTCTTCAACCTCGAGACTGTAACTTTGCCTCCTCCCATCCGCCCCCCAAACACTCCGACCATGGCGACCTCCCCCTTCCGCCTCCCTTCCGACACCGAACTAAGCGACGAGGACAACCACCCGGACCACAAGCAGTGGTGGGAGCAGCGGGCGCCCACGCGCCCCAAGCGTGGCAAGAAGGAGAAGTCCCGCCTGCCTCTGGGGAGACCAGGCCCCATCGTCCAACCCGTCCCCAACCTCCCGGCGTGGCGACCTCCCTCCAAAGCCTCTTGGGCTAAGGCGGCGAAGGAGGAGGCAAGGCGAGGCTGCCATCGCCAGTGGGAGGAGAAGGGCGCCCAGCTCCTTGAAGAAAAGGCGCAGCAGGAGGAGAACAGCAGGAGGCCAATGGCCGGGCCTTCCGGAGAAGCAACGGAGCGGACCAGCGGGAGAGGTCGGCGTGGAATGCGGCTGCACCGGCACCGCCTCCACCGCCGATGGAGTAGGGGGTGAGGGTTTAGGCGGGGCGCCTATTCCGCCCCTTCTATATTAGTGTACCTTTTTATTTTTATTGTAATTTTATCTATCCCCCTATCTAATATAAGGAATTTTATCATGTTTTATTGTAATATTATTGCCTATTCCATACCATGTTTAATTGTAATCTGTGTTTTATTGTATTGCAATTTGTCAAGACACCCAAAACAACAAGTGTATAAAACAAAAGACACAAAAACAAGTTCATATAATACTCGTGCAATATTTATATATTTACAAGTGTATAAAACAAAAGACACAAAACAAGTTCGTATAATACTGTGCAATATTTATATATTTACAAGTGTATAAAACAAAAGACACAAAAACAAGTTCATATAATACTCGTGCAATATTTATATATTTACAAGTGTATAAAACAAAAGACACAAAAACAAGTTCATACAACACATGGTTCATTTTCAAATAAGACATTTACATATTTACATAAGTTAAAGGGCGTCCAAGTTATGTTAGTTAAATGGATGTCCTTGGACTTCATTTATATATTTACTTTTGCAAAAAAAAGATTGCAACCTGAGCACAGTATCTGCAGATTCACGTTCCTATTTAGATTGTAACGTGAGTACCATTTTTTGCCCAATCAACATATAGTTACTATTGGGCTGGATACGTCCATTTTGGCATGGCTAAGTTATATTTGGGCTGGCCTTTTCAATCCTCGTCAATTGTTTTTACTTTTCAACCCTCCCCCTCACACTGCAGGCGCACACCTTGATAAAAGGAACACTGAAGAAATCAAGAAACACTGATTTCAAAAGCAGCTCAAAATTAGCCCAAATTTGTGTTGCATTTTATTCAAGCCAAAGACATAGACCATTACATCCATTACAAAGCATCACTTTCGAACACTTGGCTTTGTCTAATGACTAACGATGAGGAGATAAACTAATCCGAGAGAAATTACATAAAATAAAAAACCGCCATCGATTGTCCCTTCTTCAATTCGATGATTTGCCTTAGCTGCTTGTTCATCTTCTTTAGCTCGGCCTTCACTTCCGCATCCACCGTAGTACCAGTGGAAATGGGGTTGCCACATCGAGATTGCTCCACCACGGGTTTTCGAGCTCCGGGATGCTACCTCCACCCCAATTCGCTCAATGTACTCATCAAGCCACTCAAAATGCCCATATTTTGGCAGTTCAAATCGCAGATGAACCCTAAATCCCAAATTCGATGAAATGCATGAAATTTCGAAGAAAAGCGAGAAATTGGCGCTCGAACACTCAGATCTCACCTTTCCGGCTCGGGCTTGCTCTCACACTTCACAAATTCCGACCAATGTTGTCATTCTTGTCGGTGGATGAGACAAGCCGCTTGTAAGCGCGATGCACGGGGCAATCGGGCACCTCCTCATCGGCACCGCACCATACCGAGGCCATGAGCGGTGGGAGGCGAGCTCGACATCCCTCGTCGGCGTTGCCGCACTTGCTCGCCGGAGAAAAGCGAAGGGATGAGATCTGGAGCGGTGGTGGGAGTGCTCGGTGCGAGACGGATCGGGGCCAACGGCTCTCTTCAACCACAGGGTGGGTCCCACGATATGAAGTGGACATCAGGTGAGTTCCGCCGTGACGTGGAGAGGTTGTGGGTCCTACTGTGCTCAGCTGATTCGAATTCGTTGACGGTCTCGTGGGGTTAAGTGGAAGTGTCGCACGGGAGCTATTTGCCGCTTCAGAAGTGTCGCGTGCGAGCTATTCTTTTCAACGATGTCGTGTTCCTTCCAATTCTATGTAAAGACGTCGCATAGGAGCTATAAGCCCATGACTAACACACCTATAAATGTCCGACTTGTAAAAGGCGAGTACAGGTTCTTGTACTCATGATTTTCACGTTTAAATGTTCTGTTTTATAGGTTGCAAGTAAGGGCGTTGATATGTGCCAAAGCACTCCGGACCCGTAAAAAAGGGATTTAGACAGATTTCCATGCACAAAAGTAATATGCAGAAATATGCAAACATTTGACGCATAGTTCATAGTTTTACATTAACTCAACAAAGTAGTTCACAGCAAATTCAGTTCAAGGGAGAATCATGGAACGGAGAATCATGAATGTGAGTTATCACCATGCTCAACCGAGGCACCTCTGGTTCCACTTAAACGAGCTAGCCTTCTTCTCTCCGTGATCTCCGCAGTGGTCTCTTTCCACCACTCCAATTGTTGCTCATCCATGTCCTTGGTGGGCATCATCATTATCTCTCTCTCTCTCTCTCTCTCTCTCTCTCTCCGGCCAAGAGATCCTTTGTTGCCTTGGCTTTCTTCACATTGAGCTTCATCTCCACCAACTCGACCTTGCGCATTGGACTCGGAGTACAAATTGACATACCTTTGTGGCATCTCTCCTCGCGCCGCGTGCGGGCGGCGAGGAAGACGATCTGGGAGAGTGATGGCGGAGGGCGCTGCGGTGGGCCAGTCTCTTCTGCTTCGTCCCCGGCCCGGCCGATGTCGATTTTTGGCGTGGCGCCCTATTCGTCTTCGTCTTCGGGGCTGGCGTAGGGGCAGGGGCAGCCACGGGGCGGGGGACGGCGCAGGGGCAGTCGGGCCAGCTCCTGGTTGCGGGACAAGTTGTGTTCTGTCCGCTTCCTCTTCTTCACGCTGGTGGCGACGACCATTTTCTCCACGTCGGCGTTCATCGGAAGCCCTCCCGCGGCCCTTAGAGATACGGTCAACGCGGGTGAGGGAGGCTGCTGCGGATTGCCTCCAGAGGTGAGCAGGGCCAAATCAAGGTCCATTCCGCCGGGATCCGGCCACGGTGTTGTAGGAGAAGGTGGGGCCGTGAAATCGGGGGCGGCGGGGACGGGGGAAGAGCTGAAACAACTCGCGCGCAAACAACCTGTGGAGTGCGGGTTGCGTCCGGGTCAGCCTCCCAATCCCTCTTTGTACAGGTCGACGGACGATTTTCAGGTCAACCCTCAATTTTTTTTACGGATCGCAACATTTACGGGTGTTGGTTGGCGATGTTTCTTTGCCTAAACCCGTAAACTGACGGTTATTATAAAGGTTTGCCCCTTTTATGTGTGCTGTTAGTCATGCTCTAACCAGGTCCTCATAAATCCATGTTTAATTTTATCTTTGTTAAGTTAAATAGAGTACTCTCTCCGTCCAAAAATAATTGATTTAAATTTGTCTACATTTGTAGGTATCTAAACCCATTTTTAGTGTATAGATACATGCGAATCCTACTTTATGGTACTTCCTACTACCCATATTAGTTGACTTGCATCTGTTAAATTTTGGATAAACCTATATATTAAATAGTGTCTAGATTTATCCAAATCTAAACAAAATTGATCAATTAATATAGGTAAGATGGAGTACATATTTTTCGACCAGCCATGAGAGGAGATCTCCCTGCCGGCGTAGATTCTGGTGCCTCTTTTTTTTGGAAATGGATGCATTTATTAACAAAAGTTTAATGTTTACACCCGGCCTCTGCATAACCAAGATGCACACAGCCACACGAACGACAGAACTAAGGCAAAAAAAGACAAGCATTACAAAAAAGCATTATCAAAGAAAAGTCTAGAATCTAAGGTAGATCAATCCTCAGATCACGCGGCCATCCATGTCGGGGGAAATATCCTCGCCATGTCCTCCAATCGCGTACATCCCTCCACCAATAAATCGTGAAACTCCATGTGTTGGAGAATATTTCATGATCGGAGGATAGTCGTGGCTCGATAAATAACCTGTAGAGGAGAAGACACAATGTTATTAAAAATCTTGTCATTTCAACAAAGTCACAGCGACCATATAATGGCAAGCGCTCCCACCCTGTTCTGTACTTATCAACAATTCCATGCAACCAATTACCAAAAACATTGGTTACATAACGTGGAGGAGATAAACCAGAAGCTATTTGGATGAATGACCATATAGAGCGAGCAAATTTGAAATGGAAGAACAAATGGCGAATTGTCTCATCTTGATGATAAAAACACATTATGTAGTTCCATGCCAATTCCTCTTTGCAAGATTATCTTTTGTTACAATTACCCCTTTCCGTAGATACATGCAAATATCTTCGTCTTAAGGGGTATTTTCATTTTCCAAATTTTACTATTATCATCGATCGGGATATCAGGTTGGACCAAAGCTTAGCCAACATAATTTTTTTACCACTTTCTAGTAATTTCCATTTGAACACGTCAACACCGTCCGACAATTGTATCATGAATAATTGTAATAGTAGATTTTTCCAAGATAACAGTCTAGGCCCAATGAGACTTCTTCTGAAAGACACATTAGGAGGATAGTCTTCCATCACTATGGAAATTGTATCCCCTTTGTTTCTAACAAACAAATATAGAGTTGGATGTTGTTCGCGAAGAGTAGTTTGGCCAAGACACTTATCTTCCCAAAACCTAATCTGTGATCCATCCTTAATCTCGAAAGCACCAAAACAAAAGAAATGTTTCTTGGGGGCCATAAGACCCTCCCAAAAATGTGAATCCCCGGGTTTCCAAACCACTTGAGACACAACTTTAGACCCCACATATTTCCTTCATAACATGGTTTGCCAAACACCATCTTCTGTAAGTAGTTTAAAAAGCCATTTGCCCATAAGCGCTGTGTTTTTGACTTGCAAATCGTGTATGCCCAGTCCACCAAACTCCTTCGGGCGGCAAACCATATTCCATCTGGCCAGTCGATATTTCTTTTTCTCACTATCCCCTTGCCAAAAGAATCTTGACCGGAAATAATCCACTTTGTTCAAGGCCCGTTTTGGTAATTGGAAAAACGAGATCATATACACTACCATATAAGTACTGAATTTCTGAGTACTAATCTTCCACCAAGGGATAGCAATTTGCCTTTCTAACTATTAAGACGTTTTTGTAGTCTTTCCTCAACAAGTTTCCATTCAGCAAGTGTGATACGCCGATAATGAATCGGTATTCCCAAATAGTTGATTGGAAACTGACCCTGACCACAGCCGAAAAGTTCATCATATAGGTGGGCCTCGTTTTGGGCCTCGCCGAAACAATACAAATCACTCTTATGGAAGTTTATTTTAAGTCCAGATAGCTGCTCGAATGCTGATTATATTAATTTCAGATTCTTAGCCTTCTCCAGATCATGTTCCATAAAAAGTATTGTGTCATCGGCATATTGAAGAATAGAAAGTCCACCATCAATAAGATGTGTAACTAATCATTCAATTTGATCATCAGCCTTTGCTCTATCAATAAGGATAGACAACCTATTAGCCACTATATTAAATAGTAAAAGCGATAATGGATCCCCTTGTCTCAGTCCTTTCTTGGTCTGGAAGTATTTGCTAGTATCTTCATTTACTTTAATGGCAACACTACCCCCAGACACAAACGACTGAATAAGAGCGTGCCACTCCTCCGAAAAACCTTTCATGCAGAGTGTTTGTTGGAGGAAAGACCAATTAACTTAGTCGTATGCCTTCTCAAAGTCAATCTTGAACAGTACACCATTTAATTTTTTTGAGTGTAGTTCATGGATTGTTTCATGAAGAATTACAACACCGTCTAGGATATTTCTTCCCTGCATGAACGCAGTTTGAGATGGACTAATAACATTATCAGCAACTGAGTTTAGTCTAATCGTGGCAACTTTAGTAAAAATCTTAAAGCTAACGTTAAGTAAGCAGATTGGACGATATTGTTGTATACATTCTGCATTGTTAACCTTAGACAGTAAAATTACATTGCCAAAGCAAGTCTAAAGAGATCCAATTGACTAACTTGTAAAAACCCAAACAAATTCATTAGGTCCTCCTTGATAACGACCCAGAATTTTTGGTAAAATTCTCCTGGGAAGCCATCCGGTCCTGGTGCTTTGTTATGTTCCATTTGAAAAACCGCTTTCTTGACCTCTTCCTTAGTATATGAGGCAGTTAGAAAGCTATTTTCTTCATCAGAAACCTGGGGGATATCGGTCGTTTGGGACTAATCCAGAGAGAAAGAATTTTCCGCTGGGGCCCCAAACAAGGATTTATAATAAGTAGTGATATATGACTTCAGATGCTCCTGTCCCTCAATCATACCTTCATCCTGAATCAGAGAGTGAATAAGTTTCTTCTCATGTTTGCCATTGGCAACAACATGGAAGTACCTAGTATTCGCATCTCCTTCCAGAATGAAATTTGCTTTAGAGTGTTGGTACCATTTTAGTTCCTCCTCGCGCAGAAGTCAGGCTATCTCTGCATTCGACTGGATTTTAAGCTCAATTGCTTGTGCAATTAACGGCCTGACCTCCGCGGAAGCCTCTAAGTCATCAATTATAGATGTTAGGCGTAGTTTTTTGTTTTTAAGGATACCAACTGTGTGCCTAGCCCAGCCCCGAAGGAACTTGCGTAAAGCACGCATTTTGTTATTCCATCATAGGATAGGCGTTTGTCCACCGACCGGTTTCTCCCAAATAGCCTTAACCATCTCGTAAAAACCATCACGGATCATCCATCCGAGTTCAAATTTAAACTCATTCATAGACTTCCGTGGCGGTGATCAAAAACATAAAAGTAAAGGAGCATGATCCGACAAAACATCAATACGCTCTAGAGCGCGAACAGTTACCATAGGGAACTTTTGTTCTCAGTCAGTATCCATAAGCACTCTATCTAAATTTTCGTATGCTGGCTCCGGAAGACTATTAGCCCATGTAAATTTCCTTTCTAACATTGTACCTCTCTCAAGTCCAGACTATCTATAATACCATTGAACAGAAAAGTCCAATGTTTATCAAACCGGCCCCGACTTTTCTCGTGAGGGAATCTGAGCAAATTAAAATCCCCTCCTATAAGAATAGGATATGGAATGTTCTTTGCCAAATTCACAAGCTCCCGTAAAAATTAAGCCTTATAAACATCCTGGGCGGCCCCATATACGGTGACTAAAGACCATGTGAAATTATCAGCCTTGTGTAACACCCTCAGAATCGGCCCTATGCAGGTTTTAGCGATTCCCGCCAAACCCGCATAGAATCGATTCAAAGGTGCCCACCAGGCACTTGCGTGCGGGTGGAAAACGAAGTAATAACATTACACAACAGTCCTCGATGGGACCCACAGAACAGATATATATACAACAGCGACTCAATGAGTCAAGAATATGGATATACAGTACAAAGATCCAAATCACCTTGAAACGATATAGCGTCCGAGTACGGACAAGATGCAAATTGAGCTAAGAGCCCTGAAGAATAACCAATGGCGTCCATAACCCTGCCCAGGCCAAGCCGGAAGGGTAACCCTGCTAACGACGTCGATCTCAAAACCTGCTTAAACAAAAGGGGTGCCGACAAAGGGCAAAGGAAAAAGAGAGCGGTCAAGATCGAGGCGATTGCAGCGAGGCTAGAATTGGCGGTCCTCGCCTACATAGGTATGTTGGTGAAGCGGCGGCAGCATGCACTAAACAACCTATAGAGACTCGATAACATCGGCTACCAGAGAGGGATAAGAAGGACCTATTCGGAACCATCCTGATACTACCACCAAACATACCCATCCTGGTATTTCCCCCCTCGATACCAAACGAGGAAGTCAACTGAGGAACTCACACAGTTGGCAGTTTTATTCATTCCGTTATAGTGGCGGCAATTACTAGTCAAATAAAGATGGCATGAGTCATCCTGATATAATAAGCAGTGGGCAGTTTTAGTTAACCGTTCCGTTGTAGTTGCAACACTTACTAGTCAGATACGATTAGCATGAGATATCCCCAAACCCAGCAGTTGTTGGTACTTTTACTTAGCCATTCCGTTGCAGTGAAGCTGATTACTGGTCATATCAGATACAAGTCAAATTATAGCAGTAAACTTTAGTTATAGTTGTCTATGATCGAGACCTGTGCTCCAAGTCATCCATAACCGCGGACACGGCTTCTCGAAAAGATTTAACCCTGCAGGGGTGCACCAAAGTATCCACACGCACCTACACCCTTGTTGTCGGATCAGGTAGGTACAAGATCACAAAACATACACCCAACGGTATGTCGACGGGGTTTCGGACACGATGTTTCCTGCACCCAAAAGCAAGCGGGGCCACCTAAGCTACCATAGCGAAGTCGGGCCGGTCTCCGAGACGGACTCTCGGTTTGTGGAGACGGTTGTAAACGACTGGGAACCCGAAACTCTCGGGCTTGTCGATACAGTGAAAACGTGTCACGATCCTAAAATCTGACAGTGCTCCTCGCAATCAGTAAATAAAGCGGTAAAGCATGGCATAAGTACATAATAGTAATAAAGCCCCAAACTAATTGTGTCCCACAAGCAAGACTTGGAATCGGTACTAAATCGATGGGGTGCCCATACACCCCACGTGGTTAGCGCTCGATCTCGGAGCAGTGTCAAGAACTTGGGTCCCACGGGACACAAGTGGTGATTAACAACAAATAACATCTATTGCCCACCTGCCTCTGCATTTACCTACTTCAATTTTAGTTATTAAACAGTAATTAAAGTAAACGATAATTAAAGCCATGATCATCTCCAACCTTAAACATACGGCAATACTCCAACAAGCTGTGGTACTTGACGACGCAACAACACTTGACCAAGCGACTTCACGACGCGAGGTCCCACTAACTACCAAACAACGGTAATAGGATGTGTCCAAGGCAATATAAGGCTGCAAGGGATATCACGAAAACTGAAACAGCATAACACAGATAGCAATAGATCAACAGGAGGGAATAAATACTATAAAAGTAAGATAGGTAGAAAGGGGGAGATGCTCGCCTGAAAACATTGCCGAAGGTTCATCCGAAGATCGGGTCGACACTCGCATCAACTCATCGGCCTATTTCGTGAAGAAGCAAAGCACTAGAAGAAACACCGGATGCACTATTTAATACTACGGCAAAAGATCGGGCATGATGCATATAGGATGTATGATATGGCAAAGATGCGATGCAATTAGGCAATATTAAGCGGAACCGGGGTCCCGGAAATTAATTAGATGGTTCATGTTGTTTAGATACCCCACATCTTAAATGTTGTCTTAACATGGTAAAAGGTGACACCGGTTCGCTATGCCAATTTAAATGGAGTCCGGAATAAGACAAAGATATCCCGCATATAGACTCCATATTTAATTATGCGGTGAATCGGCATAATGCCCCCAAACCACAGACAAGTATGCATGCATGAACAATTTAATATGCATCAGTTGATAACATCATATTATAAAATAATGGGGTCTCGGATAGGGGGTCACATAGGGTTCGACGATCTTGGGGTTCGCCGAGGGTTCGGGGTTGGTCTCAGGGTTTCGGATCTTCGGGAGGGTCGGTCTTCGAACTCCGGGGTCGGTCTTCGGATCTCAACATGGGCCGGTCTTGGTGACGATCTTGTCCGATGGGGATCTTGGTTCAACATCATCGCGGTCTTCGGGTCCGAGAGGTAGATCTTGGCGTCCGAGAGGAAGTTCATGTCGTATCCATGTCGACGACCTTGGCGTTCAGGGGGGAGTTCTCGGTGTTCCGTGTTGGCGGCCTTGGCGGTTATCGGGTTCGGTCTTCGACTCCGTGTAGATGGTCAAGGCGGTTCCGAGGGGGAGATCTTCGGGAGTGGCATTGTTCTTCCATGGCGATCTTGACTTGGAACCTGTACTATCTTTGGATGGCGCGGGCTTGGATCATCTCGGGCCAAAGTGGTGTGTTCGAGTAGCAACAATGCCGACACCACCATCTTGTTCCACAAACACATCTTCTAGTCTTGATCGGGTCATCATCCAGACATGTCCATGTATGTACTTCACTGGAACCCAGCACATCAAGGCAAGGGTACCGTTGGGCCTCTTCAATGCATGTCGTGCTTGCATCTGGAACAGGTACGCGGACGTGCAGCTCCTGGCTTGAGGAAGAACACGACAGAGGAAGCTCTGCAGGGGCCCACGAGGACCGGCAACCTGGACGGAGGTGTGGAACAATGCCCGTCGGCGGCAGTGCGAGCTTCTGCTGGGATGGGGAAGGGGGCTGGGCCGGTGGTCACCCTGGCACGTAGATCTCGGGACGGTCCCATGGCGGTCGAGGCAGCGAGGGGCAGCGGAGCTTCTGCAGCGCCTGAGGGCGACAGGAGGGAGCTTGCACGGAGAGGGATGCGGGGTCGAAATGGCCCGGCTGGCGAGGCCCAGCAGCGGGCGGAGGACCACGGACAAGGAGTCTGGCGTCAGGCGTGCGGCGCCGTCGGCCCGAGGCCAGTCATATAGAAGTGGGAGGGGCCTGGACAGAGGAGGCCCCGGCCAGACGCGCTTGGTCGAGGCAGTCGGGCGGCGGCGGGCGGCCAGGAGGAGCTTCAGGTGGAGAAGTCCGGCGAGGCGGGGGCCCGCAGGGTTGCCGGGCCGGGTGGGTCGAGGGAGGCCTCGATGAGGACGGCGGGGCAGAGCGGACAAGGAGGAGGTCGGCACGCAGTGAGGCGGAGGGCGGCGGTTCTTTGGAGACGAGGGAGAGGGCGGCCAGAGAGAGACGTGGGATGGGTGGAAGCGTGCGTGGCGGGGTGGGGAAGGAGAGAGCGGGGTCGGGGTGGGCCAGGGGGTGAGCAGGGGGTGCGGGACGGTGGGACCGGGGTGGAAGGGAGAGGGGGTGGAGTGGGTCAGCAGGTGGTGGTTGGGGGCGTGTGTGGCTGCGTGTGTGTGAGGTAGTGGGGTGGGTCCGGCTGGCTGAGGTGGCGGCATGGGAGTGTATGGGGGGAAGAGAGTGGTGAGGTGGCGGTTTGCGAATGGTCGGGGTGACGTGGAGGGGGGCTGGGTAGGTTAGGGTGGGGTAGGAAAATATTTTGGGTAGGCTGGTTTTGTACTGGGGGTGGCCGACTGGGTCGGATCGGCCCGATACGGCTGCCCCCTAAAATAATTAAACATTTTATTTATTTTAAACGGGCCTTTTGCAAACCGTGGTTAGTCAAAACAAAATATTTCGGAGACCCGGGTTTTAATTTGAAATCAAGACGGGGCGTTTAGAAAACAAAATCAGGCTTTTCGAAAATAGTTTTATGCAAACAAATGCAAGATGACATGACGATGCTCAAATGCAATGTGGCATGATGACATGATCATGCGGTCATGATGATGCAATGCACAAAAACAACGCGATTTTCTAGTAGTGGTTTTGCGGGCGCAATTCGACACCACTAACAATGGATCTCGCCCTCGAGATCCGCCTCATCATGGGAAGAAGGGGCGGCGATCTTCTCGCATCGTGTAGATCCTCGCGACACCACTAACAAGAGGTCGTTGTCCGTGATCGTCAAGAGAACACTCCGGGAACAAAGGGCGAAGGTAGAGGTATCCACAAATAAATCCACCTCTAGCTCCGATGGAAAGAAGGAACCGATGCATTCTCATCCACTTCAATGTACAAAAGCGAATAGAAGGGGTAGTCGGCATGGGGGCCAATCCATCACGCACCCAAACTATTACTCCGCACAATCAGTGGAAAAGCGTGCAACCATTCTCGGAATCAGACTGAAGATCTCGACAATCGAGGTTCAGAAACAAAGGAGTGATGCAGACTCTGCATCGGATCTGGCGTAGATGATGTCGTCGCGTCGGAAAACATCGGAAGGCACAAACAAGGAACAAAGAATGGTACCACAGTAGACGGATTCCTCAGACAGCATGAACACCGGATGGTAGAACACCGTTATCAAAGGAGGAAGCGAAACCCTGAAGGTACGACGGAACCCAACCACGAGAAATCCTGGACTCGAAGAGAGAGAAGAGAGCGGATTCAAAACACGCAGAGGTGAGAGGAGAGCAGCAGAGGGGTAAGGAGTAAAATCAGGCCTAATCAGAACTATCCAACCGATTTATCAAAAATAGTTTTGACACTCTACTTCGGCCGTTAGCTAGGTTATCCTACAGGCTGGACTTGTGGGGTATCGCAACTGCTGAGCTCTGATACCACTCTGTAACACCCTCAGAATCGGCCCTATGCAGGTTTTAGTGATTCCCGCCAAACCCGCATAGAATCGATTCAAAGGTGCCCACCAGGCACTTGCGTGCGGGTGGAAAACGAAGTAATAACATTACACAACAGTCCTCGATGGGACCCACGGAACAGATATATATACAACAGCGACTCAATGAGTCAAGAATACGGATATACAGTACAAAGATCCAAATCACCTTGAAACGATATAGCGTTCGAGTACGGACAAGATGCAAATTGAGCTAAGAGCCCTGAAGAATAACCAATGGCGTCCATAACCCTGCCCAGGCCAAGCCGAAAGGGTAACCCTGCTAACGACGTCGATCTCAAAACCTGCTTAAACAAAAGGGGTGCCGACAAAGGGCAAAGGAAAAAGAGGAGCGGTCGATCTTGTGGCAAGACACGGAGAGGCTAGAATTCTCCCTCGCCTACATAGGTATGGTGGATCAAGAAGCAAAGATGCACTAAACAACCTATAGAGACTCAGTATAACTGTCGGCTACCAGAGAGGGATAAGAAGGACCTATTCGGAACCATCCTGATACTACCACCAAACATACCCATCCTGGTATTTCCCCCCTCGATACCAAACGAGGAAGTCAACCGAGGAACTCACGCTTGGCGCTTTATTCATTCCGTTATAGTGGCGGCAATTACTAGTCAAATAAAGATGGCATGAGTCATCCCGATATAATAAGCAAGTGGCGCTTTTAGTTAACTGCTCGCTGTAGTTGCAACACTTACTAGTCGATACGATTAGCATGAGATATCCCAAACCCAGCAAGTTGTTGGTACTTTTACTTAGCCATTCCATAAAGGAAGCTGATTCATGGTCATATCGATACAAGTCAAATTATAGCAAGAACTTTAGTTATAGTTGTCTATGATCGACCGTGCTCCAAGTCGTCCATAACCGCGGACACGTTCTCGAAAAGATTTAACCTCAGAGGGGTGCACCAAAGTATCCACACGCACCTACACCCTTTGTCGGATCGGTAGGTACAAGATCACAAAACATACACCCAACGGTATGTCGACGGGGTTTGACACGATGTTTCCTGCACCCAAAGCAAGCACGGGGCCACCCCACTAAGCTACCCGCAACGAAGTCGGTCGGTCTCCGAGACGGACTCCGGGTTTGTGGAGACGGCTGTAAACGACTGGGAACCCGAAACTCTCGGGCTTGTCGACACAGCGAAAACGTGTCACGGACCTAAACAGTACAGGTGTTCCTCGCACAATCGTAAATAAAGCAGTAAAGCATGGCATAAGTACAGGATAGTAATAAATCCCCAAACTAATTGTGGCCCCAAGACAAGACTTGGAATCGGTACTAAATCGATGGGGTGCCCATACACCCCACCGTGGTTAGCGCTCGATCTCGAACAGTGTCAAGAACTCGGGTCCTACGGACACAAGTGGAATGTTAACAACCAAATAACATATATTGCCCAATTGCCTCCGTGATTTACCTACTTCAATTTTAGTTATTAAACAGTAATTAAAGTAAACAATAATTAAAGCCATGATCATCTCCAACCTTAAACATACGGCAATACTCCAACAACTGTGGTACTTGACGACACGCAACGGCACTTGAGCAAGCGACTACGACGCGCAGGTCCCACTAACTACCAAACAACAGGTAATAGGATGTGTCCAAGGCAATATAAGGCTGCAAGGGATATCACGGGTACGAAAACTAGAGCAACGCAACACAGATAGCAATAGATCAACAGGAGGGAATAAATACTATAAAAGTAAGATAGGTAGAAAGGGGGGAGATGCTCGCCTGAAAACATTGCCGAAGGTTCATCCGAAGATCGGGTCGACACTCGCATCAACTCATCGTCCTATTCCGTGAAGAAGCAAAGCACTAGAAGAAACACTGGATGCACTATTTAATACTACGGCAAAAGATCGGACATGATGCATATAGGATGTATGATATGGCAAAGATGTGATGCAATTAGGCAATATTAAGCGGAACCGGGGTCCCGGCAATTAATTAGATGGTTCATGTTGTTTAGATACCCCACATCTTAAATGTTGTCTTAACATGGTAAAAGGTGACACCGGTTCGCTATGCCAATTTAAATGGAGTCTGGAATAAGACAAAGATATCCCGCATATAGACTCCATATTTAATTATGCGGTGAATCGGCATAATGCCCCCAAACCATAGACAAGTATGCATGCATGAACAATTTAATATGCATCAGTTGATAACGTCATATTATAAAATAATGGGGTCTCGGATAGGGGGTCACATAGGGTTCGACGATCTTGGGGTTCGCCGAGGGTTCGGGGTTGGTCTCAGGGTTTCGGATCTTCGGGAGGGTCGGTCTTCGAACTCCGGGGTCGGTCTTCGGATCTCAACATGGGCCGGTCCTGGTGACGATCTTGTCCGATGGGGATCTTGGTTCAACATCATCGCGGTCTTCGGGTCCGAGAGGTAGATCTTGGCGTCCGAGGGGAAGTTCATGTCGTATCCGTGTCGACAACCTTGGTGTTCAGGGGGGAGTTCTCGGTGTTCCGTGTTGGCGGCCTTGGCGGTTATCGGGTTCGGTCTTCGACTCTGTGTAGATGGTCAAGGCGGTTCCAAGGGGGAGATCTTCGGGACTGGCATTGTTCTTCGATGGCGATCTTGACTTGGAACCGGTACTATCTTCGGATGGCGTGGGCTTGGATCATCTCGGGCCAAAGTGGTGTGTTCGAGTAGCAATAATGCCGACACCACCATCTTGTTCCACAAACACATCTTCTAGTCTTGATCGGGTCATCATCCAGACATCTCCATGTATGTACTTCACTGGAACCCAGCACATCAAGGCAAGGGTACCGTTGGGCCTCTTCAATGCATGTCGTGCTTGCATCCGAATGTACGCTGGACGCAGCTCGCTTGAGGAAGAACACGACGGAGGAAGCTCGCAGGGTCCACGAGGACCGCAACCGTGACGGAGGGGAACAATGAGCCCGTCGGCATGTGCGAGCTTGCTTTGATGGGGAAGGGGGCTGGGCCGGTGGTCACGCTGGCGCAGAGATATCGGGACGGTCCCATGGCGCGGTCGAGGACCATGTGGGGCGGAGCTCGCGACGGCAGAGGGCGACGTGGAGGGAGCTTGCACGGCGAGGGGATGCGGGTCGAGCCGACCTGGAGCGAGGCCATCGGGCAGGCGGGCGAGGACCACGGACAAGGAGGCCGCTGGGGCGTGGAGGCGGCGCCACAGCCGGGCGCTGCGTCGCAGAAAGGGTGGGGAGGGCCTGGCAGCGGAAGAGGCCTGGCCGGACGCGCTGGTCGAGGCGGAGGGCGTCGAGGCGGGCGAGGGCGCTGTGAGGAACTCGGTGGCGAGGTGGAGAAGTCCGGCGAGGCGGGGGCCCGCAGGGTTGCCGGGCCGGGCGGGTCGAGGGAGGCCTCGACGAGGACGGCGGGGCGGAGCGGACAAGGAGGAGGTCGGCGGCGCGGTGAGGCAGAGGGGGAGCGGCGGCGGTTGCTGCGGGACAGGGAGAGAGGGGGCGGCCAGGAGAGAGACGTGGGGTGGGTGGTGGCGTGCGTGGCGGGGTGGGGAAGGAGAGAGCGGGCAGGTGGGCCAGGGGTGAGCAGGGGTGTGGGACGGTGGGACCGGGGTGGAAGGAGAGGGGAGTGGGTCACAGTGGTGGTTGGGGCGTGTGTGCTGCGTGTGTGTGAGGTAGTGGGTGGGTCCTACTGGTGAGGTGGCGGCATGGGAGTGGATGGGGGAAGGGAGGGAGGTGGCGGTTTGAATGGTCGGGGTGAGGTGGAGGGGGGCTGGGTAGGTTAGGGTGGGGTAGGAAAATATTTTGGGTAGGCTGGTTTTGTACTGGGGGTGGCCGACTGGGTCGGATCGGCCCGGTACGGCTGCCCCCTAAAATAATTAAACATTTTATTTATTTTAAACGGGCCTTTTGCAAACCGTGGTTAGTCAAAACAAAATATTCCGGAGACCCGGGTTTTAATTTGAAATCAAGACGGGGCGTTTAGAAAACAAAATCAGGCTTTTCGAAAATAGTTTTATGCAAACAAATGCAAGATGACATGACGATGCTCAAATGCAATGTGGCATGATGACATGAGCATGCGGTCATGATGATGCAATGCACAAAAACAACGCGATTTTCTAGTAGTGGATTTTGCGGGGCGCCACACCTTGTTACGGATATGGAGTTTTATAAAAATATCTCCCACCGAAGTAGCTAAAACTTCCATAGTCTCATCTCGAACGCCTAACGGGATCCCCCCAGATCGACCACGCGGTGAACGTGATATCCATGTAAAGTCCACTCCACTAGAAAGGCGACTGAGTAGAGCTTGTGAAAAATCTCGTCTACCAGTCTCAGAAATACCCAAAAAATCCAAATTATGGTCTCTCGCACAATCAGCAAAGAATAAATGTTTAGCCAAGTCCTGAAGACCTCTGCTATTTGAAAACATTTTATTTATTGAGAAACTATAGGAGATTTGGATACACGGGATCTCTTGCGCGACCGCTGGCTCTTTGATTTTCGATCAGAAGCTTTCAGCTCATACATAGAGGCAAGCCCAGACTCATCAAAGTCCACCTCCGACACTTCACCGACTAAGTGAGAAAGGACTTGACCATCTACTGTGGCATGCAACTCCTCCTCCTCGGTTAGTGAAGTATCAGAAAGTACACCGACCTTAGGAGTAACCGTTAGACGGTCAACCTCCATGTGTCGCAAAACATTAGAAGAAAAAGATACCTCTTGTACAGAGCTACCCAAACTAATGCCAACATTGGCTAGTTTAGAAGAAATAACAGGAGTAGAAAAGGACAAAAAGGATTTCGAAGAACTTATTATACATGTCGAATCTAAGTTCTTATCCGCCTTATGCCGCATGGCCTTGACCATGGAGTCCTCATCAGTCGCGGACGCCTCAGAGGCATCGACTCCATGGCGCGCGCTCCGCCTGAAGGAAGTACCACTCCCCAATGTAGGAGAGACGTCCCGAAGAATCTCCATGTCCTTCCTGACCAGGGAGACGCGGTCATCCAGCACGTCACGGTCGGTCAAACCTGCCTGGGTCGGACCAAGCACAAATCATCCTGAAGCTGGTCACGAACGTCACGATCAGCCGACCCCTCCTGGGTCAGCTTCCGCGAATACACCGAAGGAACAACCTCCTCAAGTACAGGAGTAGAAACAGGAATGGAACTGCCCAAAATTGTAGGGGTTCATAGCATGGAAAACAAAAAAATTCTACCGCATGCACACAAACAAGCCAAGATCTATCTACTAGATTGTAGCAACGAGTCGATAGAGGAACTTACCCTCGAAGATTCCAAAGCGGTTAAAGAGAGCAGATTCTCGTGGGTGATGTAGTCGTACACTTGCTGATCTCAAGATCGCGTAGACGATCCTTCCGGTGCTGCGTTCCGGCAGCGCTCCCGCAGTCGGTCACACGTTCGATACTCGACGAAGACCTTCCTCTCCCTTGTTCCAGCAGGCAGCGGAGGTTGTAGCACTCTCCTCGCGATTCCGAAGACAACGGCGTGGTACCGGAAGTAGAGGGGAGATCTCGCAGGGCTTCGCCTTAAGCCGGAGCGAGTATGGTGGACTATGAGAGAGCCCTCGACGATCTAGGGTTTAGACACGCCGAGGAAGAGGTTTAGAGCCGGCGGCTAGGGCTTGGTGGTGCCCAAGTCGGCGGCAAGGAGAACCCTGGGAGGCGGCGGCAGCTGCATGAGGTGGTGGCGCCAAGCTAGGGTTTAGAGGTAGGAACTTGTGTGTCTAGGAGGGAGCCCTGCCCCTCCTTATATAGGTGGAGGGGCCGGCCGGCCAAGGGGAGGGAGGGGAGTCCCTCCCCAACTCGGCTTGGGTGGTGCGCCGCCGGTTGGAGGAGGGAAACCCTCCCCAACTCGGTTTCCCACTCCTCCTCTTTCCAAAACTTGCTGTTTGACTTTCAAACTAGTCGTTTGACTTTTCAAACTAGGATTTGAATAAACCCTTTATTTTGAACAGCGATGACACCGAGTACATGATGCAATCATATCAACTTGATATAACACATTCATGTACCCTTCCCCGAGTGTCGGACATTCGGAACCTTCTAGAACATTCGATGAAAACACGGAACCATTCTCCATCTCAAACAGGACTTTCCTTATATGAATCTTATTCTCCGACCATTCCGGATCTCCTCGTGATATCCGAATCCCATTCGAGACTCGAACAACATTCGGTCTCTTTCTCATCATTCCATAACTACTCAAACAACGTCAATCCTTAAGTGTGTCTCCTATGGTTCGTGAATTATGCGGACATGATCGAGACACTTCTCAACAATAACCAATAGAGGAATCTGGAAATTCATATGGCTCTACATATTTCTACGATTACTTTGCGATCGAATGAACCACTTACATACGATACCAATTTCCTTTGTCTCACGATAGTTTACTTATCCGAGGTTTTGATCGCCGGGTATCTCGCATACCTAGTTCAACCTCGTCGATAAGTACTCTTTTCGTTCCCGTGGTATGTGATCCCTTGTGATCCAGTCACATGCTTGCAAGCTAATTAGATGAAATTTCACCGAGAGGGCCCAGAGTATATCTATCCGTCATATGGATGGACAAATCCCACTCTTGATCCATGTGCCTCAACACATACTTTCCGAACACTCAATGCCACCTTTATAGCCACCCGCCACGGTGTGGTGTTTGATGTCATCAAAGCATCCTTCCGTGATGGTGATTAGCATGATCTCATGGTCAAGGAATTAGGTTACTATGTATCGTAAAGCTTATAGCAAATGAACTATATTAAATGACTTGATCTTTATGCTACGCTTAACTATAGGAGTATGTCCATCACATCATTCTCCTAATGATATGACCTTGTTAATAACATCTCTATGTTCATGATCGTGAAACTATGATCATATATTAACCAACAAGCTAGTTTAACAAGAGGCTTTACTAGGGACTCTTTTATGTTTACAAATCACACAAGTATTAATGTTTCCGGTTAATACAATTATAGAATGGTATGTAAACATTTATCATAAGTATGAAGATATGATAATAACCACTTTATTATTGCCTCTTGGGCATATCTCCAACAGTCTCCCACTTGCACTAGAGTCAATAATCTAGTTCAAACCTTTGTGTATTCAATACCTATGGCTTTCCGGTGTTGTATGTACACGATTGCTAGTGGTCAACTGATCTCTGGATCTGACACTTCCAGGTCCGTGTGTAATTGCATGTCTTTGCGTCTCTACGCGTCACTCATTCTCTAATGAGATGGCTTCGTACAAATTTGGTCATTTGGTGCGATCTTTAGTTCTTTGGGGTTAAAAACATGTTGATAATATTATCGTACAATATATTTTCATAGTATTATCCCACTGTGAACTACACCTAGTTTGATAACAAACTACTTGACACAAATGCCCTCTTTTGCTGCTAAAATAGCAGTCATACACTTAGCCTTTTGTTGTAGTATCTGTCACAATGTCTTTAACTTTGGAACTCATCCAAATCCATTATGGAACTCACTTTCCATTATATTGTGCCACCCTTGGTTTAGATTGAGATAAACTTAATTTGTACTTTGTGACAAAACTAGTATCAATGTAGTACTTTTACAATGAACTAACCATCTATTTGTCACTTCTACAAATAATATACTCTTAGTTCTTCCAAAAGATCATAAGAATATTCTTACTATTGTCCAATGATCATCTTATGAATCATTCTGATATATGCTCACAACATTTAGAGAATAGGACATATCTGGATTTGTACATATCACAGTATGATTGATATAAATACTCTTTGTGATCAAGTATCAATCTATACTTGAATCTTGTTTCACTTACCAAATGTCAATACATTTGAATATATCATCAATATTGAACTCATTCAATCCTTTCTGTGCGACAAGAAACTTTCTTGTAGTTTCTATATTGAACTCATTCAATATCTCGTCTATGTACTTCTGGAACAACCATATTAGCGTCTATTCATGCCAAATATTTGGGTTTTGCCTAAGTCTTTCATCGAGATGAAATTCTTATCCTGTGTCAATAAAATATACATCTTTTCCAATCAACAATATGTCCTCCACATAATGTATTAGAAATATTTCTTAGCGCTCCCACTTAATTTCTTGCAAATGCAAGCATCTTCATTGTCTCTGATGAAATTAAACTCTTTTAACAGTTTCATCATAGTGAATATTCCAACTCCGCTATGCTTACTTCAACCATTGAAGTTTGCATATGCTTTTAGCATCCTTTGAATTAACAAAACCCTATGGACCATGTTATGCACATGTCCTAGGTAACAATTCTATTAGAAGAACTTGTTTTGTTTATTCAACTACAACATAACAAAATTATATGTAGTGGTTGCTATATTAATCCGTCTAGACTAAATATCGCTATGAAAGATCAGATCTTGTCATAGTCAACCTTTGAACATTGTTGTGAACTCTTTCCCAACATGTCGACTATTTCATAGATGTGCAACATCCATGTCTATTTATTTATAGATCCAAACACAACTGTAAGGTCTTACACCTTTCTCGAGGTTCCTTCAAGTTCAAAACTTTATTTCTCATGTATGGAACTATCACGGATTTTATGGCTTCAAGCCATTTGACGGAGTCAGGGCTCATCATCGCTTCTTTGCATGTAGTCGGATCATTATTGTCAAATAATGATTTAACTCTCAAATCTTGGTATTTGATTGTTTACCCGACCTACTTGTTTCAATAGGAACTTGGATCTCCGTGACCACAACCTTTGAGGTATGTGAGCCATGAGCATTGTTGCTACCTCCGGAACACTTTTCGGCGCTGCGCAACTTTGCACATATAGCTAAGGTTCTTTTAACCTTATCAAAGTTCTATTGTCCTCCCACTTAACTTTTCACGAAAAATTCCTTCTTAAAGAAACTTGACGTTCTAAGCAACAAACACTTTTGTCTCCGGTGTTTATGGAGGAATACTTAACAGTTATACAAAGACAGGTTCATTCGACTTTGGTTGCAAACATCTTTCTTATGCATAGCATACCAATGTTTAAGAAAGGACAACTTGGGTTTTATCCCAAACAAATAACTTTATATGGTGTCATTTCAACGGATTATGATGAAGCTCTTTTCAGTGGAAAAAACGGTAGCTAAAGCTTTTAATCTTTAAAATATAATGGCAGTTTTATGAATTATACCTTTGATCTTACCATGTCAAACAAGGTTTAATTACATATCTCGAATGCTCCATACTCTTATGGTGTTTCGGTAAATGCAAATCCACGGAACGGTTCCATAAATCTTAGGTATTATGCTAAACTTTGTAACTCAAATATCTTCCTTTATGATCTTTATCATAAACTGTTTATATTCTTGGTACAATGATTTTGCACTTCATCTTGAAAGTCTTTGAACTTTTCAAATGTTTCATACTTCATCCTTATTAAGTAAATATTCATATATTCACTCAAATTTTTGGAGAAAGCATATGAAGTTGAAATCCATCGCTCTTGACTACACATATTGGACTTCGTACAACAATATGTACAAGTTCCAATAAGCTAGTCATTCGTTCCCTTTTGGCCTATGAACGAAGTTTTAATTATTTCTAGGAAAGTTTCACAAGCGTCATTTGATCAAAAATCAAAAGACTCTAAAATTCCATCCACATGGAGTTTCTTCATGTTTTCTTTCAATATAATTTAAACGGCGATGTCACTTCCTAAGTGATCTTTCAATCAATTTGTCTTTCGACATCTTTAGCACTAGTTTTATGGATGTGATTTCTCCAACGAGATTTGCGAATCCATCTTTTATGGATTACGGCAATTATTTGAACAACCCTTTTGTTCTCATAATACCTGATAAAACAAATCCTTGAAGGCAAGCTTTGATGTTTAACGAGCAACACAATAACCCTTTATTTGTTCTTGATGAACATCATCACATATTCTTTTGCTATTTACTTAGGCCACTGTAGTTCATGAATTCTGTTGATTCGTATGACGATTCACACCAACAAATTCAGTATCAAATACTTAAGAACCGCTTTGTTTAATAAGCAAAGAATATAGCCATAACATGTATATCATCTATATACTTAAGCTGAACAATTCTAGTATTTTCATTTCTGCCATATACTTATGAGATTCTCTTTCAGTATTTCCTTTTCTGTTTGAAAGAATCTATCAACATTAATAGTGGAGTCATACATATGACACATAGTCCAAAGCGTGTATAGTTAAATACCAATGTCTTTGGACTTGCAGTTTGAAGTAGATCACCATCATCAAATGTTTGGTGTTCTTTCAAATTCCTTTCTTTAGTAATCTCTTGGTGTAGTAAACAATTTACCTACATCAAATATTCACCCTTATCATGGAATCGTCCATGATCAAGCTACTTTTAGCTTATAACGAAGAATTACGAGTATAATGTTGCTATCCAAAACCTTTTGGAGGATTAGGACAACAAGTGTCTCCAAACCTTTGCAAATTCTCATCAAAATATGAGAACATGAACTTTGCCATATTATACTCTATCATGGTGTAACCAAAACTTCGATTCAGATATCACAATATCTTCCACACATCATGGTTTCTAAAACAACTCTTTCAGATCCTAGATGACCTTGATATTAAGATAATCCTTTGAATATCAAGAATCTTGGAGACAAACATGATACTCATACACTAACACTTGGAATTGTCACTCTTGATTTAATACCAATTATTAAACTTCATGGAGTAACCGGAATTTACTGAAAGTTTGCAATAGGACTTTTAAACTTTAGATTAACACTTCAAAACAGTACGATACCAGTTTGTAAAGTAACTAACCAGAATTCTATAGTTCTATCATCTCAATTATAACTAAGCGCAAGGTGGTAAACGTATGCCAATGACTACAACAATTATGCAAATTCACTTTGAGTTAATTTATGATAAATAGTGTTCAACTTTTAATCATATTGCTGTTAAACTCCCACTCAAAACAATATCCCTCACATTGTTTTAGTGATCACACGAACCAAATCCACCATATCAAAACTGATCATCACGAGAGTTGATATAGCTTCAATGGCGACAATCAACATGGTCATCATATCTACTATATGACTCATGCTTTACCTTTCGGTGATCCGTGTTCCTGAGACCATGTCTGTACATGCTAGGCTCGTCAAGATCAAACCTTAGCTTCCGCATGAGCAAATCTGGCTTGCCCACGTTGTATACACTTGCGGAATCTAACACACCCGATCATCACGTGGTGCTTCGAAACAACAAGCTTTAGCAACGGTTCTAACTAAGGGTGAAAACTTTATGACTTGAAATTCATGTGCATGAGGGATCATTTTATAATGCTACCGTCGTATACTAAGCAATACAAGATGCATAAAGGATTAACATCACATGCAATTCATAATATGTGATATGATATGGCCTTTCTTCTTTGTGCTTCCGATCTCCATCTTCTAGCACGAACATGATCTCCATCATCACCGACATTGCGTCAAGATCAATGATGCTTCTCCATGGTTGTCGTCCACCGGCTTCAACTATTACAACTACTTTGAATAGACACGCGGGTCTTAACAGAAATTAAAGACAACCATATGGCTTCGCCGTTGCCGACTTACAATAAGGAACATTGCATACATCATATATAATCACAATCATGGCCATATCACATCAAGACACCCTGCAAAACAAAGTTAGACGCCTACTTTCTTTGCATATTTTACGTGGTTTGGGGCTTTCAATAAGTGTCGTTCTAACTTACGAACAAGAACCACAACATTGATACTAGTATTGTTAATCACCCGTTGTAAATTGGATCTTAACTATGCTAGGAGAAACAGCACCCAAAGCCACTTATGCAATACAAGTTGCATGTCAAGCGTGGAGCAAGTCTCATGAACGATGTCATGTAAGGTTAGCCCGGGCCGCTTCATCCCAACATACCGCAAGATGCAAAGTACACAAGAAGCAATCGACAATAAAAGCATCAACACCCATAATGACCATTGTGTTCTACTCGTGCAAACAGATCTACATATAGACACGGCTCTGATACCACTGTAGGGGTTCGTAGCATGGAAAACAAAAAATTTCTACCGCATGCACACAAACAAGCCAAGATCTATCTACTAGATTGTAGCAACCAGTCGATAGAGGAACTTACCCTCGAAGATTCCAAAGCGGTTAACGAGAGAAGATTCTCGTGGGTGATGTAGTCGTACACTTGCCGATCTCAAGATCGCGTAGACGATCCTTCCGGTTGCGTTCCCAAGAAGACTCCCCGCAATGGTCACACGTTCGACTCGATTTAAGACCTTCCTCCCTTGTTCCAAAGAAATGGAGGTTGTAGCACTCTCCTCGCGATTCCGGCAGCACAACGGCTTGGTACTGGAAGTAGAGGGGAGATCTCGCAGGGCTTCGCCTTAAGCCGGAGCGAGTATGGTGGACTATGAGAGAGCCCTCGATGATCTAGGGTTTAGACACGCCGAGGAAGAGGTGCTAGAGCTGGCGGCTAGGGCTTGGTGGTGCCCAAGTCGGCGTCAAGGAGAACCCTGGGAGGCGGCGGCAGCTGCATGAGGTGGTGGCGCCAAGCTAGGGTTTAGAGGTAGGAACTTGTGTGTCTAGGAGGGAGCCCTGCCCCTCCTTATATAGGTGGAGGGGCCGGCCGGCCAAGGGGAGGGAGGGGAGTCCCTCCCCAACTCGGCTTGGGTGGTGCGCCGCCGGTTGGAGGAGGGAAACCCTCCCCAACTCGGTTTCCCACTCCTCCTCCTCTTTCCAAAACTTGTCGTTTGACTTTCAAACTAGCTGTTTGACTTTTCAAACTAGGATTTGAATAAACCCTCTATTTTGAACAGCGATGACACCGAGTACATGATGCAATCATATCAACTTGATATAACACATTCATGTACCCTTCCCCCCCGGAGTGCCGGACATTCCGAAACCTTCTAAAACATTCCCGATGAAAACACCTAACCATTCTCCATCTCAAAACAGGACTTTCCTTATATGAATCTTATTCTCCGGACCATTCGGATCTCCTCGTGATATCCTGAATCCCATTCGAGACTCAACAACATTCGTCTCTTTCTCATCATTCCATAACTACTAAAACAACGTCGAATCCTTAAGTGTGTCTCCCTACGGTTCGTGAATTATGCGACATGATCGAGACACTTCTCGAACAATAACCAATAGAGGAATCTGGAAATTCATATGGCTCCCACATATTTATACGATTACTTTGTGATCGAATGAACCACTTACATACGATAACAATTTCCCTTTGTCTCACGATAGTTTACTTATCCGAGGTTTTGATCGTCGGTATCTCTGCATACCTAGTTCAACCTCACATCGATAAGTACTCTTTCTCGTTCCGTGGTATGTGATCCCTCAGAGCCACACATGCTTGCAAGCTAATTGGATGACATTTCACCGAGAGGGCCCAGAGTATATCTATCCGTCATATGGATGGACAAATCCCACTCTTGATCCATGTGCCTCAACACATACTTTCCGAACACTCAATGCCACCTTTATAGCCACCCAGTTACGGTGTGGTGTTTTATGTCATCAAAGTATCCTTCCGGTGATGGTGATTAGCATGATCTCATGGTCGAAGGAATTAGGTTACTATGTATCAGAAAGCTTATAGCAAATGAACTATATTAAATGACTTGATCATTATGCTACGCTTAACTATAGGAGTATGTCCATCACATCATTCTCCTAATGATATGACCCTGTTGTTAATAACATCTCTATGTTCATGATCAGGAAACCATGATCATATATTAACCAACAAGCTAGTTTAACAAGAGGCTTTACTAGGGACTCTTTTATGTTTACAAATCACACAAGTATTAATATTTCTGGTTAATACAATTATAGCATGATATGTAAACATTTATCATAAGTATGAAGATATGATAATAACCACTTTATTATTGCCTCTTGGGCATATCTCCCACAAAAATATGCGTTCTGGACCTCATTGGCAAAGCTGAGCAAGATCGCAGCACAGGAATGGAAATAGAACGAAGAGCCTCCTGTAGCTGAGCCGGAGAAACACGAGACGTCGAAGTAGAACCCTTCCCGCGAAGAGGGGAATCCAAAGGAAGAGCATCCAGAAGTTGTCGTCCCCGCGGAGTAACCAGATTAGCATTAAAAGGGGTGAAAGCAAACACCCTTTGCACTCCCTGACTGGAAGATGCAGGCACGGAAGTACCTTGCACAACCGAGGAAGAGCCAGACCCCCCCCCCCTGAGTGGCATTAGCAGCGTCAGAAGTATCCATAGCGTCCTCAAAAGGTTTCCCATTTGCATCATCATCTGCGTCATCATCTCCTTTTCTCCACAAGAAAGGGACAAACTCTGGTTCCGAAATATAACCCTCTGGTTCAATCCGGAAACGAAACTCAAATACCTTATGCTTGACCACAGCATCAGAACAATATAGTGGCCAAGGGAATCCTTCAGCTTGAGAAAAACCTCTGGTGCCTCTCTACCGGATCTGGTGACGACGATGACCATTTGTCCCCTCCTTCGACCGCATCAGAGGATTATCGGCGTACATAAATTCATCTGGATGGTAGCGTCTGTAGACACGAATTTAGCTAGATAGTAGCAGTACCCGCTAACCCGGTCATAGTAAAAAAAAGTGTTCCTAGGTTAATTTTATCTTTTTTAAGTTCTTCATCCAAAAAATAACTGATTTGGTTTTATTTAGATTCGTATGTACTTAGACGTATTTTTGTGTAGATACATGTGAATCTAATAAACCCAATTCACTTATTTCTATGGATAGAATATAATTTAACCACATCCATTCCAACATGGGGACAACTTGAAACAATTGATCATTTTGTCTGCCCTACAGTTTCTTCTTAATTAGTGAAAACTGGCAAAAAAATCTCATTTAAATTTTTTGCTAATCTGATGTTTGGTGAAAATCGACCTTCATTCTCTATGTATTGACTGTTTAGTTGCATGATTTTCAGATGTTTGGTTGTCTTTAAAATAGCTGATATTGTAACCTCTTCTCGTGAGTGGTGAGGTTACCTTGCACATGACAATACATAATCATGAGCGTAGCTAATAACTTAACATCAGGTCTACAATATTTGATACTGTTAGAAATAATGGGCTAAATCATTAGACCCATGTGTGATTTTAGATTTTTCCTAAATCTCAAAGTCTATGTATGTGGAAGCCTATATGTGATTTGGCCCAAGTTGGTGGCAGCTCACATGTGTGTGGCAAGAGCAGTGGGAGCTAAAGTTTAGTCCCACATGGGAAGTTGAAGGAGAGTTGCACCACCTTATAAGGTGGGGTGTTGCACCACTTTGTAAGTGAGTGACAATAAGAGAGCTACACGCGCACTTCTCCTCCGATGACGCCACCGCTTCCACGCTCGCCTCGTCACGACGCGCGCGCAGCGGGTTGCGTGTTGTGGGATGCGGGAATCTCGCCGAGACGAGCTTTATTTTGCTGCTCAGGAAAATGTGTACGGTTAGACAGACGTGTCAACACTTAATGGATTCGGGTCACTCCACTTCGTGTCCTGTACGGGATTTCCGAACCTCTCTATATAAACGCATGTGCGGCTTTCACAACGCATGACACCAAACCAATCTAGGGTTTTGCCATCCTCTCTGTTTGCGCTGCCACCGTAGTCTACTCCATCCCGCTTGCCGGCGTGCACCGGCGGTCGGGAGAGCAGGTCTCTGGAATCACTCGCCTTTGTGATCTTGTATGGGAGAGGGCGAATAAGGTTTTTGGAAAGCTCTCTGCATGACTGCTCAAGTTCGTCATCACGGCGCGTCTTCCTGGTCATCAAGCCATACCTCTTGCGTCGACTTCGACGATCATCGCCTGTGAAACCGCATCGACAACCGATCATCATTGTCATCGATCATTGTTTTACTATGGCTATTAGTGCGTATAATCTGCTACTGTTCATGTTGATCAATACATCTAGTATGCTAGAGGTTCACGTGATTGTAGCTGTTGTTGTCATGATTTATATTCTGGAATTAATCGTGAAAATTATGCCTAATATTACAATAATCTAAAAACCTTATTATAGGTAATTTTCTAAATTAAACATGGGACACTTGGCCGATGCTATGAAGCCGAAAAAGTTTATCGGTGTTCATTTTAAGAGGTGGCAGTATAAGACCACTTTATGGCTGCAAGCTCTGGAAGTATTCGAGGCTAGTGAGGGTTTACCTGAAGGAACTACATCTGACGAGGTTCAGAACAAGTTCAAGGAAACCAATCTCGCCTTTGTGGGATGCGTTTTGAGTGTTATTGATAACAAGTTTTTTGATGTGTACATGCACATCAAAGATGGAAAAGAGCTCTGGGAGGCACTAAACGCTAAGTTCGGTGTAGCAGATGCTGGTAGTGAGCCGTTGATGACCCACAAGTATAGGGGGTGTATCGTAGTACTTTCGATAAATAGGAGTGTCGATCCCAACGAGGAGCATAAGGTGTTCCATCCCCTAAATAAGAATTATCCATGACACGATCTACAATACTTGTAGGTATCTTAAAAGGATCCATCTCAATAGGCGGTGGTTCATCTACTGCCCTAACAGTGGTAGTAGTTTTCCCAAACAGAAAACCAAGTGGTTATTCATATTGGAAACAAAGTAACAAACAGGAATAAAAACAATACTCACAGTAGAAGTTTCCTTTACCAGTTCCACTCTTCAATAGCGCTTCACTCCCCGACAACGGCGCCAGAAAATAGTCTTGATGACCCACAAGTATAGGGGGTGTATCATAGTACTTTCAATAAATAGGAGTGTCGATCCCAACGAGGAGCAGAAGGTGTTGACTAGTGGTATGGAGCAGTAATTATCTGTAAATAATTAGCAAACGGATTTTTAGGGGTTTTCTGATAAAGCAAAGAAATGAAGTGCAAGTAAATAAAACAGCAAGCAATTGCAGCAAGTGGCCTAAACCTAACCACAGCCTTAAACTACAAGAAAGCAATTAAGGTCTAAACTAACTATATCCTTAAACTCTGAGATCCTACGCTCCCTTGTGCAATGGTGTCCTAACGGGGGTTTAGGTTTCTGTCACTCCGGCAACCCCACAATTAGTAGCCAAATACACAATCAATTCCCCTAGGCCCATAAATGGTGAAGTATCATGTAGTCTATGTTCACATGACACCACTAGAAGAATAGCACCACAACTTAAATACTAAACCATTGAATAATATCTCAACACAAATCCACTACTAACAACATGACTTATCCCATGTCCTCAAGAACTAAATGAACTACTCACGAGACATCATATGGATCAAGATCAAAGATAATATGGTGATGAATAACAATCTGAACATAAACAATAATCCAATGGTTCCACTCACAAGCATAAACTACAATAGTAATCAACACCGGGAAAGTTTCCCCTAAGAACTATGCAAGATTCAACACAATTGTTACAGCGGGATGGAGTGGTTATGATGGTGCTGGTGGAGATGATGGTGTGTATCATGATGATGATGATCCCGATGAAGTATAGCTTGATGATGGTGTTGATGGCGACGATCTCCCCTCTCCGGGAAGGAATTTCCCCTTCTGGCATTCTTTGTCTTCTGGGAAAATAGGATTTTCCGTAGTTTTTCTGGTATTTTTCTGATCTTCGCGAAATTCTATCAAAACACCTCTTTTTTCATCAGAATCCTAAATCCGTCAGTTCATCCTCCAAGAATCATCCAACATGCAAAAACAGATGAAAAGACATAAGTAAAACCTCTTAATATGAAATATATCAATGAATAGAGGCAAATCATGATATAGAGTGGTGATGCAAATTGGACGTATCAACTGTACATCATGGAGAACTTTCATGATTATAGGATGGTTAACAATCGTTTTGTAGTTGAGCAAGCTCATGAGATACAGTGCTTCGCCAAGGATCTTGAAATCCTCAAGTGTAATTTACCCGACAAGTTTGTGGCTAGATGCATTATTGCAAAGTTGCCTTCTTCATGGAGGAACTTCACCACAACTCTCAAACACAAGAGACAGGAGATATCGGTTGAAAACCTAATAGCGTCTCTTGATGTTGAGGAGAAGGCTCGGGCTAAGGACATTGCTGAGAGAGGAGGCGAGGGTCATTCTAGCGCCTACATGGCACAGAAGAAGACCTTCGGCAAGAACAAAGGGAACTATAAGCCCTCGTTCAACAAACCTGAAAAGACTACAACCTTCAAGAATAAGAAGAAGCTGAACAAGGCCGAGCTATATTGTTATTCATGTGGAGAGCTGGGCCACTTTTCCAAGGACTGCCTAGTACGTGCAGATCACAGAGGGAAAGGTGGGAAGACAGTCAATGTCATGACCGCTAGAAACACTTATGGTATGGTAATTTATTTATTGTTCTTTCAGTATTTCAATCACCATGTTGGTGGATTGATACTGGTGCTAATTTTCATGTGTGTGCTGACATCTCCATCTTCACTTCTTATCGGGTCGCTCGGGATTCATCCGTACTAATGGAAAATGGATCGCATGCTTCTGTTCGTGGTGTTAGCATGGTGGATCTGAAGTTTACTTCCGAAAAGATCGTGTAGCTGAGGAACATGCATCATGTCCCTACTATAAACAAGAATCTCGTTAGTGGCTCCCTTCTATGCAGAGATGGGTTTAAGTTTGTGTCAGAGTCCAATAAATTCGTTGTTTCGAAATATGGACAATTTATTGGTAAAGGTTATGAGTTCAGAGGCTTGTTCTGGTTTTCACTTTCAGAGTTTTGTAATAAATCCTTAAATCATATTTGTGGTGGTGTTAATGATGATACCAGTTTTTGGCATTCTCGTTTATCTCACATTAATTTTGGTTTGATGTCTCGGATGTCCAGTAT
Organism: Avena longiglumis; assembly: GCA_030063025.1. NCBI lineage: Eukaryota > Viridiplantae > Streptophyta > Magnoliopsida > Poales > Poaceae > Avena > Avena longiglumis. Next base: position 588,702,104 of record CP125973.1, on the reverse strand, counting down.
AAGTTTAATTCCGAACTTCACTATTGCCAAAGGTTCTAAGTGCCATAGTTGTGTGCAATCAAAGCAACCTCGAAAGCCTCACAAGGTTGCCAAGGAGAGAAACTTGGCACCTGTAGAACTCATACATTCTGATCTATGCGAGATGAATGGTGTGTTGACAAAAGGTGGAAAGACATATTTCATGACGTTGATAGATGATGCTACTAAATTATGCTATGTTTACTCGTTGCACACTAGAGATGAGTCTTTAGACTACTTTTAAATTTATAAGTCCGAAGTTGAAAATCAACTAGAGAGAAAGATCAAGCATCTTAGGTCAGATCGTGGTGGTGAGTATTTTTCCAAAATATTTGACGAATTCTATGAGGAACACAGAATTATTCATGAGAGGACGCCTCCCTACTCGCCCCAATCAAACGGGGTTACCGAGAGAAAAAACCGCACGCTGGCTGACTTGGTGAATTCCATGTTAGCCATTGCTGGTTTATCAAAGGCATGGTGGGGGGGAGGCTTTGTAGACTTCATGTCATGTCCTGAATAGAGTTCCTAACAAGAATAAATAAAAGACCACTTATGAGGAGTGGGCTGGGAGAAAACCATCACTTTTGTATTTGCGCACTTGGGGGTGTTTGGCAAAGGTCAACATACCGATTCCCAAGAAACACAAGTTCGGACCTAAGATAGTGGATTGTATCTTTCTAGGATATGCTCCACGGAGTGTAGGCTATAAATTTGTAGTGGTTAAATCTGAGGTACCTGATATGCATGTTGATACTATAATGGAATCTCGTGATGCAACATTCTTTAAGAATATTTTTCCTATGAAAGATATGCATAGCATTGGTAGAATTTCTTCTAAAATACTTCTTGAATCTAGTGCACCTATTGAGAATTCTGAACAACCACATGAGGAAGTCCTTGGTAAGGATGACGATGATCCTCTCACGAGGAGTAAGAGATAGAGGATTGCAAAATCCTTTGGTAATGATTTCATCGTGTACCTTGTAGATGATACTCCCAGATCCATTGCAAAGGCATATGCATATCCTGATGCAGATGATTGGAAAGAAGCTGTCCAAAATGAGATGGAATCGATTCTTTCTAATGGAACTTGGGAATTATCAGAACGACCCTATGGTTGCAAACCTGTGGGCTGTAAGTGGGTGTTCAAGAATAAGCTAAGGCCTGATGGTACTATTGATAAGTACAAGGCACGGCTTATAGTTAAGGGCTACACACAGAAAGAAGGAGAAGATTACTTTGACACATATTCACCTGTCGCTAGACTGACCACCATTCGAGTACTACTATCCCTGGCTGCCTCTTATGGTCTTCTCGTTTATCAAATGGACGTGAAGATAACTTTCCTTAATGGAGAGTTGGAAGAGGAGATCTATATGGATCAGCCGGATGGATTTGTGGTAAAAGGTGAAGAGACAAAGGCGTGCAAGTTATTAAAATCTTTATATGGCCTGAAACAAGCACCTAAGAAATGGCATGAGAAGTTTGACAGAACTCTACTTTCTCCTGGCTTTGTCATTAATGAGGCTGATAGGTGTGTTTACAATCGTCATGGTGGGGGCGATAGTATAATATTATGTTTCTACGTGGATGACATTCTGATATTTGGTACAAACATGAAAGTGATAAATAAAGTCAAGTATTTCCTGTCAAAGAGTTTTGATATGGAAGATCTGGGAGAGGCTGATGTGATACTGAACATCAAGCTTATTAAGAACGAGAATGGGATTACTTTAACGCAATCTCATTATGTTGAGAAGGTCTTGAGCCGATTTGGCTTTAATGATGGAAAGACTTCTCCAACACCTTATGATCCCAGTTTTACATTACGAAAGAATAAGAAGGAACCAATAGATCAATTGAAATATTCACAGGTTGTTGGTTCTCTCATGTACTTAGCAAGCGCTACAAAACCCGATATCTCTTTTGTTGTGAGCAAGTTGAGTAGGTTCATGTCTAACCCGGAAATTGATCATTGGCATGCACTTGAAAGGATCATGCGCTATCTATGTGGTATGATGAGCTATGTGATTCACTATTCAGGGCACCCTGATGTGCTTGAAGGATATAGTGATTCGAATTGGATCTCTGATGTTGATGAACTCTACGCCACGAGCAGGTATGTGCTTACCCTTGGAGGTGGTGCAGTGTCATGGAGATCCCGTATACAGACCATATTGACGACGTCAACTATGGAAACAGAGCTTACTGCTTTAGAAACAACCACTATTGAGTTAGAATGGCTACGTGAGCTTTTGATGGACTTGCCTGTGGTTGAGAAACCTGTGTCGGCAATCCTTTTGAATTGTGACAACCAAACTGTGATTGTCAAAGTGAACAATTCTAAGGATAACGTGAAGTCATCAAGACACGTGAAGAGACGTTTGAAATCTGTCAGGAAATTGAGAAACTCTGGAGTATTCAAACAGACAAGAACCTGACAGATCCCTTTACAAAGGGACTATCACGAAATGTGATAGAAAATGCATCGAAGGAGATGGGGTTGAGACCCATGGATGTCACACCTAGTGTTAACCCAACCTATGTGATCGGAGATCCCGTGAATTAGGATCTGGGAAGAACAAGCTAGTGGTTTGACCGAGGAGAGTATTTTGTAACCCTCTCTATGTGAAAATGCATAACTCTCATAATCTGTAAGGCAGGTTGGCAACATGCCTTAATGCGTTTCTGTTGGCTTTAATTAGCAAAGATGCCGTCCTACAGGGCATTCTTGAAATAACACACCTATATGAGCTTGACTGTAAACATCGCGGTCTATGAGACTTGGGTGATCTCTAGTAAACTCATGAAGAGACCAAGCAGTATGACGCATATGCTCCAACCCGCGGGGTAGGCTACTGGCAGCCAGGTACTAGTTATGATTTTGAGTGAAATATATTGGCACCAAACTTGCAATTCAAGGTTCGTCCATTGTTCAAATTGTTGATAAACGTAGTTCAAGATTTTAGGCGGAAGTTCAACTTAACAGTCTCTGCTGAAACACTGATATATAAACACGTAGCGAGGATGGAAAATCTTCAAATGGGCATTTGAGATCTGGTGGGGGATTGTTAGAAATAATGGGCTAAATCATTAGACCCATATGTGATTTCAGATTTTTCCTAAATCTCAAAGCCCATATGTGATTTGGCCCAAGTTGGTGGTAGCTCACATGTGTCTGGCAAGAGCAGTGGAAGCTAAAGTTTAGTCCCACATGAGAAGTTGAAGAAGAGTTGCACCACCTTATAAGGTGGAGTGTTGCACCACTTTGTAAGTGAGTGACAATAAGAGAGCTACACGCGCGCTCCTCCGACGACGACGCCGCCGCTCGCACGCTCGCCTCGCCAAGCCACGCCACGCCACGATGCACGTGCGACTAAACCAATCTAGGGTTTTTCCATCCTCTCTGCTTGCGTCGCCACCGTAGTCTACTCCATCCTGCTTGCCGGCGTGCACCGGCGGTCGGGAGAGAAGGTCTCCGGAACCGCTCGCCTTTGTGATCCTGTACGGGAGAGGGCGAATAAGGTTTTTGAAAAGCGCTCTACACGACTGCTCAAGTTCGTCATCACAACGCGTCTTTCCGGTCGTCAGGCCGGACCTACTGCACGTCGACTTCTTCGACAGGCTACTGCACCAACGACAACTACATCGACAATCGATCAGTACATACACTGTCATCCAATCTGTTGTTTTACTATGGTTGTTAGTGAGTATAATCTGCTACTGTTCATGTTGATCAATACATCTAGTATGTTAGAAGTTCACGTGATTGTAGTTGTTGTTGTCATGATTTATATTCTGGAATTAATCATGAAAATTATGCCTAATATTCCAACGGATGCATCACGAGCTTGACCCAAAAAATAACAGCTCGTGATGCATCAGAAGTTTATCATCGAATGGGAGGGGTTAGTATATACCACGTCCCTCAATATTACAAACCAGGGATCAATTTTCATCAACTCCTAGCTTTTTTTTTAAATGGGCGCATTTATTAACATAAACTATTTAATGTTTACACCCGGCCTATGCATAACCAAGATGCACACAGCTATACGAACGACAGAACTAGTATAAAATGTAGACAAGCATTACAAAAAGGTACTATCGAGATAATTTCTTGAATCTAAGGTAGATCAATCCTCAAATCACGCGGCCATCCATGTCGGGAGAAAATATCCCTCGCCGTGTCCTCCAATCGCGTACATCCCTCCACAAATAAGTCGCGAAACTCCATGCATTGGAGAATAGTCCATGATCGAAGGATAGCCGTGACTCAATAGATAACCTGTAGAGGAGAAGACACTATGTTATTAAAAATCTTGTCATTTCTATGAAGCCATAGCGACCATATAATGGCAAGCGCTCCCATCCTAAACAAAGTTATGTACTTATCAACAATTCCATGCAACCAATTTCCAAAAACATTGGTTACAGAACGTGGAGGAGATAAACTAGAAGCTATTTGGATGAATGACCATATAGAGCGAGCAAATTTGCATTGGAAGAATAAATGACGAATTGTCTCATCTTGATGACAAAAAACACATTGTGTACTTCCATGCCAATTCCTCTTCGCAAGATTATCTTTTGTTAGAATTACCCCTTTTCGTAGATACCATGCAAATATCTTCATCTTAAGGGGTATTTTCATTTTCCAAATTTTACTATTATCATCGACCGGGATATCAGGTTGGACCAAAGCTCTATATAGTGAGCCAACAGAAAATTTAACACTTTATAGTAATTTCCATTTGAACACGTCAACACCGTCTGACAATTGTATCGTGGATAATCGTAAAAGTAGATTGTTCCAAGATACCAGTCGAGACCCAATGAGACTTCTTCTGAAAGACACATTAGGAGGATAGTCTTCCATCACTGTGGAAATTGTATCCCCTTTGTGTCTAACAATCGAATATAGAGCTAGATACTATTCGCGAAGAGTAGTTTGGCCAAGCCACTTATCTTCCCAAAACCGAATCTGTGATGCATCATTAATCTCGAAAGCACCAAACCAAAAGAAATGTTTTTTGGTGGCCATAAGACTTGCCCGAAAATGTGAATCACCGGGTTTCCAAACCACCTGAGACACAACTTTGGACCCCACATATTTCTTCCATAACATGGTTTGCCAAACACCATCTTCTGTAAGTAGTTTAAAAAACCATTTGCCCAGAAGTACGGTGTTTTTGACTTGCAAATCGTGTATGCCCAGTCCACCAAACTCCTACGGGCGCAAACCACATTCCATCTGGCTAGTCGATACTTCTTTTTGTCACTATCCCCTTGCTAAAAGAATCTTGAACGGAAATAATCCACTTTATTCAAGACCCCTTTTGGTAATTGGAAAAACGAGATCATATACAGTACCATATTAATAAGTACTGAATTTATGAGTACTAGTCTTCCACCAAGGGATAACAATTTACCTTTCCAACTATTAAGACGTTTTTTTAGCCTTTCCTCAACAAGTTTCCATTCAGCAATTGTGAGACGCCGATAATGAATCGGTATTCCCAAATAGTTGATTGGAAAATGCCCCTGACTACAGCCGAAAAGTTCAGCATATAGGTGGGCCTCGTTTTTGGCCTCGCCGAAACAATACAAATCACTCTTATGAAAGTTTATTTTAAGCCCAGATAGCAGCTCGAATGCTGATAAAATTAATTTCAGATTCTTAGCCTTCTCTAGATCATGTTCCATAAAAAGGATTGTGTTATCAGCGTATTGAAGAATAAATAGTCCACCATCAATAAGATGTGGAACTAATCCTTCAATTTGATCATCGGCCTTTGCTCTCTCAATAATGATAGCCAACATATCAGCCACTATATTAAATAGTAAAGGCGATAATGGATCCCCATGTCTCAGTCCTTTCTTGGTCTGAAAGTATTTGCCAGTATCTTCATTTACTTTAATGGGAACACTACCCCCAGACAGAAACGACCGAATAAGAGCGCGCCACTCCTCAGAAAAACCTTTCATGCGGAGTGTTTGCTGGAGGAAAGACCAATTAACTTTGTCGTATGCCTTCTCAAAATCAATCTTGAACAGTACACCATTTAATTTTTTTGAGTGTAGTTCATGGATTGTTTCATGCAGAATTACAACACCATCTAGGATATTTCTTCCTTCCATGAACGCAGTTTGAGACGGGCTAACAACATTTTCAGCAACTGAGTTTAATCTAATCGTGGCAACTTTAGTAAAAATCTTAAAGCTAACGTTAAGCAAGCAGATTGGACGATGCTGTTGTATACGTTCTACATTGTTAACCTTAGACAGCAAAATTATATTGCCAAAATTTAGTCTAAAGAGATCCAGTTGACCGACTTGTAAAAATCCAAACAAATTTATCATATCCTCCTTGATAACTTTCCAGAAATTTTGGTTAAATTCCGCTGGAAAGCCATCAGGCCCTGGCGCTTTGTTATGTTCTATTTGAAAAACCGCTTTTTTGACCTCTTCCTCGGTATATGAGGCGGTTAGAAAGCTGTTTTCTTCATCAGAAACCTGGGGAATATTGGTCGTTTGGGACTCATCCAGAGAGAGTGAATTTTCCGCTGGCCCCAAATAAGGATTTATAATAAGCTGTGATATATGACTTCAGTTGCTCTTGTCCCTCAATCATACCTTCATCTTGAATCAGAGAGTGAACAAGTTTATTTTTATGGTTGCCATTGGCAACCGTATGAAAGTACCTTGTATTCGCATCTCCTTCCAGAATGAATTTTGCTTTAAAACGTTGGTACCATTTGAATTCCTCCTCACTTGGCATCTCCTAGCTAACGGAGGGATATAAGACCACCTCTCAAAATATACATGACCATGATCCATAGCAGCATAGCAGGATCCCTAATCGAACTGGCTACAAAGCCAAGCCCTCATCTCGCTTGGACCCATGTTACCGTAGACAGCACATTGTTCTTTGTTGTTGGCAAGGAAGTCTATATCCTCGTATAGTAGTATAGGGTCACTCAGCTGTCTGTGATCCACATACTTGGGGTGAAGATGGTCTCCATCTTAGAAGGGGTAAAACCTGATACAAAAATTCGTATTCCGGGGAAATATATAAATTATTAGAGTAATTGGAGCCACAGATGCTAAACAATAGGTTAAAAATGAACTTTTACTTGCGCCGAGTCGAAAACGTGTAGCATTCTGGTCAATAAATATCTGAGCTAGCTAGCTTCTAGGTATACTGACGAACGTGCTCCTGATTTGATTCTTCCAGATATGCACAGCTAGCAAGCAACGTTTTACTACCCATTAGGTGAATGAATGTAAAAATGTGCTGGTCATCAGGTAATTATTATGTGCAGGAAGAGGCTTAGTCGTCATTACTCCACTGGCACAGATCGGTAACCACACAGTTAATCACGCATACGAGGTTCACAGTAAGTAACAAAACATGCTGCTGGGATGATGAGCTAGCTGGGGAAATTCTTGGGACAGAGATCTGGAAAAACAGTGTTTTTTCTCAATAAAGATATGATGAAAGGCCTGATGCTTTTTGTTTAGGCTGGAACTGCAAACGATTCAGGTCAATCCCATCAAAAGCAATCAAGCCAGCCTGAAAGCATTATATCACAATTCTTGTTCTTCTTTTGTCATGGAAGGAATCAACACTAAACTGGAGTAAGATTTAATAACTTGTCCAAACTCCGAGAAAGTATATATTTCATTGAATCTGCATGCCTAGCCAATCGCTGTCCCAACAAATATATCCTCCCTGAAGATGCACTCGATCTCAGAGCTAACAGCACTGCAAAACAGGGTCTCCACAGACCATCTCACCAACTGGTTCTAAACGAACTCCTAAAACCCCTAACAGTATCCTGCACTTGCACTTGCACGGTGCAGAGCAGCTGGCTAAACCAAGAAGAGCTGCAAAAATAAATTTGAATGAACTAGCTAAGCAAGAAGGATCAAAACTTTGCGAGCTGGAGAGCGAGCTCGGTGACGAGCCTGTCGAGCACCATGTCCGCCACCTTGGCCCCTACCTCGTCGCCAACCCCGGGGAACTCCGCCCAGCGGTCCGCCTTGGCCAGGTCGATCGACAGAAGCCCGTCGACGTCCACGCCGGACCACGCCTGCCGGTCGTCCAGCTGGCGGCTCACCCTGGAGCACAGCTCCCTGAGAGCATCCCGTCCGACGGGCTTCGGCCGGCACGAGAACGGGGAGCGGGCGGCGTACTTCCTGTACATGTCCAGCAGCGCCTCGTTCGTCAGGTCGAACAGGAGGAACTCGTCGGCGCACATGTCGGCGATGGCGAGGTCCGACGCGCCGTCCGCGGCGAAGCTGAGCTCGTTGGGCTGGCAGCCCTCGTCCTGGAGAGCCGCGATGTTCTGCGAGCGCCACGCGTCGAAGAGCGTCTCGTTGCTGAAGCTGGACTTGCTGAACATGTCCTTCACGTACCTCAACACGGCCTCCTTCTTCGGGTCTGCTGCCTGGAAGTAGAAATCATTCCGATCGCCGCCGCCGCCCAAGCTGTTCTCTTGTACATCCTCATCATCAGTCAGATTGCCAACTGAATCGTCCGCTTCGTTTGGATGGACAATGTTTTCTTCCACCGATGACGAATCTATAAAACAAAAAAAGTTTCAGTTGGAATTGTTAGTGAGAGTGAAAAGATAAGTTGGACTGTTGCGGAGGTAATATTTTCAAGAATTTCAATTACTAATAATAATCTTGTTGATGATTCGCTAGTACGATCACTGCAATTTACGACGTATGAATATGTAATTTTTTTTGCAGGTTGCTTGTTAAGCATGTCATTCCAGATGCCAGACCGGGTTAAGAAGATAAAAAGTCTCACCATCCAGCATTGTGTGGTCTGAGAAGGCCACATCCAGAACCGAGGTTGGACTTTCAGTTTCTTGCTCACAGCCTAATTTTAACTCATCTTCAGAATCTTGATTGAGATCAGGAACACAGCAAGTACCTTCAAAGGACTGAATGTGATTGTCGTTAGAAACCATCGGGTTTTCTTCTGCAACGCTGGTGTCTTCTGAAGGTTGAGCAGTACATGACTGAACGTCATTATCAGAGAGTGTTGAATGCTGGTCTGCGATGCCGACGTCTTCTGATTGTAGAAGACTAAGAAGAGTAGGTTCATCTTCTTCTGGGATGTCAACTTTTGGTCTTGAAGGATCAGTACATAAGCTGACTTCGGTTGATGGGAGAACCTGATCATCAACACTAGCTGTGGCAGACTCTGCTTCAGAAATACCAACCACCTCTGAAGATATAATAGGAGCAATACAGAAACCGGCTTCAGCTGATGCTGCAGCATCGCCCTTTTCGTCACTCAAGTACTCTTCAAGTGACATAGGATTCTCAGAGCCACCAGCAATCTCATTATTACAAGAACTCTCATCCAAAAGAGATTTCACATCTCCATCGACAACAATCTTGTCCAGAGCTTGCGGCGCCAAGCCATCTTCTGGAATCACAAGATATTCAGCAAATCTAGTCAAACCTTTGGATCTGTGCTGAGAACTAGAAGATCTCTGTAATTCAGTTGTTACACCAGGGCCATCCAAGGAATGATCCCTAGTAGACTTGGAGCTTGTCAGCACCCTTTTGGCTTCTCTGCTTGAAATGGATTCAAGCAAATGAGAGTAGCTCTCCAGTGATTCAGATAGGGAACGTGACCGCTGAAAACCTTGATTTAAATGTCTCCTTGAAGTGAAAGGCTTCAGACCATCCCTATCATATGTAGCAGAGACTGATCGGGGAAGTTCTTCTATGATTGTGTCTCCAGACACCTTACTCCCATAAGGGACCTTGTGAAGGATCCCATCCATCGAAATGCTGCGGTGGCTCTTCCGTTTCACATGTTCCTCGCCTCTACTTAGTAGCCGTGAAAAACTCACATCACTATCAGAACCATCCAGTGTGTTATTTTGCAAGTTTGTACTGGTGGCATTTTGCTGTGAATGTTTAGCACCATGTGAAGAACCATCACCTCTGGGAGCTGACTCACCATCGAAAACATAGACATTGCTTTCCAGATAATGTATCGAAAGGGTGCGCAGGAGCCTTGGTGCAACAGGGAGCATCTTTTGTTTATGACCTTCTTTCCCATAAAATTTCCTTGATATCAGGGACTTTAGACTTGTCTTACCAGAATTCTTTTTCAAACCCTTTTGTTTATCTCTATCCTGAAATACGAGAAAATAATGGGCCACTATCAGTTCACACGTCCAAGAAAACTAGTTGTCTGTGTAAGTACTTTGCACGACAAATGTACTTATCAAATTACTTATATTTAATGCAGTAGCAGCACACGGATCATCATATATTTATGATTGTAAATACTTTATGCAATTTTCTGAATAAATGTTAGATGTATTAGAACAATGAGAAGAGGTAAATAACTATGCATTTAGAGAAAGACAAGGACAAGTAATGCATATATTATTTAAGTTATGTCTCCAAAACTGTAAATAGTGTATGAAAATTGACTACTGGATAGATGGAGATAACTTCACAAATTGTCAATCGAGATGGGTAATTAGTACATACCTGAGTGTTTTTGTGGTCATCCGTGACATCACTGTCCTCATCTTTCAATGGAACATAGCAACCTCTAAGTCTACTCACTGCAGTTAATTTCAGGGTCAATAAAATTAGAAAATGTTTTATAGGAGCATAAGTTGTAATACTCTGTAAATACTTCAAAGCAAGGCATGAATGCTAAACAGTAACATTTTATCATCAATTATGAAAGGCCAAATGGGAATCCCAGAAAAGCGTTTGTACACATGAATAGCACATATTAGCCGCAATATACACTCCACTTCACAGTAGCAGGATTTGTTTTCCCGCTGAATAAGAGCAAACAACTCGAGGACGCTTTGACAGGCTTAAGTAACAACTTACCACCGGTGCTTTTCTCCTGACCATGTTTCTTGTCAGAGAGCATCTTCATAGACCGCGGGAGCCGTCGAAGGCCAAAGAACTGAAGAAAGCTCCATCGGCGCCCCTGCGTCTCCTTTCCGTGGAGCCCTGAGTCCTTATGGTGCAGCATCTGGGCCATCTGTTCTTTGCCCAGCACAGTACTGGCAAAGAAGAGGGATGATGGATTCCTTATCAGCAGCAACACCAGTGCAGGTTATGGAACAACGCCTCGACTTGGCTTAGCCTTGTGACCTGTCATGAGCAGATTTGACAGTGATTAGCAACCAAAGCAAAGCGCGTACCTAACTACTTCACCAAACACCGACTCCTGAAAGATCATTGCCTCCAGAGTAGAGTAGACCATAATTGAAACGTGTATGACCAAACGGATTTAGCACAGATAAAAGAATGTACTAATCATGAGGGAACGCATAAAGTAACAGAGGAGCATGAATCAAGAAACAGGGCTTGCAGGGGTAGCTAGCTTAAGAGGATGATCTGTGCTTTTCTAGAGGGTAGGGGTCAATGATGGTGACGTAGACACACTTGTTTTCCGAAAACATGCATTCAGACACCCACCAACTGCAAACTGAACCATTTCTTAAGGCTCGCTGATTAAACAATGTTAGTTAGTGTCTTAACTAGTAATCAATAAACCAGAGGACCGCGAAATAGGAACCATAGTAGAAGGATGGAGCTAAGCTACTTCAATGATGAAGAAGTGAAAAAATGATGTGATCTTCCTTCCTTCTCTCTTACAGGAACAGCACAGTTAGATCAAGAATGCAGAGGAAGCTTCTAAGAAAGAATCTGATAACCGGGACAGAAGCTTCTCTTTTATTTTGTCAGAAACACAAGAAGAGATTGACCCAAAGGACAAATTGAGAAAAGACACATGGAAACGCATCTGTTTCTCTTGACTAGTGCCTGTCGAAGAGAATTGCTAATCGAACCGGAGACTCTGAAAATTACATGTATACCATACATATAAAAAAATAAAATTGCCACCAGGATCTCTGGTCCCGGGTTGGCGTGCTGTACCATCGCTCCAAGGAAGGAAACGCCTCCGAGTTACAGGTCTGTGGAGGACAAACCCATGAAGGCGGGCTCCTTACATAGACAGTTGCTGTTCTTCTAACCAAAAGGGAAACTAGCAGTACCCCAATCAACAAAAGTCAAGGAATAAGTAAATTAATATTATACTACTCCTTCAACGGACCACCGGATCATCAACTGCCGCGAAACGAAACGAAACGAAACGAAACCAGTCCAATCCAATCAACAGCCCCGTCCGTTCAATTGGACATGTCAAACACCCAATACTTTGGTGCTGATGATGTACGGCCTACCATTAGCATGACCAATCCATGGGGAGATTACTCCAGACACAAACAAACAAAAAAAAGACGTCACGGTTAATTCCAGGGTTTTTCCACTTTGTAACCCCCGATCCGTGATAAAACGCAAAGAGAATTAAGAAAAGGGCTTCTAACCGTGAAGGTAAAACAGGCATGAGAGGAAAAACGGAGAGTTCTTGAAGAGAGAAAAATGAGAGGGAGTCCTCCCGGCCAAACCGTGCGGGAAACCGGGATGGCAAGAAGAAGCGAATCTCGATCACCAGCAACACAGACGAATCGCAAAATGTTCTCGGCTCGCCATGATCTGGACGAACGCGGAAGGAACGAGAACGGGGCCGGAGTACTGCCGAGGAGGGAGGGACGTCCAGTCTGTTCATTCCTGATGAACAGTTTGCGATCCTATTGACGAACGGAGCGCGCACGCACAGGCGCCTTTCGGCAAACAGGTGATGCGCACGCAAAGAGACGACGCGAACAAGCCACGAACCACGGCAGCGATGAAAAGAAATCGAGGCAAGAAACACGCGAAAAAAAACAGAGAGAAACCCGTCCGTGAGGGACACGGCGCGTGCGTGAGGGGAGTTGTGACGAACGAACCTCGGTGGATTCAGCTGGAGGCGAGGCTGGAGCCGACGAGGAGGAGGAGGCCCTGCTCTGCTCCGGTCCGGGAGGGGGAGGAAGAAGAAGAGAAGAGTTGGTGGAAGAAAGGAAGGGGGGATCCGGTCTGGGAGGGGAGGAAAAGGCTGCGCGTCTGCGTGGGGGGTTAAATCCCTCCGAGCCTCTGGATGGCGATGGCGGGTGCGCAGTGCCGCTGACCGGTTGAATATTTCAGCCTCCACCCCCTCTAGACCGCCACACTCTTCTCAATCTCACCTCACACCGTTAACAGTTGCTTCCTTTTTTTTTTCTCCAATGGTGGGAACCCCATGATCCTCTTAAAAATGAGTGTTACAATCAAGGGTTTTAGGTCTTCGGCGGTTGCGGTGTCGAGAACGGTGGCGGCATCGAGGTTAGGGTTCGTCGGACTAGAGTTATGGTTGCGCAAGGTTTAGGTGTAGGGGGAGGGGATGAGCTTCGGAGCGTCGGGGAAGGTGGAGTGGCGGGTACGAGACGTTCGGGCCCATAACGGCCTTTTCAAATTTAGGTTTTCCGAGGAGGTATGTAGTCGGTTATACTTGGCGCGCGGCTGCACGTGGCGAAGCCTTGACCTAGAGGCGCTTGCGGCAGGGCAGCACGGGGAATAAAAACAAACATGAAGGGTTGAAAATACTTTCTGCCTTATGTCTCTTTTTTTAATATAGGAAAGGTTATGTTCGACCAGAGTTACGATGCTAAGGCGTCTTTCTTTCTTTTCTTGCGAGGTATAGTTGGCAAATTTATGGATTTGACGGATCAATGATGGTTTAGGGAGCGTCGGAGAACGGTGGCGGCATCGAGGTTAGGGTTCGTCGGACTAGAGTTATGGTTGCGCAAGGTTTAGGTGTAGGGGGAGGGGATGAGCTTCGGAGCGTCGGAGAAGGTGGAGTGGCGGGTACGAGACGTTCGGGCCCATAACGGCTTTTTCAAATTTAGGTTTTCCGAGGAGGTATGTAGTCGGTTATACTTGGCGCGCGGCTGCACGTGGCCATGACCTAGAGGCGCTTGCGGCAGGGCAGCACGGGGAATAAAAACAAACATGAAGGGTTAAAAAGACTTTCTGCTCTGTGTCTCTTTTCTTATGTAGGAAAGGCTATATTTGAGCAAAGTTACGATACGAAGGCGTGTTTCTTTCTTTTTCTTGCGAGGTATAGTTGGCAAATTTATGGATTTGACGGATCAATGATATCTATGTCAGGGGTTTACGGAGGGTGTGTGCCAGTGGAGGTGAGAGTTAGCGTACGAGGAGAAGGAGCTCAACGTGCGTTGGTGTAACCGTGATCCTCTTAACAATGGTGGGAACCCCATGATCCTCTTAAAAATGAGAAAAATGAGTGTTACAATCATTTTTTTTAGGTCTCCGGGGAGGCGGAATCCCCGGCGGTTACGGTGTCAAGAACAGTGGTGGCATCGAGGTCGCTGGTGGCACGGGTGGGCGAAGACGAGGTTAGGGGTAGGGAAGGGGATGAGCTTCAAAGCGTTGAGGAAGGTGGAGTGGCGGGTACGAGACATTCGGGCCCATAATGGCTTTTTAAAATTTCGGTTGTCTGAAAAGGTATGTAGTCGGTTATACTTGGCGCGAAGTTGCACGTGGCGAAGCCGTAACCTAGATGTGCTCGCGACGGGCTGCGCGGGAAATAAAAATACAAACATGAAGGGTCAAAAGGTCCTTCTGCCTTGTGTTTATTTTGTAATATAGGAAATGATATGTTCGACCAGAGTTACGATGCGAAGGCGTCTTTCTTTCTTTGCTTGCAAGGTATAGTTGGAAAAGTTGTGGATTTGATAGACTAAGGTTATCGATGTCAGAGGTTTAGGGGGGTTCCGGTGGCGGTCAGAGTTCGCGTACAAGGAGAAGGAGCTCAACATGCGTCGGTGAAGACGAAGTGGCCGGGAGCGGGTCCTTCAGAACATAAACACATTTTGGTTTAGATTATCAAGAGATTAGGTAGAGGGTTATATTGGGAACGCGGTCCACGTGGCGAAGCTATAAACAAACAGATGATCCAAGAAGTATTTTTTCTTTTGCTGTGAGGTATAATGGGAAGATGCACAGATTTACTAGACCGAGGTTACATATGCACAATGTTTACCGAGCTTGGGAGTGGCGGAGAAGGTGGAGTGGCCGGAGCAAGGCGTTCGGGCCATAATGTTTTTTTTTCAAATTTACCTTGTCTGAAAAGGTATGTGGCTGGTTATACTTGGCGCACGGCTTCACGTGGGTAAAGACGTGACCTAGATGTGCTCGTGGCGGGGCTGCGTGGGGAATTAAAAACAAATGTGAAACCTCAAAAGAACTTTTTGCCTTGTGTCTCTTTTCTAATATTGTGAATCATATATTTGAGCGGAGTTGTGATGCGAAGGCGTGTTTCTTTCTTTTTCTGCAAGGTATAGTTCGCAAAGTTATGGATTTGATAGATTGATGATACCGATGTTAGAGGTTTAGGGGGTTGTGCTGGTGGGAGTGGGTCCCTCCTCACATAACTACATTTTAAGCTTAGGTTGTCAAAAAATTAGGTAGTTGTGAGGTATCATGGGGTAGATTACAGATTTACCAGAACGAGGTACCGATGTCTGATGTTTAAGAGGGTGGGTTGGTGGATGAGAACGTTGTGGGGGAAGGGGGGAGAACGGTCGAACAACATATGAGAAGGTGGAGTTGTGGGAGCAAGGCGTATGGACTATAACAACTTCCTAATTTTTGGTTGTCGGAAAGTTACGCTGTACAATATATGTCGCCCCAAGAAAAATATGGTGGCATAAAAACAATACAAATGATCCAACAAAATATCACCATGTGTTTCTTTTGTAATATGAAATGATATATGCCAAATGTTTAGGAGGGGTGGGTCGGCGGAGTAGAATGTTAGGGTAGAATCGGAAGGAGCTCGAGGGACATAAGAGAAGGTGAAGCGGCGAGAGGGTGAGACACTAGGATCACAGTGGCTTTTTATGTGTTTGTTAGGTTTTGACGTGGTGATTATATTTAGTGCGGATGGAACATGAATTAGCCATAAAAAGATGTATTGACCGCATGGATGGCCAGATTATAAACAAATACAAGATTTTTGAAATACTATTTCTCCTGTGTTTATTTTGTATTTTTTAGTGGAGTTATAATACGATGGCGTGTTTCCTTCTTTCTTTCTTTCTTTTCCTGCTGTAATAGGCAAAGCTTTATTTAGTCCTAAAATACTTTATAAAGATTGTGTATGTTTAATTACACGAGACATGAGGTCCGCTGTTTAGTTCGTTACTAATAGTTTTTGCAATATTATGTTAATTTTTGCTATATACCCCAATTCTGTGCCAAATTAACTTGCCCAAAACCAGGATATTCCTTTTTTTTTGAGAAATAAAACCAGGATATTCTTTGGTACCCAGTAAAAACCAAACATACCCCCTTTCACTCACTACTTGTTCTAGGCTGTCAATTTACTACGGCTAAGAAATAACAGATGGACGAATCTGCAAACACACACAAAAAAGTGACGTGTAAGGTGGCTGTCCATATCAGACAATGAGGCAGCAGATTAATTAAGAGGCACACACCAGCACATTTAATATGTTGAAAATCAAAGCAGAGTACTCCAAAGCCTAATATTTCTCCTTAATTAAGGGGCACACACCAGCACATTTAATATGGGGAATCTTTTATTAAATCTTTTGCTTATGTTTTTCCAAAGCCAAATATTTCTCCTTAATTCGTTCCTACTCTTTTTTGTCACCTCGTTTATGTCGTGGTGGGCCATAGGAAAAGTTGGTGTGAATTTGATTTGTCCCGATGTAGATATTTTTGACTGAATATTTTTGCTGGGTTCGATTGCGATCTGCAAAGATCTCAGCGATTTCAGAAAATATATCATCAAAAGATATGTTTGCATATATATATTATTGTCTGGACGCCATTAATTTGCAAATATGCCTGGTTTGTTTTTAGCTTTTTATTAAGATATCACCGGAAATTTTCGTAAATCAACTTTGGTACTCAATTAATTGTACAAAATAAATGAACGGAATTGATTGGTCAAAAGATTGAGCGTATAGCACAGTGTAGAAGCCAGGATCCGATCAAACTTTTTTCTGGAGAATATTACAAGCATATCAAACTATTCTGTCGTATTCATCGAGAAAGAGAAATGAAAACGAATGAATACATCTTGGTGATCTCGTATTGACTCGTTCTTGGTCAAGAGATATATATATCGTTAGAAAAATAATATTCAGAGAAATTAATTTGCATGCCCGACAAAATGATATCTTTTTCTTCCTCCTCTTGTTAATTGCGTTGTTGTTTTCTCGGCTATCTAGAACGAGATAAATCTGTGATTCTTTACTTGATATTTATATTTTATAATGGCTTTGATATGTTAATTTACTAATTATTTTTCAACTTTGCACTTACATAACATATATTAATATGATTTCAATATTATTATTTATAATATTTTCAGTAAACTTGTAATTTTATACTCTCTCCGATTTAAATTAATGGTCTCAGATGATGTATCTAGATATATTTTAGTCCT
The DNA here is from genome assembly GCA_030063025.1 of Avena longiglumis. NCBI lineage: Eukaryota > Viridiplantae > Streptophyta > Magnoliopsida > Poales > Poaceae > Avena > Avena longiglumis. Next base: position 588,684,652 of record CP125973.1, on the reverse strand, counting down.
AGATACATCCATATCAATAATAAACCAGAGTTTGTTAGTTTAGATCCAAGGGAGTATATAATTTTGATTGCACGGACTAGCACTAGTACACATCGAGCCTAAGGATACCCTCGTCAAAAATGGTAGTGATACGGTCCACGGTTGAACGTATTAAGCGTGACCAATGTGACCGCGAGAGTGAGCCCTGGTAAGAGTTATAACCAATGGTGACGGACAAAAAAGCTCATTGTTGCCAAATATAATGCCACCCTTCCTTTTCCATCGTGTCAGATAGGGCCTCTATGGCTATGCTCTTTTCTTTTTAACTGGCTATGCTCTTTTGTGGATGCCCGTTTGTAAAGTGAAGGGAAGCGTTCGTAAATGTTTCTATTAACTTAAAAAAATAAATCATGCTGGTTAAATGTGGTGGATTTTACATCGTGGCATCTGCGTATTCTAGCTACTGCCTATAAAGATTGCTTCTATCTCGCTTTATGCTATCTCAGTTTCGCCATAACCGTTGCACGGATCAACCTTTTCTCTCTCGTTTGGGATGCCCCGAAGCAAGGAATCCCATGACTTTAACTCTGTGACTGCCCTACAGTCCCGACGGCTTGTCTAGACGAACCTAAGAAAGAACTCTTGATGGCTTCCATCTCTGATGATCCAAAATTCATTGAATTCATGAAAAGTCCCAAGGAGAAGCCAATGCGCGACTTTGATAAGGAGTGGACCGACGAGGAGGAGACAGAGTGAGAGGAGGAGGACAACGATGAAAAGGATACGCCACCATAGGCGAAGGGCGATGAGGAGGAGGACACCGATGAAAAGGATACGCCACCACATGCGAAGGGCGATGAGGAGGAGGACAACGATGAAAAGGATACGCCACCACAAGCAAAGGGTGATGAGGAGGAGGACAACGATAAAAAGGATACGCCACCACAGGTGGAGGGCGATGAGGAGGAGGAACCGTTGTAGGAGCAGCGCTACGATAAGGAGGCAACGATACAAGAGGAGGACACTGGAGAGAAGGATCTTGTTGTAGCGGAGGCGGCGAGGCACCTCTGCATGCGGAGGATGACGAGTCGCTACCGATGACCGGGAAAAAGCGTAGCCATGCGAAGGACAAGGATGCATGGAAGAATGGGTGCAAGAATTAGTACTTGTAATAGTAGTTATCGCTTTTTCCCATAGCCTCACGGAGAAGAAAAATCCCATGTTTCGCTAAAAAGAATGAAAAAATCTCATAATACTTAGGTGGGACCTGATGGTTAGAGGAGGAAACACAAAGGAAATGTTTTGCATTATTGTCCGTTTCTGATGTGGTAGCTGGTGCTATATATAAATTCTAGTGAGTGCCAACCCTAACCCTCACTCCCCCATGGACACACTCTCCAAGATTTGGAAATTGTGTGGAGGCTAAGTTGTGTCTCCTCGTTGCGACCGGCATTGTCGCCTCTGGGGTCTTCCGAGTGGTCGCCATCGCCATCTCCAGGTCTTCCCATTGTCACACATCGCCTCCTGCGCCTCTCCTCCACGCGGCACAACCTACATCATAGCCTCCACGTCTTCCTTAACATACGCATCGTATTTTGTGCCTCTCTTCTACATTGAGTGACCTACATCGTCACTGTTGCATCTTCCCAGCATCAAGCATTGCCTCCTGCGCCTCTCCTCCGAGTGTCGGGGTTCTCTCTATGAGTCTCTTCACTGTATATACTGATGAAGCATAGTTGACTTCCCACCATTTAAGTTTAGTAAACATCCACTGCATTCCACTAGTTTTAGCTTACTTAAAATACCACCTTTTGTAATTAATATAGTTATTGTACTGCCGATGTTGAATACACCCCATACTATATGTTTAGGGTACAAGATTTGTTTATAACTGCATTATATTCAGTATCTATACCGTATACCTTTAACTCTATTGTAAGTCTAGTAGGGTTATATCTTAGGTATATTCATTACTCTATTGTAACTTTTTTTTCTTATCCTTGTTGTGGTTTTAATAGTATACCGGTTACCCTTTATAAAAAAGGATTAGCTGCCCAATAAATTATTGCTAGGAAGATAAGTTCTAGCCTTTAAATCATCCTCGGGGGACAAGGAGTAGGGAGGGAGCATCTTCTAGTCTCCTACTCCAATCCTACGTAATAACTATATTTATGTAATGTAGCATCTTATTTTTCCCTATTGTTACTAATGAAATTATTATGCAGAGGTTGATGCAGACCTGAACAATTTAGCTTGTTAAATGGGCTAAATACACGGAATTTCTCCTTCCTGGAAGAAGGATGATGAGAAGTCAAAACTGTGAGCCTCTCGAAGGTATCAATCTGATGATGTAGTTATCATCTAGTAACTGCTTGCTTCGTTTATACTTCCTAGACCCAATACCCTAAACTCACAACATCATATTTTCAGAACATGAGCCTATTTCGGTAACAGTCATAAAAATAAGCTTCCACAAAGGAAAAAGAGGGTCAGAACAACCATCATTGGTTGCATGACTCCTTATTCCAGCGGTGAGTCCAGACATGCGAGGACGAGCAGAAAAACCTCTCAGAAACAAGTGCCAGACTGAGACAAGTCAAAATCTTAGGAGTTGCCATAATAGGAATTCCGCCATCCACTCAGACCTCTTTTTTACATTCCTATGTAGTACAAAGAACGAGGCAGAAGCCATAAATTGCATGATAGCGGCCTAATCTTACCTTTGCATTTACTTTAACCTTGATTTAGTTATGCTTTTTAGGACTCCTATGTTTATCCTATTCCTGCCAGTCAAACGCCTAAGTTTCGCAAGATTTATGTGTTTTGCCAATCCTTTGTTCTGCACATGTCATCCTACCATACTGCTCCTATTTTCCTATTCCGATGTTTTCAGAATTTCACAAATCAAAGAGACCCATGATGTGGTTACAGTTCCATTTGCTCCGTAACCAAACAAGGTCATTTGTGAGAGAATCGCAAACACTCAAAAGATCGAATATCATGCCGGGAGAGTAGACTTGTCCTTTATCTAATTCTAATTCATGGCTACGCCCATGTTAGATAGACTTGTTAACTACATTCTATACTTCTTATTGAATGAAAATAGGCAACAACGACAACAAAAAAAGATGCTACTACTAAAATCCTAGTGTCGCCTAGGGAGGACAATTGGCACGCAGCAAAATTCAGCAGGGTCCAAATTAACAAAATCTAATGATAAGTGACGGTGACTGCTGCGATGTTTAGGTGCCATCGCGTACGCCGCCAGAGTATTCTTCTTCTTAGTTCTCGCTGTCGCGTGATTAGTGACTGTCTAACTATCTTGTGATATGCAGCATCTTCTGGGTATCTGCTGCTGTTGCGGCTTAATCTGTACCACAGCATTGCTGACTTTCAGCTAGCAGACCAGTATTATACTCCCTCTGTAATTATACTTCTAGCTTTGTCTTAAGTCAAAGTTAGTAAAGTTTGACTAACTTTATAGGAAAACATAGTAATATTTATGACTCTAAATTGATACTAATAAATATGTTTTCAAATTTAGTTTTATAACATGTCAATTTGATATAATATTTGTTGCTATATATCTATAAAAATTGGTCGAATTTGGCAATGTTTAACTTAGCCAAAAGCTAGAAGTACACTTATTTACGGACGGAGGGTGTAGACTACTACCAATACTATAGATTATTTTAGTAGTATAAGTATATATACACTTGTGATACAAGGTCAAGAAAAAAAAAGATATTAATAGTTACGAAAATGATGATGACCCAGTGGGACATCTCCATGCTGCCTGCTAGGACTGTATATATCCAAGAGGATTGTCTGTGTGGAGTCAAACGGATAGGCGTTGGATTCTGCTAGGAACATTCACGCTGACGGAATAATACTAGTACTACAATCAACAAAGGGCGCAGTCAGTGGGTGGAGGTCACACAGCGGTCGCAGGAGACTGCGCATGTGAAAACGATGGTCAGCAAGAACTCTTCTGGTCTTTCGAAAAATGCCCACCTCTAAAACATTGGGAAAACATTTATACACATAGAAAAAACAGACCTTAGATATGTGAAATTTTGACTGGTACTTTTCTGAAGCAAGAAATGTTGACAACATGCTGACAAGTCAAGAAGCATGGGAAGAACCACAGATTCTAGCAACAAAACATTCAACATATATATATATATATGTTTTGTACCCCAAATCTACGACTTCCAATGATTTGCGTGGAGGACCAACATACAGCAAATGTCAAAGCATGTGCATGTCGACCTTCAGATAAGATGACAGCGTGCAGGATATGATACCGTGACTACGTATCTTCTGCTTAGACTAGTGGAAAACCCGGGGAGATATCAGATGAATCTTCGGCTGGACTAACCATGATATATAACAGGACCAATGGATAACGAATGCGACATAAATGAACCCAAATAAAAGTTTTCAACAATAGATAAGAAACCCATCCTTCGGATTAGAACGTTCGGAACCATAGACCTGAGGTTTAACAACTGGTACATTCACTTGATCAGTAGAAATGTTTGCGTAAAATGGACTGACTTTGAATTTTGAATGCCGGAACAGAATAAATACTAGTAGTAGATCCCCAGAGGCCGGCCTGCAAGCACCGCCTCTTCACAGGAATGGGGGTAGGATCACCCACCGGCGAGGGTACTTGGGCCGCCCGTCCTTCCCGTCGAACAGCTGCACAAGAAGCAACGTTAGTAAAGCTATAAGAATTCTTATTGTACCGTTCAGTAATTCTGTGTTGAAATAAGAGCTGGACTTGCCTTCCTGAGACGGCTGTGCTTCCCGAGCGCCCAGTTGGTCATGATGGCCGCCGCGACGGCGAGGAAGACGTAGCCCGCCACGGTCTGCGTGGCGATGTTGAAGCCCAGCCACTGGTAGATCTCGGTGGTGTAGTTCGCGCACGTCACGATGTTGAACAGGAAGCCCCGTGGGATCTGGTAGCCGCCGCTGCCGGTCGGGCTCCTGAGGTTCCGCAGCAGGATGTGGCAGTAGAAGTTCGCGATCTGGCACACGACCCCGATGCTGAACCCAATCTTCATCTGCAGGTCGCTCACAGGGGTGTAAAGAGGGTGGTTGCAGTAGTAGGCAATGTAGGCTCCAAATGTCCAGTAGTAGGCGCAGTTTCTGAAGACGTTCGACACGGGGGATGTCGCATGGCTGAAGCGGTGGATGAAGAAGGTCTCCATGATCCGCTTGAAGTAGTGGAAGCAGAAGTAGTACATGGCGTAGGTCTGGACAGGGTGGACGACCCGCTCTCCCTCGTATCCAAAGTATTTGTAGACAGGGAGGTAGTAGAACATGGGGTAGATGAAAAGAGGGCCCACATACTCCCAGAAGAAGAGCGTGCTGTAGTAGACCTGCGGGCCTAAATCTTTGAAGACCACTGTCAGGGACCCCGAGCCCTTCTCGCAGTAGTCCGATAGGCTGGCCTTTTGATTGAGGACAACTGGCTTTCCAGATTTCCCAGGTTGTACAGGGAGGGTGAGCCGCTGCCTAGCAGGGTAATACTTCTTAGCTGCACAGCATAGACACAAGCGATTAGCAACCCATACACCATAAGGAAAAACATGTCTTCTTCATAGAGCAAAATAAGCATAAAGCAATACATGGTCAAATATGCAATTCTAGTGCACTAATAATTCACCCACAGAAATCAACCAGAGAAGTGAGTGTTTCATGTATAGAGAAAATCAAATAACAATACTGTCCTCAACATTAGCAACTAATAGTGGTACCAGCTCGAAATCAGAACATAACTAGTATCCATCTAGTAGAGCATACTACACTTAGTTTTGCTGCATAATAACCATACTAGTCTTGTAGTGATCACTGCAAGTACTTAGAAGTACTACTTGACGACAATGTCCAAACATGGAGCTACTTATGGCAAGAAAAAAGTAAAATATAAACTACAAGTGGAAAGAGTGCCAAATTCACCGTGACCAAGATCAGATTTTTTTTTGGAAGAGTTCCATCAGGGTAGAGCTATTTTTATTTCGAGTCTCAAACATATAATTGGCCAAGATCAGTAAGTGGATTATCACTAGTTTCAGAGAATTTTTTTTAATTGAGCACCACAATAACATCAGGCCCATTATTCCATTCTGCAGCTCACAAGTCCAGATTGGTGGCATTTGATACATTTAAACAGTACCGCTACTGCATCACCATCCATACATGCGGTGATCTGTCTCCAGACTCAGTCACATGGCAGCAGATCTGCTTTTATGGCCCAACATAAGTAATAAATGTGTGCGAGCAACACTTCAAGGTAACAGGATGGCAAGTTAATAAGCTAACATGGCAGCCCTGTGAGTCGGCAAGAGGGTACAAAAGAATAAGGCTACGCCCACAAAATTGGCAACAAATACTATATATAGGTACATAATAAGGTAAGATTCTTGATCACCGAAAATTTTACGAATTCAAGCAGCAAAGTGTGGTGTGAGCTTTGCTCGCTGACAGTACTACACTGGTGTACTTGGCAAGCCAGAAAAAAGATTCTAGAAGCAGTTACAGATGGCTGACATATAAAGAGAAAAGGGTAAGCGAATTTGCTTTGTGATTACAACGCTCAAACACATAAAAGGGGCAAAACAAAACAAATAAACGGAGTTATGAGAAAACACCTAGAGAAAGCTAAATAGCTTCAGGGACAATCATACTTTTCTCCATCAGGCAAAGATTACAATAAAAAACACGGGACTATCTCAAACAACTGAATAGGGTGGGGGGGAATACCACGTGGAAACGAGACGCGAACCGTAAGACAGCACACACTTCCCGTCTCACCCAACCACAAACAAGAAAACCGTGATCAGCGACTAACTGCAAACTATGCAGTCCTCTCGTATCAAATCAAATGTACCCGTGGTTGCGGTTTCAGATCGAGTAGCTTCCAATAGAATACCGGTGATCATTAGCTTTTATTATTCCGCGGCAACTTAATTTTTTGAAGGAAGGGAGGATGATATGCATCAAGTTAGTGGGTCAAGAGCGTTATCTTTTTTTTTTGTGTGTGTGTCAAACAGGCTGTAGAAACCTGATGCAATGTCCCCGGACCAGACTCCAACCAGCACACCCACCAGCGTAACTGTGGTCAATTACTATTCTGGCTCTCTAAGTTAAGCCCTCCTCTTCTTGAGGGAAATCGTGAAGGATGTGAGCGTGATACTAGTAGCAGAAGCACCCCGGTCATAAAGAGCGTGCCGTGCGTGTCTGTATTATTTTTTTTTCGAAGAAAAGTTGAGGGTCACGGAGCTTTTGAGCGAGCGTGTAGGTGTGGACGGCCAACCCCCTTCATAGCTTGTGAAGAGGAAATTCCAGAGGACAAGCAGAAGAATACTAGTGGAGATTAGTACTACTCGGTAGGGGTTCCTCTGGCGCAGCTGTGTAGTGTATCAATCAGCACAGCAGGCGCGCTGAGCTCGTGTGTGTGTGTGCAGACTCGGACCTGAATCTAGTAGTAGTAACAGTAACGGAAGACTTTGGAGGAGGAGGAAGAGGAGGAGGTGATTGGCTGGCAGGGGACTTACTCTTGGCGTGGATGGCCTCCTGCAGATCCGCGACCTTGGCCTGCGAAATCCGAACAGCACAGACGCGAATCAGCTCGAGCTCAAACCTCCGGCGAGATCTTAAACCCCGCTGGCTGAACGAGGACCAAACTGGGGAAGGCAGTTGCTTACCGAGTCGTCGAGCTGGATGCCGCCCTTGACGACCTCGCGGCCGCTCCGGGACACTACGGAGACCTTCATCTCCTCCTCCTTGGCTCGCCGGCGACCCGCTGTCCCGAGCTGAGGTTGAGACGGAGGGAGAACGGGGAGAGAGCTCGGCTTGGATACAGAGGAGGAGGAGGCGTATTTGAGAGAGAGAGAGAAGATCCGCGTTGGGGCGGGTGGGCCGGTGGGGAGCGTTGGGCGGACCGGGGCCCACCGGGTTTATGTGGGCGTGTGTTTAAGGACGAGGCGGAGGCGGATGCAACCCTCTCGACGTGGACGTGCTGGACTCGGTCCATGGGGATCTCGGCTCGCCCTCCTCTCCCATTGGTCGGCCTTGTGGGCCCGAGCAGAGCAGCCTATCACGTGCAACCTTGCACGGGTCGGCACGAAAAACGTTCGACCATATTCATTGCACGCGTATAAAGTCCAGTAATGTGTTTTTATTTTTGGGAAAATGGGCGTATATCTTAAGAGGTATTTTCATTTTCTAAATCTTACTATTATCATCGACCGGGATATCAGGTTGGACCAAACCTTTATATAGTGATCCAACAGAAAATTTGTCACTTTCTAGTAATTTACATTTGAACACGTCAACACCGTCCGACAATTGTATCGAGGATAATCATAAAAATAGATTGCTCCAAGATATCAGTCTAGGACCAATAAGACTTCTTCTGAAAGACACATTAGGACGACTGTCCTCCATACTCACCACACAAAAAAAAAGGAATTTTCCCTGTAATTTTTTATTAATATCATCCAGTGATCCAGATATGCTTATATCAAGAAAACAGCAAAACTTCAGTATTGATGAAGCCGGATATATACGTCCCGGCGGTAGCGGACCATAGATTTTTTTCCAAAGCCTAGGACAAAAAAGTAAATTTAAATGCTTGAAATATAATTTTTGGTCTATCAAAAATTGGCTTTGACGGCCGGCTGGAACCCCGGTACCTGCCTCTGCCACTACGCTCTGAGCGGCGTCGTCACCGCTGCTCCTACGGTGGAACGCGTGGACGACCTAGAAATGGGCCAAGACCCATTTTTAGTATGATTTATCTACGTGCACCACGAGACGCCCTCTATAATCCTGTCTGACATGGATGTTCATCGAATCTTTAGGTCTTTTTGTAATCGAATTTCGTTGAAGAAATGGGTGGGTATGATAATAACCGGGTAGGAGTGTTCATCTTGGTATTTCTCTTCTCTCGCGTGAAGTGAAGGGTACGCATGACAAGGTGCACCGTAGCCGTAGGTCAAACTCCCTTGCTGTTGGATCTTACTACTCTATCTTACAAGTAAGCAAGCACGCTTTGGGTGATCCCCGATCGATTAAGCTGCTGACCGCCGACCGTTTTGGTTTGCAGCAGGCGGGCGGCGCATGGACTGGGTGCAGTCACCTCACCAGATGCACAGGTCGTCGTGCAGTTGGGGAGTAGGCCGGGCGGCCCAACGGCCCGCCGACCGCGCTGTAATTCCTCGCTCACAATCTTCCCGTGCTATGCTATGCTTGCTCCCACTCCATCACCTATATATCCCGGTTTGCGTTGACCCCATTGCAATACCCATTTAATGTTTTCCCAATCTTTTTATTAAAAAGATTGGGACCGTTCGTCACCCTAGAAAATTTCCGTCTGCCTTGAAAAGACGGTTTTGCCCCTGACTGTTTAAATCTTTTACAACATATGCCACCGCCAAGTGATACCTGTCCGGCGGGAAAAAAAGTTATTCTCTCCTCCCTCATCGGTCAACCTCCTCCGAGCGGGATCTCTTGCCTCCCTCCGATCCCCAAAACTCCTCTGCATCCTCCCGCCCATGCAAGTCTAGGTGACGCCGCCGATGGCAAATTTCGCTTATCCTCAAACGATCTCCAACTTTGCACCGCCACCACCGCTTCTTGCATGTACCTGACCGGAGCGACAACCCCTCACTGCCGTTGTTGAGGTCTCCATGATTTGTCTACCCATGCGTCGCCGAATTTCGCCATGGCGCCTCAGCAACAAGTGACCTCGACCGAAACTCAGCGCTCTGCCTACCGACGCCGCTTTCGCGCGCATAGCTCGAAGGCCACGCTTATGCCATCGAGGTCCGACCATCGTCATTCATCATCGGTAGCGATTCAAGCCCCGAGGAAATCAACCATCCGAGGACGGAATGTGCGTGGTTGCGACGACATGCCATTGTGGATTGGTGCCTTGGTACGCGGAGAAGCGGGTCCTGGCGACGCGGTGACAAGCGATCGATGTTGTTGTGCCTTCTCACCGAGAGCAAGCCGGTGTGTCGATGACTGTCCATCCGCCGCCTCGTGTCGGACTCAATTGCGTCTTGCTGCTAACGCCCGTCGTCACCCGGCTCGCAAAGCCGGCATGCTGTTCCTTGACATGCGCGCGGACAACCGGATCTTCTCACCAATTCGTGCCGGTGTCTGAAGCTTTTGTTGTTGAGATGCTGTAGTCATCTCTGCACACGAGGTGTTTGTGTTAATGCCAACGAGTTGAGAAAAAAAAAACAACGGGTGTAGCTGAAGAAGGTTCATCTATTCAGGCGGTTGTTCATGCTTTGATAGTTGATACAACGAAGATGCTGGAGCGGATGAGGCTAGACCTATTGGGATGATGTTATCTGCGTGCTCTTGTTGTGTTTAGAAATTCACCAATTTAATATCAACTGAAGGTGCCGGAAAGAAGTATGTTGGGACAACTTCACCAAACTCTTAGAAATATAGGTATTTACTGGCACTAACAAATGAGATCGTATCAGTTCTCATATAAATATCAGGATCTTTGTAGCTACGTAAGACATATACATTATCATTGCATGTTTCTGTGACTTTTTTAACTGATCCTTTTTATGTCAGATATTACATCTTAACTACAGAATTATGTATATACACATTATATTTTGTAGGCCTGTAGTAAAACTATTTTATCTGATGCCAGCAAGGAGCTGCAAATGGAGGGTAGAGCATCGATGACCATGCTCTGATTTTACGCAGCCATGTCACATGTGGCTCAACGTGGATGAGCCTCGTGCACTTCAGGTGGCTCTTACGATACACAACTAGAAATTGGTGTTTGCCAAATTGGATATCAAAATCAATGATTATGTTATTATTATACTTCCTCCATGTTAAAATAGATTTATCTAAATTTAAAAAATCTAAGACATCTATTTTAAGACGGAGGGAGTATATTATATTTGTGTAGATTATGGTTAACACAAGTTTAATCTGGATGCCATGTCCATCTCTCAAAAAATTGGATGCGAGGTCTTTTCACATTATTTTTCATTTTAACTTTACATCAGCCTTCAAGCCACTATTTCTTTTCCTATATAACGGCAACGATTGATTGTAACAACTAAATGGTGATTGATCTGCAGGTTTTTTCTATTTATTAGTACATCTTTGCACTCCTTACTTATACTATTTACTTACTTACTGCCTAGAAAACCTAGCAGAAGAACAAACATAAAATAACAAGAATGTTGCCCACCAGTTTAAACAATTTTGTTGCTTCCTGGTATCAGGTTCTGTTATCGATACTATGTTGGTGCATTTTTCTGAATATATAGAATGGATGTAATTTCAAAAAGGAGCTGTGCTAAAATTATATGGAGTACAGTTTCACAAAATACGATGATCCATTAATTTATTGTATATTTATAGTGTCCCGTAGCAACGCACGGGCATTTAGCTAGTTAAATATTAGGTATGTTTGACATGGGTATATATTCTACGGGTGTCTAAGATTGGACTATCCGGTTTGGTCTAACGAAAACCCCACGTGAAGATCCACACCTGATGATGAAGCCCACGCTGAACTCGCGTGGCTCAGAACCATAAAGGATCCGATTGCTTAAAGGTAATCTGTAAACGAATTGGTCTTATCCCGACTGAGATTGTCCCAAGACCTGGCCACCCCATATAAAGGCTAGGAGGGAACGGCGAAAAAGACCACCGAAACCCTAGCACATACACCCACCAGATTATATATTCGCACCATCATCATCGAGGCACCCCTTGTAACCTTTGGTTCCTTCGATAATCAAGAGCAGATAAGTAGGAGTAGGATTTACCCTTCGGGGACCTAAACCTGGGCAAAACCCGTGTCCAGCGTTGCTTGTCTGTTAGCCGAACGAGATCTCCAGTGCACCCCTCTTTTTTAAACCCAAGTCCATCAAGTATGGGCATTCACCGCCGTCTGTGGAACCTTTGAGCGCTCATGTTGCGATCTCGATGGCCCTAACACCTGCAATCTTCGACTTGTCCGCGTTGGAGAACTATCTCCTTTTCGGCGCAATCGACTTCACCATCCATTCACCGGCAATACGCCTGACCTTCAATTCTATAGGATATGGATTCGACATAATGATTAGGAGCCTATGCTTTAAAGTTGGCAAGACCGGCACACTTCGCCTGACATGGATATGCCGCATAACAATGGGCATTGACGAGTCGAACCCTCGTCACCGCCTCCCCGAGTGGGTGGTGCCGCCGACAATCGCGCCTGCTTCGTGGATCCCTCCACCAATCGGCACACCGAGCAAGCTCAACGCTCCCGCGCCGACCTCCGACACGGATAACAACAACAGTTGCGACTCCGATCTGTATGATCCGCCGTCAGGAGAGGAGGCCTACGGTTTGGGATCAGAGAGCTGCAGGAGCAACGATCTCCCTCACCACTACATGTGCACTGTTGTCATCAACCGTGGCGACAACGCCGAGATCGATCACCGCCAACCCAACGCGAAACAGGCGCCCGCCAAACCCCAACGCCAACAACGGCGGCAAGTCAGGCCACCCGCGGATCCACCTCAACGAGGCCGGATGGAAAAGAATGAGGGAAGCATTGCGGGGCAACCCCTTCTAGACGACGCATCCCGTGATATGCTAATGACTTACCATTGGCTCCTCATGAAAGAGTACAACCGCTAATAGACGGTGAACGCTCAGCTAGAGCAGTGCAAGCAAGTAACTAATGAGTCAAGCGCCAGGTGTGTGACGCTCTCCTCTATCGGTGGGTCCTCCTCAAAGGGCAACGATGGTGGCGCCCATGAGAGGCGCTCCCGACTGGATCATCTAGGCACGGAAGCAAAGCGTGAGGCTACCAAAGCCCTCGACTTCTCATTCATGTCGGTAGACTCGCACGGTAACATGTGTTAGGGTTTCCGTGTAAAAACAACAAAGTTCTGCTGCACTTTCTGCTCCTGCAGCAAATTATTGACCAGAGTTTTCTGCAGCAGCATATCCTTTAGAAACAAATTGTGGTGTAGAAAATCCTTCAGAGGCATTATCCTTTAACACTGTATATGCTTCAAATATTCTGTGGAATTCCTTTGAACCGAAACACTCCATACTGCTTTGTTTTTTAAACCAGAGAATCCGTTTCCTATTGAGACCGACGCATCGATTTCCTGCCCGTTTTCGTCAGAGAAAAAATATAGCCGGTCAGAATCCGGACCGTCCTTCTCCTTCTTCCCAGCGCGTCACGATTCGTGCACAGCTCAGCAAGAGATATCCCGCAGCCCAATCGTCCGTAGGCCGGCGAAGAGAGACGACGAATCGGCGGCGACCGGCGGAGATGGGGGACCACGCGGAGGAGGAGGATCGGCCGGCCGGGTTCGCGCGCTGGCGTCACGCGGCCTACATGCAGGCGATGGCCTCGGAGCTCCCCGGGAGCTACGCCACGCAGGAGGTCATGCACCTCACCCTCGCCTACTTCGCCGTCGCCGGACTCTCCTTCCTCCGGGCGCTCGACTGGGTAAGCCGAGATCCGCTACCCCCGTTGCCCCGCCCGCTCTCTCTCCGTTAGTACTATGAATTGAGCGAGATTGCGGGGAAATTCCTTGTGATTTGTCATGTTTCTAGAGCTTGGATCTCGAGGGTACTGATTGCTAGGACCTTGTCTGTCTACTTTGCTTATACTGAGTGAATTGATGAATTGTGCGGAAACCAAGATGTATGCGCGGCAGTAGAATTCGTGCGCTGCGGATTCTTCTCGTTTTCAACTAATCCGCCTGCGCATAGTACGAAGTTTCCAAGGCAATACCAGTAAACGCATGCCTTGTCAGGTTTATAACGAGTAAGAATTTGATAAATTTGATCGCATGTCTATGTACAGGTAAAGTACTGTAATAAGAATTTACTTCGATGTCTATCCAGAAAAGGTAGGCTCCAGTAGTGTTTGCAAGTGATTAAGTGCAGTTAACCACGAATGTGGAGACACATGACACCGTTTGTGGAACGCTTGTGACAGCAACTGCTACCTGCAAGGTTTAATCGTTTGAGCCCACTTAGTGATCAGTCTACTCAAAGTGGTTAGGGGTTACTGGGGTTATGAGATGTATATATCTGTCTAACAACTAGATGTCATTACTAAGCTCGACATGGTTGCAACTAGATGCCGAACTGCCGCTTTAATTACCTGAACTTCTGCTAGAATGGTCAACCATGTGAGGTTGCTACCTGAATTTCTTCTTGCTGTTGAAATGTCAGCTTAATTTCAGAAAGAAGTAATTTAGTATTTTTTTTTGGTTTAAAATGTAATAATGATTGAGAAGTTATATCTGCCTTTTCTTTGTTTAGGTTAACACCGATGAAATTGCCAAATGGATCTTGTCTTTTCAAGTACACCCTGAGGAAAATGACGACCTAGACAACGGTATGATTTCCCCATTACTTATGTAACAATACTTTTTAAGATAGCTACGATTCATATTTCCAGATGCAGTATGTTTGTTCTATAACAGTTCACTCATTTTCCAGGGCAGTTTTATGGATTCTGTGGTTCTAGAACAACTCAGTATCCCCCAAATAGTGTGAAGGTATGGGTGTTTTATTGGTTGACTGGACCTTTTCTTGTCAGACATGTCTGAATTAGTGCCATTTCATTTCTTTATTGTGACAGTTCTAAATACTGACATGTGCTCTGTTTCAGGACCCTTGCCATAATGGTAGTCATCTAGCAAGCACATATTCTGCGCTTGCCGTATTGAAGATTGTAGGTTATGATATACTAAACATTGATAGCAAGTCTCTTTTACTGTCGATGAGAAACCTCCAACAACCAGATGGAAGGTATGCATTCAGCTTTGGTCTCCGTGTTACTTGGGCTGTTAGGCTTCGAAATTTACCTGGGAAGTATATATGTAATTACATCTACTACCTGTGTTACATTATCACCAGAATAGTTTTTTGAAGGAGGGAATTACTGGAAAAGTTTCACCTAGTCACCCACCTCACGTGTTGTTTTACAATCTTCCTAACACCACACGGTTGGTTCAGAAACATGTGCATTGACTGCTAGCCTTTGCATTTACATGTGTCGATTTATCCGCGTGAACTTAAGTCATGTTCTCTTGTTGCAACAAACTTTACATTGGTGAAGGCCACTTGTCTGATGCGTGTTTGTTCCTCCAGCCTTAGAAATCATGTTTAAACAGAATGTTCAGGTGCTGTACTACTATGATCCCTGTAAATGCATGCAAGTAGTCTACAGTGCCCGTCTGAGGATATGCACATGCATCAATGTTGTCGCATGAATATATATTTTTAGAAAAATAACGCGATTAGTTTCACATAGTCACTAACCTCACATGCTGTTTTACAATTTTCATAACACCCCATGGTTGGTTCACAAGTCGGCATCCTTCATTATATTTCTGATTCAGAAACGTATGCATTGACTGCTATCATTTTCATCTACCAATCGGTCATTTTACCTGCATGCACTTAAATCATGTACTCTCGTTTCAACAAACTTTACATTGCTGAATGCCACTTTTCTGGTGTGTATCTGAACTGCCAGAATTAGCAATTGTGTTTAAACATAACGTTGAGGTGATGTACTGTTATGATCCTCATAAATGCATGAAAGTAGTCTATAGTGCTTTTCTGCGCATGTGCACCTGTGCGCGTGATTTTTTGTCTAGCATTTAGTTGGTTATATGGTCTATTGGTAAACTTAGAAAGCTTTGATTTCGTGCGTGTGTTGTTCAACACAATGGGTTATTGGCTAACTCAACGTGCATCTTTTTGTAGCTTCATGCCTACTCATATCGGTGCAGAAACAGACCTACGCTTTGTATACTGTGCAGGTGAGGAGCACTGTTCTTTGTATATGCTAATAATTGAATTGTTTTTTATGTTATTTATATTAATGCATTTGAGCTCTGTTCTCAGCTGCTATCTGCACAATGCTAAAAGACTGGTCAGGAATGGACAAGGAAAAGGCCAAAGAACACATCATTAACTGTCAGGTTGGCTTGCGAAAATTCCTAATACACCATAGTTGGCAATGATGTTTTTAACAGTGTCCTGCACAATCCAATTTGCATTTTCTAACTCTTATTTTTTACCACATGCAGTCGTATGATGGTGGCTTTGGCATGGTTCCTGGTTCAGAATCTCATGGTAGGCAGTAACTTTTAGCCTTTTGATGCATTTTCTTACCTAGTTACTTTAGGAGGTTATCTTTAGAGTTCTAATTGTGCGTCAACTGAGTTAAGTAGGAGAACTTGCTTTGCCAATTTTGCAACTGGTTATGGATTCTCATTGTATGACTTTGCGTTAGTGAGCCAGGTGGAGGGACTTTCTGTGCTGTTGCGGCTCTGTACCTGATGGGTTTCATTCAACCTGATTTGGCATCAAACTTGCGAGACTCTTCCTCGATTGACTTTCAGTTGCTCCTGGAGTGGTGCCTTCAGGTCAGATTCTGCTTAACCGTGTATCTGTAGTTATCCATTAAAACGTGCCCTTTTACATGACGTAAAAAATGCACAATAGTTGGCAAGAGGTCTTGCTATCTCTCCTCTCACGCACACATGCTCAGATATTAAATTTGAATTATACCATAGTAGTAGTAGTAGTTTTCTTTACCAGTGCTGAACCTTCCTTACACTACCGTTGTGCAGAGGCAAGCGGTGGACGGGGGATTCCAGGGGAGAAGAAACAAGCCCAGCGATACGTGCTACGCTTTCTGGTTAGTACATCATTCATGCGGTCTGTATACTGGTTGGCTGATGAGCAAGCGAGCGGAATGGGCAAACCCTGATAAGAAATTTCTTCTTGCTGATGTCACTCGTCTTCAGGGTCGGAGGCGTCTTGAAGCTAATTGGTGCCTACCACTTGATCGACCGTACCGCTCTGCGGGAGTTCCTGCTCACCTGCCAAACAGACGTAATGGCTCCAAAACTCTCTATTTTTCGAAACTTCTGGGATTTGATCATCAGAAGATAAAAAAAACAGTCAAGCTGGTCCAGATGCTCCTTTTGCTAACCCTTTGTTGTTATTGTGTCTTTTTTCTGTTACCGGGACAACAGTTTGGAGGCTTCGGGAAGTTCCCGGAGAATGCATTCCCGGACATCTACCACTCGTACTACGGGCTGGCCGCCTTCTCGCTGCTGGGCGAGGAGGGGGTCGAGCCGATGTGCGCCGAGCTCGGGATCATCGCCGCCGCCGTGCTGTAGCTAGCTAGCTAGGGACCGGTGTTTTTTTGGGTTGAGATGATATTTTTGAGATTGCTCGCCACATGTGTGTTAGCTAGCGACTGGTGTTCCTGCTGTATCCGTTTCGTACCAACTCACGATGTTTTGGGTCTGAAAAACAAGGGAAGTGATTTTTGCGTGAGGTGGGCCAGTTGGTCAGAATCAGATCATGCAACATTGTAGTAGTACTACGACATCTCTGGTACTAATATATTGTTATGGGCATGGAGAAGTGCGTTGTGCAGTAATCTTGAATCCGAACTCAGCTCTGTTTGAAGTTAGCTGAACTGTTTGCTGGCAGTTGCTGAACCAAATCCATCTCTTGGAAAGCTACTGGAAACGGCAGAACAAGATACCAGTATTTTCCTCGTGCTGATCTGATGTGACCCATGACTGAATTCGAAATAAACACGAACATTCTACCGCCGCCGCCGTCAACTCAATGTTACCACCAGACCTAACTCAAATACGAACGTGGTCTTGGTCTGACCCAAAATCGAACCGAACCCACCTCATCACTTCTAAATTGTGTATTTTCATATTGTTCAACTGTATGTAAATATATGTTTGAAATATTGACAGATTTCATTGAAGTTGGTATGGTTGGTGTGCTGGCATGTTTCACTTTAGCCCTTATTATAGAATCCGAAAAACAACCCGCAGTCCCTCTAAAACGGTGGTAGCCACTCTTGCAGTTTAGCCTCTCTGTTATTTGGAAATAAATCCGAACTCCCTCTCCCCAAACTCGCCACCGTCACTCATGTGCTAGGTTGGCCGCTCCACCAGTTACAAGCCCAGTTACAAGTCCACTTGCAATTAGAAATATTCCCGTTACAACCTCACCTGCAACTAAAAAGTTTTTTCAACCCCACTTGCAACTGAAAATTTCACTTGCAACTCATAGGATGCACGAATTACGATACATATCTAGTGGATTAGGACCTGACCTTTTTTACTCAATTAGCTCAGCAACAACTCCATCGTGCTGCAGATCGACAACAAGCCTCAACAGGCCAGTAGTAGTTTAGCAATTTCAGTGAACCAATACCTTTTTTATCCTCCCACGAGCAATGTAAATAACACTGGAGTATTAGGACATGGTGAAGCAGTCCTTGTACTTGCAGTATGGAACATCTATGCATCTAAATCAGGCTAGAATTTTATGTTTGTTGCATTTAAGTGTAGTGGACAAAAGCAATAGAAGAATCTTGCAATTTGTGTAATTGCTAAAGCACGAGGAGTCCAATTTTGTTCCATGGTTCACACTGAATTTGTCTTCCGGTGTTGACAATTCCTCTTCTTAGTTTCAGATTGTTGATATATGGAAGAAATCTCCCACTTCAGATTGTTGTTATTGTTCATGTCCTGTGTATTTGGAAGAATTATTAGAATTGTACAAGGTGCAATTATATATTTATCCGATTACCATGTACATTCATCTGAATTTATATCGTACATTTATTTAATTTTTACATGGTACATTTTAAACTGAATTTGATGGTGCTTTTGTTAGACTTCGCATGCACAACACTTTATGCCCGTAGCAACACACATGTATTTAGTTATTCCCATAATGTTGTTACTTCCTTGGTCGTAAGCTAGTCCATCATTGCGATGCATGCTATTAGCTAGAACTTTTTTTATTGATGTTAATACATATAGTTTTGAAGTGTCCTTGTATGTAGTGTAATGTTTTCGTAAAGTATTATTTTAACGTAGATTTTTATTATATATTATTTCTTCATCATGAATGAAGCACTTGTATTTGCACATTTTTGGCTCTTGTGAGTTTTTTTAGAAGAAATCATGTGTCCCTTATTTATTCACACTTAACAAGGTACATTCATAGTAAATATATCTCGTGAGGAAATTGGGAGGCAGGTCTAGCCACATGCATGCCACTACAGTTGACATTATTCGATTATAAAGCGTATAAGAGCTTTCTGGCTTTTGTGGGCTCAGGTTGTAAGAAAACACTACATTTGTAGCAGAATGTTTAAAAAAAATGTTTTCAATTTTATTTCTTAGATTTATAGGTATACCACCTTTAAGATCTTGTATCCTACTTGCATCTTTGGTGAGGCTGCCTTTTAATAATTAAATGATTAAATAACGTTATATTAGTATAATAACAGTTGTATATAACTAATTAAGTTTATTTTCTAATAGACATCTAAGAAATACAATTTTCTGATGTCCAACAAATGGAATAATAACTAGTTTGATTATTTCCGTGGTTCCTTTTATTGTACTCTTTGTTCAAGTTTCAAGTATTTTAAATATATTCATTTAGTAATTCCTTTTGCACTTTATTTAGATTTATCCAATTTTTGTTGTTGTATGATATGGATGATTGCATGAGGACCATACATGTTCACTTGTATTCTTATCCGGAGGAAGAAAGCATTGTTTATGGCCTAAACTGCATGAAATTGATATGAGCTTTCTAAGTGGATTATGTAATGTGACATCTCAACGCACCTCATGTCTCATATTTACTACTTCTTTGAATACAAGTTGGTTACATAAAGTTATTTCTCTACATGGATTACTCGCAAACATTTGTTGTAAAAATGTTTGTTCTTGTATCTATTATTATGGTTGAATGATTGCCTGATGTTGATAATATAAGTTTTCCATATTGATTGTTTGCTTCAAATAAGTTTCATTGCACATTTGTTTCTCATTTATCAAATGTTTAGATTGTAAAGAAATTAGATGGAGATGGCCTATAAGGTTATAAATAAACGATAAATAATAATATAGGCATATTTTCGTGGATGTGTTCTTTTAGGTTTATTGTATTATCTATAACAATATATAAGGAACATGAAAATATAGGTTGATCCGGTGGATATAAAGAACATCCACAATGTTCTAGAGTGCACGACTGAATGGTAGAACCTGATAAAATATCCCTTCCTTTTTCAGGTCCTCTCATATTCCCATCTCAGTTATCTATGGTGCTCTTTTTTACATGAACTTCTATGTTGGTTGGCAAATATATGATCTTCTAGAGTGACATATATGTGGGCTCTTTTTAACACATATGTTGTTATGTTTTTATAATTGTTTGGTCAAACTTTACAAAGTTAGATTTCGACTAAGAACTAAGATGCGCTTTCACTAAATTTTACCATAACCATCTTCAATAAGATTAATAAAGACCAAACAAATGAGAGGCAAGAGTCCTACATCGATGTAGAGACCCAGTGTAGCAAGGTTATTACCTTAAGATTATAGACCAACACATAACAAATAGCAGCAACACGTAAATTCTTCTAGAGGACGCACCGCTGATTGAAACCGATGCATATTTTGAGACTCTCTTATTTTTTGCATGATGAGTGCTTGAACACTTATGCAGCGTAACATAACAAAACGACCAATTTAGCTAGTACTAGTATAGTCCGCAATGTTTCGGTGTGGATATCAGATGTTGTAATCCTGAACCAGCCAGCGGAGCGAGTTGCCGAAAACAGGCAGGCGTGTTCTGCATGATGGAGGCTTATGTTAGGTGTTTCGCTTTCGGCGTGTTTTGTTTGTGTTGGCACAGATGAGATGATGCAAACATCATTCAGAAAAAAAAAGAATTTCCCAGAAAACCTGATGATGAGGAAGAGGGGTTGTGAGAACAGGCAGGTGTTTTCTGTCACAAGTTCAGCAGAGCTGGTCACTGGTGGCAAGCTGTTGAGTCGGCTCAAGTGCTGAATCGAAAATTGGCGGTCACATGGTTTGGCAGTCAGTTGGCCGGCGGGCAGCTGCAGCGGCAATAACTGCCCACCACTCTCATATGATCGATCCTGCCGGATTCCTTCCTGATTCGAACCGATTCCGGCAGTTTGTTTGGCCAAACAAATCCGTCGACTCCGAGTCCCGATCCGAGCACGCCACCGCCGACTATTTCACCGCGCCCGACCCTCCCTCCGTGTCGTGCTGAACTCGAACACAACAACCACCCCTACTTGGCCCCTCCCCTCGCCAATCTCCGCTGCAGTCCATGGCCGGCGTCGGGTCGGCGGCGGCGCGGCGGCTCTACCTCGCCGTATACAACTGGGCCGTCTTCGTCGGATGGTAATCAGCTAGTCAGCACGCCGGCCGGGGATGGAACGGATCTCCGGGCTAATTTCTTGCTCCCTTGCCCTTCCCATCTGACCGGGAGATCTCTCGGGTGAATCTTGCAGGGCGCAGGTGCTGTGGTTCGCGGTGGCGGCGCTGCTGCTGGAGGGCGGCCACGAGGGCGTGTACGCCGCCGTCGAGAAGCCGCTGCAGTTCGCGCAGACCGCCGCGTTCATGGAGGTAATCAACCCGACTCCTCCTCCTCCTCCTTCTTCTTCTTCGCCCTCCTCTCCCACTTGTTTGGTACTAATGCCGCGCTTTGGCTACTGCTCAGTGCTCACTACTTGAATTTTAGCTTCTTCAGGTGTATTTTTTCATATTGTACATTCTTTTCCTATTTAATTAAAATGCCGCGAGATTGAGTACACGTTACCACAGAGCAAAATGTCTTTATATCTCTACTAACCGCTGAACATCTTGTCTATGCATGCTTGGTGACGTTGTTGCTGCCGGCGCAGATTCTTCATGGGCTCGTAGGTAAGAAGCTATTCCTTTCCATTCCAATTGTGTTCTGTTATGTACAGTTCACTATATATATCTTTTCTAGTACTTCCTCAGATACAAATTAATTGACTTAAGTTTGTCTAGATTCGGATGTGTCTAGTGCTAAAACATGTGTAGGTACATCGACAAATCCGAGTCAATAATTAATTTGGATCAGAGGGAGTATTTAGAATGTGGCTTTACTTACCTCTGGATTGTATCATGTGCAAACTTTATTTATGTTGATCTTGTCAACAAACTGACTTTCTTACCTAGAATCCGCCCAAATGAGTCTAGAACGGAAGTAGATTTTCCACGCAAGAAACACTTGTATTTTAAAATAAAGCACAACACAGGGTAATCCATGCTAACCATTGATAATAACTAAAAATGCTAGTTTAAATTGGAGATTTTAATTTTCCAAATAGGTTCATTTATAATTTTGTCAAAATAATGTGACACAAGCACTATCAATGATACCGAAACGCATTAGAGACAAGTTCTGATTTTTTAGAGAATTGGCATGCCTGATTTGATTATATTTTCTTTTTTCATTCTTGTGGTATCTTTCGATTTCAATCATTATATATTTTTCCATCTTTCTAAAGGGTTAGTGAGGTCTCCGGTCACCGCAACCCTTCCACAAATTGGATCGAGGCTGTTTCTTACATGGGGCATCTTGTGGAGCTTTCCCGAGGTATCAACTCATCACTGCACTTATATTTTAACATAGGACATGTAAGTAAAGTAGTAGTACTTGTTTTCTTGACAACATCAAGTGATCATTATGTATATTTTTTCTTGCAGACGCAGTCTCATATTCTCGTTACTTCCTTGGTCATCAGTTGGTCCATCACAGAGGTACATATTACTTACTAGATATGTCTTTTTTTCTAGCTTATCAAACATAAATGTTTTTTGCACTTTATACTGTAATGTTATACAGAATTTGTTTCATCCTGCAGATCATTAGATATGCGTTTTTCGGTATGAAGGAGGCACTTGGATTTGCACCTTCTTGGCTTTTATGGCTTAGGTTAGTACAGATTCCAAGCAATGTATAATTCATCCAAATCTATTGATATATTTACTACCTTCTGAATATTTTTTGAGGTGCTGATTGTATATATGCAGGTATAGCACTTTTATGATACTGTATCCAACTGGTATCCTTAGTGAAGTTGGGCTAATCTACATGGCGCTGCCCTACATGAAGGTAACTGCACAATGAATTGCTCCATGTTATTCGTTTGAGAACAAAATTGTATATTTTTGCTCTAATTTTTGTTGGCTGACTAATATCAGGCCTCTGAGAAATATTACCTCAAGATGCCCAACAAATGGAACTTCTCCTTTGACTACTTCTACACATGCGCTATTGCCATTGGCGCCTATGTTCCAGGTACCCCCCCTCCTACCTTGCATTTCCTTAGTGACTGTCACTTACGTTTCTAGGAGCTTCTGCTGCAAGTTGGAGTTGACAAAACACTTTCTTATTTCATTTTAATGACTGTAGGAGGGCCACACATGTTCACTTATATGCTCGCCCAGAGGAAGAAGGCCTTGTCAAAGGAAAAGACTGCATGAATTTGTTTAGAGCTTTCTAGCTGGAGCTTCTGATGTGGCATGTGTATAAGCATCTCCCAACTCACATTCGTTGCTCCTTGTAGTATAAGTTAGCTAGTGAGCCAGAATGTCATTGTTAGGCATGAACTGCCCAACATGTGTTGTAACAATATGACTGTTGTATTTTCCGTGCTTTATTGATTAATCAATATATGCCGCGCTCATCCAAGTTGTTTATGTTGATTCTTGGCATATTGCTGTAGACATGGTAACAAGGATGCTATCTTTTTTTTTTTTAATGGGTTGGTATCAAGGATGTTATCACTTGTTTGAAAAAAACAAACGAGATAAAATGAGAGATATATGAAAGGGACACAATGCCTAGTTGCATCTATATATACTTGTTTTTTCTTTTGGGCTCTCTGCTGCGACTTGTTTCTCTCTCCAAGTCCCATAAATCCAATTCTTGCATATATTATTGAGAAAACTGGAGGATAAATTGTCACTGGAAGCCTTTTTTTGATTAACATATTTTACATGATGTAGAGTTAATTTATTTTAGTTAAAAATGTGCTATCGCTTCAGATCGCTTCATCTAGAAAGGTGGCGTGTGGTGGTGGGTGACAGGTTTGGTGTAGCGATATAGAGCGTCCGGGGTCTGGTTTTTGGGGGTCACGAGAAATTCTTGCCGTCTTGGCACCGACGCAGTGACGCCTACGAGTGTCGTCGTCCTTCCTGCAGGGCGTCGGGTGTACCTTTTCCCCACCCCTTAGCGTACACAGGAAAAAACCTTGGATTGGTTCGGGCGGCGTCGTCATCGTAGCTCCCCTTCTTGGAGGTGCTACCTGGTATGCGACACTTCAGGGTGCTTGGAGCATGGTGGAAATTATCCGGAGGGCGCAGCAGGGGCGAGTCATCTTCATTTTCATTGAAGCGCCCATGTCGGTGTTGTTTTCTCTTTGTTTTCTTTCTTGTTTCTTTTGGGTTGGATTTGTGCTGTTTGCCCCACCAGTGATATCACAGTTGTATCGGTTAGTTGCTATATTTATATACCGGGGCAAGAGCCTGTTTCGAGGAGATGAAGCAAATTACACCTGGACTCAGAATGGGATCCTTCGAAACTCCTCTAGACCAAAGAGGCCCTCCAACAAATTTTTGCGGAATCCTTAATAGTTTTCTGTATGCATCACTTTGAGTCAATTTCAAATGAAAATTTCCATCGAGTCTAACTATTCCACAGGATTGAATGCATTGCTGCCCTTCCCCTTGTTCAAAGAGGATTGATGGCCTAGATCAAACTAATGTTGAGTTTGGGGGGATCCCTTATCCCGCTTCGCTAGCTGAACAGCCTGAACTTGTACACCCTCTTTGAACTGCGGTCTGCCCAACCGTCCATCCGAGAAGCCTCGGCCCACTGGTCCATGCCACGACGATGCTGCTAGCTAGTATTAATTCTACCGAATGCAGCAGTATCAAATCGATCCTTGCGTGCTGCAGCAACTGCAAACTCTGTTCTGCAATGGCGAGAAGAAGCAGCGGGTCGGCGGCGGCGATGGTGCGGCGGCTCTATCTCTCCCTCTACAACTGGGTCGCCTTCTACGGCTGGTCAGCCTGCTCCGGCCATTATCGCTCTATCTGCCAGCCTATATACGGTTCTGTCTTTCAGCCATCTTCATCTGCTTCGTGCATGCATTGTATGTAGGGCGCAGGTGCTGTACGGTACAGTATCGGCGTTGCTGCCGGAGAGCGGCGGCGGGCATGGGGCTGTCTACGCCGCCGTCGAGCGGCCGCTGCTGTTCGCGCAGACCCTCGCCCGTCGTAGAGGTCGACCTGCATATGCATGCTGCACATATTATTCTTCATTAAACCGTCTATATATATTTGGGGTTTCTTTGATTCGGCGGGGTTGAGGAAACGCAGAAATAGGAAAGCCAAAGTATTATAATGTCATGTCTATTCCATTCATATGCAAAAAAAAAGTTTATTTGATTATATCACAGAACAAATAAAAGATTTCTACAACAAGGTCAGAATGGATGGCATATTTCCTATTATAAGTGTCAACTACAAAGTTATACTACTAAATCAAGGACACTTATTATGGATGTGAAAGAGTAGTACAAATAGTGAATAAATATTCCTAAGGGGTTCGATTTATAAATCAAATAACCACTATCAAAAAAAGATTCAAAGAATTAGAATTCCTACAAAATCCAGATTTTTATAAAAGGTCTTTATTGTTCTCACTTAATTATTTGTTGCTGACATTTTGTCTTTGTCTGCTCGGTGATGGTGTTGCTGGTAGCCCAGATTCTCCATTCCGTTCTAGGTAACAAACTAACAATTAATAATCACTTCTGGATTTTGTTTCTCTTCGGCCGGCCGGCCGGCTAGTATATTACTTCTGATTAATTTGTGTTTGTTAAATCACACCAAAAGTATGCACCGTATTACTGGAATTTAAGTGAATTCCATACGCATGAATATAATTTTAATTTTTTAGGTTTAATATCTCATTTTTACGTTCACTCTTGTATTGGTACTCCATCCGTTCACAATTAGATCGCATTCTGGGTTTAGTCAAAGTCAAACTTTTTAAAGTTTGACCAAATATTTAGTAAAAAATAAAAGTATCTATAATATAAAATTTATAGTATTGAAATCTCCATAAGTTATATTTCCATAATATATATATTTGGAATAATAAATATTTATATATTTTCCTATATTTTTGACTAAAGTTGACAAAGTTTGACTTTTAAAAATCCTAAAACGCGAAGTAATAAAAAACGGAGGGAGTATCTGGTACATGCTGAATTATCGAAAAAATAAAGGCACTACGGGACACGCGCGCTACGCCGAGGGCAAAAGGCCGTCGGCGTAGGCCAAAATGCCCTCGGCGTAGCCTCCTCGGCAAAGATCTCCTCGTGAGCACACTCAAGCCGTCGGCGATCAAATGTCCGGCGTGATGAAGTGACGTGGCATAGCCTGTCGACTGGTTGCAAAAATATTTTTTTTTTGATTTTTTTTTGATTTTTTTTTTGAAAAATAATATTTTTTAATTTTTTTTCTTAAATTTTTTATTCTTTGAATTGTTTCACTTGTTAATCTCCTACTTTGAACATTTTTAACACTAATTATACTTACTATTTGATTAAATTCTAGTCTTAGTCAAACTTCCCAGCAGGTCACTCATCCTAATACTACTCCAGCTTCAGCACGCTTAACATCCTCGTTCCTTCAAAATCCGTTTCCGCAAAGTAATTCATACATTGGTGTCAATACTATGATATCAATCCTATTAACTCTTATATCATCATGTCACATGTTTGTATTTTTTGAAATTACAAACAATTATTTAAGTAAATATTAATAAATAAGTAAAAATATTATTGAATTCAATTAAAATATAATAATTTTATTTTTTTTGTATTTTTCTACTTAATATAGAATAATTAATATCTTTAAATCTATAAATCGAAATTCAACAAATAATATGTTTAAATTGATCAGAAAAATGAGAGGAATCCAAATATGATATCCATATCAACTAATCACAAACCCTCCGTTTTTGAATTAGCTATTTGGTGGTTGCTTTAGAAAATTCCCTTTTTGCTCGGATAATGAAAAATGCCTTTTGGTGCGATGAAAAGGAAAACTTGCATTGGATCTTTGATAAAATAGCATATTGTGAACCTAAAATGATTTTTGTAAAAAACATGAGCATCGGATCATGTACACATAGTTCATATTCGACCACTTCCCCGATTGGCAGAATTTATCTTTTCACCAAGGTGATGTAAAAGGTTTTGGATCCCCTGTTGGCATTGTCCATATAAGTTGGTATAGTATTTTTTGTAAAATGTGGTCGTAGTAGTTTGAATTAGCCATTTGGTGGTTGCTTCAAAACCGTGTTTTATACTCGAAAATAGAAAATGGCCTTTTGGTGCGAAAAGGAAAACTTCCTCCGCACAACACTGTTCGCCATCCCATGATGCATGTGTATGCATAATATGGGCACATTATCACAAACAATACCTTGATTCTAGCCATAACATTGGTCATTTGACGAAAGCCAAGAAACCTCGAATGAGATAGGTCATTTTGTGAAGGGTTTTTTGAGACATAATTAATATATCAAGTTTGCTATTTTTCCTTATAAATATGTCACATAACATGACACCACGTGAAGGTTTAGCATTGTTTCGATCATTTTTCAATTTTTATGCCCGTTTAAACTATCGTTAAACTTTGTCAAAGCGGACATAAAGATTCTTAGCTGGGGCGAGACTCGCTAAACTTTCATTAGATCTTTGATAAAATAGCATATTGTGAACCTAAAATGATTTTTGTAAAAACATGAGCATCGGATCATGTACCGTAGTTCATATCGACCACTTCCCACCGATTCTACAGAATTTGTCTTTTCACGAAGGTGGGCGGAAAGGTTCCGGACCCCCCTGTTGGGACATTGTCCATATAAGTTGGTATAGTATTTTTGTAAAATGTGGTGGTAGTAGTTTGAATTAGCCATTTGGTGGTTGCTTCACAAAACCGTTCGTTTTTTATGCTCAGAAAATGGGAAATGGCTTTTTGGTGCGACGAAAAGGAAAATTTCCTCCTACAACATTGTTCGCCATCCCATGATACATGTGTATGCACAATATGGGCACATTATCACAAACTATGCCTTGATTCTAGCCATAACATTGGTCATTTGACCCGAAAGCCAAGAAACCTCGAATGAGATAGGTCATTTTGTGAAGGGTTTTGAGACATAATTAATATATCAAGTTTGCTATTTTTCCTTATAAATATGTCACATAATATGACACCACGAAGGTTTCGCATTGTTTCGATCATTTTTCAATTTTTATGCCCGTTTAAACTATCGTTAAACTTTGTCGAAGGCGGACATAAGATTCTTAGCTCGGGGCGAGCCTCGCTAAACTTTCATTAGATCTTTGATAAAATAGCATATTGTGAACCTAAAATGATTTTGTAGAAAAACATGAGCATCGGATCATGTACTGCGGTTCATATTCGACCCACTTCCTGGATTCTACAGAATTTGTCTTTTTCACCAAGGTGGGGAAAGGTTTCGGATCCTGTTGGGACATTGTCCATATAATGTGGTATAGTATTTTGTAAAATGTGGTGGTAGTATTTTGAATTAGCCATTTGGTGGTTGCTTCAAAACCGTCTGCTTTTATGCTCGGAAAATGGGAAATGGATTTTTAAAGCGACGAAAGGAAAACTTCCTCCTGCAACATTGTTCGCCATCCCATGATGCATGTGTATGCACAATATGGGCACATTATCACAAACTATGCCTTGATTCTAGCCATAACATTGGTCATTTGACCAAAGCCAAGAAACCTCGAATGAGATAGGTCATTTTGTGAAGGGTTTTTGAGACATAATCAATATATCAAGTTTGCTATTTTTCCTTATAAATATGTCACATAATATGACACCACGAAGGTTTCGCATTGTTTCGATCATTTTCATTTTTATGCCCGTTTAAACTATCGTTAAACTTTGTCGAACGGCGGACATAAAGATTCTTAGCTCGGGGCCGAGCCTCGCTAAAATTTCATTAGATCTTTGATAAAATAGCATATTGTGAACCTAAAAATTATTTTTGTAAAAAAACATGAGCATCAGATCATGTACCTGTAGTTCATATCTGACCCACTTCCTGCCGATTCGGCAGGAATTTGTCTTTTTCACCGAAGGTGGACGGAAGGTTTCGGATCCCCTGTTGGGACATTGTCCATATAATGTGGTATAGTATTTTGTAAAATGTGGTGGTAGTATTTTGAATTAGCCATTTGGTGGTTGCTTCACAAAACCGTCGTTTTATGCTCGGACAATGGGAAATGGATTTTTGGTGAGCCGAAAAGGAATACCTCCTCCTTCAACATTATTCGCCAGCCCATGATGCAGTTGTATGCAAAATATGGGCACATTATCACAAACTATGTCTTGATTCTAGCCATAACATTGGTCATTTGACGAAAGCCAAGAAACCTCGAATGAGATAGTTCATTTTGTGAAGGTTTCTTTGAGACATAATTAATATACCAAGTTTAATATTTTCCTTCTAACTATGTCACATAATATGACACCACGCCAAGGTTTCGCATTGTTTCGATCGTTTTGAATTTTGTATGCCGTTTAAACTATATATAATGTTTTATATTTTAATTAATTTTTATTTATAAATGTGTAATATTTAAGTGTAGATAGATAGGTCTTATTTTTCTGCAAATTTTGATATATTATTTGTATTTTTCCGAATTAGAATGATTTAGTTATGATTTTCAAAGTTTAATGAGATAAAATAAAAATATCTACGAGGGCAGCCGTCGGTGATATCTGCCGAGGGCAGTCGGCGTAGCATAGAATATGCCGAGGGCAATTTTACGCCGACGGCTGCTTGGCGGGGCTGGCCTGAACGATGGCTACGCCGACGGCCCCGACGTTTGGCCGTCGGCGTAGCGACCGGCCGTCGGCGTAGCTTCCCAGTCCTGTAGTGAGGCCTCGTGAGGTCTCCGGTCTCCGGTCTCCGCGACTCTTGCACAAATCTTTGGAAGGATGTACGTCACATGGGCAATCTTGTGGAGCTTTCCCGAGGTATATATCACTACCAAGCCTCTTGATCTTTTCAGACATGACACATGAATTTACTTCTAGTTTCTCAAAAATATCGGTTCATCACTCTATATGCAATTTGCAGGCACAATCTCATATTCTTGTTACATCTTTGATGCTAAGCTGGTCCATCACTGAGGTAAGACATATTGCTTCCTAAAAGTTGACTATAAGGTTAATTGATATTGGAGTTTATAATGCACTATTTAGTATACCATCTTAACAAAAATTTCTTGTGTTGAGATCTGTATTTGAATATGTCTTGTGATGAGCTTAGCGGACCATGGATTTAACTTTTCTTCACTAGAAAATAATGTCACGGAATATTGTTGGTAACTGCCTGTGCAGGTCATCAGATATCCATTCTTTGGTATGAGGGAGACATTTGGGTTTGCGCCTTCTTGGCTCATATGGCTTAGGTAGGCGTTTGTTCCAATTGAAGAAGAAGAACATTGTTTCAATTAACATAGACTTTCGGACAAATTTAGTGCATTTCCTGTGGAAATAACGTTGTTGCTTGCTTTATAATTTGTTTACCCGTTTCTTTGCAGGTACAACACCTTCCTGGTGTTATATCCTATTGGCATGTTAAGCGAGGTTGGCCTAATCTTTGTTGCCATGCCTTCCATGAAGGTAACCATACTAATAGTTGTAGATAGAAAGAGCTCTATGTTGTTAAAAAGAGCTCTAATATTTTGGGTTTAACTCAGACATCAGGGAGATACTATCTTCACTATGCAACGACTGCCATTTTGTCTCTCTATGTTCCAGGTGGGCGCTCTATCTTCTTGTAGCTGTTCTTCAATTTGGAACTGAGATATTTTATTTTTCGCAAGAGTGGTGCTTTTTAGTTAAGAAGAATAGTATAATATAATAATTTTGAACAATGGACCATGTTTTCATGGGGAGCATGCTGAAACCCCTAGGATACATTGGATGACTACTTGCGGATCTGTGGTAGTGCTACACTCCGACTTGTCCCAAAGCTAATGGCCCTCTTATTGATGTCCTAATGTAGGGTAGCCTATGCCTAATGAAATGTATATTCCACACAACATAATATGACTGTTTTCTTTGCGCCTGACTCTATTATCGGCCCAAAACGACATGGCATCCTATCAATCCTCAACTAAGGTGAAAATTCCAAGGTTTTGGACAGTCGAGTTCTCTTTGTCTAACAAAGTGTAAACGAAAGACTGTATCTCCCTGGTACGGTCACACTTTTTCAAGGTAGGTAGCGTTCTTCGAGGCGAAGTTGGCAAACAGGGTCAGCGGGCTAGCCATTGACCGCCAATTTGTTCGTTGTGAGGATCTTGCTTTGTAGAACTAGCTAAGACAACACTCCCCATGAGCAATCCACATATTTTGCATCAAGAATTTCTATAATGGAATTTTACCACATAAGCCGAAATGGCATTGAAATCACATTCGTTGTACAGAGCCAAGTGAATTTGGCATTGAAGGATCAAAGGTATGTTTGCATCAATAAGTGCAAAGCCTAGGATACCACATCTTTTCTTTCTTTAAAATACTATTAAATATTTTTTTCAAGAAATAAAGTTGTTTTTAATAATACATTTTTTTTTCATTTGGTTGTTTCAGGATTTCCATACTTGTACCGGTATATGATCGCTAGGCGGAAGAAGGTCTTGTCAGCAGAAAAAATAGCCTGATGCTGCAACTGCTTCTTGATAAATCAAGTTCAAACTGTTACTAGAAACATGGAGTACCATAATAAAATAACTTATGTGAGTCTCTAATCATGTATTGTACCACTCATAGATCACACTATCCTCAAGCAGCTCGCTGATAGTTTTTGCGTGCGATCTTAGGGTTGAATTTTTTTCAACTATCTTTGGCAATATAACTGGTTCACTGCATCAGTTCGAAAAATGAAATGGGTATTTTTCTATGTTTGTGCTCTGCCGTATCAAGTCTAGTCATTTACGCCCAAAATGTGAGGCAGCGGTAGGACAAAAGAACCGCATCTCTCCAAGAAGAAATTGCAACTCCTTCCCACTGCACATAAAAATAGATTTCGAAAACCCATTTTTAAGAATCCTCTATCGTGTTCTTTCACCCATGAAATAGAGAAGAAATAAGAATATAGGGGTTACTTTTATTTTCCGTTTTCCCCTTACAGGATATGCTTTTAAATAGGAGTCATGGAATATTATAGTATTGAAACATTAATCCCAACAGATCACTATGACTATAGCTCTTTGTCCCAGAGCTAAAGAAGAAAATGATCTATTTGATACTCAAAAAGACTAGTTATGAAGAGATCATTTCATTTTAGTAGGATGGTATGGCCTATTGCTCTTTCCTTGTGCTTAAATTGCGCGTTGAAATTTTAAGCCGCCTTTTCCTTTTCGAGCCTTCCGAAATAGCATCTCTTATTTTGATAATATTTTTGAAAAGTAACTTCTAGGACGAAAATCAAGTTTGTATTTTAGATTTATTTTCTCTCACAAACACAAAAAATGTGAGTAGGAGGGGAAGTGCAGGGCTTGGTTTTAATCAACACTAAAAAAATACCGCCATACTCGACACTTTTTTGGAGGACACAAGACACAATACCTGCAACCGGTTTTTACCAAACCGATGAGCTTTCCCGACGCCTAGCAAAGATGGCATATAATTGTGCGTCGTGGTTGAGTCCATGCCGGCAAATAGTTACGTCGTGTTTGGTGGGAAGATGAAATTGCCCTTCATAATGACATGATAGGTAATCAGTGGCATGTTATACCATGTGTGGATAGCATTTGACGGGAAAAATTGTCACTGAATTGTGTGGCCCGCCACATTCAAGCCTATCCTTTAAATATCCCAATATAGTGCTCCATGTCTTGCACAAACACATTCCACAATACTCATCACTCCTGAAACCTCCCTTGGAGAATCTGTAGCAGTTGGCGGCCTAGGCGGCGATAGAGATGTCGAGTCCCCGATCGGCGATATGAAGACCATGCCTCAGATGGGGGAGGGGATTTTTAAGTTATGCATTTTCTTATAAATGAATTTAATGATTTTTCTTGTTTGTATCGCATTTTGGGTCTTCAATGATCTCACAAACTTAGCTTTGGGGTTTTCCGCAACATAGTGCCGAATTGAATCCATGAATAAACTAGGACTATTGTCGTGATAAGGCTAAGCTACACCACAACATGTTGGTGCAAGATACCCGCCGACATACACATCGCATTTGAGGGCAAGAACAACAAGTCAACAATTGCAAGTTTCATTTGCTATAACCAATTAAAACTGAAGTGCTGCTACTGTGCATGAGTTGATTGAGAGCACTCGAAGGTACTAGACAATGCATTGGTGAAAACATGGAAAGAAGCAGTGGAGCAATTTGATGGTTTGTATGATGTGGAGAAGAAAGAGAACATGGTGAAGGCAACGGAGGACGCAAACAATGGGACCGCTTAATCACTAGGTGCGATTTAGACAGTGTCCAAGATTGTTCGCCATAACATAATACCCCGGTCACCTATAGATCGCTGGCTACAAAACAATCTACGCCGCCCACCTCCTCTCCCTACATGCCAACATCAGATCCAGCTTTGTGCAGCTACTCCTGTTCTCTATTGCACTGCTCTCGACCAAACCATTCCCCTCTCTTGTGGCACTCTCCCCCAACCGCACCAACTTCATCTCCACCATACCGCCTTCCTATATGCCATGTCAACCATACAATCCTCCTCTTTCGTATCTCCCTAGCTTAAGGACATCCCATTGTTGGAGATATGCCCTAGAGGCAATAATAAATGTAGTTATTATTATATCTTTGTGTTTATGATAAATGTTTACATTCATGCTATAATAGTATTAACAAGGAAACATTGATACTTGTGTGATTTGTAAACTTAAATTGAAGTCCCTAGTAAAGCCTCTATACATTACTAGCTTGTTGGTTGATAAATGATTGTGGTTTCCCTGTCATGAACATTGAGATGTTATCAACAACAAGATCATATCGTTAGGAGAATGATATGGTGGACATACTCCTATAGATAAGCGTAGCATAAAGATCAAGTCATTTCAATAGTTCAATTGCTATATGCTTTCTGATACATAGTAACCTAATTCCTTCGACCATGAGATCATGCATATCACCTTTACCGGATGGATGCTTTGATAACATCAAACACCACACCGTAACAGGGTGGCTATAAAGGTGGCATTGAGTGTTCGGAAAGTATTGGTTGAAACACATGGATCAAGAGTGGAATTTGTCCATCCATATGACGGATAGATATAATCTAGGCCCTCTCGGTGGAATGTCATCCAATTATCTTGCAAGCATGTGACTGGCTCACAAGGGATTACATATCACGGGAACGAGAAAAGAGTACTTATCGGTAACGAGGTTGAACTAGGTATGCAGAGATACCGACGATCATAACCTCGGATAAGTAAACTATCGTGAGACAAAGGGAAATTGGTATCGTATGTAAGTGGTTCATTCGATCGCAAAGTAATCGTAGAAATATGTGGGAGCCATATGAATTTCCAGATTCCTCTATTGGTTATTGTTCGGAGAAGTGTCTCGATCATGTCCGCATAATTCACGAACCGTAGAGAGACACACTTAAGGATTCAACGTTGTTTGAGTAGTTATGGTATAATGAGAAAGAGACCGAATGTTGTTCGGAGTCTCGGATGGGATCCGGGATATCACGAGGAGATCCGGAATGGTCCGGAGAATAAGATTCATATAAGGAAAGTCCCGTTTCGGAGTTGGGGAATGATTCCGGTGTTTTCATCGGGAATGTTCTAGAAGGTTCTAGAATGTCCGGCACTCCGGAGGGGAAGGGGTACATGAATGTGTCATTGCAAGTTGGAATGATTGCATCATGTACTAAGTGCCTTCACTGTCCAAAATAAAGGGTTTATTCAAATCCTAAATTGAAAAGTCAAACGTCTAGTTTGAAAGTCAAACGACAAGTTTTGGAAAGAGGAGGAGGAGGTTGAAACCGAGTTGGGGAGGGAGTCCCTCCTCCCCAAGTCGGCGCACCACCCAAGCCGAGTTGGGGAGGGACTCCCCTCCCTCCCCTTGGCCGTCGGCCCCTCCACCTATATAAGGAGGCAGGCTCCTCCTAGCACACACACAAGTACCTCTCCTCAAACCCTAGCTTGGCGCCTACCACCATAGCCGCCGCCGCCCCCCTAGGGTTTTGCCCTAGCCACCGATTTGGGGTCCCCGGAACCCTAGCCGCCGGCTCTAGCACTTCCTCCTTGGTGTGTCTAAACCCTAGATCGCCGAGGAGCTCTCTCATACTCCACCATACTCGCTCCGGCTTAAGGCGAAGCCTGGATCTCCCTCTACTTCGGTACCACGCCGTTGTCTTTAGGAATCGCGAGGAGAGTTCTACAACCTCCGCTGCTGGAACAAGGGAGAGGAAGGTCTTCACGAAATACGAACGTGTGACCGATCATGAGCGCCGGAACGCCGGAAGGATCGTCTACGCGATCTTGAGATCGGGAAGAGTACGACTACATCTCCCACGAGAATCCGCTCTCGTTATAACACTTTGGAATCTTCGAGGGTAAGTTATTCCATCGACTCGTTGCTACAATCTAGTAGATAGATCTTGGCTTGTTTGTTTGTATGCGATAGAAAATTTTTGTTTTCCATGCTACGAAACCCTACACCCATGTCTAGATCTCCTATGGGTACTTTTGTAGATTCACAATCTTATGTTTTTAGCAATGGCATTGGAAAATCCTAGCAGCTTCACTTGAAGCAAAACAACAATAGACAAACTGCCAATGGATTTAGTCGCTCAGATTCGTTTCAAAATTCCTCCACACTCTCGCATTTTTCTGAAGCTATTAGCCATCATTTTTGATTGGAGGGAACTGATTAGAAGCAACAATTTTAGAGAGCTAACCCTGTCGGCTGTCACACAACAGTGGAACCCTTTTGTTAGGATTTTTCTACTGTAGCGGTGACAGTGATCGGTGTTACATTACATAGAATCATCTTGACCCAAATAGCTTGTCAAAGTTGCCCCTAAGAGATGACGACTATGTTGATAAGATCGACAGTGATATGATGGTGGGGTATATGGGACCTTGCATATCCTTGGATGTTGGCATGGACGTGTGCTACTTCATTCTTAAGCGCAAACCATGTTAGTCCCGAATCTAATCAGGAACGGTGATACATTC
Source organism: Avena longiglumis (assembly GCA_030063025.1). Classification (NCBI taxonomy): domain Eukaryota; kingdom Viridiplantae; phylum Streptophyta; class Magnoliopsida; order Poales; family Poaceae; genus Avena; species Avena longiglumis. The sequence continues at coordinate 588,648,431 of CP125973.1, read as the reverse complement.
GTGCGCGAACTATTATTGCTCGGGGTTTTAGACTAAGTTTGACAACACAATTATCTGTTCTAGCAACCATCCTAGATGATTTACCAGAATCGTCACACAAGTGATCTCTTGGTTGTTTGGATAACAACAAACACTAAACAACAAGGGTAGAAAAGTATATTCATCAGCGATATGATGAGGGGATTCGATTGAATCCATGCCATTGAAAGCAATGGTATGAGTTCGTGAATTGAGTCCGACAACTCTCATAGGGAGTGTTCTGTATTGGGTAACAACCTCTAAATATATCATTGCATTTGACTACACAATGAAAGATCTGTGTTATGTCGATTATTCTGAATAGACACATGATGATTTATTCAAGTGCATACTTCACACCATTGAAGGGAAAATGGAGGTGTTGGTCTTTCCGTCGTTGTAAGAGGTCCTAACCTATGAACGTGGTGCAGTGTAAAATTATTAAAGCAGGCGAGCATGTATGGGCTCTTGATAGAGAAGTTAATATGTCTAATCCCTAGACCTTGACACATCTTTGTTAAATGATGGTAGATGTAAACAAAATATAGTATGTGCATGTGAAGATAGAGATATCTTGGTTATACATATAAAGGAAGGATTATTTCAATTAGATATTAAAACTTAGGGCTTTGATCCAGTACAACCCCTTCTCCTAAACTCGTATAAATCCGTTTACGTATATACCTAAACCCGTATTCAAACCGAGTATTATCTACGTATATACTTACTTACGGATAGGGACGTGTAGTTATACAACATTTTCCAGCTAGCCCATCGTCCCGCGCCAATCACCGCCGCCGGCCATCATGACACTCTGGCAACAGCGTGCGTACATGATCGGTAAAAACAGAAACTATTTGTGAAGAATAATCAGGTCATGGTTAGTTGCGTGCGTACCATTCTTGTTGGAGCTGGAGTCTGGAGATCGATCGGCCGGCTGAAAAGTGATGCTGCTGCGGTGTAGTACAAGAGATCGACGATTCTGCAATGCGTACGTTTAGTCAGACTGTCCGGCGAACTCGTGCGCGGCCTCCATTGCGCCGCCGGCTTCCACCACGCCGCCGCTATGCCGGCCCTTCCGGCACGCATCTACAGAGCCAAACTGAGTCATGCGTCGGCCGGGCCGAGTCACCGGCTCGCCGTAGCCGTACCCAACTGTCACAACTACCATCGCGCACACGGACATCGCCGGCGAATAGTCGTCGTATTTTTTTCGGTTTTCGTAGAGTCGTACTAGTATAAATATTTTTGCTAGAAATACTATAATTTGGTTGGACTATACGGGTTTCATACACAGCTCCATATACATGTTTATACTAATTACGAAGGGATATCAAACGATCTGAGTCGTCCTTGTGTTTAAAATTATACGGTCTTATACGAGTTTAGGGGAAGAGGGTTGTACTGGATCAGAGGCCTAAAACTTATCAGTACAAAGAGATCTTTGGTTATCTCAACTCATCCACTGTATAATCTTTTACTATAATACCATTTTAGTACACACAATCATATGTATGTAATGTGCATTCTTACATCATCTTTTTTCGATGATCATTTTATTTATTGTTTGACAACAATAAACATGATCTGAAGTGCACGATAGAGAAGACACGCGGGTGTGGAAATGTATAGGACGCAAAATTTCCACTATATATTCATGTCATTAGAATGTTAGTGTAGGTCAACTATACCCCTCCCTCTAGATCGGAGTTCCCTCTAGATCGGAGTGAGTACTTACTATCATGTGTATGCAATGAAACGATGTATCATGTGATATATATTTGAAGTTGTTTGTTGTTACGATTTGGTCATGTCTTTAATTTATTATTATTAACATTCTGATTCATGTTATATATATTATGGTGATGAAATCTGAAATTGCTATCTATAAAGGTATGCACCAACGAATACCATACAAGGCAGTATTTGTCCGCCGTCGTAGCACGAAATGCCAGCACTTATCAGTGAATTGTCCTACACTATACCACGGTGCTCACCCGTAGATGTCGCGACAGAACTAGCGCGGCGGATAAACCATGGGCGACACGAAAAAAGTGTCATCTATGCACTTTGCGCAACACAGTTATCCATGCTGACTATTTTGGCTACCATAGCGCGATGATGGTGACTAGGAGTCTGCCTCAGCGTTTATAATCGCCAGGGCCCACGTGCGCCGTTGTAGTGCCAAGCAATGGTCAAATTGTTGGTCTTATGATGGAAAATAATGCTTGTACTGTAATGTTGTCTGCCATTATATATAGTTTTCTTTTCAATGCTACTTGCATGTCAACACCCGGATTTTTAATCTCAGATGCCTGTTATGCCATACATCGCAATCCCAGGATTACAATTTTTGCGAGACATAATAGATTGGATATCACAGTACATCATCCATTACAAACCATACATAAGGCCTTACACAAATAAGGATCTCATGATCCAGTCTTAATACAATTCAAGCAACGGAATAACGTAAAGATAACGATAGCGTGGGCGAAGATCCATCTTCATGGTCACAGGCAATGCTGACGATGGGAGATGATCCTGGTTGTCGTAACCATCCTGCTGTCCATCTTCCTTATACTCCTTTTCATAGTCTGGCCACGGGAATAGCCAGGAACAAAGCCATGAGTACTCTTTAAGTACTCGCAAACTAATACTAACAAGTGAAGGGGGTTTTTGAGTAGGATATACTAAGCTCTAGGGTTGTTTTGCAAAAAGCCAGATTTACCTTAACTAAGTTCAGAAGCAAAGAAATCTAGTTGAAAAGTTTATAACACCTAAGTGGGAACTTGAATTTCATGTCACAACCCTGTTGTGGTCAAGTCAAGTCATAAATTATTTCATAAGTTATTTTGAAAACATCTGACGACAGAACAGTATGGCCACTCCAACTGTCCATAACCGCGGACGCGGCTATTCGAATAGTTTGACACTCTTTAGAGATTGTACACTTTCACCACAATATTAGATACATCCGTCAGGTAATCCTTAATTCACCATACCGAGTAAATGGATAATCAATCATAACCTTTCCATTACACGCCCTAGTATAGGCACCTCTCCTGTGAGTTTGGCCTCCCAACCATGAAGAACTGTCATCTTGGATACTACACAGGTGGACATGTAGGGGTTCGTAGCATGGAAAACAAAAAATTTCTATCGCATACAAACAAACAAGCCAAGATCTATCTACTAGATTGTAGCAACGAGTCGATGGAATAACTTACCCTCGAAGATTCCAAAGTGTTTAACGAGAGCGGATTCTCGTGGGTGATGTAGTCGTACTCTTTCCGATCTCAAGATCATGTGGACGATCCTTCCGGCGCTGCGTTCCGGCAGCGCTTCCGCAGTCGGTCACACGTTCGGTACTAGACGAAGACCTTCCTCTCCCTTGTTCCAAAGTGACGGAGGTTGTAGCACTCCTCGCGATTCCGGCGCTGGCGTGGTCAGGAAGTAGAGGAGATCCCAGGCCGCCTTAAGCCGGAGTATGGTAGATTATGAGAGAGGGCTATTAGTGGTCTAGAGATTAGACACACCAATTAGAAGGCTCTAAACCGCAGGCTAAAGCAATTAGAAGCTCTAAACCAAACGGCTCTAAACACGAGATTAGAGGTGGAAACTTGTGTGTCTCAAGGAGAGGCCACCCCTTCTTTTATGGGTGGAGGGGCCTAGGCGCGCCAGGGAGGGAGGGGAGTCCCTCCCCAACTCGGGCTAGGGCTGGGCGCCGGCCTGGAGGAGTGGGACTCCTCCTCCAAGTTGGTTCCAACTCCTCTTGCTTGTTTCCCACAGTTTCTGCTTCCCACAGTTTCTGTTTTAGCGTTTGACTTTCAAACTGGCAATTTGACTTTCATGTTTTGGAACAGCAAGAACACTTAGTACATGATGCAATCATTCAATGACACACTCATGTACCCTCCCCGAGTCTTGGGACAATCCGAACCTTCTAGAACATTCCGATGAAAACACGGAATCATTCCCGAACTCAAACGGGACTTTCCTTATATGAATCTTATTCTCGGACCATTCGGATCACCTTGTGATATCCGGATCCCATCCGAGACTCGAACAACATTCGGTCTCTTTCTCATAATACCATAACTACTCAAAACAACGTCGAATCCTTAAGTGTGTCTCCCTACGGTTCGTGAATTATGCGGACATGATCGAGACACATCTCGAACAATAACCAATAGAGGAATCGGAAATTCATATGGCTCCCACATATTTCTACGATTACTTTGCGATCGAATGAACCACTTACATACGATACCAATTTCCCTTTGTCTCACGATAGTTTACTTATCCGAGGTTATGATCGTCGGTATCTCCGCATACCTAGTTCAACCTCGTTCGATAAGTACTCTTTTCTCGTTCGTGATATGTGATCCCTTGTGACCAAGTCACATGCTTGCAAGCTAATTGGATGACATTCCACCGAGAGGGCCAGTATATCTATCCGTCATGTGGATGGACAAATCCCACTCTTGATCCATGTGTTTCAACCAATACTTTCCGAACACTTAATGCCACCTTTATAGCCACCCGATTCACGGTGTGGTGTTTGATGTCATCAAAGCATCCATCCGGTAAAGGTGATATGCATGATCTCATGGTCGAAGGAATTAGGTTACTATGTATCAGAAAGCATATAGCAATTGAACTATTGAAATGACTTGATCTTTATGCTACGCTTGTCAATAGGAGTATGTCCACCATATCATTCTCCTAACGATATGATCTTGTTGTTGATAACATCTCAATGTTCATGATATGGAAACCACAATCATTTAATCAACCAACAAGCTAGTGAAGTATAGAGGCTATACTAGGGACTTCAAATTAAGTTTACAAATCACACAAGTATTAATGTTTCCTTGTTAATACTATTATAGCATGAATGTAAACATTTATCATAAACACAAAGATATAATAATAACTACATTTATTATTGCCTCTAGGGCATATCTCCAACAGTCTCCCACTTGCACTAGAGTCATCTAATCTAGATTACATGGTAATATAGAACACCCATGGCAGTTTGGTGTTGGTCATGTTTTGCCCTCGGGAGAGGTTTAGTCAACGGATCCGCCACATTGGATCTGTGTACTTTGCAAATCTTTATATCCCCATCCCGGATATGTTCTCGAATAGCGTGAAAACGCAGCTTGATATGCTTCACTTCTTGTGTGACCTTGGTTCTTGCGCATTGGCTATGGCGCCCATGTTATCACAAGAGATAGACATTGGGTCCAGCACTTGGAACCACACCCAGCCAGTAATGAACTCTTTCATCCATATCGCTTCTTGTGAAGCCTCCGGCAGCCATGTATTCCGATTCGTTGAAGATCTCGCCACAACTCTTTGCTTTGCACCTCCATTAATTGCACCATTCAAAATAAATACGTATCCAGATTGTGATTTAGAATCATCCGGATCGGTGTTCCAACTAGCATCGGTGTAACCATTAACAACGAGCTGTTCATCACCTCCATAAGAAAGAACCATATCCTTAGTTCTTCTCAAGTACTTAAGGATGTTTTTGACTGCTGTCCAATGATCCACTCCTGGATCACTTTGATATCTGCTAGTCAAACTAACAGCATATGCAATGTCGGGTCTAGTACATAGCATGGCATACATTAGAGATCCTATGGCTGATGCATAGGGAGTCTTACTCATCCTTTCTGTATCTTCTGCTGATGTCGGACTTTGAGTTTTACTCAAGGTCGTATTGGGCAACATGGGCAAGAACCCTTTCTTGCTTTCTTCCATTCCAAACTTCTTTAGAACTTTGTCCAAATATGTACTTTGTGACAATGATATTTGGCGTTTCGATCTATCTCTATAAATCTTTATGCCTAATATGTAAGCTGCTTCGCCAAGATCCTTCATTGAAAAACTATTATTCAAATATTCCTTGACACTATTAAGAAGGTCTACATCATTCCCAATCAACAATATGTCATCCACATATGCTACAGAGCTCCCACTCACTTTCTTGTAAATACAAGCTTCTCCATAAGTTTGTATAAAACCAAAACTTTTGATTACCTTATCAAAACGTTGATTCCAACTTCGGGATGCTTGCTTCAATCCATAGATGGACCGTTGAAGTTTGCATACCTTGTTAGCATCTTTAGGATCGACAAAACCTTTGGGTTGCATCATATACAACTCTTCATCAATATCTCCATTGAGGAATGCTGTTTTGACATCCATCTGCCATATCTCATAATCATAATATGCAGCGATTGCTAACATAATCCTCACAGACTTTAGCTTTGCTACTGGTGAGAAAGTCTCATCGTAGTCAACTCCTTGAATTTGTCGAAACCCTTTTGCGACAAGTCGAGCTTTATAGATGCGAACATTACCATCAAGATCTGCTTTCTTCTTGAAAATCCATTTGTTCTCGACAGCCTTCCGCCATCCCAGTAAGTCCACCAAAGTCCATACTTGGTTTTCGTGACATGGATCCAATCTCGATTTCATGGCTTCTTGCCATTTATTGGAATCTAGGCTCATCATCGCCTCATATGTCTCGGGTCATCGGTGTTGTCCACCAACATGACACTCATAACGGAATCATACCAACTGAGTGGTACGAGTTCTCGTTGACCTCCGAGGCTCAGAGCAACTTCAACCAAGTTTCATGATCATCATCATTAGCTTCCTCTCTAATTGGTGCAGGCACCACAGAACTTCTTCCGTGCCGCTACTCGCAATTTCGAGAGAAGGTTCGACAACCTCGTCGAGTTCTACTTTCCTTCAGTCACTTCTTTTCGAGAGAAATTCCTTCTAGAAAGGATCCATTCTTGGCAACGAAGATTTTGCCTTCGGATCTATGATAGAAGGTATACCCAATAGTTTCCTTCGGGTATCCTATGAAGACGATTTTTCCGCTTTGGGTTCAAGCTTGTCCTACAGAACTTCTTTACATAGGCTTCAGATCCCCAAACTTTAAGGAACGACAATTTAGGTTTCTTCCCAAACCATAATTCATACGGTGTCGTTTCAACGGATTTAGACGGTGCCCTATTTAAAGTGAATGCATTGTTTCTAATGCATAACCCCAAAATGATAGCGGTAAATCTGTAAGTGACATCATAGAACGAACCATATCTAAGAGAGTTCGATTCTGACGTTCAAACACACCATTACTGTGGTGTTCCCGGTGTCAATTGTGAAAGTATTCGCACTTCTTTAAATGCTCGCCAAACTCAGAACTTAGATATTCACCTCCACGATCGTAACGTAGAAATTTAATCTTCTTGTTACGTTGATTCTCTACCTCACTTTGAAACTCCTTAAACTTCTCGAAAGTTTCGGACTTGTGTTTCATGAAATAGATATACCCATATCTACTCAAGTCATCTGTGAAGGTAAGAACATAACGATAACCATCACATGATGCTACACTCATTGGTCCACACACATCGGTATGTATGATTTCCAATAAGTCCGTAGCTCGCTCCATCATACCGTAAAATGGAGTCTTAGTCATTTTTCCCATCGACATGCTTCAGATCTTTCAAGTGATTCAAAATCAAGTGATTCAATAAGTCCATCGGAATGGAGTTTCTTCATACGCTTCACTCCAATGTGACCAAGACGACAAAGGCCACATATAGGTCTAATTATCGCTGATTTCAAGCGTTTAGCCTCAATATTGTTGATATGTGTATTTCCACTATCGAGATTCAATAAGAATAGACCATCTATCAAAGGTGCATGTGCGTAAAACATATTACTCATATAAATCGAACAACCATTATTCTCGACTTAAACAAGTAACCGCTCGCAATAAACAAGATCCCGATATAATGTTCATGCTCAACGCAGCACTAAATAACAATTATTTAAGTATAAAACTAATCCCGATGGTAGATGAAGAGGTAGCGTGTAACCGCGATCACATCAACCTTTGATCCGCTTCCCACGCGCATCGTCACCTTGTTCTTCGCTAGCTTCCGCTTATTCGCAAAGACCTGCTTCGAGTTAGAAATATGAGCAACCGAACCAAGATCAAATACCTGTGCACTACTACTTAGTACTAGTGAGGTACACATCAATAACATGTATATCGATATACCTTTCTTCTTGATGTTTCCGTTCTTCGATCCGCCAAGTACTTTGGGCAATTCCTTCAAAGTGACCTTCTCCCTTGCAAGAAAAGCACTCGGTTTGGGCTTTGGTCCAGCCTTGGTTTTCTTCGGCGTGGCAACTTTCTTACCACCCTTCTTGAAGTGTCCCTTTGCTTAGACTTGCCTTTCTTGAGTTTGGTGGTCTTATTGACCATCAACACTTGGTGCTCTTTCTTGATCTCCACTGCAGACTTTAACATAGCAAACAGTTCGACAACTCTTTGTTCATGTTCGCATGTTGTAGTTCATCACAAAGTTCCTGTAACTTGGTGGCGGTGATGGAGGACGCGGTAAATCCCCAAAGCATTAGGAATCACCATACCCAAGCTTTGAAGTTTGTTTTGCGTGCCCGGACATCTTAAGCACATGCTCACCGACGAGCTGCCCTCTTCCATCTTGCGCTTAAAGAACTTTTGAAGCCTCATAGCTTTCAATTGCCGCATGAGTCTCAAAATCAATTTGAGATCCTCGACAATATCATATGGGTCCGACTCTTCAAACCTTTTCTCAAGCTCGATTCTAAACCATACAAGATAGCAGATCGAACTATGGAGTCTTGATTCTTCCGAGCGAGGTAAACATTCTTTACTGGGAGCATCATTGCAGTGGGTCACCCAATGTGCATCCAAAGACATAGGTCAAATTACCAGCTGTGAGGACAATCCTCAAATTGGAACCAATCCGAAGTTGCTTCCATTGTTTTCAACTTTTCTTTCTAGGAACGCATTAAAATTGATGGTAGGGGCTGCCATTGATCTACAACATATTTGCAATAGTTTATACTAAGTTTATGACAAATTGAGTTCAAATTAATTAATGAAATTAAACTAGGTGAACTCTCACTCAAAACAACATCCCTCACATTGTTTTAGTGATCACACGAACCAAATCCACTACATCAACACCGATCATCACGAGAGTTGATATAGTTTCAATGGCGAACAATCATCATGTTCATCATATCTACTATACGATTCATGCTTTACCTTTCGGTAATCCGTGTTCCGAGACCATGTCTGTACATGCTAGGCTCGTCAAGATCAAACCTTAGTTTCTGCATGAGCAAATCTGGCTTTCTCACGTTGTATACACTTGCAGAATCTAACACACCCGATCATCACGTGGTGCTTCGAAACAACAAGCTTTAGCAACGGTGCTAACTAAGGATGAACACTTTATGATTTGAAATTCATGTGCATGAGGGATCATCTTATAATGCTACCGTCGTCTACTAAGCAATATAAGATGCATAAAGGATTAACATCACATGCAATTCATAATATGTGATATGATATGGCCTTTCTTCTTTGTGCTTCCGATCTCCATCTTCAAGCACGAACATGATCTCCATCATCACCGACATTGCATCAAGGTCAATGACGCCTCACCATGGTTGTCGTCCACCGGCTTCAACTATTACAACTACCTTGAATAGACACGCGGGTCTTAACATAAATTAAAGACAACCATATGGCTCCTGCCGGTTGCCTACTTACAATAAGGAACATTGCATACATCAAATATAATCACAATCATGGCCATATCACATCATCAGACACCCCGCAAAACAAAGTTAGACGCTTCTACTTTCTTTGCATATTTTACGTGGTTTGGGGCTTTCAATAAGTGTCGTTCTAACTTACGAACAAGAACCACAACATTGATACTAGCATTGTTGATTACCCGTTGTAAATTGGATCTTAACTATGCTAGGAGAAACAGGCACCCGCAAAGCCACTTATGCAATACAAGTTGCATGTCAAGCGTGGAGCAAGTCTCATGAACGATGTCATGTAAGGTTATCCCGGGCCGCTTCATCCCAACATACCGCAAGATGCAAAGTACACAAAAAGCAATCGACAATAAAAGCATCAACACCCACAATGACCATTGTGTTCTACTCGTGCAACAGATCTACATATAGACACGGCTCTGATACCACTGTAGGGGTTCGTAGCATGGAAAACAAAAATTTTCTATCGCATACAAACAAACAAGCCAAGATCTATCTACTAGATTGTAGCAACGAGTCGATGGAATAACTTACCCTCAAAGATTCCAAAGTGTTTAACGAGAGCAGATTCTCGTGGGTGATGTAGTCGTACTCTTTCCGATCTCAAGATCATGTGGACGATCCTTCCGCGCTGCTCCCAAGAGCGCTTCCGCAATCGGTCACATCGTTCGGTACTGACGAAGACCTTCCTCTCCCTTGTTCCAAAGAAAATGGAGGTTGTAGCACTCTCCTCGCGATTCCAAAGACAACGGCGTGGTACCTAAGTAGAGGGAGATCCGCAGGCTTCTTTTCGAGCGAGTATGGTGGATTATGAGAGAGGGCTATTAGTGGTCTAGAGATTAGACACACCAATTAGAAGGCTCTAAACCGCAGGCTAAAGCAATTAGAAGCTCTAAACCAAACGGCTCTAAACCGAGATTAGAGGTGGAAACTTGTGTGTCTCAAGGAGGAGCCCCGCCTCCCTTTTATGGGTGGAGGGGCCTAGGCGCAGTGGAGGGAGGAGTCCTCCCCAACTGCCTAGGGCTGGGCGCCTGGAGGAGTGGGACTCCTCCTCCAAGTTGGTTCCAACTCCTCTTGCTTGTTTCCCAGTTCCTGCTTCCCACAGTTCTTTTAGCCGTTTGACTTTCAAACTGCAATTTGACTTTCATGTTTTTGGAACAGCAAGAACACTTAGTACATGATGCAATCATTCAATGACACACTCATGTACCCCGAGTGCCGACAATCCGAACCTTCTAGAACATTCGATGAAAACACGGAATCATTCCCGAACTCCGAAACGGGACTTTCCTTATATGAATCTTATTCTCCGGACCATTCCGGATCACCTCGTGATATCCGGATCCCATCCGAGACTCGAACAACATTCGTCTCTTTCTCATAATACCATAACTACTTAAAACAACGTCAATCCTTATGTGTCTCCCTACGGTTCGTGAATTATGCGGACATGATCGAGACACATCTCCGAACAATAACCAATAGAGGAATCTGGAAATTCATATGGCTCACATATTTACGATTACTTTGCGATCGAATGAACCACTTACATACGATACCAATTTCCCTTTGTCTCACGATAGTTTACTTATCCGAGGTTATGATCGTCGGTATCTCTGCATACCTAGTTCAACCTCGTTACCGATAAGTACTCTTTTATCGTTCCCGTGATATGTGATCCCTTGTGACCAAGTCACATGCTTGCAAGCTAATTGGATGACATTCCACCGAGAGGGCCCAGAGTATATCTATCCGTCATATGGATGGACAAATCCCACTCTTGATCCATGTGTTTCAACCAATACTTTCCGAACACTTAATGCCACCTTTATAGCCACCCGCCACGGTGTGGTGTTTGATGTCATCAAAGCATCCATCCGGTAAAGGTGATATGCATGATCTCATGGTCGAAGGAATTAGGTTACTATGTATCAGAAAGCATATAGCAATTGAACTATTGAAATGACTTGATCTTTATGCTACGCTTGTCAATAGGAGTATGTCCACCATATCATTCTCCTAACGATATGATCTTGTTGTTGATAACATCTCAATGTTCATGATATGGAAACCACAATCATTTAATCAACCAACAAGCTAGTGAAGTATAGAGGCTATACTAGGGACTTCAAATTAAATTTACAAATCACACAAGTATTAATGTTTCCTTGTTAATACTATTATAGCATGAATGTAAACATTTATCATAAACACAAAGATATAATAATAACTACATTTATTATTGCCTCTAGGGCATATCTCCAACAGGACAATCTTCACAAGGTAGCCTCAGCTCAGACCTTGGCCGCAAGGGAACCCATACTAAGGTATATAAATTTCCAGTCAAGCCCTACCCAAATTTTGGATATTGTGGTTGTACGGTAGAATTTGAATGGTATCGCATCCAGACAACCATCAGTTTTATAAAGGGCTAAGGCTCATGCCTTAACATTTTCATCATCGAAATCATTTGGTGTTCGGAAACACGTGCCAAAACGTTTCAATAGAATGACTCATCATTGTAAGGTTTTCATAACCATTTTCACCAAGTATTCCCATATAAAGTTGATCAAGTTTTATGCTTAGCACTATCATCTACAAGTGGGGATAAATACTACTGAGGGATGGTAAACAAGTGTATCTTATCTAAGTTCAATCTCATGCCTCAGGGTGACATCAGGATTATCTAACTTAGACCAAGTTTTATGATCTTTATGCTACCTTCCAATATCCTTCTATTATCTACAAGTTACTAAGTAAACTCTAAGAGAACGCTTTGATAAAGAATTAAAGTATTAAGCTTTGCAAGTAAAACTAGGATTGGGTATCATCAAATGGGTATAAGCTTGCAAGTAGAGCTTGCAAGTGACAGCTTGCTTAATGAGTAGCTTGCAAGTATTGGCTTGCATATGTAACAATGCAAGTAGTAGCTTGCTAAGTTGTAAGTGTTAGCTTGCCTTGTGCAGAGCAGTGGTTGAAGTTCTCCTCGGCTTCTTCCTCGTAGTATCATTCTTCCTACTCGTATCCTTGGTCGGTACTAGCGTCTATAAATAAATACGAAGTACACAATCACCACACACTACTTAACTATTTCTATTTATCACACAAAGGTTCACACTAGATGATCTAGCATCATCACTATCATCACAAAGAGTAAAGCACTTGTCTTATTTATTTCATTTTAGAAAAGTAATTTCTACTCATTGAAAAACTACTTAAGATTTAATATTCTCCAACTCAAACATGGGATCATGTTGACACATGTCATCACCACATATTTCAGTACATGAGAATGTGATTTAAAGTTGTGTCACAATTTAATAAGGTTTAACCTTTTATTTTAATTAAATAAAATGACTAGAAATGCCTATGAGGCATTCCTTTATTACTTGATCATTATTTCTGCAAGTAACCCTATATATTTTCATATACTTTGAAAGGTATTGTTAAATGTGATTTTTGAGAGTTGGAATCAACTCAAAAGCTTTCATGGTTAAATTTTGAAAAATGTTTGAATACAGAAAAGCTTCTGCCTTGTTATTTTTATCATGAGTGATCTATAATTCTAAATGGTTAGAATCCAACAGGCTTGGATTAAGCACTCCAGTACCTTTCTAACAAATTAGTTTCATACATTTTGGTTCAGTGAATTGAGCTGGGTTGATTTTTGAATCTAGATACAGAACTGAGTTTGAAATTAAAAGAATAAACCTAAGTTTGAATTGTTGGGTCGCGCGAGAGGTTTTACTGGGCCTACCCACTACGCACAGCGCGCGCGGGCTGGTTAAGTGAGTGACCCCACTCGTCAGTGAGACAGCGAGTGGCGAAGCGGTACGGGACGATCTAAGCCATGCGATCTAGTTCTAGTCCTACGGCTATGGTTCATCGTCCACACCTGAACAGGACACGGTGAGACAGAACCCTAGACCGGCCAGTGGGGGTCGTGGGAGGCTCACCGGGGCTCCGGCAATGGTCGGCGATGGGGGCGAACGACGAAGTCGATGACGGCGATCCTCCTAGGGTGGCTCCAATCGATGGCGCCCCTCCTCCTCTGCAGCAGCAAACTCGGGTGAAATTCCGGCCACTTGGTGCTCGCCTTTCTCCGGGGGTGAGTGGGTGTGATCAGTGAGAGGTGGGGAGTGAGATGGTGTGAAGGGTTTGAGCTAGGAGGGCCTCTATTTATAGTGCGACGAGGGGACCGAATGGCGTGGTTGGAACTCGTCGGTGTCGTCGGCACAGCGTGCTAATGGCATGGGCAAAGGTAGGGGGCGGTGATGTGCTCCCTGGCGTACCTCAACGGCATGGTCACGTGGCCTGGGGCGGTGCTGAACGGTCGGAACGTCGCGACGCTCTGGGCGGGTCCGACGGCAAGTTTAATGGCGCACAACGTGCGTGGTCCGCGCGGCGGCGAACGGGGTTGTCTGGCGGGGTGCTGGGGTGCTGGCGATCACGTATGCAAGCGGCGAGGGCGGCGCGCGGTCTGTGGGCTGGTGTCGCGTGCGGCGCACTGGCGCGCTCTCGGCTCGCACGCAGAGGAACTGGGCGCGAGCTTGGCGGGTGGTCCAGTGGCTGGCTGCGCCCGGGGCTTGGACAGGGGGTGGCGGTGGATGGTGGATAGTGTCCCAGACAAGGTTGGCGAGGCTAGTGCTTCCTCTAGCTTGCTGGCGACATGGGGGTGGTAATGGTGCTCTCGGCATGGTCACTGTTGATGGCTATGCTTGCTCACAGTGGTGCTAAAGCTAGTTGGATTAGTTTGATCATCTACTGAGAGTGTAGAATGAGCTAGAAAGGGGACAATGTTGGCCAAAATCACCGCTACAAATAGTGTTTGATGTTTTGTTGTTTGCTACAAACAAGGTGTTTGATAAATTGGCCGAAAGAAATTCAAATTTGAATTTTGGATTCAAACTTGGTGGGTTTGCTAGGCATATACTAGGGAGTCTCTAGTTAGTTGGATTGGTCAAGGGGCACTGGTTTGGTTGGGTTTTGAAAATGTGTGATATTCACAAATGTTATAGATTCAATTGGCATTTGAATGAGGTTGCTAAATGTTTCTATAAGTTTAAAAGATGGGCTTTGATTCACTTTTACTTGGTCTTGCAAGGGGTGAAAAGAAATGGAAAAGTTTCTGCTTGAAATCTTGGACTAGAAACACTCAAAGTGACCTAGTAAGCAAGATTTGCAAAAATGACCATTTGTTTTATTTGTTTTGTTTTTTTGATTTTCTCTTGATTTGTTTCTGCTTGGAAATGTTTTAGATGATGTTATTTTCATCTTTAAACCATTTCTTGCTATTTAGGTTAATCACACAAGTCCATTTATGCATTCATACAATCCTCACATACACACATGCATTCATTTGGTTTTTATTTAATCAAAGTTTGGTAACCCTAATTTTAGTGATTAGAATTTGATAAGCATAATCAATATTTTTGGAATGTTACACATATTCTCCAATTTTGAAAATCAGCTTCTAGGACAAAAAACAAGTTTGTACGATAAACATGACAGAAAAATATTCATTACAGATGGTCTGCTCATTGTTTCGTGATGGGAAATTGTGTTTGTACTACAAATTTGTTTTTTCTCCGGAGACAAAGTTACTTGCATGTTAAGAATGAGCAGAAAAATTAAGTTAAGTGAATCCAAACGGAAAAAAGAGGTTATTACCATATGGAAAGAAGTTAGAACCAGGGTTATTTTAGAATGCATCAGTTGTGTTCGAAAAGATGCCAATAAGGAATCGACAGGGATTTCTAGGTATAGCAGGGACGAAAGAATCGCTGCCCATTCTGTTTTGTTCAAAGAAGATCCCTTCCCTTCTTCCACTCGGCTAGCTGCACGGTGATCAAACACCAGCGAAACGAGACAACGAAATTATGCCACGTTTACTGCACGTACCAAGGATTCCCCAATCGCAGGCCGAGAAAGCCCCACTGGTCCATGCCCCGATCAAACACAGCAGGGGCTACGAGTAGCTAGCCAGTATTAATTCCAATGTATGCACACCAGCGATAAAAGAGAAAGAAAACAGACATTGAATTAAGTTGTTGCAACCGCGCGCCGCCCAACCGTCTCCGGTTCATCACGACGGATTCCCCAATCGCCATCCGAGAAACTCCACTTGTCCGTGCATATGCCAGGACGATACTTCTTCCAGCTAGTTATTAATCCCACTGGATTCAGCAGCAGCAGCAACACTACCAGGAACTCTGTTCTGCAATGGCGAGAAGAACCAGCGGGTCGGCGGCGGCACGGCGGCTCTACCTCTCCCTCTACAACTGGACCGCCTTCTACGGCTGGTCAGCATCCTCAGGCCATCGCTCTATCTACACAATGTGCACGGTTCTGTCTTTCAGCCATCTTAATTCGCTTCGTCCATATGCACTGTATGTAGGGCACAGGTGCTGTATGGTACAGTATCGGCGTTGCTGCTGGAGAGCGGCGGCGGGCGTGAGGCTGTCTATGCCGCCGTCGAGCGGCCGCTGCTGTTCGTGCAGACCATCGCCGTCATGGAGGTCCATCCGCATCATATATGATTCTTAGTTATATCTCCCATTTAAATTTAACCTAGCTGGTTAACTTCTGGTTGCTAAACATTTTTCTCTTTTTGCCTGCCCGGTGATGGTGTTGCTGGTACTCCAGATTCTCAATTCCATTCTAGGTAACAGAAATCACATCATTATTATGTTTCTCTTCTAGCTTCCGTTCAAAAATATAAGACATTTTAGCTTCGTGAAATGAATGTATCTAGACGTTTTTTAGCATACAGGTTCACTCCAAACATTTACGAAGCTATACAAATGTATCTAGACGCCTTTTAGTTATAGGCTCACTCCGAACCTCTACGAACATATACACTAAAAGACGTCTATATACATTCGATTCACAAAGCTAGAACGTCTTATATTTCTAAAGGGAGAGTATTTGTTAACTCTCTCTTATAAAGCAAAATCCACTAACATTTGATAACGATATTTTATCTCAACATGCAAGCTAATCATATAGCCGACCAATTGTCTGTGTACAGTATTCATTAATGATAATCTATTTCCACTTGCAAGCTATCCTAGTCATCCATATTTTCAGCCAACCAATTATCCACGTCACCCATTTTAGTCGTTGAATACTTAACAATTTTATGTCACTTAAATTTAGACTCCAGACTATTGTGGACTACTGAATCTTGTATATCTATATATATAGACAACTTCATGTTTCATGCATCGTATACCCTTTCATTTACATAATAGAGTTCTTGAGAAGATTCTGGCTAAAACTCGCAGGTTATCATTCTAGTCCACCAAACATTTGCGCATAGTATGTTAGAGTTTAAGTGAACTTTCTACACTTCAGAAACATTCTATGTTTTGTGAATGTGTCATGTATCTCAGAATAAAATTATATGTGTTTGTCTCTCGTTATTTCTGGTGCATGCTGAAATTTCGGAAAAAAGGATTGGTGAGGTCTCCGGTGTCTGCAACTCTTGCACAAATCTTTGAACGGATGTATGTCACATGGGGTATCCTGTGGAGTTTTCCTGAGGTATATATCACTGCTTATTACCAAGTCTCTTGATCTTTTCGTACTGGGAATATGAATTTACTTCTAGTTTCTTCACAATTTCGGCTCATCACTCTATAAGCAATTTGCAGGCACAATCTCATAGTCTTGTTACCTCTTTGATACTAAGCTGGTCCATCACTGAGGTAAGGCATTACTTCCTAAAAGTTGACCACAAGGTTAATCAATGGATCGGTTAAGACACCATGAGTTTCTAATGCACTACTTAGCATGAGAAATTAAACTGCATTTTTTTTGCATTGAGCATTGTTTTAGAATATGTCATATCGTGACCTTAGGGAACAAAGATCTCAAATTTTCATCACTTGAAAGCCATGTTACATAAACTTATTAGTTAATTGCTCGCAGGTCATTAGATATACATTCTTTGGTATGAGGGAGGCATTTGGGTTTCCATCTTCCTCGCTCCTATGGCTCAGGTAGGCGTTGGGTCCAACTGAAGAACACATAATTGTTACAATAAACAACAGGTTATCGAACAAGTTTGGTTTATTTTTAGTAAAAGAAAAGAAACCGCTTGCTTTCTAATTTTTGTACCAATTTGTTTGCAGGTACAACACTTCCCTAATGTTATATCCTATTGGAATGTTAAGCGAGATTGGCCTAATACTCGTGGCCATGCCTTCCATGAAGGTAGCACATATTAATAACTAGAGATAGAAAGAGCACCATTTTGCTCTTTTGATAATAATCTTGTTTGTTACAAGCTCTGATATTTGGGGTTAAATTCAGAAATCGGGAAAATACTGCATCAGGATGCCTAATAAATGGAATTTCTCCTTCGACTACCGCTATGCATCGGCTGTCCTTTTGACTTTCTATGTTCCAGGTGTGCACTTTATCTTCTCACAATTGCCCTTCAATTCACAACCGAAATAATATATTTTTGAAGTAATTTATTGTTTGAGCAACCAACAAGAGTAGTGCCTTTTAATTAAGAATAATTTGTATACTATGTATGAACAATGGGCCATAGGGAACGTGTTGAACCCCTAGGATGTTGTCCCTCTTGTTGATATCGCATTTTACAGGGCCAAGGCTAAGTTACATCAAAGTGGTCCGTCTGGCCTTAGAGGACCGCTTATTTTGCGCCCGACTCTATTATCGCACTGGAACAACATGGCATCCTATCGATGCTCAACTTAGATGAAAGCCCCAAGGTCTTGCAATCTCGGGTTATCATCGTTTGACCAAGTGTCGACAAAACACCATGTATCCATGGTAGGGCACTCCTTATGTAGGTAGGCAGCGCCCGTTCCAATTTCTTCCCTAAACTTCCCAAGAAAAATCCAGAATTGGTCTCTGAGGCCCCAAGTTAGAAACTGGAAAAGGGGGTAATCAGGCTAGCCAATGATCGGCAATTTGTTGTGTGTGATGATTGTAGACTCATTCGTCTTCTAGATCCAAAGTAATCTAGCATTGAAGGGTCAGAGGTGAATCTGGCTTTATTGGTATGTTTGCATCAAGTGGAGAGCCTAGGGTACAACCTATTTTGTTAATCTACATGATATTATTTAATTTAGTTTTATGGAAAAGATAAAGTTGGATTTTAACAATATACTATTTTGTTTTCATTTGGCTGTTTGCAGGATTTATGCACATGTACCGTTATATGATCGCTAGGCGGAAGAAGGTCTTGTCAGTGGCAAAGACTGCTTGATACTGCAACTGGTTCTTGAGAAATCAAGTTCAAGCTGGTAGAACATGGAACACCACGATAAATATATTTTATTAGTCCTCTATCATGTATTGCAGTGGTCATATCAGTACCTTTAAGCTTCCTTGATAGTGCTTGGCGTGTAATATTCAGGTTGTATTCTTTTGAACTATCTCTTGCAATAAAAGTCTCGCTATGGTTCAAAAAATGGAAGATGGGTATTTTTTGTGTTTGTGCTATCTTGTATCAAGTCTAGGTTTTTTTTTCTGAAATGGATAAACGAATTGCATATCTCCATCTTGGTTTGCGTTGTGAAGTTGGTATGTTGCACCTTTCTTCCATGCAAAATTGCTCAAAAAGTTTTTTCCTTTTTTTTTAGAAAGGATAAGCGCCAAAATTGGACATACAGTATCGTCCTTTCCATATTAATGTACATTTGCACCATCATAAAAACTACAAGTATGACATCTTTAATTGTGAATAGTGTTTTTGTCCTTTTGTGTAAAAAATCTTGTTTGTGTGTTTCATCGTCTTTTTAGCACATGTTATCACCTCAATAAACAACACAAATAATGAAACATAGTCAGTTAAATCTTAAATGTAGGTCAACAATACGTAGAAGTGGTCCATTAACCAGTGTGGCCCCAAAGGAGATCCAGGTTACATCCCTCTCATGAGCGACGCACTTATGCGAGCTGCTCCGCCAATGGTTGCATTGGGGCATGGGAGATCCAGTGGACCACAATCCCTCTCTAGCGGGAGGGTCCAGGTTCTTTTTTATGTTTTTTCAATGTCTTCTTCGGAATGGTGCAGTGACAACTATATTCTGAAGTCATAATAAGGTCATCTCTGCCCTATCCACGCTACGATGCCGCACCTAGCATCGATGAGGGTGTGTGGAGTTGTTTGGCCGGCGGATCTCCTAGAATCCAATATGTTTTCATGTTTGTGTTAGATGTATGTATATATTTATTGTATTTCCCCCGTATGTTAGGGGGCTGCCTGCATATTTGCCATGTACATGTACTATATATTGTGGCCTTTGGCCCCAGAGGAATATAACTTTGTCTATTCCTAACATGGTATCAGAGCCTTAGGGTTCCTTCTCTCCTCGTTGCGCCGCCGTCGTCCGTCTGGTACTTCCTGACGCGCGTGGCCGGTACTCTCCCTGACGCGCCCGCGTACTCCCTGGCGGCTGGCGCTGTCTCTCCCTGGCGCTGTCTCTCCCTGGCGCGCGGCCGGTACTCTCCCTGTCTCGCCCGCGTACATCCCGCTTGGATCCCTGGCGCTGGCGCTGTCTCCCTGGTCTCCCTGGCGCGCTCCCATCCGCCTGGCACTCTCCCTGACCAGCTTCCTGACGCCGGCCTGCACCTCTGCTGCCCCGTCCAGCACGGCTCCACCTGCTCCTCGCCGGCCGTCAGCCGCTGCCCCTCGCCGTCGCCCCGATCCAGGCTGCCCACCTCCGGCCTCATCCGCCGTCCGCCGTCCCGCCCGGTCCGCGGCCACCTCCGCCTCGTTCGCCGCTTCCCTTGCCTGGTGGCTACCTCCTCGTCGCTCTGCCCGCCAGCCTCGCCCGTGATTACATCTGAGATTTTTTGATTGCATCTGAAAAAAAAAATCCAAAAAAAAAAAAAAAATTGAGAAAAATGTCTTCTGCATCGGGCTATGTTGCGATTCCTCGCTGCCCGGTGGTCTTCGATGGCGCGAATTATCCTGATTTCGCTGCCTTTATGCGCGTTCACATGCGCGGTCTCCGTCTTTGGGGTGTGCTTTCCGGCGAGGTCTCCTGTCCGCCGTGCCCCCCTGCTCCTGTGGCTCCTCTTCCGCCGACGCCGATTGTTCTTGGTGCTGATGCTTCTCAGGAGGCCAAGGATGCTGCCCAGAGCGCTGATGATATTGCTGTTGCTGCCTATGACCTGAAGCTCAAGCAATATTCTGCTGATCTCGAGTCCTATCGCCACGCTCTGACTGCCTACACTCAGTGGGTCGATGAGGATGCTCGTGCTGCTGCTGTTCTCACCTCCAGTGTTACCAAAGATGCTTCGAGTTCATGAGTCTTCCTCTTGCTGCTCGGTGGGCCCATCTTCGTCGGCTATCACCGCCGTCTGGGGATGCTCTTTACTGTCGTGGTACGTCGAGCATGCTCTTCACAGGGGATTCCACTATTGATGAGTTTTATACTCAGAGTGCTGCTATCTGGCGTCAGCTTGATTCTCTCCGTACTGCTGTTTGTGGCACATGCTCGTGCTGCCAGATTGTGCGCTCGGACTTGGAGTTTCTGTCTCGGCTTCGCCAGGAGTTTGAGCCCCGGCGTGCTCAGCTGAATGCTCGTGGTCGTGTTCCGCTCTCTGAGGTGTTGTCTGAGCTTCGGGCTGAGGAGACCCGTCTTCGTGGTGCTGGTCTTCTTGCGGTTCCCTCTGCGCTTGCTACTCGTGGTACTCCTTTGCCGTCTGCTCCCTCGCCTCCGCCACGGTCTCCTGTACCGCCGCCGCCGATACTACCCACTCCTCAGGGTCCGAGTCAGCACCAGCAGCCTCAGGGTCCGAGTCAGCACCAGCCGGCTCGTGGTCAGGGTCGCCGTGGTTCTCTTCGTCACTGTTCTTACTGCAACAGGGATGGTCACACTTGGGCCACCTGTTATACACGGGACCCCAGTTTACGTCAGCAGCACCAGGCTCGTGGACAGTCGGCTCCTTCCGGGTCTTCCGCAGTGGCCCTCTCTGATCAGGACATTATCAGGAGTCTTCGCGGTCTGCTTGCTGCTACCGGCTCTTCTTCGACGGGCACTGCTGGTTCTGTGACTGACTCTTCAGGCACTATGCGACCACCACCTTCTACACAGTCAGGTACGTCTCCGTGGTATCTGGATTCTGGAGCTTCTTTTCATATGACCTTTGAGTCTTCTTCTCTGTCCGCTCTTCGTTCTCTCCCTTCTCCTGTCCGTGTTTTTACGGCTGATGGTACCTCTCTCCCTGTTTCTAGTCGGGGCACCCTTTCTACTTCTTCTTTTTTTGTTCCTGATATCTCTCATGTCCCTCTTCTTAGGATGAATCTGTTCTCTGCTAGCCAGCTTCTGGTTGTCGCGTCATTCTTGATCTGATTCTTGTGTTGTTCAGACCGTCGCACAGGCCCTGGTTGAGCTGGCCCTCGCCGTGATTCTTCGAGACTTTGGGAGTTAGGCGGCAGCGTTCCTTCCGCTGCCACTTCATCCGCCAGTTCTTCTCCGGTTGTCGCCTCTACTACCAGCTCTTTTCAGCAGTGGCATCATCGTCTTGGTCACCTCTGTGACTCTCGCTTATCGTCATTAGTTCATCGTGGTCTTCTGGGGTCTGTCTCCGGAGATGGGTCTTTACATTGTCAGGGCTGTAGGTTGGGTAAACAGATTCAGCTTCCCTATCCTACTAGCGCGTCTGTATCTCAGCAACCTTTTGATTTAGTTCATTCCGATGTTTGGGGTCCGGCTCCTTTCGCTTCGAAAGGGGGCCATCGCTATTATATTTTATTCATTGATGATTTTTCTCGGTACACTTGGTTGTATTTCATGCGCTCTCGTAGTGAGGTGCTCTCCATATATCAGCTTATGCCATGGTTCGACTCAATACTCTACCCCATCCGTGTGTTTCGCTGATTCTCACCGGGTGAGTATATCTCCCAGATGTTGCGAGGTGTTCTTGCCGAGGCACTCTTGCTCAGTTCTCCGTCTGGCGCCCACGCGAATGGCGTTCGAGCAAGCATCGCCATCTTCTTGAGACCACTCGTGCTATGATGATTGCTTCTTCTCCCGCCACATTTCGGGCCGAGGTCGTCGCCACGCCGGCTTACCTCATCAATATTCAGCCTTCGCTGCCTTGCGGTGGTATTCCTCTTGAGCGCCTTTCGGGCCTCCAGATACTCCATGCTTCGCTTGTTTGGTTGTGTTTGCTATGTTTTACTCGCCTCGCGAACGCACCAAACCGACCGCTCACTGCTGAGTGTGTTTTCCTCGCATGTTGATGAGCATAAGGGTTATCGCTGTTGGGACCCTGTTGGTCGCCGGATGCGTATCTCTCGTGATGTTACTTTTGATGAGACGCGTCCTTTCTATCCTCGCCCCACTGCAGGTACTTACCGTGGAAGATATCTCTTTCTTCTCTTTCCCGACACACCTCCTTCTACCCCTATTGTGTCTTCTTCAGATCTCCTTCTTCCGATGTCTCTTCTTCGACACCGCCCTCTTCCTCTCCGTCTAGTTCTCCTAGTTCCCCTCGTTCCGAGTCTTTCTCTTCTACTTCCTCTTCTCTGCATCGTCTTCCTCGATGATCCTCCTCTACTGCCCTGCTCGTCGCTGCGCCCCAAACCATTACTCTCCTAGTCGATGGTCTTCTGCTGCCTCCGAGCCGACCTCTTATCGGGATCGAGCATCATCCTGAATGGCAGCTGGCGATGGCCGAGGAGATTGCTGCGCTTGAGCGCACTGGCACCTGGGATCTTGTTTCTCCTCCCGGTGTTCGTCCTATCACGTGTAAGTGGGTCTATAAGATTAAGACTCGCTCTGATGGATCTCTAGAGCGCTATAAAGCGCGTCTTGTGGCTCGTGGTTTTCAGCAGGAGCATGGTCGTGACTATGATGAGACTTTTGCTCCTGTCGCTCATATGACCACTGTGCGTACTCTTCTTGCTGTTGCCTCTGTTCGTCACTGGTCTGTGTCCCAGCTTGATGTTCAGAACGCCTTTCTCAATGGTGAGTTGCGTGAGGAGGTTTATATGCAGCCTCCTCCTGGGTATTCCGTTCCCGAGGGGATGGTTTGTCGTCTTCGCCGTTCTCTTTATGGCCTTAAACAGGCCCCTCGTGCCTGGTTTGAGCGCTTTGCTTCTGTAGTGACTGCTGCTGGTTTCTCCCCTAGTGCTCATGATCCAGCGTTGTTTGTTCACACTTCTCCTCGTGGACGCACTCTTCTTCTTCTTTATGTTGATGATATGATCATTACTGGTGATGATTCTGAGTATATCGCCTTTGTTAAGGCTCGTCTTCGTGATCGCTTTCTTATGACTGATCTTGGTCCTCTTCGATACTTTCTTGGGATTGAGATTTCCTCCACTGATGGCTTTACATCTCGGAAAAGTATATTCAGGATCTTCTTGCTCGTCTGCTCTTGGGGATGAGCGCATCGTTGAGACCCCTATGGAGCTTAATGTTAAGCTTCAACCTACCGATGGTGATCCTCTTCCTGATCCGACGTTACATCGTCATCTTGTTGGGAGCCTTGTTTATCTTGTCACTGCCCCGACATCTCTTATCCTGTTCATATTCTCGAGTCAGTTTGTTTCGCTCCTACCACTGTTCACTATAGCCATCTTCTCCGTGTTCTTCGTTATCTTCGTGGTACGATCACTGTCGCTTTTCTTTCCTCGTTCCAGCCCTCCAGCTCCGGTGCTATTCGGACGCTTCATGGGCGAGTGATCCTTCGGATCGCCGTTCACTTTCTGCCATCGTGTTTCTTGGTGGTTCGCTCATTGCTTGGAAGACGAAGAAATGCATACGTTTCGCTCGAGTGTTGAGGCTGAGTTGCGCGCGATGGCCTTGTTGACTGCTGAGGTGACCTGTTACGGTGGTTACTTGCGGATTTTGGGGTCTCTATTACCACACCCGTCTGGTTTTGTCTCGACAGTGCTATTAGTGTTGCACGTGATCCGGTCAAGCATGAGCTTACCAAGCATATTGGTGTTGATGCTTTCTATACACGTGCTCAGTGCGAGCTCAGTTGTTGCGCTCAAGATGTACCTTCCGATTTACCATGGATTTCTTCACGAAGGCACAAACCAGAGGCAAAGCATGATTTCTACTCTCCAAACTCAGTGTTGTGGATCCACCATGAGTTTGAGGGGGTGTTAGATGTATGTATATATTTATTGTATTTCCGTATGTTAAGGCTGCTGCATATTTGCCTGACATGTATTTATATATTGGCCTTTGGCCCCAGAGGAATATAACTTTGTCTATTCCTAACAGTTTGTTGGTGTACTTTCGGGTATGTCTCTTTTGATCTATGGGTCAAATCATTGGCGAGTGCTGCTCTAGTGTGTTGGTTCTTTAGGATCTTAGATCGATGATTTCATGTTTGTCAACTAAAAGAAACTCTACTACCACAAGCTTTCCTAGTGAGGGGGTCCGTATCGCGCCAAGGTTTGTAGTCTCCCGTAGGTGATCACCTAGTTGTAATTTTATTCATTTTTTATCTATTTGTAATAGTGTTGATGATTATTAATAAATTGTGACTTTCCAAAAAAAAACTTATAAGTAAGCTGGTAAATTTGGAATGCCAACATTTGAAATAAAAAGGAACCCAATTGCTTAAATGCGCACGCGTGCTTTTCTTCTCTCCGTGCATGGCGAGACGGTCTGCCTGCCCATTTCCATCACTATGCAACGCATTCAGCCCCAACTCTTGCTAAGCATCGTTCGAGAGCAGATGCATGCATGCAAGTTCCAAATTGCATGTGGCCAAGTTAGATGACGACGGTGCCATACAAAAACTACCGACTACTAAAATACACATCGATCCTAAATCGTGCTGTCAAATTACAAATTGTTTTGACCGTTGTGTTCTTTTTCACAAGATCTTCTATATAAGATCTCTTATATGGACATATTTCGATGAATATGAGTCCCCCGAGACGAAAAAAAAGCAACTAGTTAGGAGGTGGGAGCTTGTTTCTAATGGAGCAATGGCCAACTTGTCAGTTTTATGCGAGAAAATCATGCTTGTATTGCAATTTTATCTATCAACATACATTGTTGGTTTTCAATACTACCAGCACATGGTCTGAATTTTAATAATGTAAATTTAACACTATATAGAACCACCTATATACTATTGTTGTTTCGTAACGAGAAAGCATGTTTGTGCGATAAATTTTCTTTTCACAAGATAAAATTTCTTTAAAGAAATATTTATTAGAATAGTACAAGGGTGTAATCTAGTTTGGAAGATCTCTTTTGTGAGGAACGCATACTGGAAACTGATTTTTATTTAGACGGCTGGTTTCTAAGTAATTCATTTATGAAACTCCCGAATATATTTGCATGTCAATGATTGTCATCTAACTTGGATGTATGTGGTTTGGTAGCGCTATTGCAGGCTTCCAGAGAAGGAAATGCAACCATGGGCGAAAGCTTTTTTTTTTCCGAAGATGGGCACTTTATTATTTAAAATGTTTAAATATTATACCCGGCCGCTACATACCAACAATTTATGTAGAGATAAAAACTATCAATTACAGTCCTAGTTGCATTTCCGGAAGCTATTTGGATTACTTACCATATAAAACAAATTTATATTAAAAGAATAAATGTAATTATGGTTATAAAAACACATTTCGTACTTCCATGTCAATTATTTTTGACGAGGTTGTCCTTTGTAAGAATAAGTCCTCAACATAGGTACCACGCAAATATTTTAGTCTTTAGTGATACCTTGATCTTCCAATTTTTTTGATCAATATCAACTACCAAATCAAGCTGGACCAATCTCTACAATAGAATCTACATACCGCTCACATATAGATTCCATCGAAACTCATTAGCTCCATTTGAAAATTGAACTATGGCTAAATGTTGCAACAGAGTGTTCCAAGATCCAAGTCTAAGGCCAACTAAATCTCTTCTGAACGTCATATTCGGTTGAAAAGATTCCTAAACCATTACAATTGTATCACCCATATGACGAATAATGCTATATAGAGCTGGATATTATTCCCGACTATAGCATTTCTAATCCACTTGACCTCCTAGTGTTGACAAATGACTTAATTTGTCTAGAAGAAATGCGCACGCACTGCCTAGACGCGACTAAAAAAGAGATATATGTCACTGTTTGTCAGAAGAATACTGCTTGGGACAGAAAATCTTCCCTAACCAATTGTAAGTTTGTAACAACTTGCGTAACAACAACTACCATTACCAGTAGCTCTTACACTAATTTGCAACTGGATGACTCCCTAATTGCACTTTCATAACTTGGATCACGATTTTCATAGCACTAGGACTACATGAGATGCTATAGATAGTTTATAGCCAATTTATGTACATGGCGTAGAGCTAATTTATGTTTGCTAAAAAATTCTATTTATATCGAGTAAATAACAGCATAGTTACCCAAACACTTCCTAAGTAGGAGAAATTCCAAATTTCATTTGAACAAAGGGACCCTCAAAGTAGTTTTGAAGGACACCTTTCAAATTTTTGTGTTCCTCACTTTGAGGTCAATTTCAGGTGAAAAATTCCATTAAGTCTAACATGCTCCATAGGATCGAGCGCATCGTTGGCCTTCTCTTGTTCAGAGAGGATGGCTTCCATCCATCCTTCAACTTTGCTCCAGAAACTCCTTTTAATTGTTACTAAACACTAGCAAAAATGTGGCAATGAAATGTACCATATGTTTTTTTTTGCGAAAATCCACCGATCTATTAATAATCATCAACAATAGTATAAAGAGTTTCCAAAGTAATAAAAATTACAAATAGGTCATTTGACCATCTAGCGACGACTACAAACACTGGCACGGGCCGAAGGCGGGCTACCATCCTCGCCCCTCCATAATCGGAACCGGGCAAAGCTTGTCTTAATAGATTTTGTTGTAGTAGACATACGGGAAGTCATCGTGCTAAGACTCTAAAGGACCAGCACACTAGAGCAACAATCATCACCGAAGATGACAAACATAGATCGAAAGAGACTGGCCTCAAACCACACCATCAAATACGAAAAACGACCGGATCCCAAGAAATCCATCGGACACACGACTCCACGCGCCCTTCGCTGATGCTAGACGCACCACCAGAGCGAGGTTAAGGTGGGGAGGACCTTAGTCTGGCTTCAGTACAAAATGTACCATATTTATTGTGTGCATTCTCGAATACAGAGGCCAGGTTTGGAGTCTGGAATAAAGATTAGATTAATGATGAGCTACATGAATGAAATTGAATAAAAGACCTTGTGCACATCTCCACGCCAGAGCATCTCTAGGAAAATATACAGGAGGTACAACTGTAACATCAACCAGACTTCCCCTCCTTCTTCAAAACCCAAGTCCATAACAATGAGCATTGACGAGTCAAACCCTCGTCACATCCCATACTAAATACACGAATAAGATACTAGCTGTAAACAATTTGGCACTCCAGGGATGGCCTCATGGCCTAAATTGTAAGCTATGTAGGATCCATCTTGAAAGGGCTAGGCATTTGATGTTGAACAGCGTTTTTGTCATGGAAGTTCGGGAGAGAATTGTTTCCCTCGGATGGCGGCACGATTTGGTGCACCGCCAACATCATGGACGAAAATCCTAAACATATGGTGTGAGGAAACTGTTAAAAAGGAAGAAACTAGTGGAACAATCATCATCTAACCTATGTGGGTAGTAGTAAATCTTGACACAAAAGGGCAAGTCAACACCGATCTAATACTCTTTTTTTTTTTTGCGAAAACACCGATCTAATACTCGCAATATCAATACAACAAAACACGAGTGTGTGTTCGCCTCTAGAGCGAGGGGCCGAACCTGGATATGTATCATCTTGTACCAATCTTGTACTCCCTTCGTTTCAAAATATAAGATGTTTTAGGTTTATGAAGAAAAAAATGAATATAGACTTGTTTTAGTACGTAGGTTCACTCAAGTTTGGGATTAATCTACATATTAAAAAAAAATCTAGATTCATTTTCTTTACAAACCTAAAACATCTTATATTTTGAAACGGAGGGAGTACTTGGTAGTCATCGCATTGCGTTGTCTCCGTCTGTCATTAGACGTGGCTTCTGCCGTGAAGATACCACTACCGTTGCCGGCGTCGACAACCCTAATTTAGGGGAGTGAGCGGGGGAACCGAGTTTTCTTTTTTCCTTTTTGTGCTTTTTTTTATCTAAATCGGACGGCAGAGAAGCCTGCATGTTCCTCAACCATATAGCGCCACACACACACACACACGCAGTCACACATGTGACATGCATGGACGAAGCTGGCCAAGTGGTTGCAGCGGCGACCGTTGCACTGCCTAACCGTTCAACACGTACCAAGCAGAACTCCCCAATCGCAGTCCCAAAGCCCCACTGTCCATGATGCCATGGCGATGCTGCTGGCAAGTATTAAGTCCACCGAATATGCAACATCACTACATCAGTCATCGGAACAGATCGATTCCCTACTACTATGGCGAGCGGGGCGGCGGCGGCGCGGCGGCTTTACCTCTCCTTCTACAACTGGGTCGTCTTCCTCGGATGGTCAGTCAGACACCTGCTCCGGTCGTCGCTCCGTCGGCCAGCCTACACTCAGATAATAACTTCATCCGCTTCGTGTGCATGGCAGGGCGCAGGTGCTCTGCCGTGCAGCATCGGCGTTGCTACTGGAGAGCGGCGGCCACAAGGCTGTCTACGCAGCCGTCGAGCCGCCGCTGCTGTTCGCGCAGTCCGCCGCCTTCATGGAGGTCCATCCGCATCCTACAATACGATTTTTAATTGAACCTCCTATTTAATTTTAACCTATATAGTTGTCACACAGTAGTATCATGCATATATGATACATCCGTAATGGAAAGTATCATGCACTAGCTAGTGTTTATATAATCTCATTGCAAATTCGTATACAAGATTCATTTAAGTTTTATAGTTCTACTTGATATGATATTGTATATATGGTACCATTATCACCTCTTTTTCCATAAATTGCACTATCGTCGTCTTTTTGGTACATGCATGGATTGCATGATATCAGGAGCTGCTAATTACTAATTATATTTTGTGTGTGTGTTTGTATGCTACATGCTGGTGATGGTGTACGTTATCTTGCTGCTACCCCAGATTCTTCATTCCATTCTAGGTAACATTGTATAACCAGTTCTGAATTTCGTTTCTAGTGAAGCCAGTTCTTACTCTTTTTTTTCCCGATTCAGCTGCAAACTGATTTTGTGTTTATAAAAGCACAGCGAAAGTGTCTTTCGTGCATGTCGGATTGAATTACTTTATTTCACGCGCACTCGTGGTTTCTGTTCTTTCATGAATCCTTGACGTGTTACATATGCTGAAATGTTAAAAGGCTTCGTCAAGTCTCCGGTCTCCGTGACTCTTTCACAAATCACTGGAAGGTTGTACATCACATGGGGCATCCTGTGGAGCTTTCCTGAGGTATCATCCGCTCCTCGTCACTGCCAACTCTTTGAACCTTTCATATTGGACACGTGAATTTAGTTTTTTTAGGCAGTTTTGATTGATCACTCTAAGAAATTTGCAGGCACAATCTCATATTCTTGTTACTTCCTTGATCCTAAGCTGGTCCATCACCGAGGTACTAGGACATTACTTCCAAAAAATTGATCATCAAGTTACTCAGTTAAAATATCATGACTTCATAAGTTTGAAATAGTATGAGATGCCAAAACTATAGTGAACGCAATTTCTTGTGCCAAACTTACCGGAGAAAGATTTGACTTGCAAACCGAACGTTAACTTGTTGGTTGCCTGCAGGTCGTCAGATATTCATTCTTTGGCATGAGGGAGACATTTGGGTTTGAACCTTCTTGGCTCCTATGGCTCAGGTAGGCATTGGCTCTTACTAAAGAACCAAATTATTTTATTAACATAGTCATTAAACAAAACTAGTGCATTTTTAGTTGATTATATACGAAAGCATCTTGCGTTATATATTTATAGTACCGATTTGTTTGCAGGTACAGCACCTTTCTGGTGTTATACCCAATCGGCTTGTTAAGCGAGGTTGGCCTAATCTTTGTTGCCATGCCTTCGATGAAGGTAACTAGGATTAATAGTTGAAGATAAAAAAAAGAGCTCCATGTTATTAATTTGATAACAATGTTGTTAGTTACATGCTCTGATATTTGGGTTCAACTCAGACATCAAGAAAATACTGCCTTACGATGCCAAATAAATTGAATTTCTCCTTCAACTACCACTACACATCGGCTTTCCTCACAACTCTCTACATTCCAGGTAGACACTTTGTTCTTTTCGCAGTTGTCCCTCATTTCACATCCGAAATAAAATTTTTTAACCGGCAAGAATGATGTCTTTTAGTTAAGAAGAATACAAACAATAATTATAAATGATGGACCATGTTTTTATTGGGAGCATGTTGAAACCCTTTAGGATACATTTGGACTCGTATTCATATGCTACACTATGTGTTGTCGTGCCAAAGTTGATAGCCTTATTGTTGATGTCATCTAAGGCTAGGATGGCCACTTCGATATAGCTTAGGTTTTGCCACACGACAATGCTTCTATTCAACAAGCCAACAGATTTGCCTGCGCCTGAATCTCTTGTCGATCTGAAACAACATGGCATTCTATCAATCCTCGATCAAGGTGAAAATCTAGGGTCTTGCATTGTCGGGTTCATCATCTAACCAAGTGCAGACCAAGCACCATACCTAGTTAGAAGGGGCACTCCATATCGAGGTAGGTAGCAGTCTCCAAGGCCTAGAGACGAAGATGGCAAAGTGGTCTAGCCATTGAATGCAAATTTCTTAGCCAGGAGGATCTTGCTATGTAGAACCAGTCAAGTGAACAAAGTGCACTTTGGTCCCCATGAGTCCTCCAGTTGTTCCACGCCAAGAATCTTGAGCTGAATTTTTCCCTGCGGGGTCAGTGTACATTGATAAATGCAAAGCCTTAGATGCCACATCCACCATCTTCTGAATAATGTTAAAAAAATAAAGTTGAATCTTAGCAAAACATTATTTGATTTTTCACCAATCTATTTTGCAGTATTTCCGTACTTGTTCCGATATATGCTTGCTAAGCGGAAGAAGGTCTTATCGGTGGCAAAATCTGCATGATACTGCAAGTGTTTCTTGAGCAATCAGGTTGGAAATGATAGAATGTAGGCTATCATAATAAAACCCTTTCAGTGAAATGCTAATTGTGCATTGCGCCACTTATAGATCAATAGATTCACATTCCCTCGGTGGTTTCCATGTAATCTTTGGGTTGGATTTTTTTAGCCATTTCGGCTTGAAATGACACACTGCATCTTTTTAGGAAAAGAAAAGATAGTGTAAATTTTCTAAGTTTGTGATATGTTCTATATGTTGAAAATATGCCCTAGAGGCAATAATAAAAAATTATTATCGTATTTTGAGTTCATGCTAAATATTTATTCACGATACTATAATTGTATTAACCGGAAACTCAATACATGTGTGGTTATATAAATAACACTATGTCCAATGTAAGCCTCTACTAAACTAGCTCGTTCGTTAAATGGTTGTTAAGGGTTCCTAACCATGGACATGTGTTGTCATTTAATAACGAGGCCATATCACTAGGAGAATGGTTTGATGGATAGACTCAACCTAAGCATAGCAATTTTATCGTGTCACTAAGTTTTAATTGTTGTAGCTTTCAAATGTCAAGTATCATTTCCTTAGACCATGAGATGATGTTACCCTATAGTACCGGAAGAATACTTTGTGAGCACCCATCAACCGTTACTTTTTAATTGGATGATCATAAAGGTGTTCTTTAGTTATCTTGGAAGCTACTTGTTGGGTTGCATGATTCAATATTGGGATTTGTCACTACATGTGACATAGAGATACCTCTAGGCCCTCTTGGCAATAGAACATCCTAAGTAGTTTGCAAGCATGTGACTAATGAGTTTAGTCACAAAGATATTGTATTACGAAACGAGTAAATATAACTTTCCAGTAATAATAATGAACTAGGTATGGTGATACCGACAATCGAATTTCGGGAAAGTTACATATCACGAGAAAAAGGAAATTGTGTATGGGATTGTTTGAATCCTTGAAATCCTGGTTCGGCCGTTGAAATATCTTCGTGGAATATGTGAGAATCATTATGGGTATCGATAGTACCGCTATAGGTAATGGTTATTGATCGAATAGGTTGTTCTAACAATTTCCACATGTTTTCGAACCCATATGGTCACACACACTTATTAATGTTCGTTACTCTAGCGAAATGAGATATTGATGATGGTAATATCAAATTTTTATTTGCAGCCTCGGATAAGATCCCGAACATCACGAGAAGCTTTGCGATGATCCATAGATAAAGAAATATATATATGGGGATTTGTTCGATGGATTTTTGTGTTTAAGTCACAAAATTCAGTTTGGAACATTTGTAAATTTTAAATATAAGAAGCCGCATGGTGTGCGCATGTAGTCCAAATCGGTGGGTCAACTCTGCATGCGTATGAGCCTGCTAGCTAGCTCATCACGTGCCGAGGTGCATGTGTTGATCAACCGATGGATTTTGTGTGTATACGTCCGATGCTAGCTTTTCTCGTTGGATCATGCATGTGTATTCGGTCGACCGGCCAAAGAACAAACCCACAGCGTGACAATTTTGTTAAGAAGAGTCCGGTGCCAGTAAAATTACAACAGCGTTAATCACGCGTTAACATGAATCGTGGACCCGGCCAAATATTTCGTCGGTTGTGTTTGTGTCTCAAGGAGGTTCTAGAAGTTGTGGAGATTAGAGCATCTCCACTCGTTGGGAATCCCGACTTTTTTGCCCGGACGAAACAAGTTTTCGGTCTGGGTACGCCGAGTTTTCCACTCGCGTATCCAGGCGAGTTCCGCATTTGAATAAAATTTAATAAATTTCGGCAAACTTTGGGCGGCTTTGGGCGAATATGGATGAACTTTAGACGAATATGGTCGTTACGAACGAACTTTGGGCGAATATGTGCGATATGGATGAACTATGGGCGAACTTTGGTCGAATATGGGCGATACGGACGAACTTTGGACGAATATGCCCG
The DNA here is from genome assembly GCA_030063025.1 of Avena longiglumis. NCBI lineage: Eukaryota > Viridiplantae > Streptophyta > Magnoliopsida > Poales > Poaceae > Avena > Avena longiglumis. Next base: position 588,614,730 of record CP125973.1, on the reverse strand, counting down.
AATTTTGGACGAACTTTGAGCGAATATGGTCTGTATGTACGAACTTTGGACGAATATGGGCGATACGGCTGACTGGGCGGGTCCACTCGTCTAATTCTCTTCGTCCGGCGTTCTCAGGCCGTACCAGGATCCTGGGTATGGTCTGAATAGTCTAGACCAAAGTTGGCTTAAATCTAGATGAACATAGGTTTCTGGGTACGCAACCGAGCGAAATTTCGGCGTCCGGACATATGTTCGACGTCCTGGATAGCGGAGTAAAGATGCTCTTATATTTTGAACGGTTTATGTTGAGAGATAAGACTCGCCACGCGGACGAAAGAAAATCAAAACAAGAGTAGTTCCCGAGATTGGCGTACCGCGCACAAGACGCACGCAGATCGGAGAGCACCGGAGCAGATCCCATCCGGTGGGAGAAAGACCCGATCAGAGGAGGACTCGAGCTGAGCTCGTGCACCCACCCGAACGTAACCAGGCATCATCCTGTAGAAGGAGGCCCTAGCAGCGTCCAAGAAAAGAACACGGAGAAACAGTCTGGAGGCCCTAGTAGCTCGCCGCCACCGAGGCCGGATCCCAGGAGCGCGACGCCATCCAGCCCAAGCCCTGCAGACGGAACATCACCAAGGCCACCGGACGCCGCCCGATGCTGCCCGACATCGAAGCTCGCCAAGACGCCGGCCGCTATAGGAGCTCGCCAGGACGCCGCCCGACATCGGAGCTCGCCAAGACGCCGCCCGCTGTAGGAGGTCGCGAGGATGCTGTTGCGCCATCGGAGCTCGCCATTAAGGCACCCGACATCGGAGCTCGCCAAGACGCCGCCCACTGCAGGAGGTCGCCAGGATGCTATTGCGCCATCTGAGCTCGCCAGGACGTACGACGCTCGACATCGGAGCTTGCCTACATGCAGCCCGCCACACCGGCCGCCACGCTGATGAAGCTCGCCATCGCCGCCGGTGGCCGGAGGCATAGTCCAGCCCGTCGCCCGCCTCCCGGGAGGCGGAAGCCGGAGTTGATGGAAACGATACCGCGAAGCCCCCGACGTACAACCACCCCTTGCACCCGGCGTATAGGTGGTACATCTCAGCTGGATGGTGCAGGTACCAGGCGGACAAGTACGGGGCCACGCTCGGTCAAACGGAACGGGCGTACAAGTTCAGCTTCACATGAGCCGAACAGACGGATGCTGGCGCACAGGTTCAAGTCCGCTCACATACTGCCCGACGTGCCGGTGCAGTCTGCCAAACAGGTGCCGATTGCAGGAGTAGACGGAGCACAGGAGCTCATACGTGCATGGCTTTGAGCACCAGGCCATGCATGGACGAGCATAGTACAGATCGGATGCTGCACTGTCCTTGGCGTACAGGTTTGGCTCCGGATGTGGCTCCCTGACACGCAGTTTCACCTGGGCGACCGACGCACAGAAGTAGCCCGACACGCCTATGTGACTATGAGACGGAACTTGACACGCCGGCTGCCGTAAACTCGGCGCTGTGCCGAGACAAAGGGACTGACCATATGCCGGCCATGCCGATATGAACGATACTGGTCTCCTAACAAAAATACTCCCGTGAGGCATATCCCTTGCACATCCCGACGAAGCCGCAAGGTCGTCAAGAAGTCCTAGCCGATCGGACTGCATCCATCTACATCAACAACTCTTCATCGCCGTTCAAGACCGACGAAGCGTGACGGCAAGGGCGGGCGATGCCGGAGCAAAGGCCACGCTTTCTGCGGCGCGTGTACCGACGAGGACACGGGCTCTGCCGCTGCCCACACACACCATCACCATCACTATTCATGCAGGACGTGAAGCAAAGACGATGAAGATGACCACACGGCTTAATCGGAGGTGTCTCGCGGCGTAACCCGCGGGAGTAATTAACGACGAAGATGATCACAAAATCGCCGTTGTCAGGCTGGCCGGAGCGCAAATCCCCGGGAATTGTATTTGTTATCTCAAATGATTAATGAAATATTGTTCCTACCTATTTTGTTTTCTTTGTGTATTTATTATACACTGGCATGCCCACATCCCTTTTATTTATTTTACCGTACCTCGGTGCGCATGAGAGAAGCTACCGCTCTCGCACATACCCGTGGAGGGTCCTATGGTGGGGCCCACCTTTCCCGTACGTCTCACATGGGCCATGCACACCAGCCCACCAAGGCCCATGCGCATGGAATAAAAGGATTATGCCAAATCCATACAAATTAGGGGGGCTAACTTGGGGGGAAGTCCCCCCTTAGCCACTAGCCCTATAGGCTTGGAGGGGGCCAAGGTAGCCTCCCATGCCCCTATATAAAGAGTATAGGGGAGGGAAAGGGCATAGCATCCCTCTTCCATTGGCCGTTGACTCCCTCTTTCTCTCCCATATACTCCTACTCATCCGCACAAATCTTAACGAAGCTCTACCTGGATTTCCATCATACTTCTATCAGCACATCGTCGTGCTACCAAGATCGATTTCATCTACCTCTCCCCTTGCTTGTTGGAAGGAGGATATGTCATCAAGTCGTACGTGTATACATCTCGGAAGTGTCTTTCATGTTGTGCTTGGATTGGATCGAATATCTTATAGTGCGACTACATCATCCCACGATCGATCATTAACGCGTGCTATAAGGGTACATTAATCTAATCCATCTTGTTGCTTGTATCTCCTAGATTAGATCTAGTTCTCGTCACTCTCACAGGAACTTTTTCTATGCTATGAAACCCAATAGTGTTATCAGAGGTAGGCTCTATGCGTAGATGCTTTAAACGAGTAGAACACATTTATTTGTGGGCATTTGATCTTCTTGTTTCTACCCTCCCACGTGTACTTATGTTTTCGCATGATAGTTTGATGAAGCAGCCCGAACCGACCTTAGTTTTCCACATACAAGAGACCGGTCCTCCGTTCGACATGCAACTTGTATTGTGTAAGCAGTTGGCGGGTGTCCGTGTATCTTACTATACTTGAGGTCAGATTTGCGACGATGGGGTTATGAAAGGTAATAAGAAACTTGTATGAGAAATGTTGTGGATTTGCATAGATAAGAACGGTTATTCTTTATTGCCTATAGAACCACGCAAATATTGTAAGAATAAGGTAGATGACATCTAATTTGTTTTTGCAGGGCATGTGTGTAACATACCACCTTTTGTGTAATATTAATAAAGACATGTTTGAGCATTGCATGCATGCATTATACTTGCACTTTGGTTTAACCAAAGAAGAACAAATAAAACCTAATAGTTTCCCTCTCTATATTTGAAATCAATTCAAATGGCTTTTGAATTTTGAAAACCTCAAAATATTTGGAGCACAAATGGTTAAAAGGGTTCCTTAGTGTCGCCCCGCCTTCTCCGACCACCCCAGCTCAAGCCGACGCCACCGCTGGACGCGCCTCACTGCCCTCGTCCTTCCCCTTGAAGCTCGCATGCTGGGACGCCATCCTCTCCCCGGAATCGACCTCGAAGCACCGACGGCCGCCTCAGTTCCCGCCATCGATCCGTCGCCGTTCGGCCTCCCCGAGCTTCGCCACCACCCTTGCCGTTCTCGCGGTGAGCCCACGGTGCTAACGCACCCCTCCGTTTGCCCCCTCCCCCTCTTTGTTGTCTTCCCCGCGAGAGCCCGAAGCCGCCACCACTTGCCGTCTTTGCGTCGCCGTCTCCGGTGACCAAGAAGAAGCGGCGCCACCACCATTTTGCTCCCCGTGATGCCCTCTCTCCAACGCCCCCAACCTCGAATCTAGGCGCGCTCAGAATCGGTGGATCGAGCATCGATCTGTGGATGAGCTCCATTTCTGATGTCATGCTGACATCAGCATGAGGCAATAATCCATTTCGAGATAGAACCGTTCTTACCTACGAACATGAACCACAACGAGGATAACCAAATTGTTGACAACTCGTTGCAAAATAGATATTGACTATAGTAGGAGAGACAGACACCCGCTATCCACTTATGCAAACTAGTTGCATGTCAAGCGTGGAACAGGTCTCATGTGCGAGGACATGTAAAGTTTGTCCGGGCCGCTTCATCCCACTATGCCACCAATATCCAAAATTACAACTAAGGAGAAACAACATGATCATCATCGCCCACATACTCATATGTGTACTACCCGTGTAAAGCATCTACGCATAGATCCGGCTCTGATACCACTGTAGGGTTCGTAGCATAGAAAACAAAAAATTTCCTACGATGGGAACTAAGTACCAAGATCTATCTACTAGATACAAACAACGGACGGATATATATCCGTAGAGAACATACCCTTGAAAACCGAGCTTAACGAGTTCGACTCGTGGTTGATGTAGACGATCTATTGCCGATCTCAAGATCGAGAGGAAGTCCTAGCGCCGCAAATCAGCAACGCATCCGTGCTCGCACACACGTTCGAGGCACCGATAAACCTCCGCCTCCTCGCTCCAACGATGCAGCGGAAGCACAACTCTTTCTTGCCGAATAGCCACTGGGAACATGTATCTCGCTAGTCGGAGACCATGGGGGATAAATTCTAGAGGGGGAGAGAGATCCTTCACGAGGAGGTGTGAGTGAGAAGTGAGAGGAGGGGCTCCTTATATAGGGGAGGGGGGCAGCCCAAGGGGGCATGGCCGCCGGCCATGGAGGGTGCCCCCACCACTCCCTCATTCATGTGGGTGGACACTCCACTCACAAAATGGCCCTTCAATTTTCTCCACTAAAAAATCCACTCAAATTCCCATTAAATTTCTACCAAATTTAATGCAAACTATCATTAAATAAAACTCTTTTATTTTATTCAGAATTTTGTCAATTAATTTAATGACAAACATTCACAAATAACCCCTTGCTAGAATTCTATTTCACATGCATAACCACTTTATGCAATTTCACCCGAAAACCTGTTTCGGTATCTAGTGAAATAAATTCCTACGCTTGTTCATTCTTTTGGCATGAAACTTTTGCTCCAATTGGATGTCGGTGTCTCTTAAGTGTGTCACCCTACAGTTCGTGAATAATGCGGACATGATCGAGAGCCCTCTCGGATCAATAATCGAAGCGGATCTAGAGACCCATCCGACTCCCACACATTCAACGATGACTTTCTTGTGATCGGAACCTTTTACACTAGTATCTTAATCCCTTTGTTTCACGATATATTACATGTCCGAGATTCGATCATCGGTATGTCCATACCTAGTTTGATCTCGCATCGACATGCACTCTTTTCTCGTTCCCGTGATATAACATTCTAGTGATCAAATCACTTGCTTGCAAGCTAACTAATGTGATATCACCGAGAGGGCCCAGAGTATATCTATCCGTCATCGGGATGAACAAATTCCACTCTCGATCCATGGGCCTCAACATAACACTTTATTAGTTCTAAATCCATCTTTATAATCACCCGATTCACGGTGACGTTTGATGTTATCAAGAAACTCTTCCGGTGTTAGTGATTGACATGATCTCATGGTCTAAGGATTAGGATCACTTCGTAAGTTGCTATAGAAATATAAACTCAATGAATTTGATCGTAATGCTATACTTCGGATGAATGTTCATCACACCATTACACTAATGTTGTGATACCGTTATTAACAACATCCAATGTCCATGATCAGGAAACCTTGATCATCTTGTTAATCAACGTGCTAGTTTATGAGAGAGGCATAACTAGGAACTTTCTGTTTGTTTATTAAACACACATGTATTAACGTTTCCGTATTAATACAATTATAGCATGCAAAATAAACATCTATAATATATTTGGAATACACATAATAAACACTTTATTATTGCCTCTCAGGGCATATTCCCTTCACTTTTCATCCAATCTTCACCCGCTCCAAGGAACCCCTTGAAGTTGATGATTGGCTCCGCACCATAGAGAGCAAGTTCAGTGCTCTTCGAGTCCGTCCCGCTGACCGTGTCAACTTCGCCACCTATTCTAATGTCCCAACATTAGAGCTTAGAAATAAGCTGAACACAGTTGTGTGCATTGCATTCATGCATAGAAAATCCGAATAGTTTTCGCGCTTTTGAATAAAACTTGTCAAAGGGATTGAAGCTTTTCTTAACTTGATGGAATTGAAGTAGATCATCAAGTTGACTGCGATAAGTTTCTATATGACCTTTGCTAAAACCTTATTTTGGGTAAACATGATTTGATGTAAGGGTAGATCAAATGTAATAAAATTAAACCTTAATACATTACTTAATGATTTATATTTGATCCTTAGGTGATCATATCATAGTATTCATTATAATCACTCATGAGTACAAAGTTAAGGATATCACACAAATAATAAGAATGTAGCAACTTTATCTTAATCTCATCTGCTTATACCATGAGTATCATGGTAATACCTAACCATACCTCTTTAGTGAGATTGATTAGGAAAGAAACCAAGTCCAGATCATTCACAAAATATCTTTCTTTCCATATCAATCCTTATGGAATCCTATCCTTATAATTGTCGTTCATCAATGTTGAGTAATCAACTATTGATTCACAAATTCTTAAATTATCAATTCTTGATATATCAATTCTTGTCCTTATCATAGCATTCACTTCAGTCCTTTAGAGAAAGAAGTAAGAAGAGATAGGTGGTAATGCTAGTTTTAGATATCATCTATAGGAGGGGAGTGATTGAAGGAAATCAAATCAATATTGTAACAAAGAAGGTTACAAGGATGAATCCTGAAGATAGATACCAAGGAGTAATCCTATTGGATTAAGTAAGCATAGTCCATGAATAGCATTCCTTAATCCAATAGAGATACTAAGAAGATAATTTCAATACAATTGTAATGTTGTATTGATGAGGCCTTGATTAGCCAACTATAAACCTAAACCATAAAGGATCAAAGGATTATAATGATCATGCCTTACTACACAATATTGAATGCTTATATCATGTATAAGTGACATTGGTGGATAAAACATGATTAAACCCTAGTATAGATATATTATCCTAGATTAGCCATGACAAGTCATATTAATATAATGTTAGGTTGGAGTATAAGATACTAGAGTGAAGTAAATATAAGATAGTATGATAAAGATGATGCTAGAGCAACATTAGATTATAAAAGTAGCAGTTTCCTCTTGGGAAATATTAAACACTTGAGGTGAAGTAGGATTTGATACATATGAATGGAGTTATAAGTAACTACTTGTTGGATTGGGGATTATTAGTAGTAGAATAGTTTGATATCACCAGGTCTGGATATGAGATGATTATGAAAAGCTTTAATGTCAAGCTCATTGCATTTATAAATGGATTTAGAAGAATTAAAGGTGAATAAGAAGGTTCTAATAAAGCAAAGCTCATCATGTTAGCACATGATGATGGATATAGAGAAGTAATATATCTAGGAAAGGAATTCCTTAATTAGAAGTCCAGGATTGTGAATCATGGAAGATAGAAATTCTTGGTAAACACTAAACCCTAAATCTTTACCCAAACATAGTATCCATTTCATCTGATTAATCTATCATCTTATTTACACAAAGCGTCATAGGAATATTTTCCTATAGCAAATCACTTAAGCACATCTTTGTCATTTCCAACTATCATGATCACAGGTGCTTAGGAACTATCTTAACTAATTCTTCCTCATAAACCATTATAGAAAATAACCTTATTATTTTAAAAAGGTGATAACAATAATGATTACAAACATAAAGACAATATGTTTTACCCATTGATCTGTATTTATATTAATAAAAGATATAAGTATAATAAGAACCCTAAACCCTAGGGTAAGTAATTATAATTCACACCCTAACTCTTATGATAGTTATCAAAAAAATAAATATAAACCTTGGTACTTACTAGATTCATGAGAATGATATCAACCACATTAAATCCTTAGGATATCATGCCTCAAATAAAAATATAGGATCATTATATAAAATTTTCCCTCCAAACTAAGAGCTAACTAAAATTAAGTTTTATGAGAAAATAAGAACATATTCTAAAATAAATCCATAGCTTATTATGGAAATAAAATTAATAACAAAGGCCCTTACAAAATATTAAAAGGATCGATATAAAGAAATATAACATTATATAATAAAAGCTCACAAATTGATTCATAATAACGTTATTGTTGCTGCAAGTATTCATCAAATAAATTCCATAAATAAAAGTTCAAATCAAATATTAAAATACAAATCTAGAAACAAAACCCTAATTCCAAATTAATCCATTCAATAAATAATGTTTGATATAATTCTGAGCATTGAAAAAATATCAACATGATTAGAGTAATCAATCAGTATAGTTATCTTTGGAATATATAAAATATTATACAAAAATTATGGTAGTTAAAACCTTGAAGAAATTTTAATTGAAAACAAATTTTTAAAACAACAGAAAACATGAAAGGAAAAGAGTAAACGAGCAGTAGCAGCCCACGACCCATTCGTTTCTATCTCTATCTACCGCTCTGAGCAACCAGCAGTAGTAGACTTGTTCCTTTTCTCGCATCCAGAATGCGGCCCACCTGGCCCAGCACCAGCCCGCCAGGAGCCCATACCCCTTCGGCCTCTAATCTTCGCCGTCTTCCTCGCCGGCGAAGCTGCTGTCTGGCGTCCCGACCGCCGTCAATCCCCCACCGCATTAAGATGCATGCCGTCGTCGTCAGGGAAGGATAAGGAGGCCACGACGATGTTCCCCCTCGGTCTCATCCTCATTTTCCCCTTCTCAGCAATCCTTCTCTCTGTTTTCTCTCGGTGACCGAAACCCTAGCTACCACCGTCGTCAGCAAAGTTCACCCCGGAGGTCGTGGTGTGGTCGAGGAGGAGCGCCAAGAAGCGTAGATCCTCTGTGAAGAACGTAGCACTAAGGGACGCTCGGAGACGCTCAAATTTTGTCGTTCCCCTTTATGGTGGTTCATCGAAAATCATGACAAATATCTCACCTCCGACCGCGCCTGTCATCGTCAACCACTTCGCTGCAATCACGGTGAGCTTGCGATGCTCGGGCACTGTTTAATTTGCTCGTTCTCGTCCCAATTCGCTTCACCGACGAGCATCTGCCATCGCTGTCGTCGGCGACCATCGCGCACCGTGCTCCGGTGATAAAAACTAGTCGCGCCGCCACTATTTGGCTCCCCATCGCAGCCTCTTTCCAGCAAGCCCAGTCTTGGCCGCGCGCGTGCACTCAATCATCCGATCATCGTTTGATCTGAGAGGATCATCCGTGGATGAGGTCAGCATGACAGCATGCTGATGTCACCCTAGCCCAGTCAACGAATTTGACTTGTTCTGTGCCTATGTGGCAGATGAGGTGTAGTCGACCCCACTGGTCAGTGACCTTGGGTAGGTTCTGTATTGGTATAAAAAGATATTCTCTATTTAGAAATTAGATAAAACATTATAAAATCAAATACAAATATTTCCTAAAATGTAATAAAGTGATTAAAACTTGTTTAATTAATAACTTTTGATTTATAATTCAGAAAAATGTGTACAATATATGAAAATTTGTAGAAAAATAAAATCTATAACTTAAAACTATTACCAAACATTATTATGTTAACAAATTAAATAATTACTATTTAATAAAGATTTTATAAGTAATAACAATTTAATAACGGTAAATGTTAAAAATATAAATAAAATACCAAAAATCTTAGATAAATGAGAACTATAATCCAAATCTATAATCATACATTGTTATTTCACTTAATTAAATATTTGTTATTTATGAAGTATTTATAAAGTCATAAAACTTATAAAAATTATATCTTATTATTTATAAATCACAAAAATAAATGTAATATATCCAAATGATCACAAAAATAATATCTACATGTTAAAATATAATATTCCACTTTTGAGTTAAATAAAAAGTTAAACACTTTAATAACTTGAATTTAAACCTATTTCTTTAGTTAATAATTAATATAAGGGTAAATAAAATTGCTAATATTTCTAAAATTAGCCAATTGAGTCTAATAAATAGTATTAGATTTCAATATTGATAGTATGAAGTCAAAATGGTCCAACACATTTTTAATACAATTTTGTGAAACTATCCTTCAACTATATGGGTAGTTTATTTTCTAAAAAGATCTTTATTAAGTATAAGTTCTTCAAAGATAATATGGAATTAAATAAAACCTTTTTACTTACTTCAACTACAAGTTATAAACAAACCAAAACACTATAGTGAATCCATAAGTAGTTAAGTAATATTACTTCCTTGTTTACAAACTATAACCACTCCTCTATAAAAAGGGAAATGATTCTATTCCACTAAATAATTAAGAAACCACTACTCAAATAGAAGTAATTCCATGCTTAAATAACTTTAAGGAAACATTACGAAGTAAACAAAATACAAAAATCATAAGCATTACAACCAAAGTTCATCTATGTTTTAAAGTTAACTTTAGTCTGCAAAGCTTTAAGTATAATGCTAAAAACTTTATTATATACTTTATAGTTAACTTTGGTCTGTTATAATTGATCCATAAAGCGTCTCAAATCCAAACTATTCAAGCAAGCACAAACAACATCAACCACATTTAATTAACCACAAAGATTGCTTAGACCTTAGAAAAGAAATCTTTTCTTCAAATGTTATTATTTTTGCCACTTCAAACAACAAATGACAATTAATCATAATCACATTACATTATGCTTTACTTAGATACTTAGGATTGTTAACACTTAAATTACTTATAAATGCCAATACTTATAAAGTAAGATTTAAAGATAAGGCAATTCTTATATAAGTAGACTTTGAGTAGCATTCCACAGGTGTGTATCCTATTGTTGTATGATGTCATAAATACGTGTTGTTCACACACACTCACAAACATTAATAAGAAGCATAAGTGTGAAACTTAATCTAAAAGGGCAACACATTCTAACAGGAACCATTTCCAATTTCCAAACCCTAGAACAACGTTATCCTCGGGATTCACGTTTATCAATTGCATTACATTACTTATGCATAATAGCATCTTGCTTCTTTAAACATTAGTCCTTACCGGACCAATGATGCTGATTTCAGATATTGGATTTTATATTGTCTCGAAGACCCTGAGTGCATAATCTTGCAATCACAAAAGGCAAGTTCACACTTGCTCATGTCCTTTGTTTATTTTCTGTAAAGTATTTTGCAAATCCAGTGTTGTCATCACCTGCATTTGAAAAAGGTCAGAAAACACTATTTTTAATAATAATGTCAACTATTGGTTACTGATCCAAGGTGATCAGCTAATCTATTAAATCTGGCAGTGTAACATCCCAGTATTAGAGCCTAGAAATAAGTTGAACCAAATGTGTGCATTGCATTCATGCATAGAAAATCCGAATAATTTTCGCGCTTTTAAACAAAAATTGTCAAAGTGATTGAAGCTTCTCTTAGCTTGATGGAATTGAAGTAGATCATCAAGTTGACTGCGATAAGTTTCAATAAGACGTTTGTTAAAATCTCATTTAGGTAAGAGAGATTTGATATAAGGGTATATCAAAATGTACCATAAGTTAAACCTTAATATAATATGAATTATATTTGATCATTAGGTGATCATATTATAGTATTCATTATAACCATTCATAAGTATCAATTTAAGGATATAAAACAAATAATAAGAATATAACCACTATATCTTAAATCCCATCTGCATACATTCTGAGAATCATAGTAACACCTAACCTTAAAAACTCTTTTGATGAGTTGGAGTTGGAAAGAGATTAAGTCAAGATCATCTACCCAAGATATAGATTAAGTCAAGATATATATATGTATATATATATATCTTTCCTTCTATACAATCCTTATGGAACTTCTCTCAAAATCTATTGTTTATCAATGTTAGATAATTCCCCATTGATTCATAACTTCTTTAACTATTAGTCTTTGATCTATTATTTGATCTTATCAGAACATCTACTCAAATCTTTTAATGAGGGCATAGTCCATCAATAACCTTAATCCAATATAAGATAATAAGAAGATAATTTCCAGGCAATAAAAGGTAGGATTGATGAAGCCCTGCTTAGCCAACTAAGAACTTCAATAATGAATGATTAAAGTATTATAATGGTAATGTTTTGGCCACCAACATGGAATGCTTATATTTAGTATAGATAATACTAGTAGGTAGAACATGATTGGAACCTTAGTAAAGATAAGTGATTCTAGAGAAGTCTTTGCAAACCACATAAATATAATTGAGGGATTGAAGTGTAAGTCATGAGGGTTAAGTAATTAAAATATGGTGTTATTCACCTTTAAGGACAGTTTACTTTAGAGAAAGATTAGTAAGGGAGGATTAAGGAAGTTTGGGAGTAGAGTTTGAAGAAAACTACTGGTTATATGGAAGAGTATCAACAACAGAATATTAAATACAACCAAGCAAGAATATGAGAAAGCTATGAAGTACCTTTGTATCAAACTCATTAGATTCATCCATAAGTTTAGAAGAATAATATATTGAGTAAGAAGATGTTAATAAGTAAGTCCATCAAACTAACTATGATGATGGATAGAAAGAGGTATTATATCTAGGAAAGGAATTCCTTGATTAGAGATCCAAGCTTGTGAAATATAGTTATGTGTTATAAATCATTTTCCTATTTAATCTTGGTAAGCAATCAACTCTAAATCTCAAATCAAACATAATATCCATTTTATACCATTGATCCATCCTCTGATGTCTATAACACTTTATAGAAATATTCTCCTATAGCAAATTACATAAGGACATCTTTGTTAATTTCAAACATCCTAACTCTATGTGCTTAAGTATACTCACTCCTATAAAACACTCTAATTCCAACTTCCTATTAAAAAGGAAGACTTCATCAAATACTTTATACATAAGGCAATATGCTTATTCATTAAATCTTGACTCTTAAAAGGAATCTAAGCTTATACAAAACCCTAAAGCCAAGGGTGGTACTCATAATTTAAAACCCTAAGCTTATTTGTTTATCACATACATTGTTATTTTTTAAACTTAATGGGAGTACTAATCACCATATCAATGTCTTTATATTTTCTGCATCAAAGAATGATATAGAATCATTATACATATATATAAAGTTCTATTCAAGCTATAGCTCACTAAAAGTTGAGTTATAAACAGATAAGAATATGTCATTCAAGAAATCCCTAATTAAAAATAGAAGAGAAAAATAATAAGAAGTTTCTTCCAATTATTAAAAAAAGAGTTCTTATTGAGTAAATAAAAGAAATATAAAAAGAAGGCATAATAAAAGTTCACAAAGGTTACCAAATATAATTTAATATTACTGCAAATTTCCAGCAAATAAATCATACAAAGAAAGGTTCAAAATATAAATCAAATTCAAATCTGATTTAGAAAATAGAAAATAGAAAAAATAAAACAAATAAAAACTAAACCTAGTCGCAGCCCAACACCCTACACCTATCTGACGCTCTATGCAGCCCATAACAGCCCAGTAACCAGCCCAGTTCCTTTTTCCTCTAACACTGACAAGTGGGGTCAGGAGAGGACCTCGGGTTGAGCTAAAGAAATCGCTAGGGGGTTATCCGCAAAACGGTCATCGTCGTCACCGTCACGCACATAGGCAGCTCGCTGGCGGAGCTCCTCGTCGCCCGATGCCGTCATCGTCGTCATTGCACCAAGATACTCGCCGCCATTTCCAGGAGAGGATAAGAAGGACTCCGCGACGCAGTCTCAATCCGTATCTCCAATCCCTCATTATCCTCTTAGATACGAACGAGACCGAAACCCTAGCTCGCCGGAGCCACCTCTCGCCGTCGAACCACGTCACCCCACACCATTCTGATCCATCATGGAGAAGCGCCATCCTCCGTGGATCCTCGGGGTAGATGCGTACATCAAGGGGAGCACTAGAGCGGGTGAATTTGGTTGTTCCCCTTCACGGCAGTTCGTCGGAATCCTCGCCGGGAAGCTCGATTCCGGCCGCGCCTGTCCTCGCCAACCACTCAATCATCATCAGGGTGAGTTCCTGAATCTTCCAGCATCCTTGAATCGTTTGATCTCGTTGTAAATCGCCGTTTCACTATAAGCCACCGTCGGCCACCGTCGGAGCTCGTCGGAGCTGAAGGTCCAATGACCATTTCCGAGCGGCACTACCACTAATAGGTTTAGTAGATTGCACTGATTCGAACTAAGCCTATCTCGCTTGCTAGGACGCAGTAGATCGTCGTCGGTGACCACTCACCGACGACGGTGGCGATGCTGACGCCACGCTTACCTCATGATCGAGCCACGTCAGCCGTTTGACTAGTCTTTGCCTCGCGTTGTGGATGACATGGCCCAGGGCCCACATGTCATCGGAAATGAGTAGAGAGGAGGTTAGTAGCAAAAACATGTCTTTCATCCGAGAGCTGAGGTGGACGCTGGCCCACTAGTCAGTGACTTGGGCTAGCTCTGGACGCGGCGTGAAAAGTATTTTCTGTTAAGAAATAAATAAAGTGTTATAATTCAATTGATATTATTCCAGAAATTTAAAAAATGATTAAATCTTGTTTAATTAATAATTTTTGATTTATAACTCAGAAAAATATAAATAATATATGAAAATTTTCAAAAAAAAAATCTACAACTTAAAACTATTACCAAATATTATTATGATGATTATTTAAAAAATATTATTTAATAAAAGTTTTATAAGTAATAAAACTTTAATAATTCATATTCCTATTATGATAAAAGTTTATAAAATAAGTAAAATACCAAAAATCTTGGAAAAATAAGAATTCTAATTTAAAACTATAATCAAGTATTATTATTTCACTTAATTAAATATTTATTATTTATTAAGTAATTATAAAAGTAAAAATTCTAAAAATCATATCTTATTGTTTATAAATCACAAAAATAAATATGATATATAAAAATAATCACAAAAATATTATTTACATGTTAAAAATATAATAATCTCCTTTTGAGGTAAAAAAGAAAATTAAATATTTTAATAACTCAAATTTAAACTTATTTGTTTCATTAATAATTTACAAAAAAATATTAATATTCCTAAAATAAGTTAAATAAGTCTAATAGATATTATTAGTCTTAAATATTAATAATCTAATGCCATAATGGTTTAAAACATTATAAATGTTCTTATTATAGAAAAATCCACAACCTCAAATGAAGATTATCTCTAAAAAGAATTCCACTAATAATAAAATCTTTAAAGAACAACTTGTAAACAATCAAATCTTCTCTAAACCATATTAATCAAAAAATTACAAACACTACTACAACACTATACAAATCCATAAGTAGTTAAATAACATTATGTTGGGTTCATAAACTATATTCACTTATCTATAAAAGATAAATGATATTACTCCATACTCACATCAAGAAACCATTACTCAAGTAACAGAATAAACATTCTTAAGTAACTTAAAGAACACATTTCAGATATACAAGATACCAATGTATAAGTACGATACTTTCTAAACTATCTATACTTCAAAAGTTAACTTTAGTCTACAGAATCTTAATATCACACTATAAACATTATTATATGTTTTATAGTTAACTTTGGTCTGAATTAGTTAAACCATAAAGAAACTCAAGACAAACTATTTGAGCAAACAAATGACATCAACCACCACTAACTAACCACAAAGTTTGTTTAGACCTTAGAAGAAAAAGCTTTTCTTCAAAAGTTATCCTTTTTGTCATTTAAAAAAGAAACCTTGTATAAGTAATCCGAACTAGTATGTCATAAGTATGTATACTTTACTCCTACATATGTGATGTTTACAACCACTCCTAAACTCTAATAAAAGTACAATTATGAAACTTATCTAAAAGGACCACACATTCCAAAGTAACCATTTTCGAAATCCAAACCCTAGCACAATGTTATTCCCGGGATTTGCGCTTAGAACGTGCATCACATTACTTATGCATAAAATCATATCGCTTCTTTAAACATTAGTCCTTACCGGACCAATGATGCTGATTTCAGATTTTGGATCTTATACACTGACTCGAAGAACGTGAGTGCATAATCTTGCAATCACAAAAGGCAAGTTCACACTTGCTCATGTCCTTTGTTTATTTTCTGTAAAGTATTTTACAAATCCATTGTTGTCTTCACCTGCATTCGAAAAAGGTCAGAAAACACTATTTTCAATAATAATGGAAACTATTGATTACTGATCCAGGGTGATCAGCTAATCTATTAAATCTGACAGTTGGGATACCACTGTTCAGAACTATATCACCTAGGACTTAACAACCAATGTCACCAGTGTTTCTTGCGCCGTATATTACGCGTTGACCATGAGATTTGGAATGGGACGGAGAAGTCGGTTGTATCTTCTTCCTCCCGCATGAAGCCGGATGTGCAGGTCGTGGTTGTTATCCTCGTAGCGTGCATATTAATTGGTAATTCATAGAGGATATGCAGCATATGGGTGGGAACCCTCATCGTCCCACGATAGTTCTGGCATCTAATGGTTTGTACAAACCATTGTAATTTATGTGGGCATGGTGTACACCAAGGAGGCATGCGAGGTCGAAGGGCGATGATTGGCTTGGATCATCCTCGGGCCCCACATCATGGAATTGTGGACGGAATAAGCTGCCGGTTGTGCAACAAAGAGTTGATCTCTCATGGGTAAAGTAACGCACCTCAGAGTGTAAGAATCAGAACTTGTTACTCCTGCTCGGGAAGGAGCTATGACGCGACGGGAAAGGAACCCCACGAAGGTTCTGGTAAACCCGTGAAGGCTGATGGACATAGATTTTCAGAATAAAAGCAAACTTTGAAGAAATGTTTATGAAAACTTGCATTGCCTACGACCTATGGTCTGTGGCTGTAGTAATAGTGCATCAAAAACTCCTTTTCTAGTGAATTTGCTGAGTACGCTCGTACTCAAAGTATCTTCTTAACCCTTGCTAGATTCGGAAGCCATTAAAACGATGTCTGCATCAAGATATGCTCCAGGACTTATCAAGACCAGATAAAGCTCTTCAATAAATACAAAGAAGACAACATATACTCAACTCGAGTGACGACGAAGTTACTGATTAGATAGAAATAAAATCTCTAGCCAAAGAACCAACCTCTGTAGTGCATTGTAATAGCAGCAATGCCAACTCCCTAGTTAAATACTCATTTTAATGATATAATAGTTTTGCGTTATTTATCTTCGATTCTTCTTCGTAGGAGGTTCTTCCTCTCTCTTAAACCTAGAGTGTTCTCTGGATCTTATGTAAAGCATGAGTTGTAACCTTTAAGCTATGTATTGGATCCGCTGTGTTTCTGTTGTGCCATTCTGAGGGATGTAATACTAGTGAACGGTGTTTCATTGGTGTTATGTCAACGAATATAGTATACTACATCATGCAGTGGTATGCTGGGTCATCGCACTTGGTATCAGAGCATATGCTTTGACCTTAGGTTGGAAACCTAGTAAATGGGTAGAACCTGTAGGACACATCCTAGTAATAATAAAGAGTTCTCTAGTGATATGAGGGATATTCACTTGAGGATAATCCTGTTATGTTACTAGTGCGATAACTCTTTTATATGATTGCAATTCCAAACATTACCCAAGAGTTTTAACTCTATGTGACTGATGATAATTTCTTATCCACAGTTCCACATGGCACCTCGATATCCACCCTGGAATGCTCAAGTGATGAACAGAACATTGGATGACTACGGAGGGGATTGGACAGACAATCTCCGAGAACTTCTATGGAGTTTGGAATGTGAATCAAGACTTTTGGTCAAGATTTACACTTACTATGATGGGCAGGTATTAGCTAAGTACCGTGTCATGATCATGTTACCTAAGAAGTTAGGACTGAAGGGAGAAATGCCAGCAGGAGAGGCAAGGTGCATGGCATCTGCATATCAGATTGCCGTAGCAGCAGCCATAATCATGATCCGAGAACATAAATCCCAAGCTTTAGAAGGTAGTACTCACACCATTATACCACATGAAACCTCAAACTCAGATCATGAGTTAGATCACTCTACCTTAGTCCAAGCTGAACCTACTCTAGCTGTAGAGTATATGGATCGTTATCGGTCTTTGCTAAACACTTATCATAACACTCACCAAGTCTTAGTTCAGGAGCTGGATACGGTCATTGAGGATTTTACTAATCCTGATAAAGCAATGGCTCATAGGAAAAAGTTAGATAAAGAAGCTAGGCATCCCAAATACATACCTTCAGGAGAGGTGTTTGAGGAAACTGAGTTTGATGACCCAAACTCAGAAAGTTATGCCTATTACCAGAATGAATTCAAGCCACCTGAAGACTTATGGACCAAGTACAATGCCGAACAACAAGAATGGAATAAAGTTATTCCAAATAAACCTGAGCCTAACAAATATGGATGGGAAATAGAATCTCAAGGTAAAACCGTAGGGAATCATATACCTTGCGATACAGGTATTGAAGAAGAGACCAACTATAACCATAGAGATCCTTATGGACCATATGGGGGTGATACTAATCCAATCAACTTAGAAGAGTATCCCAATAGCTACTACACCAATCTGTATGACTAGATAAAAGAAAAAGTTAAGGAACCAACTTACTATGAGGAAGCGTTGCCAGAAAACCCGAACTATTCGATGGAAGATTACGCCAAATCTAGTCATTTTTCAATGACTAATCTCAGTCTCGGTACTTCTACTCAAGATTACGCACCTCCTGGATGCTCCTATGCTCCAGAAAGCAGTCGTAGGAATTCACGTCATCATGGATGGAACTCCAGGAAGCACTAGAGAAAGATGAAAGTGAGAGAGAAACAACATCCCAAGGGATGCGGTCTTGAATAATGTACATAGAGGGTAATGTGTATTGTAGTTTGAAGGGTTTGCTGAAATAAGTGAGGATATATCAACAAGAGCAAGAAGTTCTTGTAAGATAATTGTGTAAATAGGTTTGGAGCAAACCGTGGGAACATCCAGTACATTTGTAAATTATCTAAAACCTATGTATGATACAGGGTATATGTTTTGATGTTTATCAACTTTTGGATCTTATTGGATCTTTTTGATTGACTAGATCTGTACATGAAGTTTAATTAGGTGTGCAAATGCATGATGTAACACCCAGTTATTACTTGATGATATAGACCTAGATAGGAATGGGAATTCATGTAAGGGAGTGACGATTTCAAAGATTCAAAAAGGAAGACTTACTGGAAGGAAGAAGCAAGATATCAGGAGTGTTAACACCACTTGGAGAATAGGTAAAGCATAAATTATTCCTAGCCAGACCCAGGAAAGAAGTAGGGTATATAAGATGTAGGGAGCCACGAGAAATAATAAACTTAAAGTTCAATCAAAGTGGGTCATATTACTAAGAAGTAAGGGAATAGTGGTACCAAATTCATGGAAGTATCATGAATAAGTACAAATAGATAGCTTTGGAACCAATCTAGTATTCAAACTTTGACCATTCCCAGAGAATATGAAAGGTATGTGAGAAACCATAGGGTAATACACACACCCTAGGACGGTTCGCAGCCGGTAATAATCCGTAACTGGTATTTGATCCATATCTAGTAACTAATCAACAGTTGGTATTTTGTCCGCAGCTGGTAATTGGTTGAAATAGTTAACCAAATCTTATTAAAAGTTGCATAAATAGCATTAAATTTGGCCTAAGTTAAGTAAGAACTAGGAAAGTTTAACAAATTTAAAGATGATCGCTTGGCAAGATGCTTTGCATGATCTAGTTTATTCAACAAGAATGCCCCAATAGTAAGTACGACATTTAGTGCTGAAAGATTTGCTTCGGAGATCCACAACTATGTGGATGCATCGTATAATCTTTCATTGGATCTTAAACTAGTAAAATATAAACTGAATAGGAACCAACATTCTAGTTCAAGAATCAATAGCTTTTATGTATGGAATTTCAAAACTATTAGTAACACTTAAGGGGGAGAGTAAATAGTAGGAATGAAAGTTGAAGAAAATATTATAGGTAATAAAGAAAAGTTATTTAAAAATCTTAAGAAGGTATAAATTTGAGGATGATCAAGGATACATATAACAATCAAACTTAAAAAGAAACAAATTTTAAGTAAATTTAAGAAGTAATATAGAATCCTAATTAAACAAGTGTCGAGAATGAACAATTCCAATGGGTATGGACAAACTGAGTTCAAATCCAATCATAGAAGGAATACCAGTATCAACTATATAATGACAGGAATAGTAAGATAGTCTATTGACTATTAAAATGCATATATAGGAACTTAAACACTTATGGTAGTGAGAACCTCCAAACTGTATTTAAAATAGTAATGAAGTTTGATGATTCAAGAAAAAGAATTGAATGAGAATATCTAATCAGGTTATGGAATACTCCAATTAATTCCATTAAATATCATCATAGAGTGAAGAGAGTAGCAACCACTACAAAACAATTCCGTACTAAAAAACATGAGAGTTTTCGAACTTCGAGGACGAAGTTTATTTTAAGGGGGCGAGTCTGTAGCATCCCAGTATTAGAGCCTAGAAATAATTTGAACCCAGATGTGTGCATTGCATTCATGCATAGAAAATCCGAATAATTTTCGTGCTTTTAAACAAAACTTGTCAAAGTGATTGAAGCTTCTCTTAGCTTGATGGAATTGAAGTAGATCATCAAGTTGACTGCGATAAGTTTCAATAAGACCTTTGTTAAAATCTCATTTATGTAAGAGAGATTTGATCTAAGGGTATATCAAAATGTACCATAAGTTAAACCTTAATATAATATGAATTATATTTGATCATTAGGTGATCATATTATAGTATTCATTATAACCATTCATAAGTACCAAGTTAAGGATATAAAACAAATAATAAGAATGTAACCACTATATCTTAAATCCCATCTGCGTACATTTTGAGAATCATAGTAACACCTAACCTTAAAAACTCTTTTGATGAGTTGGAGTTGTAAAGATATTAAGTCAAGATCATCCACTATATATATGTATATATATATATATCTTTCCTTCTATACAATCCTTATGGAACTTCTCTCAATATCTATTGTTTATCAATGTTGGATAATTCCCCATTGATTCATAACTTCTTTAACTATTAGTCTTTGATCTCTTATTTGATCTTATCAGAACATCTACCCAAATCTTTTAACGAGGGCATAGTCCATCAATAACCTTAATCCAATATAAGATACTAATAAGATAATTTCCAGGCAATAAAAGGTAGGATTGATGAAGCCTTGCTTAGCCAACTAAGAACTTCAATAATGAATGATTAAAGTATTATAATGGTAATGTTTTGACCACCAACATGGAATGCTTATATTTAGTATAGATAATACTGGTAGGTAGAACATGATTGGAACCTTAGTAAAGATAAGTGATTCTAGAGAAGTCTTTGCAAACCACATAAATATAATTCAGGGATTGAAGTGTAAGTCATGAGGGTTAAGTAATTAAAATATGTTGTTATTCACCTTTAAGGACAGTTTACTTTAGAGAAAGATTAGTGAGGGGGGATTAAGGAAGTTTGGGAGTAGAGTTTGAAGAAAAATACTGGTTAGATGGAAGAGTATCAACAGTAGAATAGTAAATACAACCAAGCAAGAATATGAGAAAGCTATGAAGTACCTTTGTATCAAACTCATTGGATTCATCCATAAGTTTAGAAGAAGAATATATTGAGTAAGAAGATGTTAATAAGTAAGTCCATCAAACTAACCATGATGATGGATAGAAAGAGGTATTATATCTAGGAAAGGAATTCCTTGATTAGAGATCCAAGCTTGTGAAATATAGTTATGTGTTATAAATCATTTTCCTATTTAATCTTGGTAATCAATCAACTCTAAATCTCAAATCAAACATAATATCCATTTTATACCATTGATCCATCCTCTGATGTCTATAACACTTTATAGAAATATTCTCCTATAGCAAATTACATAAGAACATCTTTGTTAATTCAAACATCCTAACTCTATGTGCTTAAGTATACTCCCTCCTATAAAACACTCTAATTCCAACTTCCTATTAAAAAGGAAGATTTCATCAAATACTTTATACATAAGGCAATATGCTTAGTCATTAAATCTTGACTCTTAAAAGGAATCTAAGCTTATACAAAACCCTAAAGCCAAGGGTGGTACTCATAATTTAAAACCCTAAGCTTCTTTGTTTATCACATACATTGTTATTTTTTAAACTTAATGGGAGTACTAATCACCATATCAATGTCTTTATATTTTATGCATCAAAGAATGATATAGAATCATTATACATATATATAAAGTTCTATTCAAGCTATAGCTCGCTAAAAGTTGAGTTATAAACAGATAAGAATATATCATTCAAGAAATCCCTAATTAAAAATAAAAGAGAAAAATAAGAAGAAGTTTCTTCCAATTATTAAAAAAAGAGTTCTTATTGAGTAAACAAAAGAAATATAAAAAGAAGGCATAATAAAAGTTCACAAAGGTTACCAAATATAATTTAATATTACTGCAAATGTCCAGCAAATAAATCATACAAAGAAAGGTTCAAAATATAAATCAAATTCAAATCTGAGTAAGAATACAGAAAATAGAAAAAAACAAATAAAAATTAAACCTGGCCGCAGCCCAACACCCTACACCTATCTGACGCTCTGTGCAGCCCATAACAGCCCAGTAACCAGCCCACTTCATTTTTCCTCTGAGACTGACAAGTGGGGACAGAAGAGGACCCGGGTTGAGCTAAAGAAATTTACAGGGGGTTATCCGCAAAACGGTCATCATCACATCACACGCACAGCATTACCGGCGAGCTTCGTCAAACCGATGACGTCATCATCGTCATTGCGCCAAGATACTCGCCGCCATTGCTAGGAGAGGATAAGAAGGCCACCACGACAAATCGTCTCAATCCCTATCTCCAATCCCTCCTTATCCTCTCAGATACGAACGAGACCGAAACACTAGCTCGCCGGAGCCACCTCTCGCCGTCGAACCACGTCACCCTACACCATTCTGAGCTATCATGGAGAAGCGCCATCCTCCGTGGATCCTATGGGTAGAAGCGTACATCAAGGGGCGCACTGGAGCGGGTGAATTTGGCCGTTCCCCTTCACGGCAGTTCATCGAAATCCTCGCCGGGAAGCTCGATTCCGGTCGCGCCTGTTCTCGCCAACCACTCAATCATCATCAGGGTGAGTTTCTGAATCTTCCAGCATCCTTGAATCGTTTGAACTCGTTGTAAATCGCCATTTCACTATAAGCCACCGTCGGACACCGTCGGAGCTCGTCGGAGCTGAAGCTCCGATGACCATTTCCGAGCGGCGCTGCCACTAATAGGTTCAGTAGATTGCACTGATTCGAACTAAGCCTATCTCGCTTGCTAGGATGCGGTAGATCATCGCCGGTGACCACTCACCGACGGCGGTGGCGATGCTGATGCCACGCTTACCTCATGATCGATTCACGTCAGCCGTTTGACTAGTCTTTGCCTCGCGTGGTGGATGACATCTCCCAGGGCCCACATGCCATCGGCAGTGAGTAGAGAGGAGGTTAGTAGCAAAAACATTTCTTTCATCCGAGAGCCGAGGTGGACGCTGGCCCACTAGTCAGTGACTGGGGCTAGCTCCGGACGCGGTGTAAAAAGTATTTTTTGTTAAGAAATAAATAAAGTGTTATAATTCAATTGATATTATTCCAGAAATTTAATAAATGATTAAATCTTGTTTAATTAATAACTTTTGATTTATAACTCAGAAAAATATAAATAATATATGAAAATTTTCAGAAAAATAAAATCTACAACATAAAACTATTACCAAATATTATTATGAAGATTATAAAAAAACTATTATTTAATAAAAGTTTTATAAGTAATAAAACTTTAATAATTCATATTACTATTATGATAAAAGTTGATAAAATAAGTAAAATACCAAAAATCTTGGATAAATAAGAATTCTAATTTAAAACTATAATTTATTAAGTAATTATAAAAGTAATAAGAATTGCAAAAATCATATCTTATTGTTTATAAATCACAAAAATAAATATGATATACCAAAATAATCACAAAAATATTATTTACATGTTAAAAATATAATAATCTCCTTTTGAGGTAAAAAAGAAAATTAAATATTTTAATAACTCAAATTTAAACTTATTTATTTCATTAATAATTTATAAAAAAAATTATTAATATTCCTAAAATAATTTAAATAAGTCTAATAAATATTATTAGTCTTAAATATTAATAATCTAATGCCATAATGGTTTAAAACATTATAAATATTCTTATTATAGAAGAATCCACAACCTCAAATGAAGATTATCTCTAAAAAGAATTCCACTAATAATAAAATCTTTAAAGAACAACTTGTAAACAATCAAATCTTCTCTAAACCATATTAATCAGAAAATTACAAACACTACTACAACACTATACAAATCCATAAGTAGTTAAATAACATTATGTTGGGTTCATAAACTATACTCACTTATCTATAAAAGATAAATGATATTACTCCATACTCACATCAAGAAACCATTACTCAAGTAACATAATAAACATTCTTAAGTAACTTAAAAAACACATTTAAGATATACAAGATACCAATGTATAAGTACGATACTTTCAAAACTATTTATACTTTAAAAGTTAACTTTAGTCTACAGAATCTTAATATCACACTATAAACATTATTATATGTTTTATAGTTAACTTTGGTCTGAAGTAGTTAAACCATAAAGCAACTCAAGCCAAACTATTTGAGCAAACAAATGACATCAACCACCACTAACTAACCACAAAGTTTGTTTAGACCTTAGAAGAAAAACCTTTTCTTCGAAGGTTATCCTTTTTGCCACTTTAAATAAGAAACCTTGTATAAGTAATCCGAACTAGTATGTCATAAGTATGTATACTTTACTCCTACATATGTGATGTTTACAACCACTCCTAAACTCTAATAAAAGTACAATTATGAAACTTATCTAAAAGGACCACACATTCCAAAGTAACCATTTTCGAAATCCAAACCCTAGCACAACGTTATTCCCAGGATTTACGCTTAGAACGTGCATCACATTACTTATGCATAAAAGCATATCGCTTCTTTAAACATTAGTCCTTACCGGACCAATGATGCTGATTTCAGATTTTGGATCTTATACACCGACTCGAAGAACGTGAGTGCATAATCTTGCAATCACAAAAGGCAAGTTCACACCTGCTCATGTCCTTTGTTTATTTTCTGTAAGTATTTACAAATCCAGTGTTGTCTTCACCTGTATTTGAAAAAAGTTCAGAAAACACTATTTTCAATAATAATGGAAACTATTGATTACTGATCCAGGGTGATCAGCTAATCTATTAAATCTGACAGTTGGGATACCACTGTTCAGAACTATATCACCTAGGACTTAACAACCAATGTCGCTAGTGATTCTTGCGCGCGTTGACCATGAGATTTGGAATGGGACGGAGAAGTCAGCTGTATCTTCTTCCTCTTGCATGAAGCCGGATGTGCAGGTCGTGGCTGTTATCCTCGTAGCGTGCATATTAATTGGTAATTCATAGAGGATATGCAGCATATGGGTGGGAACCCTCATCGTCCCACGATAGTGATGGCATCTAACGGTTTGTACAAACCATTGCCGTAATTCTTTATGTGGTCATGGTGTGCACCAAGGAGGCATGCGAGGTCGTGAAGGGAGCAGTGATTGGCTTGGATCATCTTCTGGGCCCCACATCATGGAATTGTGGACGGGAATAAGCTGCCCGGTTGTGCAACAAAGAGTTGATCTCTCATGGGTAAAGTAACGCACCTCTGCAGAGTGTAAGAACTGTAACTTGTTACTCCCTGTTCCGGGAAGGAGCTGCGAACGCGGCGGGAAAGGAACCCCACGAAGGTTCTGGTAAACCCGTGAAGGCTGATGGACATAGCTTTTCAGAATAAAAGCAACCTTTGAAGAAATGTTTATGAAAACTTGCATTGCCTACGACCTATGGTCTGTGGCTGTAGTTATAGTGCATCAAACACTCCTTTTCTAGTGAATTTGCTGAGTACGCTCGTACTCAAAGTATCTTCTTAACCCTTGCTAGATTCTGAAGCCATTAAAACCATGTCTGCATCAAGATATGCTCCAGGACTTATCAAGGCCAGCTAAAGCTCTTCAATAAATACAAAGAAGACAACATGTACTCAACTCGAGTGAAGACGAAGTTACTGATTAGATAGAAATAAAATCTCTAGCCAAAGAACCTACCTCTATAGTGCATTACAATAGCAGCAATGCCAACTCCCTAGTTAAATACTCATTTTAATGATATAATAGTTTTGCGTTATTTATCTTTGATTCTTCTTCGTAGGAGGTTCTTCCTCTCTCTTAAACCTAGAGTGTTCTCTGTATCTTATGTAAAGCATGAGTTGTAACCTTTAAGCCATGTATTGGACCCGCTGTGTTTCTGTTGTGCCATTCTGAGGGATGTAATACTAGTGAACGGTGTTTCATTGGTCTTATGTCAACGACTATAGTATACTACATCATGCAGTGGTATGTTGGGTCACCGCAGGCAGTTGGAATACCACTGTTCAGGACTATATCACCTAGGATTTAACAACCAATGTCGCCAGTGATTCTTGCTCCGTATATTACGCGCTGACAATGAGATTTGGAATGGGGCATAGAAGTCAGTTGTATCTTCTTCCTCTCGCATGTAGCCGGATGTGCAGGTCGTGGCTGTTATGACTCGTACCGTGCCTACCGCACTCATATCCTACTATTTTCTACTACTTTTACTATTGCTCATGTTTTACTGCTGCTGTTGCTTTGTTCTTGCCGCTACGAATTGTTGCTACTGATAAACTTCTGTGAGCAAGAACTATTTCCAGGTGCAGCTGAATTGACAACTTAGTTTTTAGGGCTTGCAATTATTCTTTAGCTCCCCTTGTGTCGAATCAATAAATTGGGTAATACTACCCTTGAAGACTGTTGAAATCCCCTATACTTGTGGGTCATCAACCACTAGTGTTGGCATTGGCACTGTCATTAGCCATGTCATCAAGGAAGAGGTTGCTGATGTCGGGAAGAAGTCATCTTTGGAAAATACGTCGGCACTGCCGCTATCATTGAAGGAGTCCGTGATGAAGATCTGTAGTCGCGCAATTAGCGCTTCCCAAAAACCTTTGGCCCTTCTCCTGTACGGGACTCGAAGAGGCGGGATCTCGGAGGCCTACTATCCTGGCTCGCGGTGCACACCGCAAGACGAGATGAAGAAGATCTAGGTAGCGCAGTGCTCTAGAAGAGGAACAGGGTGTGCATTGGTGTGTCAGGGAGGAGGTGCGACCTCTCTCTCTTATAGGCACAAAGGGAAGGCAAACAGCCTGCACAGGAGATGAAATGAGGATGTGGAAGCTGAAGCGAACAGGCAGCAGTAAGAAACCGGACAACCTCCACTCAGTTCGCATTCATTTCTACTTAGGTCATATTAAAAATCCACTCGAGCAAAATGTTTCAGCTTCTGTACAATTGTTAATATACCATTCATGCGTGGCAAAATAAAGCTCGGCTCGGTGAGATTCCCGCAATCCGCGGCGCGCACGTCGTGATGTGACGTGACATGATGAGGCGAGGCGAGGTGTGGTGTGGCGTGACATGACGAGGCGAGGCATGGCGTGGCATGGCAAGTGAGGAGGAGGAGGAGTGTGCATGTATATGGCTTCTCTTCTCAAGCTCGTACAAGTGGTGGAAGAGCTCACCTTATAAGCTAGTTCAACTCCCACTCAACTAGCAATATGGGACTAAAATTTTGTCCCACCTCTTGCCTTGCATGAATGGGCCTCTAGGATTTTATGAATTTATTGGCATATAATAAATGGGCTGGGTCATTTAGGCAAAAATTTCAACAATTCTCCACTAGATCCTAGAGGCACATGAAGTTTCCTTTGGTTTCAAAGTATTGTTTATATACCGGTACTGCAGTGGAGACTATTAAGTTGAACTTCCAACTAGAGCTTTATGTTATACTAGGCTGCAACTTGTACAGTAGACTATGCCTTGAACTGCAAGTTTGCTGTGAACCTAGCTTCACACAAAGTCTTGACTGATACTAGGATATCATGGGACTTTCCCGTGGGCGGAGCTTATGCTTCATACTTCGTGGCCTTTCATGAGTTTATTAAAGAGAACCCTACTCCCATAGACTGCGACGTTTAACAGTCACACTACTAGGAAAAAGCTCATTAGTGGCCCACCATTTTTCAACTTCTGTGACGCATATGGGATGTGCCACTGTTATCACGCCACTAAAGTGTAGTTCTGTGGCGCATTTCAAAATGCGCCACGGAAGTCCTCAAAGTTCAGTGGCGCATATTGCCTACATGCGCCACAAAACTATTTTTTTGAATTTTAAAAAAGGCAGACTAGATCCCGCCCAAAATTTCAAATCGCAAACTTTTGTGGTGCATATTGTGAAATGCGCCACTGATAGTTTTTCGAATTTCAAAAAAATAAGCCTAGATCTGTCCGGAGTGGGAGGTGGGTGGTGGGTGGAGGAGGGTGGTGGCCGGAGTGGGAGTGGGAGGTGGGTGGTGGGTAGAGGAGGAGGAGGAGGAGGAGGAGGAGGGTGGTGGCTGGAGTGGGAGTGGGATGTGGGTGGTGTGTGGAGGAGGAGGAGGAGGGTGGTGGTGGTGGTGGTCGGAGTGGGAGTGGGAGTGGGAGGTGGGTGGAGGAGGAGGGTCACCGGAGTAGGAGGAGGAGGAGTAGGAGGCGGTGAAGGAGGTGGCGGAGGCCATGGCCGGAGTAGGAGGAGGAGTTGGCCGGAGAGTGGAGAAGGAGGAGGAGGAGAAGGGGAGGAAGAGAAGAAGAGGAGGAGAGAAGAAGTGTAGGAAGAGAAGAAGAAGAAGAAGAAGAAGAAGAAGAAGAAGAAGAAGAAGAAGAAGAAGAAGAAGAAGAAGAAGAGGAGGAGATAAGAAGTGGAGAAGATGAGGACAGAAGAAGTATAAAAGAGAGAAAGAGGGAGCCGCAGGAATTCAAAATTCCAATCCCAAGACTTCTATGGCGCATATGGGAGAAATGTGTAACAGAAGTTTCTCCTCTTTTTTATTTTTTTGCAGGAAAAAACGATCTTTTGACCATAAATTTTTATTCTCCTCGAATTTTGAAAATCTAAAAATCGCTAAATGATCAAAGGTCGTTGTGAGCGGATGCGAAATTTCGTTCACGTCATTTTGGTATATTAAACTTTTTTTGACATCGTACGCAAAAGTTATGGTCGTTTTACCGTGCCATGAACTTTTTTTGCAAAATTCATCAAAATTCATATTTTTTTTATTTTCCCTACAACTATGCCCCAAAATATAACTACATCTTAAAAGAATTATATTTTTGATTTTTTTATTATTTTCGTTTAATTTTACAAAAGTTAAAAGGCTATCGGGGGTGGGATCTGTTTTTCCTACTCGACTTCTGTGTGTGTAAAATCTACTACGCTATCCCTCCCTGGATCCCCACTAGTACACATTGGCCCCAACTTTAGCCTACCCATAGCATCTGTTGTGCCACCACCACGATAGTTGGTGGCCAACGTGGGGCCAGCAATGGTGCTGGCTGGAGTCAAGATCCGATCGGGAAACTTCATCGCTACCGACGAGCGCATCGTCTCTAGGCTGGTCCAGCGCTTCGACTTGTGGGACTACGTCAGCACAACACGCACCACTTCGCCAGGCGCCCTCCTCCTCGTAACGGTGTCTTCATCAACCTTGGTGTGCACAATATCAACCCTGACAACGGCATATTTTCCTCTTTTTTTACTCAAAGTTAGAAAAACTTAATTATGGATGTCGTGAAGTCAAAGTCTTGAGACAATTCCTTTCCCTAATTTGTTCGTACCCTATTTATATTTGTCTGAAGAGAGCCACACACAGGAATCTCTCTTTATTCAGTTATTCTGACCTGAAGGCACTAGCTGAATAATTATGGTCTTTTGCTCCCGGGCCGTGCGATACTTAATTAGAGAAAGTAAAGCAAACCACACATGTATGAAATATTACTGTATTTCAGATAGCGGGGGGTATGCTGCACCATGCAAGCACACACACAGCGAAACACAGGGTATAAAATTCTCAATTTGTTCCAGAATATTAGTCCTTTTAGCATATTAAACCAGCTTGCTAAAAAGACATATATTTTGGAACAGAGGAAGTACTACATAGAGTAGAGAGAAATTCAGATAAATTAATGGATCTCCAACAACTTGCAAAATAGGCCGTGACAAGAACACCTTATTATTAAGACTTACACAATGCAATATAATTATATATATTCATCAGAGATCCATCGACATTTTTCTATACATAGATATCACGTTCTAGAATCAACATGGAAAAGACGTTAGCTAGCTAATGTATTTTGACCAGGTCCTTTATTTTAGTTAATAGCTAGACACTTTTTTGCGTGTTAATTTAATGGCTAGAGCCTGAGAAGACTTAAGAAAGTAGACATCATGTACCAACTGTTGTATGTTTATTTTACATAGTTATCATGCGATATATATTTTTGTTCATATTGATTTACTATCATACCAATGCTCTTAGTCTTTCAGAAACCATTGAAACCTCTATGCCTATTCTTGAGATGAAGGCCTGCACAGTCCGGAGAGAGCAAATTAATGCCATTAAATAAACTCACATTAAATTCATGAAAACTAGATGACAGTAATTTATATTATTTAAAATAGAAAATAGTCCAATCATGAAAAATAATAATTTAGTCACGACTAAATGAAATACAAAAACAAATATCCCATAGAGGGGTAGCAAAACGAAAGAAACATATTAATATGTGTTTGGCACATGTGCATCTAATGTCGTTTTTGAACATTTTAGTTTTCACCATCTTTTTTCTCTGGCTCCATAGAAAGGAATATATAGATTCGACATTCCAATCATACGTGTATGTGCACAACTCTCATGTTTATCTTCATGTCTTTTACTTAATGTTACAACGAAAAAGTTAACGGATGTTGAAATAGGTTGTCCAGCCCTTCATATCTTTAAAGTTTTGGTTTAGTTGGCTAACACATCGGTTTAATATGGTATGATCAGATTCACTAGGTCTCGGGATCAAATTCTGGCCAACATACTATTTAACATAAAAAATAGTTTTTATCTACCATCTATCCCATATCTAAGGTCTTCATGTAGGTTCGCAGCCTAGACATGGGGGGACGTGTTAAAATATGTTGCCCGCCTCTTTTCATTAGTTTGGACTTCTGGTTGAGTTGGCTAGCACATCAGATCAATAGCAGAAAACCTTTCAATTAAGTGTGAACATATTTTTGTAAGGTTACCCAAAATTCAACAAGTAAAGATATGTTTTCAATCGTGTCAACGGAAAGTTAGTATTTTTGAATATGAATCCAATTATATCATTTTTGTACTACACACTATTTTATTAGCTCAGTTATTGACCAAACTTAAATCTTGGGCCTTGCATTTACAATAGAGGAAATATTTACTAGATGTAGATGTTGAACCCTATACCTATATATGTACATACCCGTGAGTGTATGATGTATAAGATCTTTAGGTCAATGATAGAGCGGTTGGCATTGACGATCTCAGCACCTTCTTCCTCAAGAATAGTAATGACCTCATGGAGCTTGACCGGCCTATTTGCGTTGCATATCAGCACCACATCCATGCTCGAACCATCGTGTTGCCTCACTTCCACCACCAGGGCCGACTCCCCTTTCTCGCCTTCTAAATCCGATGACCCCACGCCACCATTCCTGGTAGTGTTGTTGGACGTCGAGACACCACCAATTCCTTTTAAGTTAGTCCTGGCCTGCAAAGAGCTCCTCCTTTGTCTTAGCTCATTAACCCTTTCCTTGAGCTTGTGAATGTACTTCGCTGCTTCGTCCAAGCTGCCTAACTGAGTCATTGTATCCTACATACACATAGTTGAACAAATTATTTTAGAGAGAAGTTATCTTTTTTCCATCTTATCGTAAGTATGCATCTTTTTTAGATAATGGAAGAGTCATATTTTCCTGGACTCTATATCATGAATGCACAAGCACCCATACTAAAATATGCCTTATGAATAAAGAAAATTTTACTACATACCATATCATCTCAACTGAAATCTGTTGCGGACTTTTTTTCTGCCTCATATTTTCAATCTATTCTATACAACTAATGATTTATTTCGATATTTCATAATATCAGTAATAAAAACTAGATCAAGTTGCGCAGTTCCATTTTCACATGACATAAGCCTCAAAAGAGTTTTACATTTTGATATCGGTTATGGAGACACATGGCGCTTATGTGTGTCACCCAATTTTTTCATACACCTCCATGTCGTTATTTCTTATAAATTAATATATACTTGCTATAGGATATTTGTATCCTACTTCTAGCTAGCTAGCTCTTCGCTGGGCTTCATTTTGTCACATCCACCCACATAGTTAATTTTTTCTAGAGGGATATGTGCCTCTTATAACAATATAGTTCTTGAAAGCTTCCAACGTATAATTTCCAAATTCCAAACGTGACCTTAGATATTTCATGGAAACTTGTGGCTAGGTGAAAGCAACACATTCCAACAAAATTAAATGCCCATAGACCTTATTAACTCCCGTTGATTACGATATTTCATGTGATGAAAAGGACAACACTTATTGTACTTCACAAGCTACGTCTATTGTTGTATACGGAAATTCCGTACCAATTAAGGTTAAAATAAATACCCATATATACTTCACAAGCTAGATCTAATAGTAATTTTAGTTAGCATTGACAATACACTCATATATTCTGGAATTGAGTACCTGGCTAGCAAGCAGGTTGTTCAGTCAATTACACTTAGGGAGGGAAAAAACAGGTGCAGCATTCTTACAGTGGAGGAGCAGTTTTCTTTTGGTATGAGTGAGGCGAGCTTGGCGCAGAGCTGCTTCATGTGCTGCCTCCTCTCCCTCTCCACCTCCTTCCTCTCCACCGTCGCCGCTGTCTTCTTCCTGCTTCTCTTGCCACCCATCGTTGCATTCCGCTTCCCCTTCGACACCTCCATCTCCATGCCTTTCTCACTCTCACACGCACACGGATGAAGCGAAGCTAGGTAGCTACAGATCAGGTACGTGGCAACCGGTCTGGTCTGGATTGAAATGCAAACTACTAAACGAAGAAGAAACAGATCTGGTTTGAGAATACTGGCAGCTGCTAGCTATATAACTAGTACACTAGGAAGAAGGATGAGAGAAAGCACAAATGCCTGGCGTGGTTTGAAGGACAAGAGGGCAGGCCGGGAGTGAGGAAATATGCCTAGCTAGTACAGTGAAGAACACCACACACGTAGACTCAGCTAGCTAGACAGTACTAAGATAGTACTAGTACGTATATTAAGGACATGTGGCTACAGTAGTATAATGCGCTCTCTATTTAAGCTATTTAGCATATACTAGCACAAATGCCCGTGCGTTGTATCGAGAGAAAAAAAACCACGTCGCGAAAAACAATTTTTTAAGAGTTTCACTACTCTAAAATCAGTTTCTGTCAACGGAACTCGTGTGTTGCACCAGGAGAAGGAAAATAAACTTTTAAAGAAAAATATCAGATGTGGCAGGGTATTGGTACTGGTTGATTTTTAGCAAATAAGCCCTTTGCATTGCAAGAGGTGAGAATGTATTTTTTTGATAAAAAAACATTTTCCTTACGTTACAGCAGAAGGGAATAGGTTTTTTGTAAAAAGACTAAATTTTTGCTCCAAAGTAGCCTACATAAGCAGCTCAATTTGTGTAATTTTGGTAGCATCATCAACCCAGCAACTATTCCATTCCGTTTACCCTCTCTGATCTGTAACACTAACCCCTATACCAACAGCTTTGCCGCGTACTTCTTTCATTTTCAGTTCAAACACAGTCCACGTCAGCTTAATTATTTTAGCCACACAACACAGTTGTATTTACCTTTGCCGTGTACTCCTTTCATTTTTGATCCAAACATTTACCCAGCCTTCCATGATTTGAGTCCAAGCAGTCCGAAATAGACTCGCCCATCTATTATTTTTCCCATCGTCTTCACTTGGGAATTTTATTCCCACTTTAATTAGTAGATTTTACACTAATCAACTTTATTTCCTTTCATCTTCCGATTCCGTTCTATCTCATCAATCATGTTGCTTGGCTTGTTAAGAGATCATCTATGAAAATATATAAACCGGTGTAGTTTGTTCTAAGAGCGCAAGGTGGTACTATTTGTCTCGGCCGGCTCTCACGCGAGGAATCGAAGGGCCGTGACGGGATCTTTGTCAGGATTAAGATCGTACCGATTAGATGGCCGATTGACTTTATTTAGATGGGCCAGTTCGGAGCTATACTTCTAAAAAAAAATCGACGCTACCGAGCGATTGGTTTGATGCACAGACAGAACATCATACGTAGGTTGGTAGGATATTTTTTCGCTTACCGGTTGTATCGGTGGTAATATGTGGTTGGGTGAAAGGGCAAATCTGTTCAAAAAAATGTTGGACCAGAAGAAACACTTCGTCCTTTATTACTAGGTATAGATAGATATAGATATATATAGTGTATTTGGAGAGTCCACGCTAAATTTAGAGTATTTAACGCTATTTAGCATATATATAGTGTAACTTCTTTTCCTTAATTTTCCCTGCTCATGTAGATCATCCGGCTTCTATTTAGGAGTATTAATCTAGTATGGCTGCCAGTCCCTTAACAAGCAGTGGCATATATTGTATATATGGCTGCCTAGTCAAACATAAAATTCTTTTCACATTCTATTGCTAGAGTACATTGTGCGACTTGTGGAGACCATATGTCCAACACCACAATTCGTACGGTGTTGCTGTTGGCAGGAGTTGTACACATCAGCATGCAGTAATAACGAATGGCGATGGTTCCGCTGTAGTGTTGCTGTTGGCAGTACGTACAGTTGTTTGTATGTTATGAGTAGTCCCTGCCTGCTGATTGGCACGCGAGCTCCATGCCAACAGGCACAGACACACTGCATTCAAAGCGGTGACGAAGTGACAACATCATGCATGTTACACGTGGATCCATGGCCTAAACGCGGGTGAATTCCAAAATTATAGAGAGTGAATGTTAGTATTTTAATCCTCCAGAACGAAACGCACACTAGTAGAAAATAGGTCTTTCGTTCGAACAATTAGTCTTGATTGTAGCTGGGGCTGGGACTAATGGTCCGGACACCAACGGTCTAAAGTCGCCCACTACATATGGCACCATTAGTCTCCGGTCGATTGGGACCAATTTATCTCGGTTTGAGATACAAATCGGATCTAATGGGTCTGGGGCCTGCTGCGCGCTACGGGCACCCCTATTAGTCTCGGTTTGTATCTCAAACCGGAACAAATGGGCTGGCCATATATATATGCAGCCCCTCCTCTCACTCCTGTTTTTTCTGGTGAGAGGTGGTATAGGTTTGTGCTAGTTTTTTTTCATATGCACTAGAGGTGTTCGGTAAAATATCCATTAGAGCGATGCGACTTGAATTCACACATGTCATCTTTGTTTTCAAGTGTCCTAAAAGGTTAGCAACTTTTTTATCGTTTAGAAACGCGTGCTACTAATTTTAGCATCGTGATTGCGTTTGATATATAGTTGTATGATGCAGATGAGTCATCCATGGATGTACGGTGACCGACGCTCGGCAGGATGGTTTTATGTGTTGTCCAAGTGATGAATGTCGGAATGAGAAGGCTCACACTTCCTCGAGAATCATTCAGAGCCATATGCTTCGGTCTGGTTTCATGTTCGGCTATAATGTTTGGACCAAACACGGAGAAAAAAGGGTTATGATGGAAGACGGAGATGAAGAAGAGAACGATGATGACAACTATCGATCTACGTTTCCTGAATACGCTGATACCGCAATGGAAGACAATGAAGAAGAAGAAGATGAAGAACGGGCACCAGATGAGCCCGCGTGATCTTGGTTGGATCATTTCTGATGCAAAGCGAGGCTATGATACATAAAAGGAGAGGTTGCAGTTTGAGCATATGTTATAGGACCACAATAAATTGTTGTACCAAACTTGTGAAGATGGCCAGAAGAAGTTGGGTAGCACACTGGAATTGCTGAAGTGGAAGGCAGCCGTTATGACTGACTCGAAATTTGAAAAGTTGCTGGTACTAATGAAGAAGATGCTTCCAAGAAAGAACGAATTACCCGCCAGTACGTATGAAGCAAAGAAGCTTGTCTGCCCTCTTGGATTAGACGTGCAGAAGATACATGCATGTCGTAATGACTGCATCCTCTACCGTGGTGAGAAGTACGAAAATATGGATAAATGCCCGTTATGCACTACATTGCGGTATAAGATAAGAAATGATGACCCTGGTGATGTTGAGGGCGAGCCACCCAGGAAGAGGGTTCCTGCCAAGGTGATGTGGTATGCTCCTATAATACCACGGTTGCAACGTTTGTTTAGAAACAAAGAGCATGCCAAGTTGTTGTGATGGTACATGGAAGCATAAGAAAGATGGGATGTTGAGGCACCCCACTGATGGTCGTCACTAGAGAAAAATCGAGAGAGACTTTCTGGACTTTGCTGGTGACGCAAGGAACTTATGGTTTGGTCTAAGTACAGATGGCATGAATCATTTTGGGAAGCAGAGCTGCAGTCACAACACCTGGCCCGTGACTCTATGTATCTACAACATTTCTCCTTGGTTGTGCATAAAGCGGAAGTTCATTATGTTGTCAGTGCTCATTCAAGACCCGAAGCAACCCGGCAACGACCTTGATATGTACCTAAGGCCATTAGTTGATGAACTTCTACAGTTATGGGCCATACCAGGTGTACGTGTGTGGGATGAGAACAAACAAGAGGAATTTGACCTACGAGCGTTGTTGTTCGTAACCATCGATGATTGGCCTGTTCTTAGTAACATTTCAGGACAGACGATGCGCTAATCGTAAGAAACATCATAACAGTTTAGTATCAGTCAATACGAGTGGGTCCCACAACTTATCCACCTCACTGCGGGACCCACGAGTAGTGCAGTGAACGCGTAACCCACCACATATCCACCTAACATCATGGGACCCACGACATATCCACCTCACAACGTGGGACCCATAACATATCCACCATGTTGTTATCGTTAGAAAAGGGGGGGAACTTGATCCTGAGCCTCCATTGCATTCCCTTTCCCCTGCTTTTCCTCCCCTTTCTTGTTTGAGTGCCCTTCTTCTTCTTCTTCTTCTTCTTCTTCTTCTTATTCTTCTTCTTCTTCTCCGACGATGATGTGCGGCAACGCTAGCGATAGATGTCAAGCTCCAATACAACGTCCTGCCCCTCATGGCCGTTGTATGGTGCAGTGCCGATGACGAGGTGCCATGTCTGCCCACGCATCGCACCATTGAAGAGATTGGTCACTCATAATGAGGAGAACGGAGACTGTGGGAGCGAATTTTTGAAATGTGAGAGCAAGCAAGAGGAGGGGAAGGTTATATCTGAGTTCTGCTTAAGCCAATTTGTTGATTTCTTCTGCTAATTTCTGGTTTTTCCTTGGATTTGGGATTTTATTTAGGGTTCATATTTCCCATCCAATTTCACGATCTGAAGAATTGTAGGCATTTTGAGTGGATGGATGAGTACATTGAGAGAATTAAACTAGAGTCTGCAGTTGATCGGAAGGGGGCGCATCGAGGGAGCTCAATTACCCTCAGGCGATGGAGAACTTGGGCTCTGAAATCGTTGCTACGTGGGGTATGCAAAAGTTAAGGGAGAACTTAAGAAGCTCAACAAGCACTTAAGGCGGATTATGGATCCCAAGAAGCAGACGAACATGATAAATGTTGTATTTTATTTTTGTGTGATTGCTCTCGGGTTGGTGTATCTGCTGATCATCAAACATTAGACACTATAATCAATTTATTAGTTAGCTTCCTCATGCTTTGTAAGCCTTGAATAAAAAGCATCACGAATTTGGCCAAGTTTTCTCCATTTTGCTTTGTTTTGTCAGTTCGTCAGTCAAGATATGCACCTGCTTCTTCAGTTTTGTCAGATGCATAATTTAGTTTGGAGTTTTTTTTAGACAAATAGTTCGGTCTGAAGTAAAAAAATAAAAAGTTATTATTGGGCCCTGGCACAAAGAAGAGTGTTAGAAATTCCATGCCCAAATATTAAGGGCTCTACTATCGCGTTTGTGAACCATTTAGCTCACGCCCGGGCCCAATTACGGAAGGAACAAACTTTCTCAGGGCCCTACCTGTCATTAGGGCTGGAAACTTTGCACTGCCTTCGAAGTGTCGAGGGACATAGCTTCGGCATAAAATGTGCACACGGTCATTCACACGGGTTTTTGACACATAGGTTTCTTTTCGGCCAAAAAAACCTTATCTTATTTCACTCTTTTCTGAACATAGATTTCGCATAAAAATGTGTAGTTTTTATGGGGCTTTTGGAGTAGTACCTCTCTTTATGCACATGTTTGTGTAACAAACATAGATAAAAACATTTTGTACGCTTACTTACTTTTCATACATTGATCCAAACCGTTTTTACTTGCTTGTTCTACTTCTGTTGGGTATTTTTTAGTTGTTTTATTTGCTTGACATGTAGTGTGAGAAGGAGGGTTTTTACTTTGCCACATCAACTCAAATTCAAATAAAATGCAAATACTTATAAAATGCAATTTTTTGCACGAACGGAACAATAATATATCGTGACGCGCAAGACACATACATTGGTAGCACCCTTACATCACACTTTGGAGCTCATTTGGAGCATATTTCTCATGACTATGTGTTCTACTTCGTAGAAGGATCAGATTCATCTCTTAATGTGTGATGACTCCAAAATTGAAGCATATTTATCTCTTGTTTTTGCACAAGTATAGTAGGATTTTTGGTATTTTACCGTCTTTGCGCACACCTTTTGTCCTTGTTTTAACAGATCCTGAATTACTAAGTCTCTTATGAACATATCAATTAGGACTGCCATAGAGTAGGCTCTAGGGAGCTTAACAACCATTGATACGGGTGGGTCTTGCGCTTACCGCCCGTCTGTACCATGTGGCAGCGTGTCCGCCTCATCAAATACTCTCACCTTGTGAAGATGGATCTCAGATCCGACATTCATAAAAACTTTCAGCCAGGAAAAATCACATCAGAGAGGGATCTGTAGGAGGAACTTGGAGAAGAACAAACCCTTGTCGCTTCATCGATCATTGGAGAACATCGCATCATCCCCTTCATCATCAACCACTATATCTCCTATGAAGAGCAATATCCACCGAACTACTACACCACCTATGAAGATGCTTACGCGCTCGAAGGAAACATTGAGAACATGAACAACCTCGCCATCAACCTTCGAGAATACACTGTGAACCTTTCATTCCAATTAATTGATTGGAGCAACCAATAAAACTTGGGAGATTATCCTTTTCCACCATAATGAGCAATAACGGGGCTTGAAAAGTCTAAGCTTGGGGATGTCCTCCTAAAGTAATTTATTAAGAAATAGTAAAAATCACTTAGCTAGGACCCGACGGTGATTTGGAGTTCTAGATCATCGGATCTGCTTATCCAATGGTGCACGTCAATTCGGTAATCCTGATTCGTCGCTAACCCCGCTTTTGCTTAGTCCAATCACTTCAAAAAGGCTAGTCCCGTTGTTGGGTTGATGCTTCAAAGATTTAATTAGGACCCTCCTGGTTAATTGGGCCCTAAGAGCTCATATGGGTCTTACTAGTTCGACCGATGTGTTAATATGGCCCCAACTTCGTGTCAGATTATTTCCGCTCTCCATTGGTTTTGTGTCAATTCAGATTTTGGAAAGGTCGCCGCTCTTCGGATGCCGTATCAATTCTTCGATTATCCTCTGGACCTGGCTCGCTGAAATCTGAATTTTAGTCCAGTGTGTAATTAAAGACCAGTAAACACACAAAAAACACATCCCCATCCATGTGTGCATGTGGCGTCATAAAGGACTGCAAACAGAAACCGCCCGACGGCGTCGTAAGCGATCATGTATGGTAAAGGGACAATAATGTTCTTGGGGAGCGCTTATGCGTGTCATATCCTCGAGATCAGGGCTAGACAAATCCTAAACTTCTATCTGACATAATCCTAACCTAGAGATTGAGAGCTTATAGTGAGAGAAATGGTAACACAACAATGATCTTGTGACTCAAAAAAGTAATACAAGCTCATAACTATGCAAGGAATAAAAATATTACAAGCAGAGGTTACTGATCACATATATCAATCAACGGAAGATGAATTATGCTATTAGACATAGAAAAATTAACAAATGTCCTAAGATTCCCTAAGCATAATGGTGACGTCCCAGTCCATAGATTCTAGGCTGCCGCCTATGAACCCCCAAGCTACTCTTTGATGTTGATGTCAAGCATATACTCCATAGTTTGTTCACTTTAACCTTAATCACTTCAAGATGCTTATGACAGGGGCAATGAGGGCTGAAAGCTAACAAATACCATAATTTTTGGAAGCTCTTTTTGAGACTTGAAATCCTTGCTTTCCTTTATGAAGGGTCTTTCTTCCACTTTTATATTGAGTCTCCAGCTTCTATCCTTAGGCACCAATTAAGAGAGCATAGTTTCCATTCTTAGTTCTATGTGCATTGTCCCAAAACTTATTGATTGATGCATATTGTTGATATTACTTGTTCTTGTGCTATTTGTATCTAGTCACTCTTATGAACTTTGAAGGTGTCCTATGCATTTATGTTTTGCTACTCCATGAGAGAAAAGTTGAATGCCACTATGCTATGTTTTCTGTATATGAAACAAACAAACGTTTTTCAATGCATGTTATTCATGATCTTTGTTTGTAACCTTTTATGTTGCATGCATAGTTACTTTGTCTTACTGTTAGAACTCCATCGTTCATGCTCATGTTTAGAGTACTTTGATCCCAGCTTTCAATGCTTGCAAATGGTTTGATCTTGATTTTGATGGTGCATGTCACCTCAAAAATTATTCCTTTTATCACTTACCTACTCGAGGATGAGCAGGAGTTAAGCTTGGGGATGCTTGATGCGTCATAAACGTATCTATAATTTTTGATGTTCCATGCTTGTTTAGTATCAACTTTGCTTTGCTTTGTCTTCACTTTGAGGTATTTTTATATGTTTTCTGGTACTAACCTATTAACAAGATGCCATAGTGCTAGTTTCCTGTTTTCTTCCGTTTTTGGTTCCAGAAAAGGCAGAAAATCGATATTCTCGGAATTGGACGGGACAAAAGCCAAAGTCATTATTTTACCCGGCACGACACGGAACCATGAAGCATATATGGATGAGGACACCAGGGTGTCCACACCCTAGGTGTAACACCCTCAGAATCGGACCTATGCAAGTTTGGGCAAAATTCACCAAACCCGCATAGAAACGATTCGAAGGTGCCCACCAAGCACTTTCGTGCGGGTGGAAATCGAAGTAATAACATCACACAACAGTCCTCGATGGGACCCACAGAACAGATATATATATAAGCGACTCCATGAGTCAAGAATACAGATATAATATACAAGATCCAAATCACCTTGAAAACGGTAGAGCGTCCGACTACGGACAAGAAGCAAATGGGGCTAAGAGCCCTGAAGAATAACCAATGGCGTCCATAACCCTGCCCAGGCCAAGCCGGAAGGGTAACCCTGCTAACGGCGTCGATCTCAAAACACCTTGACAAAAGGGGTGCCGACAAAGGGCAAAGCGAAAACAAAGAAGGAGCGTCGATCGAGGCCGATGCAGCGAGGCTAGAATTCGCCCTCGCCTACATAGGTATGGTGGATCGAGCGGCAGCAGATGCACTAAACAACCTATAGAGACTCGATACAACCGGCGGTGATCGGAGGGGTGAGAATGACCTATTCGGATCCATCCCGAAGCTAACACCAAACAAACCCATCCGGTGTTTTCCCTCGAGACCAAACGAGGAAGTCCACCGAGAACTCACACGCTGGCAGTTTTAATTATTCAGTTATAGTTGCGGCACTTTACTAGTCAGGTTTAGATAATCGTCCTGATAAAGTAAGCAGTGGGCACTTTTAGTTAACCATTCCGTTTAAGTTGTAACTCTTACTAATCAGATACAGATAGCATGAGATAAACCCAAAACCCAGCAGTTGTTGGTACTTTTATTCAGCCATTTCGTTGTAGTTGCAATACTTACTAGTCAGGTACAATTGTCGCAAGCGACAAACAAACAAGCAAATGTGGGCAGTATTAATTAGCCATTCCATTATAGTGAAGCTGATTACTAGTCATTATAAGTCAAATTTATAACAATAAACTTTAGTTATGCTTGTCTATGATCAAGAAACTGTGCTCCAAGTCGTCCATATCCGCGGACACGGCTTTCAGAAAGTTTTACCCGGCCGGGGTGCACCAATAGCAACACACACTCGATCAACCTCGGAAAAACCAAATCAAAACCCAACGAGGCTTTCACGACTGAACAATCACAGTTGAGAAATATTTCGGCCACCCTTAAGTAGAATCCATAGCGAGTAGGCAAGCTCGAGACGGCCTCAAGGTCTGGGTATACTGTGAAACGGGGAACCCCAAACGGGCTTGTCGACACCGCGGAATCGTGTCCCGATCCTAAAAGACAAAGGTGCTATCATCGCTGACAATCGTAATTAAAGCAAGAAAGCATGGCATAAGTACAGGATCGTAAATAAAACCTCAAACTAGTTTGTGGCCCCAAGAAATAAGAATGAATCAAGCTCTGGCTCAGGGGGGTCCCATATACCTCCCGGATGTGGATAGCGCGAAAAAATCAAGGAACAGGTATCAAGTACTCGGGGTCTTCACGGGACACAAGTGGGCGTTGAAACCAAATATTTTCTATCACCCACCGATGCCTCTGCTTATTCAATTTTAGTTGTTAAACAGAAATTAAAGTGACGATAAGTAAAACTAGAATCATCTCCAACATCAACATGCGGCAATACATCAAAGCGGG
The DNA here is from genome assembly GCA_030063025.1 of Avena longiglumis. Taxonomy (NCBI): domain Eukaryota; kingdom Viridiplantae; phylum Streptophyta; class Magnoliopsida; order Poales; family Poaceae; genus Avena; species Avena longiglumis. The sequence goes on along the minus strand of CP125973.1, from coordinate 588,571,809 downwards.
CATATGACGACATACAACAACAATATATAGCGACGGCAATGACGCGCAAGACCAACTAGCTACCAAACAACAGGCAATAGGGTGTGTCCAAGGCAATATATGGCTGCAAGGGATATCAAGGACGGAATCTAGAGCATCGCAATACAGAGATAGCAATAGATCAACAGGAAGTAAATACTATAAAAGTAAGATAGGTAGAAAGAGGAGATGCTCGCTGAAAACATTGTCGAAGGTTCAACCAAGATCGGTGAAGCTCACATCAACTCAACGGCCTTATCCGCGAAGAAGCAAAACACTAGAAGAAACACCGGATGCGATATTTAATACAACGGCAGAAGATCGGCATGATGCATGTATGATGCATGACATGGCAAGGTGCGGTGCAATTAGGTCATATTAAGTTGAACCGGGGTCCCGACAATTAATTAGGTGGTTCGAGTTTCTTAGCTTTCCCCGCAATTTAAATGTTGTTTACAAGGCAAGATAAGATTCCGGTTCGCTACACAAGTTTAAATGAGGCCGATATGAGGCTAGATTTGCCCGCATATGGGTCCCATATTTAATTATGAGGTGAATCGGCATAAGGCCCCCAAACCATATGTTTATGCATGCAAGTATGGCAATTAAATATGCATCAAGTTGATATCATTTATAAAATGGGGTTTTGAGGAAAAGGGGCACACATTAGGGTTCGGCGATCTTGGGTTCCGGGGTTCGGGGTTGGTCTCGGGGCCCAGGGTTCGACGGTTCCGTTCTCGGTGTCCGGTGAAGCACTCGGCGTTCTACGGTTCCACGCCGACGGCCTTGGTTTCTCGATGAAGAACTTGGTGTCCGCGACGGTTCTCGGCCGCCGGGCGTCGATCTTCGGACCTCGATGTCGGAAGCGTAACTTCGTTCGGTGTCGTTCTCGTCATCGCGAAGGTCTTGCCGTGGCGGGGGTCTTGTCGGGCCTGCGCCATTGAGGCGGTCTTGGCGAGGGAAGAAGCACTTGGCGTCCGGGGTGCGATACTTGTGTTCTCGGGGCGTTCTTGGTGGTCATCGGGTCCGGACTTCGCCGGGATCGGTCTTCGGTCGTCCATGTTGCTGCACCCGAGGTTCTCGGCGGTCTTGGCGGTCCCGAGGGTTCGGTGCCGAAGGTCGTTGGCGAGCTCGGGGTGCTCCAATAGCCATAGGGTTCACATGCGTATCCCATGACACATACTCGAGCACACACATACACGCACGTCGCGGCAGGCCTGAGGCGGTGGCGGGCAGGCGTGGTGGACGGTGGCCTTGAGGCTCCGGAGGCGGTTGAACGCGCCGCGCTTAGGGGCTCGAGCGGAACATGGGAGTCGTTGCCGGCGGGAGGAGCGACGGGACCGGGCGGCGGTCGCAGCTGAGGTGGACAGCGGCGGCAGGGCGGGCCGCAGTGGCGGTGGCTTGGCGAGATCTGCGGCGGATGCGGCAGTGGAGGAACTGGCGGCGCCGCGACGCAGCGGGTGGGCAGGCGTGGCTGTGAGCCGAGGCGAGTCGGCGTGGGGAAGGCTCACGGCCGAGGGCCTCGGGCGGAGGAAGGTGGGAGGAAGGCGCTGCTGGGAGGGGAGCGGGGCGGTGAGCCTTGGTGGCCTTGGCCGGAGGAGGCCTTGAGGCGGCGAGGAGCAAGGCAGGCGTGCTCGAGGTGAGGGCGGGGCAGGCGCGGCACGGGAGACGGAGGCGCTGGTTGGAGGAGGCCGGCGAGGCCTCGGTCGCTGGGCGTGAGGAAGCGGCGTCTTGAGGGGCAGGCAGCGCTTGGGCGTGGCGTCGTCCAAGGAAGAAGAAAGGAAGGAGGTGGGCGACGGGAGGTGGGGACGGCCAGGGTGGCTGGGTCACGCGGGACCAGGTGGGAGTGGCTGAGGCGCAGGGCCAAAGGGTTGGGGGGTGTGAGCATGCCAGTGGGCGGGAAAGCGGGTCCAGTGGCAGGGCACCTTGGATGCATGCGAGCTAGGAGGCTGGCAGCGTGTGCGTTGTGTGTGGCGCGTTAGGTAGTGTGGGGCCAGGGAAAAGAGAGAGAGGGGAGAGGGAGGGTGAGGGGTGAGGGGTGACGTGGCGCCTTGTGGTTGGTTAGGAGGAGAGGAGAGGGTGAGGTGGCGTGATCCGATTGGGTGGGGTGATGTGGAGGGATTAGGTGGGTAGAATAGTTGGTGGGAATAGGATTAGATGGGGTAGGCATGTTGGACCGTTTAGAAAAACTGGGGCGGTCGTTCGGGTCGGTTGGCCCGTTCGACTGCTCCGGCCAAAATAAATATCTATTTTACTCGATTTAAGCGGTGATGCAAACCGATGGCCAAAACAAAATATTAGGACCGGTTTTGATGTTTGAAATGAGAGGGGGAGTTTGGAAAACAAATCGGGGTTTTCGAAAATAGTTTTGGCAAACAATGCATGACGATGACGATGCAATGCACAAATTCAACGCGATTTTCTAGTAGTGGTTTTTGCGGGATGCCACAATTCGACACCACTAAAAATGGATCTCGCCCTCGAGATCCGCCTCATGGTACCGGAAGGAAGGTCGGCGTTCTCCGTCTTCACGCTTTGTGTAGATCCTCGCGACACCACTAACGAGGGTCCCTTCTTCATCTGGAAGGTCGGCGACACCACCAACAAAGGGTTGTTGATCCTGTTCGTCGAGAGAGCACTCCGGGAACAAAAGGTCGAAGATAGAGGTATCGCAGATAAAACCACCCCTAACTTCCGTGGACGGAGTAAAATTGCTGGATCCGCTGATTCGACGTACAAGAGTGAATGATAAGAGCAGTGGTAGGGTAGCTACTCCATCCCACACTCAAACCATTACTCTGCACGTGAATAGACGGATTATGCAACCAACTCTCGGAATTAGACTGAAGATCTCGACAAGCGAGGTTCGGAAACAAGGGAGTGTTGCCAGCAGAAATCGTATGAAAGACACACTGATTAGGTTTCGCGGTGGTTCCATTGGCATGAACAACACATGCTCAAGGTATACTCCAACTTCACCAAGGCTCGTCCTTCTCATATGTTTTTCAACGACACTGATATCCAGCAAGGAACACACATAGATAAAGAGCTCAAGATCAAAAGATCGGATGAAGGGTACAACAGACAAGTTGCAGACTGATGATCGTAGCACCTCCGTTACAACAAGGAAGAAAGCGAAGCCCTGAAGGTACGACGGAAACCCAACCACGAGAAATCCTGGACTCGAAGAAAGAGACGAGAACAGATTCAAATCGCGTAGAGGTAAGAGGGAACAAAGAGAGGGTAAGGAGTAAAATCGACCTAACCGTAACTATCCAACCGCTTTTGCAAAATAGTTTTGGCACTCTACTTGGCCGTTAGCTAGGTTATCCCACAGTCGGACTTGTGGGGTATCGAATCGCCGAGCTCGATACCACTGAACACCCTCAGATCGGACCTATGCAAGTTTGGGCAAAATTCACCAAACCCGCATAGAACGATTCAAGGTGCTCACCAGCACTTTCGCAGGGTGGAAATCAAGTAATAACATCACGCAGGTCCTCGATGGGACCCATGTACAGATATATATAAGCGACTCCATGAGTCAAGAATACGTATATAATATACAAGATCCAAATCACCTTGAAAACGGTAGAGCGTCCGATACGGACAAGAAGCAAATGGGGCTAAGAGCCCCAAGAATAACCAATGGCGTCCATAACCCCGCCCAAGCCGGAAGGGTAACCACGCTAACGCGTCGATCTCAAAACCTGCTTGACAAAAAGGGTGCCGACAAAGGGCAAAGCAGAAACAAAGAAGGAGCGCCAAGATCGAGGCCAAGACACGGCGAGGCTAGAATCGGCCCCTCGCCTACATAGGTATGGTGGATCGAGCAGGGCAAAGATGCACTAAACAACCTATAGAGACTCGATACAACCGCGGTGATCGAGGGGGTGAGAATGACCTATTCGGATCCATCCCAAGCTAACACCAAACAAACCCATCCCGGTGTTTTCCCTCGAGACCAAACGAGGAAGTCCACCGAGGAACTCACACCGCTGGCTTTTACTTATTCGCTTATAGTTGCACTTTACTAGTCGTTTAGATAATCGTCCGATAAAGTAAGCAAGGCACTTTAGTTAACCATTCCGTTTAAGTTGTAACTCTTACTAATCGACATCTGAGATAGCATGAGATAAACCCAAAACCCAAAGCTTGTTGGTACTTTTATTCAGCCATTTCGCTAGAAGTTGCAATACTTACTAGTCAGGTACAATTGTCGCAAGCGACAAACCAACAAGCAAATGTGGGCAGTATTAATTAGCCATTCCATTATAGTGAAGCTGATTACTAGTCATTATAAGTCAAATTTATAACAGTAAACTTTAGTTATGCTTGTCTATGATCAAGAAATCGGCTCCAAGTCGTCCATATCCGCGACACGGCTTTCAGAAAGTTTTACCCGCCGGTGCACCAATAGCAACACACACTCGATCAACCTCGGAAAAACCAAATCAAAACCCAACGAGGCTTTCACGACCGAACAATCACAGATTCAGAATATTTCAGTGGGGCCACCCTTAAGTAGAATCCGAACGAGTAGGCAAGCTCAGACGGCCTCAAGGTCTTTGGGTATACGGCCGTGAACGATCGGGAACCCCAAACGGGCTTGTCGACACATGGAATCGTGTCGATCCTAAACAAAGACAGTGTGCTGTCAGCACAATCGTAATTAAAGCAAGAAAGCATGGCATAAGTACAGGATCGTAAATAAAACCTCAAACTAGTTTGTGGCCCCAAGAAATAAGACGAATCAAGCTCGCTCAGTGGGGTCCCATATACCTCCGGATGTGGATAGCGCAAAAATCAAGGAACAGTATCAAGTACTGGGTCTTACGGACACAAGTGGGCGTCGAAACCAAATATTTTCTATCACCCACCGATGCCTCTCGCTATTCAATTTTAGTTGTTAAACAGAAATTAAAGTGACGATAAGTAAAACTAGAATCATCTCCAACATCAACATGCGGCAATACATCAAGAATCGGCATATGACGACATACAACAGCAATATATAGCGGCGACGCGCAAGACCAACTAGCTACCAAACAACGAGCAATAGGGTGTGTCCAAGGCAATATATGGCTGCAAGGGATATCAAGGGGCGGAATCTAGAGCATCGCATAACCACAGATAGCAATAGATCAACAGGAGGAAGTAAATACTATAAAAGTAAGATAGGTAGAAAGAGGAGATGCTACTTTGAAAACATTGTCGAAGGGTTCAACCGAAGATCGGGGCGAAGCTCACATCAACTCAACGGCCTTATCCGCGAAGAAGCAAAACACTAGAAGAAACACCGGATGCGATATTTAATACAACGGCAGAAGATCGGCATGATGCATGTATGATGCATGACATGGCAAGGTGCGGTGCAATTAGGTCATATTAAGTTGAACCGGGGTCCCGACAATTAATTAGGTGGTTCGAGTTTCTTAGCTTTCCCCGCAATTTAAATGTTGTTTACAAGGCAAGATAAGATTCCGGTTCGCTACACAAGTTTAAATGAGGCCGATATGAGGCTAGATTTGCCCGCATATGGGTCCCATATTTAATTATGAGGTGAATCGGCATAAGGCCCCCAAACCATATGTTTATGCATGCAAGTATGGCAATTAAATATGCATCAAGTTGATATCATTTATAAAATGGGGTTTTGAGGAAAAGGGGCACACATTAGGGTTCGGCGATCTTGGGTTCCGAGGTTCGGGGTTGGTCTCGGGGCCCAGGGTTCGACGGTTCCGTTCTCGGTGTCCGGGTGAAGCACTCGGCGTTCTACGGTTCCACGTCGACGGCCTTGGTTTCCTCGATGAAGAACTTGGTGTGTCCGCGACGGGGTTCTCGGCTTGATGCCGGCGTCGATCTTGGGACCTCGATGTCCGGAAGCGTAACTTCGGTTCGGTGTCGTTCTAAATCGCGAAGGTCTTGCTGGCGGGGTCTTGTCGGGCCTGCGCCATTGAGGCGGTCTTAGCGAGGAAGAAGCACTTGGCGTCCGGTGCGATACTTGTGTTCGGGCGTTCTTGGTGTCGTCGGGTCCGGACTCACGGATCGGTCTTGGTCGTCCATGTTGCGCACCGAGGTTCTCGGCGGTCTTGGCGGTCGAGGGTTCGTGCAAGGTCGTTGGCGAGCTTCGGTGCTCCAATAGCCATAGGGTTCACATGCGTATCCCATGACACATACCGAGCACACACACACGCGCATGCAGCGGGCCTGAGGCAGCGGTGGCCAGCCGGCGTGGTGGATGGCGCAGGAGGCTGCCGAGGCGGTTGAACGCGGCCGGGCGCTTGGGCTCGAGGCGGAACCGCGAGGAGGTCGTTGCGAGGAGCCGACGGGCCAGCCGTGGTCGCAGCTTTGAGGTGGCTGCGGGAGGCGCGGTGGCGGAGGGCTTAAGAGGCGGATCTGTGCGGATCTGGCAGTGGAGGAGTCCGGGCGCGGGGCGGTGGGCAGGCGGGTGAGCCGAGGCGAGTCGGCGTGGGGAAGGCTCGCCGTCGGCCTCGGCCGGAGGAAGGTGGGAGGAAGGCGCGAAGAGGGAGGCCGGGCGGGGTGGCAGTGGTCTTCTGCGGGAGCAAGGTTGAGCAAGCAAGTGGAGAGCGTCTGGAGTGGCCAGAGCAACGAGCAGGGCGGAGAAGCTGTGAGGGCCAGGAGGCCATGGACCGGAGCCGGGCGCTGAGCTCGACGAAGACCGGGAGGCGCGGAGGCCAGGCGTGCTCGAGGTGAGGGCGGCCGGGCTGAGGCGGAGACGAGGCCTTGGGTTAGGAGGCCATGAGGCCTCGTGCATGGGCGTGAGAAGCGACCGCGGCGTCTTGGGACGGCAGGCCGGGCTGGGCGTGCGTCGTCCAGGAAGAAGAAAGGAAGGAGGTGGGACGGGAGGTGGGGGACGCGTGTGGCGAGTCCTGTGGGACCAGGTGGGAGGTGCCGAGAGGCGCTGGGCCAGCGGTTGGGGGGTGTGAGCATGCCAGTGGGCAGGGAAAGCGGGGTCCAGCGGCAGGGCCGGATGCATCGGGCTAGGGAGGCTGTGCAGCGTGTGTGCGTTGTGTGTGTGGGTAGTGTGGGGCAGGGAAAAGCTGTGAGGAGAGAGAAAAGAGAGAGGGAGGGTGAGGGGTGAGGGGTGACGTGGCGCCTTGTGGTTGGTTAGGAGGAGAGGAGAGGGTGAGGTGGCGTGATCCGATTGGGTGGGGTGATGTGGAGGGATTAGGTGGGTAGAATAGTTGGTGGGAATAGGATTAGATGGGGTAGGCATGTTGGACCGTTTAGAAAAACTGGGGCGGTCGTTCGGGTCGGTTGGCCCGTTCGACTGCTCCGGCCAAAATAAATATCTATTTTACTCGATTTAAACGGGCCGTCTGCAAACCGATAGCGGCCAAAACAAAATATTCCGGGGACCCGGTTTTGATGTTTGAAATGAGAGGGGGAGTTTGGAAAACAAATCGGGGTTTTCGAAAATAGTTTTGGCAAACAATGCATGACGATGACGATGCAATGCACAAATTCAACGCGATTTTCTAGTAGTGGTTTTTGCGGGATGCCACACTAGGTGGGCGCGGGCCAGCCCTGGTGGCGCCCACAGGGCCTCCACCGACCTTGCCTCCTTCGCTTATAAGAAGCCTCCGACCCAAAAACCCTAAAGAATCGACCAGAAAGCCACGAAAACCTCCACAGCGCCGCCGCCACCGAAGGGGAGATTCGGGGGAAAGAAAGTCTCTGTTCTGGCACCCTCCCGGGACGGGGAAGTGCCCCGGAGCCATCTCCATTGATCTCCACCACCATCTCCATTGCCGTTGCTGATTCCCATGACGAGGAGGGAGTAGTTCTTCCTCGAGGCTAAGGGCTCTACCGGTAGCTATGTGTTTATCTCTCTCTCCATGCATGATCTTGTTGTGGTCATGAGCTTTGTAATCAAATAGATCGACTCTGTTACTCAAGTGCTTTAATAGATCTCTGTTCTCCCCATGTGTGTATAAGTGACAGCGTGCATACCGTGGTGGCACTTAGGTTAGAGGTTACATAAATACTCATCGTGCTTTAATAGATCTATGCTTTTCCCCATGTGTGTGAAAGCGACAGCGTGCGCGTCGTGTGTGGCACTTAAACTAGATTATATATATATATATATATATATATATATATATTTATCATTGAGTTATATTTGGAGTTGGACGTCTCTATAAAATTGTGGTGTTTATTAGAACCATCTAGCGCTCAAGGTGATAGTGTGAAGTTATCTAGATGGGGAAGACGAACTTTGAGGTGTGCTTTTGTAGGCCTACCGTGGATTAGAGTATCCAACCGGAGAGTAGTTAAGAGTAGTATCATGAAGAGAGGATATTTATATGAGAGAGTGTTCACTAGTGAAAGTATGATCCCTAGGGCTTGTTTCTAAGTATTGAAACACCGTTTGCATCTAGATTTGTTGCATGTTTGCTTGTTTCCACCTTTGTTTCAGCTTGCCTTTAGTTTCTCCATGTCAAGCTCCATCAAAGCTATTTTCTGGCACCATTACCACTTGTATTTCACTATCTCTTTGCCGAACTAGTGCACCTATACATCTGACAAGTGTATTGGGTGTGTTCGGGACACAAGAGACTTTTTGTATCTTGATTGCAGGGTTGCTTGAGAGGGATACCTTTGACCACTTCCTCCATGAGTTCGATAAACCTTAGGTAATCCATTTAAGGGAAACTTGCTGCTGTTCTAAAAATATCTATACTTGAAGGCCTAACAACTGTCTATAAGAATAGAAGTGCGTAGACATCACACGCCCTCTGAGCCCATCTTGGCGCCAAGTTCAAGAGGAGTAGGCGGTTAGGTTTGCGCTCGTTCTGGCTTTGGAGCACCGAATCTCCATAATCGGAAGAAAGGAGTTCGGTACTCCTGCCACACCAAGTACACCGTCATCGCCGGCGCTCGCCGCAAAGAGCTCCTCCGTGCGGCGAACAATGCCGAAATCATGGAGATTCCGTCTGATGTGGAGGACGATGCCGGTGGCGCGGGAGAGGAGGACGGTGAGGGCAACGACAGTGGAAGTGAAATAGTTAACTAGATTTATGTATCGTAGCTTGTTGTAGGATTTTTAAATCAATGAACTAGTCTATTTCCACCTCGAGGTAGATCTCCGTCCCGGATCAATTTCTGTCACAGCTCACGTTGGGAACGTGATAGTCGAGTAGCGGAGGCCGTCTCGGCAGGCGGAATTTCTCTGCCGAGGCCTGAGTCGATGGTGGCGCGTGGCGGTAGCAATGACGTGAAAGGAGGAGCAGTGAAATGTGCCTCCGCCAACAATTCAGCGTGATGTGTCGCCTCCGGTGTCGTGAAACCTAGGAATATGTGATTCCGAGGGGCATTTTTCTTGGCCCCCTTAAATTTTTTTCTAGTTCGGGGGTTATATGGCTTCTGATCTGGCCAGTTTTCGCGAGCAAAACCAGAAAGTGGCGGTTATTTTTCTGGTTCCACCCTTTCAAAGGGTCTACTAGAGTTGCTCTAACGGCCTCAATTTTATCTAGATTATATATCTAGTTAAATATTTACTCCAGATACATTTGTAACAGGGTTGACTCTATTAATATGGAACGGAAGAGTAAGCAAACTCGGACGAATTCAATCAAAATTCAAACAAGTCTACCAAAGGAAACAAAGAAGGAAATAGAGAACGCGGTAGCAGGTTGCGACCCGTGACCGTGAATGAGATTTGACTCCTGGACCGACCCCTGTCCTCCTTTCCCTGGGCCCCCTTCTCTCCCCTCCTCCTCACCCTCTCCGCCTCTCCTCCCCGTCTCCGGCGAGACCTCAACCCACCTTGAGCGCAGGAGAAGCGGCCTCGCCGTAGCTTCCTTCTCCGCCCCCCAAGGTAAGAACAGATCAGAGCAAGCGCCCCCTCTCCTCCTCCCCCCAACTCTCTACCTGCAATCTCTTCCCGCCGTCCGTCGCCCGCCCCTGCCTCTCCGTGGCAATTCGTGGGATTCGCGAGGTTTCCTCCGCCATGTTACGAGAAAAGATTGGTCCCTTCCGGTGAAATTTTGTCGAAACAGCAGCTACTGTGTCGAGGGAGATGAATCGACCTGCGTAGAACAGGGCTTGCCTGTGCTCTTCAAAGATTTCCAGTTAATTCCCGTGCAGTTGATATTGTTCATTCGAGTTGTAACAAGTCGCTTCTTTTCTTATCCATTGGATTTCTAGGTCCAAACGGGCGGCGGATTGGCTTCGGTTGAAGATCTCGATTTTGGTCCCAAGCAAGCAAAGGGCGGACTCTTCCTGGTCGCAAATCTTGATCTGTGGATTTGGTGGCCCGTGACCGGGGAGGAAGAGAGCAGGCCGTGGATAAAGAATAGGAAGGACGAAGGAGAAGGAGAGGAGGGAGCTCTCCATGGGAGGAGCCCTCCTCACCTCCCTCTCCATGGAGAACGGCCACCCCTCCACCCTCCTCTCCATGGACCCCGCCGGGTCGTCGCACACAGGGGCCTCCGCCGACTCCTCCGGCGGCGGCGCTGGCATCAACGGCGCCAGCGGCGACAGGGAGCTCTTCATCATCCCTCGGCAGGGCCCGCCAGACATCAACCTCCCGCTGTCGGCAGACCAGTCCCCTGCACCCGCATCGTGGAGCCTCGACCCGTTCGACATGCTCGACGTCGGCCTCTGCACAACGCAGACGTACGAGTCCGAGGTCGCGCTCACACCCCCGAAGCCCAGCGGCAACGGCACCATCAACGGTGGCAGCGTGGCAGTCGGCGTGGGTGCCAGGAAGTGTGCCAAGAGAGGGGACAGCATCTGGGGAGCGTGGTTCTTCTTCAACCACTACTTCAGGCCTGCCCTGGTGGAGAAGCCCAAGGGGAAGGTGACGCGGGATGCTTCTGGGAGCATCTCTGGCTTCGACAAGTCTGATCTCCGCCTCGACGTCTTCATAGTGCAGCATGACATGGAGAACCTGTACATGTGGGTATTCAAGGAGCGGCCCGACAGTGCCCTCGGGAAGATGCAGCTCCGGAGCTTCATGAATGGACACTCCAAGCACGGGGAGCCGTCTTTCCCTTTCAGCGCGGACAAGGGCTTTTCGAGGTCGCACCGCATGCAGCGCAAGCACTACCGTGGTCTGTCCAACCCGCAGTGCCTTCATGGTATCGAGATTGTGAGCTCACCGAATTTATCAGCAGTCCCTGAAGCTGACATGAAGAGGTGGGCTGAGCTTACAGGAAGGGAGCATAATTTTTCAATACCGCCTGAAGCGAGTGATTTCGAGTCATGGAGGAACCTTCCAAGCACTGATTTTGAACTTGATAGGCCGCAGCCACAAGCAGCATCAAAGAGTGTGGGGGCGCATAGCTCTCATAATCATAAGAAGGCACTGAATGGTTCAGGTCTGAACCTGTCCACTCCACCGTCATCCGATGACGGGATGGACCTCTCACCAAAGAGCAACAAACGCCGCAAGGACTTATTCGGTCACGGTGTAGAAGAGGACTGTGCTATGGCTAACAATTCCTGTTCCGACAGGGAGCAGGAAGTAGAAGTCCAGACCGGCGGTGAACCATCATGGATGCACGAGTTCACTGGTGTGGCAAAGCATGCGAGCGGGCCTGTTACTGCTGCCAAGACCATATACGAGGACGATGAGGGCTACCTGATCATGGTGAGCATGCTCTTCTCTGACCAGCAGAGTGTGAAGGTCTCCTGGAGAAACACGATGACGCACGGCATCGTGAAGATATCGTGCGTGAGCACCGCCCGCATGCCCTTCGTGAGGCGGCACGAGAGGGTGTTCAAGCTGACCGACCCATCCCCCGAGCACTGCCCTCCAGGCGAGTTCATGCGGGAGATACCCCTGGCCACGAGGATCCCGGAGGATGCGAAAATCGAGGCGTACTACAACGAGTCCGGCACCGGGCTGGAGATTATGGTCCCCAAGCACCGGGTCGGGCCGGAGGAGCATGAAGTCCAGGTTTGCATGAGGCCCCCGCATCTCGGTGACAACGATCTTGTCTTATCATAGAACAGAACAGAACAGAACAGTAAAACCAGTTAGTATTTTAGATCATCTGGTGTCATGCCATGAGATACAGGAACAACATAACAAGTCATCATGCTATTGATCAGTTGAAATTTTCTTTCGGTGCTAAAGCATTAGTTGAATCTGTCTCCCTTAGGCAAAAAATCAGCTCTTCTCTGTCAATTCTCATCTGTACTTTTTGTACAGGTACATCACTATATTGGTGGTGATCCCCTTGACTATTCATCCTTTCTATGAAAACGTGGCAAGTTAATAGCATGTTCCGTCTGTGTGTAAATTCCGAGGAACCGGGTTCATAATAATGCCGACAGCTACTACTCTGTGATCAGGGATGTGTTGATATCGCTGTTCGTTGTGATCGTTGTCTGTCTTAGGCATCTTAGAATGCTGTGACTTGGATCTTGCTTTCATTCGTTATTCCGTCACCTGAATCTGTGCTCCCAGCTTGGTAATTGCTGGTACTGAACTGGTGATGATCATAGCTTAGTTTTAATTTTAACAGCAGTTAATAGTAAATCTCACCATTGTTCCTGGGTGATGCTGTGTATCCAAAGATGTTGCTTTTACCTGTCTGAATTACTCATGATGGTAAGTTAATAGTAATTTCTGTCTCTGTGAGAAGAGATTCTGTTGACATCGCTTATGTTTGTTGTAACAATTATTGTCGACAGTGGTAGCATAAATGGAGACCTGGTATTTCTGTTGCCTGAATTTTGCCCTCGATTCGTTGTTGCTGGTACTACCGAACACAGTAGTAATTTGAGCAAAGGCCTTTATATGTCTTCACCGGAAAGATCTGGATCTACTCTGTGAGCATTGAGTCGGTCGATATCACTATTGTTTGTTGTAATCGTCGTCTGTCGTAGCTTTTGGCATAAATGGGAACTGGGTATGTTATGGCACCTGAATCTGTGCTCCCAGGTTGGTTTTTGCTGGTCCTGGACTGGTGATGTTCAGAGCTCATTTTTCGCCCGTGGTAAGGATAGATCACATCCTGGTTTCTGGGATGGTTCTGTGTGAGTAAAGATGCTTGTACATGCCTGCAGTACCAAGATATATGTGGTTGCTATGCTAAAAAAAAAGATGTGCTCCTATGTATTTGCTGCATGGAGAACGGAAGAGGAAGATCTTTGTTGATTTGCATGTGGCTAGCATTGTAGCCAAAGAGAGGAAGCAAGCCAGCAACTCTGCCTGCCCTTTCTGGAGTAGTAAATGTGAAAACTCTCTAGGCTTTTTTTTTTATCTCATTTGGGAAAAAAATATTTTTCTCACAAGTACTCCCTCCGTCTCAAAATAGATGTCTTAGATTGTTAAAATTTGGATTAACCAATATACTAAATAGTGTTTAGATTTATTCAAATTTTGACAAATCCGATACATCTATTTTGAGATGGAGTGAGTAAATAAAATGAGTTTATGTTTTTTTAAGGTAAAAAATGAGTTTATGTTAGTTGGGCACTTCTGCTTGAAGTTTCTACGGTTGGTACTCAGGCAGCTGCTGACGAGACGAACCGCTTGAAAAGAAAAAATTAGAGGCGTGTTGACGTGTTCTCCTGACGACGCAGCGTGTGGGTGCGGTTGAAACGAAACCCACTTATGTGTCCCAAGCGCCACATGCTCCCTCTGGCTCCAAAATAAATAGAGTTCTAGTTTTTTTTTTTAAGGAATAGAGTTCTAGTTTTGTCCTAAGTCAAACTTCTTTAAATCTTTCTAAAAAACCTTTTTAAAATTGAGTAAATTTATTGGAAATGTATCAACATTTCTACCATCAGATCTATATCTTTCCAAAAATATATTGTGTAATGAATCTAATTAAAATAAAATGGTGTTGTAGATGTTGACATAATTTCTACAAATTGGCCAAACTTAAAATAGTTTGACTTACAAGAAAACTAGAACCTCATTTATTTTGTAACGGAGGAAGTTAGTGTTCAGTATCATGGTTTTGTGCTCTTAGGCTGAAAAAAGAAAAGAATGAAAAATGTGCTAATCAAAATTCAAAATATATTGTGCATGCTCGTGTTTGTGGTTAGCTTATAAATGTACATGGTTCGGTGCTTTTGATTTCTCAAAAAAATATTGCTTAAAAGCCAAATTTTGTAGCACTACTTTTTTCCCTCAAGGCGCAAAATTAGTTATTTCTCCAAAATAAATAAATTAAATGGGTAGAAATAACACAACTTGTATGATTCCAAAGAGTTGATTTTTTGCACTTTATATTTCGTACAAATTTACTGTTAATCACCGGAGCCAAAGCGTTGTTGTTTTCTTTGACATGGTATGGTAGGTAGGAGGGGGAGCGGATGCAACAAAAAGCGGAATATTTAGTCAAAACAATTGAAGCACTACCAAACAAAAAAAATCATATTCTCGTACACTAATATTTTAATGAGTTTGGATTTTTTTTTTAAAATTCATTTTAACCCTCGGTTCTATATAAACATATAAGACAACTATCTTTACACTTCCCTAAGAAACATACCCTTCAAAAATGTTACTTTTGAACACTCTTGGAAAGTCTATGCTATGAGTATATAGGCAATTAACATTTTCATGAAATAAAACATTGTAAGCATGATAAATCGTTTGAAATGAGAGAAGTAGAAGCTCGAGAGCCACCATATAACTAGAGCCCTGTATTCGTCCATGAATAAGTGTATTTTTACGTTTTGGGCTAAGTATTTTTTTTAAGTTTGACCATATTGCTATAAATTTCTATAAAGTTGGCCAAACTTGAAAACCTTAAAGTACACTTATTTCTGTACAGGAGTATGCCATAGCAGTAGACTAATTCTTTTCTATAAAGTGAGTTGTTATGGACTCAGGTGTCACATTGAGACGCTACAAGAAGTTCACATTAGTTACTTCCTATATTCCAAATTATAAAATGTTTTATCTATTTTAGAGCATCTCCACATGCAGCCCTTTAACACGTACGTGAACAGTGTCAGCCAGGTGCTATAGGGGGCGCCGGCACATGGTGTCGGCCTATTGTGAGGGGCTGACCACACCGGTGCCCCCAATAGCGCCTCTCAAAGGTTTTTTTACTATATTTTCAAATGTAATCGATTTGGACCTAAAATGCAAGCATATTTTTACCTAAACATTATCTTACAACAATTCAACTAATTATTGCATCAATGTTTAAACATCTTTATCCATCAGAAATTTGCTTGATCATCTTTATCTTTCCTTTGTTTGCATCACTTGCTTTGAGAAGATCAAACAATTTCTAGCCCCTTTTCTCTTCTCTCGGTTATTTTCCACAACACATCGTGGCTGCGTTTGTGGCAACAATGATTCTAGGGGTAGGAAGCAAGATGGGGAGAGTTGGAGGGAGTGGGGAATGGCTTTGTGTGACTAGAGGGGTCCCGCGAACGAAACACTACGTGGCTTGGGCTTGGAGTGTCGACGCTCCCAATGCAGCCCTTATAGATAGGGCCTGACGTGATCGTGCCGACTATTCTATTAGACTCCAAATATGCCGACGGATTTTGTGACGCACTAATGAGTCTATTTTTAGCCCGCGACCCAATAGGCATTAAGGCTATTTGGACCGCAAATGGAGATGCTCTTAGTGTCATGTTAACCACCAACAATTGTGTTACCATATGCTAAAATAAAAAGGGCCGTACTACGCGTCCCCCGGGGATATTTTCCCAAAATCCCTCGGGTCCTCCTGCTGACACGTGTCCTCTAAAAATCTCCCAAATTCCGCTTTTGCTATTAACATACCCACTTTTGCTACAAATAGTCCCGTTTTTGCTACATATAGCAGAAAACGGTTCGGTATAGAAATAGAAAAACAGACTAGACCTCACCGGAGAGTTTGCCGGAGACCTCGCCGGCGACGGTGTAGCAAAAAAAAATACTAATGTAGCAAAACCGATTTCACCGAAGACTTTCGCCGGAGACCTCGCCGGATAACGCGTAGCAAAAAAATTGTGCTTTTGTAGCAAAATTAGAAAACAAATGTAGCAAGATGATTATGCTAATGTAGCAAAAGCCTGACTTCGCTGGAGACATCGTCGGAGCAAAAATTGTAGCAAAACATATGTCATTATAGCAGCACCGCTCGCCGCATGTAGCAACACCACAAGTCATATGTAGCAGGTCCCCGACCAGGTAATAGCGCTGATCGTTGTATGGCCGTAAGCAGCTTGTAGAAAGCGACCAACATCTCCAGAGTAAAGCATGGCGCTGTAGCAGTCGCCATTGCCTCAGAGCACGGCCGCTGGCCAGTAGGTGGCGCCGCTGTGGCGTGGAGGCCGACGTGGTGCCGACACACGGAGAGGAGCGGCTTCGCGCCCGCGGCGCCCGCGTCACCTTCGTACACCACCCAGTGCTCCGCTAGGACGAGGCTGAGCTTGATCTTGCGACGTATGGTGAGGAGCGGTTTCCCGGCAGCGTCCATGAGCACGACGTCCTCGCCGCGCCGGCGGCTCCCGGAGGAGGAGCCGTAGCGCTCCACGCGGAAGGCGAGGCCGCCGGTGGCGTCGAAGACGGTGAATCCGTGGCAGTTGAAGAGCAGCGACTTGCGCCGCACCATTAGCACCGTCGGCTGCTGCTGCTCCTCCTCGACTCCGGCTCCATCCGGCGATTCCGGCACGGCAATGTTCAGATGCACCTTTGCCATCTAGCTAGCTAGCTATTTAACTCATGTGTTTTCTTTGAATAATCGGATTAGCTTTGTGCGCAGTGCGGAGGATCGATCGATGCGATGTATTCCAGATTTGGAGGTGAGAGGAGAGGTGGAGAATGAGGAGAGTAGGGGTAGGCAGAGGGGACGATGAGAAGATAAGACCACAGGAGTGGGGTCCATAGGCACCGACGGAACCGGGGGATCGCATCCCCAAGGGAAGTCCTATCATTTTCCAAATAAAAATTGGGTTACCGCACCTAAGTTCAGCAATCTTAAAATTCTGTTTTTTGGCTCATACGAAATTTTTGAAATGAATATATTGAAAGTGTCCCCAAAAAAATGATTGTATTTGGAAGATTTTTGGTGCGCCGAGTTCACAAGCGCCGGACAGGATAAAGCACCATCGTCGTCTCCCTCTCCACTCCTCTGCTTCCGCACCACCACCACTCGCTGCTCCCTCCACCCGCTCCCGCCTCCGTCCTCGGCCCCGTCCCCGCCGCCGGTGCATGAAACCCTAGCCCCGCCGCGCCCTCGCCTGCCCCCACCTCCATCCGCGATGGCCAAGGCGCTCCTCTCCTCCTCGCTGCTCCCCTCGCTCCCGCGCGCCGTCGCGGGCGGGGCCGCGAGGCTCCCGCCGCTCCCGTCGCTCAGCCGCAGCGGGTGCCGCCGCGCGGCGGGGTGCAGGGTCAGGGCGAGCCTCCACGGGCTGGACTCCATGGGCGGCCTCCACGCGGCGCTGGAGCGCGCCGAGGCCGCGCTCTACACGCTCGCCGACGCGGCGGTCGTCGCGGGGGCCGGCGGAGCGGGAGCAGGAGGAGGGGACGTGGAGCAGGCGGTGCAGAAGAGCGGCGGGTGGTTCGGGTTCATCTCCGACGCCATGGAGGTCGTGCTCAAGGTAAAGCACGGTCTTCCCTTCTCCAAGCTCTCTGCTCCGTTGCTGGTTAACGATGGATATCCCGGAGCTATAGCTAGTTTGATATTGGGTAGAATTTCCATTTGATTGATTATGCGAGTTTATTCCGGGGTAGAATTTCCATTGGACTGATTACGCAAGTTCCTGGTGTGTCTGTCTGACTAACTGACTAACTGACACTTGGTGGAACACAACTACTCTGAAACTCACTAGAACATTTATGGGTCCAATGGTTGCCTCCTATTTGGGGGTGGGAATGAAAGAGGTGCTATTCAAATCTTGATTTTTAGCATTTAGTTTTCGCTACTTCCAAGCTACCGGATGATAAATATGGGGGGTTTCGGGATTCTATCATTGCTTGCTTCAGAACGTGACATCCGTTAATTTCGTAACGGTGAATTGCTGATGCTATCTGAGCTCCAACGTGCAGGTGATGAAGGACGGTCTCTCGGCGGTTCATGTGCCGTACGCCTACGGGTTCGCCATCATTCTGCTCACCGTCGCCGTGAAGGCTGCGACGTTACCGCTCACGAAACAGCAGGTGGATCGTTTAGCCTGACCTGAACCAAACCGATGAGCGTTATCTAGTGTATATATATCAGTGAATTGAATTTAACTGGATTCGTAACGGTGCTGCCTGTCTGTTTTTAGGTTGAGTCAACTCTGGCAATGCAGAATTTGCAGCCACAGCTCAAGGCGATTCAGAAGAGATATGAAGGGAATCAGGTTTGTTTTGTTCGGCTGAAACTTCAATCATGGCTATACAGGGGGGTGGGGAGGCCTGTGGTTTGGTTCTAGACACGATAAAATTATGCTTCCCTATATGAGTTTGTTCTGGTTTGATCTTTTCAAGCAAGTTTCTCTTGTCAGTATCTGATATACTGCTTCTGCATAACTTTTCTTAGGAAAGAATACAGCTGGAGACTGCTCGGTTATACAAGACAGCTGGAGTCAATCCTCTAGCAGGTTCTTGCTTTTTTTCTCTCCTTAAACCGAGTTACTTCTATAGTGAAATTACTTCTCTGATCCATTGCATGAAAGACAGATATTGCATATTAGTTGATCACATTTCTATGTTTTCATAAATCTTCCGTTATCGAAAAGAGATCTATTTTCTGATGGAATGTCACTATTGTTGTCACCGAGTTCGATAACCAGTTAGTTTTACTGTTATAGCTTTTAATGGGTACTGTCTTATTTTTGTTGGTTTCTCTGTCAGGATGTTTGCCAACTTTGGCGACAATACCTGTCTGGATTGGACTTTACCAAGCCCTTTCAAATGTAGCAAATGAGGTATGCTAAAGCCTACTTCACCTAAAATAAATAAACCCTATTTCTTGAAGTTTGTTCCTCAAGAGTCTTTTGGACTAAGTGGCTTCCATGACATGCAGGGGTTGCTGACAGAAGGATTTTTCTGGATTCCATCTTTGGGAGGCCCTACAACAATTGCTGCTCGTCAAAGTGGTGCTGGCATTTCATGGCTCTTCCCTTTTGTGGTAATAAAATTGGTGACTTATAAACATATGTCTGATTGTCCATTTGTGGTTGGTTTAACAGAAAATCTTGTCTACTTCAGTTGAGCGACTGTTAGCAATATGATGTTGCTGCAACAATCTAGTCAAGTTTGATCAGTGGCATGTAGCTGCCTATAGCCACTTAGGCAACACATCTAGCAGTGGCAATCAATAACTTCTTTTGGTGGTGTTGTTTTTGTGAGAAACAACAACAGGATTTCTATGTACAATTTAAATATCTATATTGTACCACCATGACTGAAATAAGTTGGTCATGAAGCATATCAATGTTGTTTATACGAGTAATGTATCTTTTTCTCGGATTATCCTTGTTGGAACGTGACAAGACACTAGAAATGAATTGTGCAGGATGGTCATCCACCAATAGGCTGGCATGACAGCATATGCTATCTTGTTTTGCCTGTGCTACTTGTGGCTTCTCAGTTTGTCTCCATGGAGATCATGAAGCCACCCCAGGTGAATGTCTCTTTAATATGTTACAGCACTGTCATGCAAGCTTTCAGCATGTAACTTTGGTGTTTTTGTTTGCTGCAGAGTACTGATCCATCGCAGAAGAATACACAACTTATTCTAAAATTTCTTCCATTTATGATTGGGTATTTCTCCTTGTCGGTGCCATCAGGGTTGTCCATTTACTGGTACGTGCATCCTCTGGTGTATGAATGTACTCCGACATGTTTTTTCTCTGTTGTATGAATGTAGTCCGACATATTTTTTCATGTATTGCTACATGCATCATAGATATTGTATGATACCTGCGTTCCTCACTGGTATTTTGCAGTTGACGAAAATCTCTAACCTGTGTGTTGACTCCCATGTAGGTTCACGAACAATGTCCTCAGCACAGCCCAGCAAATATGGTTGCGGAAACTGGGAGGAGCAAAGCCTGTCGTGAATGAGGGAGCGAGTGGGATCATAACTGCTGGGCGAGCAAAGCGTTCAGATGCTCAATCAGGCCAGGGTGGGGAAAGGTGCGTTCAAACTTCACCTGGTATCTATTTTTACTATGTATGTTCGGGTCAAAACGCTAAAAAATATCGTGAGCAGATTTAAGCAGCTAAAGGAAGAGGAGAACAGGAGAAAAGCTGCCAAAGCACTTGGTGCAGGAGATTCGAATGGTTCAGCGTCAACATCAGACGATGAAGAGTCGGATGATGATACTACAGAGGAGGTACTCTTTTATTTATTTATTTCGTCTATCTGTGTTTGCTGGAGCATATGTAGACAACAGTTGCTAGCCATCTGTGATTTCCCTCCAGTTGCTGATGTAAAACCTGACACGCAGGGTGGAGCCGTAGAGGAAACGTACATCGCCGGCACCGACAAGAAACTTCCTACTTACTCTGGAAAGAAGGGCAAGAGGTCAAAAAGGAAGCGCATTGTGCAGTAATGTGGGCGGAGCCTAATTGGAATTCGTTTTTGTCGAAGCTGGTGAGAATCACCGTTAGCATGCTGCCCATCCTTTCAAAACACTCCCTACCTCGGGTACCCGTGTAACCCATCTTTAATTTTTTTTTTTACATTTACAGGTTAATTCAGTTGACCAGTGAGCTGCCGTAGACGACCTCGGGTACAATTTTGATTGCCATTCGCATGGGAGGCCTGATCTTCAGATGGGGGATAGACAACGTTTTACTACTACTACAGGTATTGGCTGGCAAGATGTAAGTTGGAAATAGTTGGTTCAGCCAGTGCGTCAGGGTAGGATGAAGGGTATAGTGGATCAGGCAAGCCTGGTTCAGCTTGAGGCGATGATGCTTAGGTACATAAAACTTTATTGTGCTGTTCTGTAAGGCAGGTCTCAAAAATCACTCCGGAATCGCTTACACTGTACGTGTATTTTCTCTACCCCTTCCTGTAACCTAATAGAGTGCTGTCGTTGGAAGTACACGATATGCAAATCGTACAAATTAGTTTGATGAAACTGTCAGTGTCTCATCCCGCCAGGAGTGGATGAGCTGAGTTGATAAGCAGTACTTTAAGCGAACCTTATGATTACCACGCTATCTAAATGAATTCTTACCATGTCCACAAACAAATCACAAGGTATTTGGTTGGACTTGTGTCCATCGTCTAGTGTTTGCGCCCTGTTTTCATTTGGGTTGAACTTCATTTGGGTACAAAGGGTTGTGGACTTGTGGGTGCTTTGCTTTAGTCGGCGATAAACATTTGGTGAGCTCAACTCAACCCCCTGCTTTCCATCGATTTTTCATGCGGATTTCTTATTTGTGTCTGCCAACTCCATCCAACCCAACCACTCTGTGTTGGTTGACAATTTGTCACGCGCGTGCAACATGTATGCTGTTTTCTGGTGTCCATGATATCGGTGAATGTTGGGGAATTAATTAGCACAGTCAAACATGTATGCTTCTTTTGGTGTCCATGATTTACGGTCACTTATGATGGCTGCAGTAGGTCCAACAACTGACCTTAAAATGGAGGATTATAAACGGAGCACATTTTTTTTTTCCGAAAAAAATAACCTCCATGGTTTCTAGAAGGGTCACCATGTTAATTAGAGGTGAAACGATAGTGCATATCTGGTGATCAATTTGTCTACAATTCAGTCAGTATATGCTGAACGAGTTGAGCAGCCGAAAATCTGCAAACCTTCCTCGAAATTTTTCGACCACCCAGATGAACTCGCTACAATAGTCTTCGAGGTTCGAGCAATGGAGATCATGTGCGAGCTCTAACGTGCTCAGCATTCTCTTCGGATACGAGCGAGACCAACAAGTTCTCGCACATGGCCTTCATCCTGTCTAGACGGATCAACCAGCATGCCGCAACTAGCAAGTCTTGGGCTATCGTGACTTCGTCTTCGTCAACACCAATGGCTAGGTCTTTCGTAGGAGGCAGCTCGTCCGTGTAGATGAAGTGGAGTATGGCCTTGAAGACTGCAATCGTCGTGTCATTGACCAGTATGGTGTGGTGGTGGTCATCCTTGTTGGCCACTACCACAGCTTCATACAGGATTTGTGACCGTGCGGCGATCAAGAGGCTGTGTGCTTGTAATTCACTCTCCTCAACCAAGAACGTCATGTCTGATCCCTGCCCGTCCACCAACCGTCCCTCAAGGTGTGTGATGATGTTGGAAGGGGGCACCATGGCTCGAGCACCGTCATTCGACGATGTGCAAGTAGTAGCGCATACCTTCTTCGTGATAGAAACATCGCAATGTATGGTGAGGGAACCATCCTCGATCTGCTAGGTGATGTGACTTGGGCGGATTCGATGGTGATGAACTTAAACCCTAAACCCTAATCCTTAATTGTTGGCCACTATCACCGCTTCATACTACAGGATTTGTGACCGTGCCGCGATCAAGAGTCGTCCGTGCGCTTGTAATTCACTCTCCTCAACCATTTTTCGGGTGATGAACTTTGCATACCCCCAATCTGACTTGGTGGTAAATGTTTTCTCTAACCATTTTTCCAAAGGCGGCCATCCACCGAGGCAATCCATCTCGAGGCACACCGTGGCCTTGACACCGGCAGCTCCAGGATCACTCACTATCTCGATGTACACGGAGATGTGCACTTCCGCCGCCTTCTCTGATGATGAGGATGATGGGTACACCTTTACCTTCCAATCATAACCGCCGGCATGGAAAGCTTTGGAACTTATTTCTTTGCCAACTCCATGCCTCCCTTTTACGGCGATGAAGTGGGGGATTTTGAACTCATGTGTTCCTTGGACCATCTCCTCCGAGGAGTAATGCGCCGTGGCCGTGTTCATCCTCCTCCGCGGTTGATTGCCGCTGGAGGAGGAAGGAGCATCGGGTCCGGGAGCATTGGCCATGCTGATTATCCTGGCTACTTTGTCGGTGACCTCGAGTATAAAACGTGCGCGTCCTTGCTCCGCCACTCGGCGGCTCGCCGACATCTATCGTGGCGTCCCGTCCCACCTGGGTTCTCGATCCTGAGGGTGGCCATGGCGACGACGTCCGTGGCGCTGTCGGCGTGGAGCAGGTCGAGGGAGACGGAGGAGAGCCGGCCGTCGTTGAATGCGCATGAGACGGCCCAGAGGTGGCCGCCGGTCTCGAACCCTCTGGAGTTGATGATGCGCTTGCGCCGGTCGTGGCCGCGGATGCGCAGCTGGTGCGTGCCGCGGACCAGCGCCGCGCCGTGCGTCGACGCCGTCTTGGTCTGCGCCGCCATCGATCCGATCTCGGCCAGGTTAGTTGCTTTGTCGTCGATCCATCATCGAACGATGAATCGATGATCACGAGGATCGATCCATTCTCGGCTTTTGTTTTAGGAACAGAGAACAGCACGTGGTACAGATTCAGTCCAAAATAATACAACACCGTTTAGTACTTTAGCTCCTCAATTAACAGCACGTACGTGTGGATTGATACAGAGAATTTGAGTTCTGGCAGGGAGGAAGGAGAATTTGAGTTCTGGCAGGTAGAGAGGAGAGTACAACGTTTACATGTTTATTATGATCATCGATAGCCAACTCATTACATCTCCCCGAAACATAAGGGGAAGCCTCTGTCCAGCTGTTGCCAATCGTCGAAACATAAGGGGTGATGTGATCCATCGCCTTGTACATGGTGGAGGAGGAAGGTGATGATCTGCCGCCACTTGGAGAAGTTTTCACTGGCGCAATTGACTTCGAAGTTGATGTAGTTGGTGACGTGGACGCCAAGGAGTGGGTGGGCGGCGGTGGATGGGGCGATGACAGAGTGGGACACAAGGGAGGGCGACGCCGTGGAGGTGTGAACGATCAGTTGATGGACCGAGAGGTTTTGGAGACCGAGTGCATTGGAGAGGACAATATCTATAGGGTTTTGGGTTGTGGTGGGTAGTGCATCAGAGGGTGGGGGTATGACGGCGGAGGTAGTTGGTGGACCAGCGGAGGAGGAAGTCGCCATGGTGCTACGGGCGCGCGGAGGCGTGCGACGATGCTTGGCTCTGATACCAAGAAGACAATAGATTCTATATGTTGTTGTATTGATTTACCAAAGGGTACAAATATATAGTAGTACATGAGGAGGGTAGAGGGAAAACCCTAACCCTACGGAACCTAAATAGGTACAATGTTCGACAATCATGCCTACAAAACGTATACCGTGAACTACCACACCCACGGAGGTGGTGTTTTGGCTTATACATGTAAATACACCCATTATAAAAAATGCATAAAAACATATTTAAAATATCAAAAAATCTGAACAAAAATGTCGTGTGTACATCTGAATATTCTCTGTAGGCACAGTGTGTTTCACAAGAAAAGAACATTACTTGTGGTTTCTTCACAAACAAAAAATGTCTTCTAAATAGCCATATTGGAGCAAAGAAAATTGTCTTTTTACATAACCCACAAAATGTGTTCTTTTGCCCTGAAACTTTGTGAGCATAAAATGTCTGAACGTATATAGGAAAAATAATTTCAATTTTAATTTGACATTCTGAAATATGTATTTAGAAAATGGATGTTTGTACACCTATGAGATAAAGTGGATTTCTCGCCAACCCTGTAACAACCGATTATATATTTCTGGACAGGACAAAACGAAATCTTATAATCTTACAACAAAAATGTATTTTAGAGATAAGATAAATGTAAGGAATATTCTAGAATAATTTTTTTCTTGTAGGGTTTTGGTGGTTGGCACGTGTATAAATCTAGTAAACTAATGTGAGTGTATAAATAGGGTGCTAACTTGTTCCCCTACTTCCATTTTTGATAATGTAAGTTCCTATTGTTGAAATTGGTTGAATTCAAAACATATTTTCAGATGTCGCTAATAAATGTTGAAACCATAATCTTTTATTCCGAACATCTACAAATATATAGAAAATAATTATGTAAATTGAATGGTGAGAGTTGCACATTGAATGATACAAATTGAATAAGTAGTAGTTGACGCATGTCTTCATTATTACATGTTTATTCTTATGTGTGTTTTAATGTTAATGTTTTTTATACAAACGATTTGGTGAGCCGTTCTTCCCCACATCCACATAAAAGGCTAGAATGTTGTGGACTATGCTATGAGGTAGAGTGAGCTATGATGATAGGTCTGACGCAAATGTCAGGTGTGTTTTACCAAAATGACCAATCATATTAAATTAGAGTAATGAACAATATAAAAAGGTCTATGGTCAAAAGACAGTGCGCTTTTGTTTGTATGATTCCCGTTTAATAGATAAGAATGCACTATCATGAAGACATAAGACGCTAAATGGCAACTGGTGCCTGATTTTAAAACTGTGCAATAATCTGCCTTCCATTTTCATGTGTTTCATTCTGACTCCCTCTTCATAGCATGCGGAGAGCTTACTATTATCAAGCCATGTAAATATCAATTTGCTAATGGAGCACATGTCTACTGTGGGCTTTATGCATGGGGATTTCATACAGATAGAAATGATTTTCTTTCTCTTCTTTTTGTTTAATCCCCTACCTCTAATCTCTTTCTAGACTAAAAGAACGGGCCTCTGTTTTATTTGGGCCTTTGTTTTATTTGGGGACTCTGATTTTAATGAAAATTCTAGGCAGGGGCCTCCCCTCCCAACGGTGAATTTATTCAGAATATTGAGAATGTTTTTTGCAGGGGAAAACATGTTGAGTGCTATAAACAACCAAATTGATTAATTGAATTGTGCAAGAAGTGATTTACTACAGTTAAAATGTTCGATGATACTGTCACATTATTTCAGTAGCCCACTTTGCTAGCTTTGGGCTTACCTATCTACATCCGACCAGCGGGATACTATGGCTACTAGGTGCAACCATTTGCTAACTGTCGTCCACCATATATTCGGCCAGTCGTGTTGGCAGCCGCTTAGTCGACTACGAGATGATTAGTTTTCACATGTTCACGTTTTTTCGCTGACTGATCCATGTATCAACGCTAAGCGATCCATGATTTGTAATTTTTGTTGAATGTTGGATGTTGGTGATTTTAAATAAAGGTTGTGTGCATTAACCGATGCAGAGGCCGATGCTATATTCCCTTTTCGAATTTTTTTTTTCATTATAGAATATACTACGTAACACAATATATTTGTGCAGTGCTTCCAAATATTCAAGTCTTGGTTCTCGAAATACAGAGATAATGTGAGAAGCTATGGTTTGTCTCCCATCGAATACGTGTTGACATAGCCTAGAGCGAAACGGTAAATACCATGATTACATGGGTGATTAAGAGAGGGGTACGGTCCTCCAATGATCGACTCGACCATGGTCGTGGACAGAATACACGAGAGTAATTCCCTTGCCTAAACTACACCAACTACCTTATAATCTTGGTCAGCGGTTTCCACAAAATATGGCAAGGTAATTATCCCTTTCTAACACCCTTTCTTAATCAAAAATTGTACAAGTTTAGACTATGCTTAAATTTTTCCAACTCCTTATAAGCTAAAGCCTTTGTGAATCTATCTACAACCACTACGGGAAAAAAATGTCGCTGCCGTGTAGACACGTCTTTGCCGTGTGCTAAACGCACCGGAACACGGCAAAGACAGTCTTTGCCACGTGTAACTCAGAAAATACACGGCAAAGTACGTGAACACGGCAAATTTCTGAAAAAGAACACGACAAAGAAATATACACGACAAAGGCCCATAAAGGAACACGGCAAAGAAAATACACTCGGCAAAGTCGACAACGGCATACGGCATATGTGTTTTCACGGCAACAAGGTGGGACCCGTGACCCCCATAAGTCCATTTAACCGGAGCAGCTAACGGCCGCAGACGGTGGTCTTTTTGCCGTGTGCCCTCGTCGGTCCTTTGCCGTGTGTATTCTGCAATATACACGGCAAAGGCCCTTTGCTGTGTGTAATACACACGGCAAATGACCTTTGCCGTGTGTATTCCACAGTACACACGGCAAAGTCCTTTTTTCTTTTTTTCTTGCCTTTTATCACATTACTTTTAGGAAAATCATAAAAAAATCATTCTAATTCAGAAAAATACAAATAATATATCAAAATTTGCAAAAAAATAAGATCTATCTATATACTCAAAAATTAGATACTTATATTGAATAAGAATCTTCATGCTCGCCGTTTTAACCATAGTTTAAAACATGCATAACAAATTAAAAAACGATCGAAATAATGCGAAACTTTCACATGGTCTCATATTATATGACATAGTTGGTAGAAAAAATATCAAACTTTGTATATTGATTAAGTCTGAAAAAAACCTTCACAAAATGACCTATCTCATTCAAGGTTTCCTGGCTTTCGGGTCAAATGACCAATGTTATGGCTAGAATCAAGGCATAGTTTGTGATAATATGCCCATATTGTGCATGCATGTGAATTATGGAATGGCGAATAATGTTGCAGAAGGAAGTTTTCCTTTTCGTCGCACCAAAAAGCCATTTTCCATTTTACGAGCGTAAAAAACGGGGAATTTTATGAAGCATCCACCAAATGGCTAATTCAAAATTCTATCACCCCATTTTTCAAAAATACTAGACCACCTTAAATGTACAATGTCCCAACGGGGGGATCTTAAACCTTTCCGTCCACTTCAGGTGAAAAAGACAAATTCCTGCCGAATCGGCAGGAAGTGGGTCAGATATGAACTACAGGTACATGATCGGATGAGAATGATTTTTTACAAAAATCATTTTTAGATTCACAATATGCTATTTTATCAGAGATCCAGTGAAAGTTTAGAGAGACCCAGCTCCGAGCTAAGAATCTTCATACCCGTCGTTCGACAAAGTTTATCGATAGTTTAAAAGAGTCATTAAAAAATTCAAAAACGATCGAAACAATGCGAAACCTTCGCGTGGTGTCATATTATGTGACATGGTTGCAAGGAAAAATATCAAACTTTTTATATTGAATATGTCTCAAATAAACCTTCATAAAATGACCTATCTCATTCGAGGTTTCCTGGCTTTCGGATCAAATGACCAATGTTATGGCTAGAATCAAGGCATAGTTTGTGATAATCTGCCCATATTGTGCATGCATGTGCATTATGGAATGACGAATAATGTTGCAGGAGGAAGTTTTCCTTTTCGTCGTACCAAAAAGCCATTTTCCATTTTACGAGCGTAAAAAACGGGGAATTTTATGAAGCATCCACCAAATGGCTAATTCAAAATTCTACCACACCATTTTTCAAAAATACTAGACCACCTTAAATGTAAAATGTCCCAATGGGGGGATCTCAAACCTTTCCGTCCACTCCAGGTGAAAAAGACAAATTCCTGCCGAATCGGTAGGAAGTGGGTCAGATATGAACTACAGGTACATGATCGGATGGGTATGATTTTTTACAAAAATCATTTTTAGATTCACAATATGCTATTTCATCAGAGATCCAGTGAAAGTTTAGAGAGGCTCAGATCCGAGCTAAGAATCTTCATACCCGTGGTTCGACAAAGTTTGTCGATAGTTTAAAAGAGTCATAAAAAATTCAAAAACGATCGAAACAATGCGAAACCTTCGCGTGGTGTCATATTATGTGACATGGTTGTAAGGAAAAATATCAAACTTGTTATATTGAATATGTTCAAAAAAACCTTCACAAAATGACCTATCTTATTCGAGGTTTCCTGGCTTTCGGGTCAAATGACCAATGTTATGGCTAGAATCAAGACATAGTTTGTGATAATCTGCCCATATTGTGCATGCATGTGTATTATGGAATGGCGAATAATGTTGCAGGCGGAAGTTTTCCTTTTCATCGCACCAAAAAGCCATTTTCCATTTTACGAGCGTAAAAAACGGGGAATTTTATGAAAAATGGGCCATTTTCCATTTGCCGTGTACTTTTCGAGGAGACACACGGCAAAGACAACTTCTTTGCCGTGTACTTTTTGAGAAGACAAACGACAAAGAATAGACGTCGTCATCTCCGCGGGAACCGTTATCTTACTTTACTTTGCCATGTCTACGCATGAGACACACGACAAAGCCTTTGCCGTGTCTTATTTAGAAAACACACGGCAAAGAGCCTTTGCCGTGTGGCATTTGCCGTGTGTATACACACGGCAAAGCCTTTGCCGTGTTTCAAAAGGCCTTTGCCGTGTCTTTTGCCCACACGGCAAAGAGCCTGTGTGCCGTAGTGAACTTGACCATTGCATTAAGATGAATTATATATCAAGGAGTTTTTGTGCCACTCTTTATCTAACAAAGTGAAAATTAATTTATGTGTGTTTTGTCCTTGCATGGTAGATGGGATTTGCATATAAGTATGTTGCGCCCATGTCGTCACTCATAAGCATGGTTCTGCCCAATTCCTTGAGAAGGGTCTTTGCCCATATAACTTTTGATGTTGCATTTGCTAGAGATTTGTACTCGGCCTCTATAGTTGATCTGGACACAATTGTTTGGTTCTTAGCACTCCATGATATGATGTTTGGTCCAAGGAATATAGTATAACCGTTAGTAGACCTTCTTTCATCAATGCATCCTGCCCAAATCTGTATCTGAGTATGCACTAATTAGTGAAGACGTTGATTTTTTTAAATGTGAGTCCGGTGGAGAAGGTATCTCTGATATATCATAAGATTCTTTTGACTCCTGTCCAATGTATTGTAGTAGGAGCATGTAGGTACTGGAAAAAATTATTGATCCAAAAGGAAATATCAGGTCAAGTTAGTGTCAAGTACTATAGAACACCTGCCACACTCTGGTACTGTCTTTAGGACCTAGTGCATCCCCTTCATGAGCAGACAATTTTTCTGATGTAGATAGGGGTGTAGAGGATGGCTTGCATTTGATATACCAACTTTTACCGGAAGTTCCGAGGCATACTTTTCTTAGGTAAGCACAAGACCATCTTTAATTTTCTTTACTTCAATCCACAAAAAGAAATGTAGGTCTCCCAAATCCTAAATGGCAAAGTGCATATTTAAATCATGAACAAGAGTAAAAATAGCTTGTTGTGATGATATTGTGACTATGATATCATCTACATAGACAAGGAAAAAATACCATGATACTTGACTTGTCATAGATAAACAAAGATGTGTCTCCTTGGAAAAGCCGAAAACTAGGTTGTTGAAGTTTGGTGCTCAAACGTACATACCATCCTCTCTGGCGTATGTTTGGGACCATACAAAGCTTTGTCCATTTTATAAATGTGGCGAGGGGAATTTCTATCTTCATACCGAGGAGGTTGTTTCATGTACATATACTTCCTCTTCTAGAACTGATCACTCTCATACCATCTCAAAATACACAGAGATAATGTGAGAAGGTATGGTTTGTCTCCCATCAAGTACTCGTGTGTTGATATAGTAGCCCAGAGGACAACGGCAAATACCGTGTGATTACAGGGGTCTCCAACGTGGTCGACTCGATCATGTTTAATCGCGGACAGAAAACACGGGAATAATTAATTCGCTTGCCTAAACTACACCAACTGACTTTTTTTTGTTTTGTTTTTGCGAATGAACTACACCAACTGACTTATAATCTTGCAAATCTGAATCAGGACAAACATTAGCCATAAAAAACAGCAGC
Source organism: Avena longiglumis (assembly GCA_030063025.1). NCBI lineage: Eukaryota > Viridiplantae > Streptophyta > Magnoliopsida > Poales > Poaceae > Avena > Avena longiglumis. The sequence goes on along the minus strand of CP125973.1, from coordinate 588,541,251 downwards.
GCTAAGCAGAGTATCGCAAATAATTAGTAAAAGAAAATAATGAATCAACTAGCTAGGCATCAACCCTTCATGGCCGGTGATAGTAAAGCGCCTCGGCGATGTCGGCGGCCATGGCAGACAGCCAGATGCTCGCGTTGTTCTCGTCGGACACCGGATCCTTGGGAGTCAAGTTGCCCTCCATCAGAGCCAGCTCGCAGTAACCTGGCTGGTACGAGGCGTCGCTGAGCTGCGGCCACGCCGTCTCGACGCGGCCGGCGACGAGGTCACGGACCGCCCCGGCGATCCACTGATCCATCTCCCTGTAGAGGTTCAGGCAATGCGTGAGGCTCTCGTGAGTCAAGTTGCCCTCCATCTCCCTCGTCAGTTAATAGTAGTGTTGAAAATTCACTAATTATAACCTGTTTCCTCAGTCTGTGAAATTATTAGCTACTCTCTAAACTTATACCCGTTTCCTCTCGGTCTCCTTGGGCTATATCTCCTCAGATCCGAACCTGCGGCGGAATAAGTCAAGCTCCTCACTCAAAAAGAAAAAGAAAATCCATTTTCCAAGTTCGCCCTATAGCACGCAGAAGTACATGCTAGAACAACTTAATTTCCAGCCCTCACTGTGATGTTATAGTTTTTGGTATTTTAACTGCTTTATATTAGGTTGGTCATAGTGGAAGTATCATATTACTATTATTATGCATATAATACTAGCGTATAATACTATCCCTGTAGTGTTTAGAATCATCTAGTTGTATCAGTCTCGTGGTATTTGATTACTTGTGAAATCTCAATACAATTTGATGTACACGATATAATTAAATTTTCTTGTTACATGTGATATATACTATGATATCGTATCATATTATGATACCACTAGCACCTCTCTCTCTTTCATTAATTGTTGTGTCATATTATCATTTTATCAAGGTGATATACATGCCAGCCTCATAAATTAACCCCCTCTACTTTATTAAGCAGCAAATTCCGAGTGGTAACTTAACCTCCTCTATTTTATTACCGGAACATCTATTTCCCATCTACAAGATTAATAATGTTTTTTAATAGAACAAGCAGTTTTTTCAAGAAAAGGAATATATTGATGTCTTAAAAGAAATATATTATCAATTATACTCAGACTATGTAGCAACACAATGCTCTAATAAGCGCATAGCAAAAAAATAAAGAAGAATTAAAAAACATTCGCTACAGTGATAAATTGCTTATAACAGCAGACCAGACCAAATACTACGAAGACAACATCAGAAATCCAAATTCTCCAAAACCAACACCTTCAAGAAAAAAAACTGCACAAACCCCATTGTCACTCGATCATTGATCATAGGTTTTCCGCCTGGAGAAAAATCTGCACTCTTAAAACAATGCCTTCAGCGAGGCTATTATCAGACACAACCAATTAAGGCTAGACTTTAGGTTTTCATCCAGAAAGATTAAACATTGAACTTCTCATGTTCTATCGTTCCCACTTTCCGATGTTGCTGTTACAATTCACGAATCACCAAGTCAATTCCTTATCACCACCAGGACTCAAACCACCATTACTAGTCCTCAGATATCGACTTCCATGACATTCTCCACATAGTGACTTCACCATGGAGTTAAAGAATGTCCCAGGATGCTGCAGAACTTCACCTTGCTCCCTCTAAAACTAAACGGTCAAAAAATCACGATTATGTGCAACCAAATAACATCTGATCCGGCAATCTCTAGGCATACCCAAGAGAGTTTATCGATAGAGTCTTGCGGAACTCGACGCTCCGGCCAGATCAATGAAGACAAGCATCAAGTAGATCGACGTCCTGATGTGAGAGGTTACATAAAGCTTACATAATATAAATATTTTCCAGCAGAAACAGGTGTTGAATCCCATACATCTGAGAACACTTGCTCCAAGGGAACAGTGAAAACACTAGTAGAAATAGGGTATGGTAATTGATGACTTTTAGCTAGTTGACAAGGATCACAAATGTATGGGTTTATTTCAGGCAAAAACGAGATATTATTTTTCCTAAGGACTTGTTGAACCATAAAGGATGATGGGTGGCCTAAACGATGATGCCATGTAGATGATGAAGGATTTATTGTAAAAAAAGCTTGCTTAGAAGACCCTGTAGATGATGGCACTAGTGGGTAGAGATACCCGTGACATGGTCCTTTAAATAGTGTTCTCCTTGTGGCATGATCCTTGATCAAAAATAAATATGGGTGAAACTCAAGAAAAATATTCTTATCAACTGTAAGCTTATGAACAAACAAGAGATTTTTAGATGCACTTGGTACATCAAGTATGTCTTCTAGATGTAAGGAACTTTGTGGGGTGCATAATGTTGAGTGACCAATATGACTTATTTTCATACCGTTGCCGTTGGCGGTATGGACGCGATCACGCCCATCATACTTATCATGTGTGGTGAGCTTGCTCAACTCAGATGTGATGTGGTGGATAGCACCATAATCGGGGTACCAGTTGGTGTCGACGCCATAGGATGCAACATGTGCACCCTTTGTATCTCCATCATCATCGGAGTCATGAAGGTCCTGATAGCGCCACCAGCATGCGCTAGCGGGATGACCGTGGATCTTGCAGATTTGGCATGTGACGTCGATGTAGGGTGTGGGAGCACGACCACGACGATGCCCTCCATCATCCTGACACCCCCTTCTTCATGGCGCATGACACCATCATCACGGCGGCCACCACCATCGTCATGACGCCAATGACGGCGGACATCACGCCCATAGTCGTCACAGCACCTCCAGCCACCGTCGCGGCGATCTCCACTGCCGTGATCACCACGAGGATTACGGTTACACTCAGGGGAGCGATCGCGATCACCACGATGCCTTGAGTCACGGTTGTTGTCGCGAGGTGGAGGAAGGGTGGCGACGTTAGCGGAGGAGGTGAAGCCAGATTCTTGACTTGTTTCTAACAGCATTTCTTGTCGAAGGTCGTGAGCACAAATTTGATCAAAAAGGTCATCGAGAGTGGTACCAGGGTTGCCGTTGACGGAGTCCACAAGGGAGTTGTAGATGGCGTCGAGTCCATTGAAGATGTACCCCACCATCTCATCTTCTTCAACGATTTTTTCCTCAACAGCGAGCTCGGAGGTGAAGCCCTTCATCGTCGCGAAGTACTACGAGGCCATCAACTGGTTCTTCTTGGTGTTGTTCAGCGCCCCTCTCAAATGATTGATCTTGGTCCGAGAGTGGGAGGAGAACATTTTGGTGAGGACGGTCCATACCTCTGCAGATGTGGCGCGAGCCCCACAACATGGGGGATGACTTCCGGCAACAACGAATTCACAAGGAACCCGAGCACCGTTTGATCCCGCGAGAGCCATCATAGGCAGGGTTGGGGATTGTGATCATCTTCTTGCTTGTGTCTTCAGCCTCCAGGGTCTTCTCCGGTGCGGTGTCGGTCCCGTCGAGCAAGCCGAGGGCCTGAGCACCACAGAGGGGGGGAGGGGGGGTGTTGACGAGGGTCTTCTAGAAGAGTAAGTTGGCCCTAGTCAACTTGACGGAGGGGTGGGGAAACCCAGTGCGGTGTTGAGCACCATCGATGACGAGGACGTCATGTCACCGGGAAGGGTCTTATTGTAGTCTTGAGCAGCGGCGGTGGTGGAAGGATGTGGCAGCGGCGGCGGCTGATATGTAGTTGTGTGGTTTTGTGTAGATGGGTATTTTTGACGACTAGATCATGGAAGAGGATGCTCTGATACCATGTTAAAGGACTGGTTTTGGCAGGAACGACATTATTCCGTTGGGAGCATCGGTTTCATGATGATATAGTCATGAAGCAAACAACCTCACGAGAGTTTACAGGAAAGGATCACGCACACGGGGAAGGGGCGATCGGATGTCGATCTCATCTCAAGAGGTTGTTATCTATTTATGTCTAACAGCGGTTCCCCAACCGCTGTTGAGGGTTCGGTGTTAGAGGAGGGGCCCCTTTAACACCGGTTCTTATACGAACCGGTGTTAAAGGTGGACGTGGGCTGCCGCAGTTCAGCCCCTTTAACACCGGTTCGATCTGAACCGGTGTTAAAGGTTCTTCTGCATGCGTAGATTTAGGCCGTTTTCTGCAGCAGACTTACGCCTCTGCCCGTTAGGCGTATTTGCGGGAGGGGCGAGGGGAATCGATCGGGGCGGTATACACATAAATCGTCATCGGTACATACGAGTACATGAATAATTAAGCAACTATTATTATACACAAACATCGTCATCGGCACATACATCGTCATCGTTCATTTTGGTGGATATCTAAAGAGTTCTCCGCCAGGCGTGACGACCTCATCAAGTATGAACCCCACCAATTCCTCTTGAATGGCTCGTATGCGTTCAAATGGTAGGAGTTGGTCCCGCATCCGTTCGATCTGAATATATATGAAGAATGGGCCGTCAATATATATATAAGAATAAAACTCAACACAATTGATGGTAATAAAATAATGTTGTGGACTTTTTTTACTTACTCTAAGTTGTTCTAGTGCGGCTTGGCCCGTCGCACATATCGTGTTGCAAATGAATTCACAAACATAGTACCTACATAAGTTATTGCCGTGTCCCTGATGCGCGCACTTTACGAGAATAGAGAGTTCAATCAAAATAATAATCAATAAAACATGATATAATGGAATTGGAAGCTAGCTAGTATTACTTACATTTTGGTCTACAAATTTTAGTTCTTCTGACCATTCACCCACGGCCCTGCCCGTGAACCTTTTCTAAACCCTGTCCGACAAAGAAAATGGATAAAGGAGTAATTAATTACTTATTGTCACGAAAGTTGCCGATCTAGTGCGATAATATGATTGAAATTACCTCTGGAGCATCTCTCTAAAGTTTGCCCATATCTCTTTTTCTTTTAAATGAGTCCATGACAAGGACTTTTCTGAGTCGGGTTGAATGACTAGCAGAATAAAGTGGAACCTACGACGATAACTCATCATCGCCATTACACTTAACATCGAGTAAGCTGAAATAGAATGTGTACAAGAGAGAGGGTATGATACTCACGAGAAGTTGTAAGGCAATAGTATTTCCCTTTTGGTTTGTTGTCTCAGTAAAGACGTTAGCAAGTAATCTTCTTTGCGGGTTTGGTTTCTATCACTTCTTCATGAACTCTATTTGGGTCAACGAACCCAATGTCAAAAGACGCCTTTCCGCATTCCATAACCCTTTTCCTGCATAATAGTATATACATATATGGTGAGCATATATATATATATATGCAATTAATAAAGTGAATGAGATGAGATATAAATTATAGAAATAGTACTTACACAATAAAGGCTGATGGCAGCTTTGTCGAGTTCCTTCGATTGAATAGAAAATGCAAGTCTTGAATGTTGAAGTCGATCGCGTCATCTCCGCATGAACAAAATATCATCTCTTATATGCGCGTGATCCATTCTACCTTTCTCGTCTTGCAGAAATGAAGGTACCACTTGTGCAATTTTCGCATCTTTGTTGGTAGAGTCTTGAGCTCCTCTTTCTTGTGACGAGATTCTTCCCATACTTCCATGGCTGTATGGGGTTGGCATCGCATTTGGGCAAGTTGTCTCCATGACGTTCAAGTATGCAATGTAAGTCATCCCCATCTCATTGGACTTTCTTTGTAGCTCCGTCAGAATCATTTACGGGAGGAGCGTCCCGTGTGTCGAACATTTGGAGCGGGGCACATGATTGGTTTTCCTGCTCTCCGAGCATGGGAACTGTTTTCTGGGGTGCCTCACGACTTCTACTTTCAGTCTCCCTATGGCGCCTTGCATCGCCTTCAAAATCTGGCGCTCGTAGTCCGGCACAAGTGGGGTTTCAGGTTTCAAAAGATTATTGTAAAACTTCTCCACCACCGTCGGATCTATTTTCTCCTTTGGCTCGGCCCGTCTAGGTGCAAAGAATTTCTTGACCTGTTCTTCCGAGATCCTATTGGTCTCCTCGTTGTTGCGATTCCACGGTAAAACCGGCAATGGCTTGGCGGAAGGCTGCGGGACGTAGTTTTTTGAACTCTTTGGCGTACGGTTTCCTGCGGATTTCTTTGTGGCGATTACTGATGCTCCTCGTGGCAGTGCTCTTCCGCTTCTGTTGAGAGATGGCTGAAGCAGGAGATGGTCGACGGGTCGAGATAGCTGCCAGAGAGATGGTCGACGGGCGGAGATGGCTGCCATGGCAGAGATGGCTGCCGCCAGAGGAGATAGCTGAAGCGGCTCAGGCCGACAGCTGAGAGGCGGGGGGTGCAGTGACCTCAATTTGGAAGCACAATGTGTTCCTTCTTCCAAAGAATGGTTGTTTTCACTGCAAATTTGAGTTGAGTTTCCTTCACCGTAGCATGGTCAAGCTGTGCTTCCTCATATTCCTTCACAACCTCATCCACCCGACAATAGCATAGCCATCTGGAATCGGTCGGGTGGTAAGTTCCACCAGCTACGGGAGGTAAGGCATAGCCGACAGCCACCTTAATGGATAAGCCCATTAATCTCACATGCATCTCAGCGTGTTCGCTCGTGATCTCATCCACGGGTATCGAGGACCCGTCATTTCAAGCGTGGGCTGCACTCGTGGAAGCCACTGCTTCGCTTTCGGGCGCGGGCAGCTTCAATGCGGCTCTTCGTGCGCTGAGATGGGCCGATAGCTTGATGGATCATTGTGCATTCACTTGCGCTGCGCCGCAAGTGCATGTTCTCTGTGTCATCCGCTCAGACGCTCTTTTTCTTTTCTGCGCGCCATCGAAGAGTCGCTCGGTCGGCAAACCCATCCTTCCACGTCATACCCCCGTGCCTCGTGCATGTCTAGGGTGTTCTTTTTACCGATGGCGTGTGAGCTGGTCATTCTCTCTGTCGGGATGGAAGGTCTGGCGGATGTTTCCTCGTATGCGTGATGAGTTCGGTGTGGGTTTGGCAAGGAGGGTTGGGAAGATACACAATCCTGTTTCTGGGTCCAACCTTGCCCCGATTCCGTAGAACCAAGTCTTTGCACGTAGGTCCCACCCATCTGTCTGGGGTGTGATCCCTCTCTCGCGCAGGGCCTTCTCAGCTTCCTCCCACTTAGGCCTTGTGGCATCCCGCAAAACCACTACTAGAAAATCGCGTTGAATTTGTGCATTGCATCGTCATCATCATGTGTTGTTTGTCTAAAACTATTTTCGCAAGCCCGTTTTGTTTCTGAAACACCCCATCTTAATTCAAATGCAAAGCCCGGTCTCCGGATTATTTTTGTTTGAGTGCTATCGGTTTGCAAACGGTGTTAACAAAAAAAATAAAAATTTATATTATTTTTTTAGTGGGGGCAGTCGAACGGGCCAGATCGACAACCACCACCCCTGTGTTTTAAATCGGCCCACCTTTCCTACAGCTACCAAACTACCTACCCAGCCCAACCCTCCACCTCACCCCACCCAATAGACCGCTGCCACCTCACCCTTTCCCCCCCCTCTACCAATCCCAAACCGCCACTTGGCTCAGCTCCCTCACCTCTCTCTCCACCTGCCCAGATCCCCACCCTCTCTCTCTCTCCTGCCCACACAACCCACACGCTGATGCGGCAAACACACACCCACACGCCACCGACCCACCACTGTCCCACCCCACCGATCCAAACACACACACGCAACACCACGACGCCAAGCCCCAACCCACACCGATCCGATCCACCCTCCCTGCTTCACGCGACGACCGCCTCCTCATCTCCCGCGACCGCCCAACCACCTCCTCCGGCGGTTCCCCTCGCCACCTGGCGACCTCTCCAAGGCTGCCCATCCTCTCCACCTCCGCCTCCTCCGCCGCACTCTGGCGAGGCCTCCGCCTCCGCTCGTCTCCCATGGCCGTCTGAGCCCCATGAGGCCGACGCTCGCCGCCCGCCGCCTTGCTGGCTGCCATCGCCTTCCACCCGCCTCGTCTGCCCGCCCGCTCTCCCCACGCTGCTCCGCTCGCCGCCTCCGCCACTGCCGCTCACGCCCGCCATGGCAGCGCCGCACCATGCTCCGGACTCGCCTCGCTGTAGCCTCGCCCCTCGCCGCCGTGGCTTCTTCCTTCGCAGCTGCAGCGCCTCCTCGGGCCGCTGCTGGCCCCACGCCGAAGGCCGGCCAGCCCCGCTGAACCTCGCCGTCCCGCAGAGCCCGCGCCTCTCAAGCCCTCGCGTGCCCCGCCTCACCTCCGCGGGCACCACACCAGCGTCATGTTGCGGAGGATGTGTTCCATGTTGCTAGCCCAAGTACCACAATATCCTTTTGGAGATGTACCCGAGAGTTTCAAGAAAAACCGACGATGACTCCACATAGTTTTCGGATGCGACAAGAGTCCCTCGGAACCGCCAACATCGTCATCAGAACCACAAGACCGTTGCAGTGGACTCGACAAGATCTACACATGTAGACCGTACCGAACCGGTGACCCTCAACGGATCTCCGGCAAGAACTTCGACACGGAGCACCAAGATCGCCTCCACGGAACCCCGAGAATTTCCCCTGAACGCCAAGTTCGCCGACACGGATGCGACGAGTATTTCCTCGAGGACGCCGAGTGCTTCACCCCGGACGACAAGTACTCCCTCCCGGAACGCCAAGATCTACCCCAGTTATCCGAGAACGCTTCCACTGAGACCGAACCCGTCGAACCCTGGACCCCGTGGCCCGACCCCGAACCCCGGAACCCCCAAGATCTGCCGAACCCTAATGTGTGAACCCTTCCCGACACCCTATTTTATAATAACATAACAACTTGTCGCATATTTAATTGTCATCTCGCATGCATTCATGTGGTTTGGGGGCCTTATGCCGATTCACCTCATAATTAAATATGGGGCCCATATGCGGGCAAATCTAGTCTCATATTGGCCTCATTTAAATTTGTGTAGCGAACCCGGTGCTATCTTTTGCTTGTTAAACAACATTTAAAATGCGGGGTATCTAAACTACTAGAACCATATAATTAATTGTCGGGACCCCGGTTCCACTTAATATGACCTAATTGCATCGCACCTTGCCATGTCATGCATCATACATGCATCATGCCGATCTTCTGCCGTTGTATTAAATATTGCATCCGGTGTTTCTTCTAGTGTTTTGCTTCTTCGCGGATAAGGCCGTTGAGTTGATGTGAGCCCCGATCTTGGATGACCTTCGACAATGTTTTCAGAGCATCTCCCTTTCTACCTATCTTACTTTTATAGTATTTACTTCCCTCCTATTGATCTATTGCTATCTGTGTTGCGTTGCTCTAGTTTCGTACCCGTGATATCCATTGCAGCCATATATAGCCTTGGACACATCCTATTACCTGTTGTTTGGTAGATAGTTGGACCCGCATGTCGTAGTCGCTTGCTCAAGTGTTTTGCTTGTCGTCAAGTACCACAATTGTTGGAGGATTGCCGCATGTTGACGTTGGAGATGATCATGGTTTACTTGTTGTTCACTTTAATTCCTGTTTAACAACTAAAATTGAATTAAGCAGAGGCATCGGTGGGTGATAGGTAAGATTTGTTTTCCGACCGCCCACTTGTGTCCCGTAGGACCCGAGTTCTTGACACCTGTTCCGAGATCGAGCGCGCTAACCACAGGTGGGGAGATATGGGCCCCCCATTGATTATTACCCGATTTCAAAGTATTGTACTGTGGGCCACAAACTAGTTTGAGGTTTTATTTACTATCCTGTACTTATGCCATGTTTACCGCTTTATTTACGATTGTGTGAGGAGCACGCTGTACTGTTTAGGAAGCGGAGTGTTTTGTCAGACGGTCCCCGATTGGGGACTCTGTCGTTGACCATCGACGCAAAACCCTAAGTCCGTCTCGAGACCGGCCGACTGCTTGGTGTACTTAGTGGGGTGGCCGTGCTTGCTTTGGTGCGGGAACGTCATGACTTAGGCCCGACATACCGATGGGTGTATGTTAACGATCCGCAAAAGGGTCAAGTGCTTGTGGATACTTTGGTGCACCTCAGGTTAAATCTTTTCGAGAAGCCGTGTCCGCGGTTATGGACGACTTGGAGCACGTGCTTGATCATAGACAACTATAACTAAAGTTCTCGTTATAAATTGATTTGTATCCGATTTGACTAGTAATCGCCTTCACTACAACGGAATGGCTAAGTAAAAGTACCAACAACCTGGGTTTTGGGGTTATCTCATGCTATCTCAGATTCGACTAGTAAGTGTTGCCACTATAACGGAATGGTTAACTAAAGTGCCCATCGCTTACTTTATCGGGATGATTATCTAAACTGACTAGTAAAGTGCGCAACTATAATCGAATAAGTAAAGCCAACCGTGTGAGTTCCTCGGTTGACTTCCTCGCTTGGTCTCGAGGGGAAACGCCAGATGGGTTTGTTTGATGCTAGTATCGGTTGGATCCGAATAGGTCTTTCTCACCCCTCTCTCGATAGCCGCCATTGTATCGTCTCTATAGGTTGTTCGATGCATCTTCACGCTCGATCCACCATACCTATGTAGGCGAGGACCGCGAATTCTAGCCTCGCCGTGTCTTCGCCTCGATCGACGCCTCTTTTCCCTTGCCCTTTGTCGGCACCCCTTTTGTTTAAGCAGGTTTTGAGATCGGCGTCGTTAGCAAGGTTACCCTTCCGCTTGGCTCAGGTTATGGACGCCATTGGTTATTCTTCGGGCTCTTAGCCCCATTTGCATCTTGTCCGTAGTGGACGCCCCATCGTTCTCAAGGTGATTTGGATCTTTGTACCAGATATTTGTATTCTTGACTCCTTGAGTCCTGTTATATAAATCTGTGGGTCCCATCGAGGACTTGTGTAATGTTATTACTTGCTTTCCACCGCACGAAAGTGCTGGTGGCACCTTTGAATCGCTTCTATCGCGGGTTTGGCGGATTTCGCTAAAACTTGCATAGGGACGATTTTGAGGGTGTTACAGAGTGGTATCGAGCTCTAGCTATGCGATACCCACAAGTCCAGCCTATAGGATAACCTAGCTAACGGCCGAAGTAGAGTGTCAAAACTATTTTCAAAATCGGTTGGATAGTTCTGATTAGGCCTGATTTTACTCCTTACCCTTCTGCTATTCTCCTCTTACCCCTACGTGTTTTGAATCCGCTCTCTTCTTTCTCTTCGAGTCCAGGAATTCTCGTGGTTGGGTTTCCGTCGTACCTTCAGGGTTTCGCTTCCTCCTTTGATAACGGTGTTCTACCATCCGGTGTTCATGCTGCCTGAGTGATCCTTGTCTGTGGTACCATTCTTGTTCCTTGTTTGTGCCTTCCGGTGTTCTAACGCGACGACATCCTCTACGCCAGATCCGATGCAGAGTCTGCATCGCTCCTTTGTTTCCAAACCTCGCTTGTCGAGATCTTCAGTCTGAATCTTGAGGGTTGGTTGCATAATCTGTCTATTCGTGTACATAGTAATGCTTTGAGTGCGGGATGGAGTCGCGACCATACCACTACTCTTATCATTTGTTCGGTATATTGAATAGTGGGTCGATGCAATTTTACTCCGTCCATGAAAGTTAGAGGTGTCCTTACCTTTAACTTCGTCTGTTGTTTATCCGGAGTGTTTTCTTGACGAACGGGATCAACGGCGTCTTGTTGGTGGTGTCGCCGTTTTCAAGACGAAGAAAGCACCATTGTTAGTGGTGTCGCGAAGATCTACATGAATCGAGAAGACGCAGATCGCCGACCTTCCTTCCGGTACCAGGAGGCGGATCTCGAGGGCGAGATCTATTGTTAGTGGTGTCGAATTGTGGCATCCCGCAAAACCACTACTAGAAAATCGCGTTGAATTTGTGCATTGCATCGTCATCATCATGTGTTGTTTGTCTAAAACTATTTTCGCAAGCCCGTTTTGTTTCTAAAACGCCCATCTTAATACAAATGCAAAGCCCGGTCTCCGGATTTTTTTTTTTGTTTGAGTGCTATCGGTTTGCAAACGGTGTTAACAAAACAAATAAAAAATATATTATTTTTAGTGGGGGCAGTCGAACGGGCCAACCTGACCCGAACGACCACCCCCGTATAAAACAGATCGGTCCACCTGTTTCCTACAGCTACCAAACTACCTACCCAGCCCAACCCTCCACCTCACCCCACCCAATAGACCGCTGCCACCTCACCCTTCCCCCCCTCTACCAATCCCAAACCGCCACTTGGCTCAGCTCCCTCACCTCTCTCTCCACCTGCCTAGATCCCCACCCTCTCTCTCCTGCACCCACACAAACCCACACGCGCGCGATGCAGCAAACACACACCCACACACGCCACCGACCCACCACCTGTCCCACCCCACCCCGATCCAAACACACACACGCAACACCACGCACGCCAAGCCCCAACCCACACCCGATCCGATCCCCACCCTCCCTGTTCACGCGCACGACCCCGCCCCTCCCTCATCTCCCTAGCCGACCGCCAACCACCTCCTCCTCCGCGGTTCCTCGCCGGGCGACCACACCTCCTCTGCGCCGCTCCCATCCTCTCCACCCTCCGTCGCCTCCCACGGTCGCACCGTCAGCGAGGCCCTCCGCTGCCTGCCTTCCAGGCCGTCTTCTCAGGCCGCCGGCGCCCGCTTGCCTCCGCCTCACGCCCGCCTGGCCATCATCGCCTTCCACCCGCCTCGTCCGCCCCGCCTGCCTCACGGCCCGCTCCGCTCCACCGCCACTGCCGCCACACGCCTCCCGCGTGCCGCCAGCCACCGCCTCGCCCGGACTCGCCTGTTGCCCTCCTCGCTGCCGGGCTTCTTCCTCTTGGCCGCAGGCCTCGCCCGCTCTTCCGCTGGCGCTGGCTCCACGCCGAAGGCCAGCCCCGGACTCGCTGCCGTCCGCAGAGCCCGCGCCTCTCAAGCCCTCGCCGTCCCGCCTCACCTCGGGCACCACACCGGCGTCATGTTGCGGAGGATGTGTTCCGTGTTGCTAGCCCAAGTACCACAATATCCTTTTGGAGATGTACCGAGAGTTTCAAGAAAAACCACGATGACTCCACATAGTTTTCGGATCGACAAGAGTCCCTGAACCGCCAACATCGCATCGGAACCACAAGACCGTTGCGGTGGACTCGACAAGATCTACACATGTAGACAGATCAACCGGTGACCTCAACGGATCTCCGCAAGAACTTCGACACGGAGCACCAAGATCGCCTCCACGGAACCGAGAATTTCCTGAACGCCAAGTTCGCCGACACGGATGCGACGAGTATTTCCTCGAGGACGCCGAGTGCTTCACCCCGGACGACAAGTACTCCCTCCCGGAACGCCAAGATCTACCCCAGTTATCCGAGAACGCTTCATCGAGACCGAACTCCCGAACTGGACCCCGTGGCAACCAACCCCGGAACCCCAAGATCTGCCGAACCCTAATGTGTGAACCCTTCCCGACACCCTATTTTATAATAACATAACAACTTGTCGATATTTAATTGTCATCTCGCATGCATTCATGTGGTTTGGGGCCTTATGCCGATTCACCTCATAATTAAATATGGGGCCCATATGCGGCAAATCTAGTCTCATATTGGCCTCATTTAAATTTGTGTAGCGAACCCGGTGCTATCTTTTGCTTGTTAAACAACATTTAAAATGCGGGGTATCTAAACTACTAGAACCATATAATTAATTGTCGGGACCCCGGTTCCACTTAATATGACCTAATTGCATCGCACCTTGCCATGTCATGCATCATACATGCATCATGCCGATCTTCTGCCGTTGTATTAAATATTGCATCCGGTGTTTCTTCTAGTGTTTTGCTTCTTCGCGGATAAGGCCGTTGAGTTGATGTGAGCTTCGCCCCGATCTTCGGATGACCCTTCGACAATGTTTTCAGGCGAGCATCTCCCCCTTTCTACCTATCTTACTTTTATAGTATTTACTTCCCTCCTATTGATCTATTGCTATCTGTGTTGCGTTGCTCTAGTTTCGTACCCGTGATATCCATTGCAGCCATATATAGCCTTGGACACATCCTATTACCTGTTGTTTGGTAGATAGTTGGACCCGCATGTCGTAGTCGCTTGCTCAAGTGTTTTGCTTGTCGTCAAGTACCACAATTGTTGGAGGATTGCCGCATGTTGACGTTGGAGATGATCATGGTTTACTTGTTGTTCACTTTAATTCCTGTTTAACAACTAAAATTGAATTAAGCAGAGGCATCGGTGGGTGATAGGTAAGATTTGTTTTCCGATCAGCCACTTGTGTCCCAGAGGGACCCGAGTTCTTGACACTGTTCCGAGATCGAGCGCGCTAACCACATGTGGGGAGATATGGGCCCCCCATTGATTATTACCTGATTTCAAAGTATTGTACTGGGGGCCACAAACTAGTTTGAGGTTTTATTTACTATCCTGTACTTATGCCATGTTTACCGCTTTATTTACGATTGTGTGAGGAGCACGCTGTACTGTTTAGGAAGCGGAGTGGTTTCAGAACGCGGTCCCCGATTGGGGACCTGTGCTTATGCCATCGACGAAACCCTAAGTCCGTCTCGAGACCGGCCGACTTTGTTGCGTGTACTTAGTGGGTGGCCCCGTGCTTGCTTTGGGTGCAGGAACGTCATGACTTAGGCCCCCGACATACCGATGGGTGTATGTTAACCGATCCGCAAAAGGGTCAAGTTCTTGTGGATACTTTGGTGCACCCTCAGGTTAAATCTTTCGAAGCCGTGTCCGCGGTTATGGACGACTTGGAGCACGGTTTGATCATAGACAACTATAACTAAAGTTTATCGTTATAAATTGATTTGTATCCGATTTGACTAGTAATCGCTTCACTACAACGGAATGGCTAAGTAAAAGTACCAACAACTGCTGGGTTTTGGGGTTATCTCATGCTATCAGATTCGACTAGTAAGTGTTGCCACTATAACGGAATGGTTAACTAAAGTGCCCACGCTTACTTTATCGTGATGATTATCTAAACCCGACTAGTAAAGTGCCGCAACTATAATCGAATAAGTAAACCGCCAATGTGAGTTCCTCGGTTGACTTCTCGCTTGGTCTCGAGGGGAAACGCCAGATGGGTTTGTTTGATGCTAGTATCGAGTTGGATCCGAATAGGTCTTTCACCCCTCTCTCGATAGCCGCCATTGTATCGAGTCTCTATAGGTTGTTCAAGCATGTCGCCACGCCGATCCACCATACCTATGTAGGCGAGGACCGCGAATTCTAGCCTCGCCGTAATCGCCTCATTCTCGACGCCCTCTTTTCCCTTTGCCCTTTGTCGGCACCCTTTGTTTAAGAAGGTTTTGAGATCGACGTCGTTAGCAAGGTTACCCTTCCGCTTGGCTCGGGCAGGTTATGGACGCCATTGGTTATTCTTCGTGGCTCTTAGCCCCATTTGCATCTTGTCCGTAGTCGGACGCCCATCGCTTTTCAAGGTGATTTGGATCTTTGTACCGTATATTTGTATTCTTGACTCCTTGAGTCGTTATATAAATCTGTTGTGGGTCCCATCGAGGACGTTGTGTAATGTTATTACTTGCTTTCCACCCGATTTAAAGTGCTGTGGGCACCTTTGAATCGTTTCTATGCGGGTTTGGCGGATTTCGCTAAAACTTGCATAGGGCCGATTCTGAGGGTGTTACAGGCCTCTGAGATATGTAGCCACCTGGCCCCGTCCTCTGGTGATATTCCTTCTTCAGGGCATTAAGCGTATTGGTTTCTGACCTCTTTTTAGCTATATCACTTTTTTTATATGTCTCAAATTCGGGCCAGTGAGGTCTTATCTTCGCATAATATGCGTCTTCGAAATTTTGAGTCTCGCCAGATTTGACAAATTTGTTCAATTTTGTCTTCCAGTTGTGGAAAGCGTCAGCCATCTTCTTTAGAGTCCACTCTTTGACCTTTTCCTTTATAACCGGGTTGTTTTCATCCTCCTCTGGCGGAAGGGTGAAATTTACCAACAACGAATTCCAAAGAGTTTCTTTAGATCTGTCATCGACAAAGGTACCGTCGCCCTTATTTGGCTTATTCCAATTTTCAATTATGATTGGGATTTGGTCCCTAACAAGAACTCCAGACGTACAAATTTGTCTCCGGGCCTTCTTGGGCTCCATCGGCTGCCATCAACACGGACCGCTTCGATCGTGAACTTTGCACGATCTTTCAACCGTCGCGCCTTGCTTGCTCTTTTTCAGAGAAGAAGATGGTTGCTGCTGGTCGATCCAGAGGGCTAAAAGAAGAAAGAAGTTAATTAATACATGTAGAAGAAGATTGTTGGTGGAAGTCAGCAAGCTTAATCAATGCATATACCTCGCGGACTTTGTAACCATTAAATTGCGTTCACCGAGTCTTCATCTTCTCCATGACTAGTACTTGAGCTGTCATCATGTCCCTCCAAGTTCAGATATTGTGAGGTGTCCTCATCAATAATGTTCTCCATTATTTCTTCTTCTTCAAGGTTTCTCCTAAGTGGATCCATAGTTTCTAAAACAATAATATTATCTAGAGTAAGAGTGTAAACATTCAAGTGGACTTGAATTCATACACAAATATACATATTATTCATACAAAATACACAAATAAATACACAAATGAGTCGAGGTCCAATTTGTATACAAGTTTTAATCTATGCATGTAGTACAATTTATCGAGCAAACAAGTTTTAATCAGGATGAGTCGCAATCACACGCGGGCTACACGTGGCGCCACCGGTGACGTTGGTCTCGCTGGCGGCGGTGCTCGCCAGACGGATGCGGCGGTCTCGTCAAGCGGTGGTGCTAGGCGGCCTCGTCGGGCGGGTGGCGTCGGCGTTGAGGCGTGGCTCACGAGTTCAGGCGGGCGGCGTAGACGCCCTCGCACGGGGAAGAGAGCGAGGTGGTCAGGCTCCTCGAAATAGGCTTGCCCGCTATATTAATATAGCAATCACAAGATACAACGACAATGTTGGAGCAATGTAAAAGCTAGCAACAGACAATCTAACCCAAAAGAAAATAAAGAGAAAATAAAAGAAACAAATGCCGACATCGAAAGGATCGACGAAACGAAACGACCGATCTGCGCCCTCCGGAGTTGTCCCACCTCACTCCTAGCACTTCGAAGCACCGTGTTTCAAGCAACACCTTCAAGAAGGAATGCGACGTCGACGACGCTGTTGCCCGGACTTGTCCTAGGATTTCCCCCGATACACGGAGGGGAGTGGAAAAGGGGTGTCACCGCGTCGATATCGGACGAGCTGACAGGGATTTCTTCCGACCCCAAACAACCACGACCCCACTTGATCCGTAGCACTCCACCCAACTTTCCATCCACCAGCACGCGCCACCATTGTCTCACCGTCATCATCGTCATAGCCATCCATAGCCATCCCTAGTCCATCGTCATAGCCATCGTCATAGCCATCCATCGTCATAGCCGCCGCCGTTGCGCTGCATGGTGCGTCGCCATAGCCATCCCTAGTCTACACGCAGTCCCGCCCTCCATCCCGCAGGAACATCGCTGATGAGCACGGCAGGCCCAGCCCGTATGGCCCGCCATAGAAGCGCCGCCGCCGACTCGATGCTGGAAGCGCCACGCGGACTCGACGCCAACCGAGGTTCACCGCCGCCAGAGCTTTCTCCCGGGTAGAGCGCCGCCGGACTTCGCGGTAGAGACGACCGCCCGGCCTCAAGACGGAACGCCATGTCCAAAGATGCCGACGCGGCGGAGGAGGAAGGATGCGGGGAGAGAGGGGTCGGGTGGCGGACCTCGAGCTGCCGGTGGGCGAGGACGCATTCTCGATCCGTAGCACTCAAGGGGCGGCGCGGGCGGGCGGCGGGCGGCGCCGCGTCTCTCGCGCGGTTGTGGCGGTGTGTTCGATCGATCTGGGAAGAAAGGAAGGGGAAAGTGAAATAAATACCCCCCCTTTAACACCGGTTCGTGGCTGGAACCGGTGTTAAAGGGGGGGATTCGTTTCGTGAACCCTCCCTTTAACACCGGTTCCAGCCACGAACCGGTGTTAAATGGGGGTAGTGGAAACAATAATGTTCTTTAACACCTGTTCCTGTCTGGAACCGGTGTTAAAGGGGGGAGGCATTTATTTCACGCATTAAAGGGGCATTTTTAATTCAAAAAAATATGATACGAATTTAGAAAATTCATATCTTTTTCATTTCAACTCAGAAAAATATGAATAATATATCATAATTTTCAGAAAAATAATATCTATCCATTCATGTAAATCATTTTATATTTACTTTACAAGAAATATTAAGCATCTAAAAAATGATTTTTATTAGATCAAATCATATTTTAATGCCGCATCTTTTGTATTAACATTTTTGAATTTATTGGATATTTAAATGTCGCATATTTTGTATACACTTGAATCTCAACTTGCATTGTTTTTTGATAAAATAGCATATTGTGAACCTAAAAATGATTTTTGTAAAAATTCATGAGCATATCTGACCCACTTCCTGCCGATTCGGTAGGAATTTGTCTTTTTCACCAGAGGTGGACGGAAAGGTTTCAGGTCCCTTTGTTGGTACATTGTGCATATAAGGTGGTCTAGTATTTTTGTAAAATGTGTTGGTGGTTTTTTGAATTATCCATTTGGTGGTTGCTTCACAAAACCATCCGTTTTTTATGCTCGGAAAATGGAAAATGCCTTTTTGGTGCGATAAAAAGGAAAACTTCCTCTTGCAACATTGTTTGCCAATGCCATGATGCACATGTATGCACAATATGGCCATATTATCACAAACTATGCCTTGATTATAGCCATAACATTGGTCATTTGACCCGAAAGCCAAGAAACCTCGAATAAGATAGGTCATTTTGTGAAGGTTTTTTCGAGACATAATCAATATACCAGATAAAGCCGAACTAATAGCCAACTAATAGTAAGTTACATAAAGCCGAACTGGAACTGAAAATTAAGATACATAAAAGAACTGAAAATTAAGATACATGGCCAGATTAAGTAACAATCGGCCGAACTTGTTTCGGAATGTTGGAGTGATTCAGTCATGCTCCTGCCTACACCTGTAATACTCGCCACTGTAGTCGTCGTACTCGCCGCCGCCGTCATCGCTGTCGTCGTCGGGGTCGCCGTAATTGAACCTCTAGAGAGTACGCGTGGGCTGGACTTGAGGGTAGCGCGTGGGCTGGACTTGAGGGTAGCGCAGACGGGGGTTAGAGTCGGCGGCAGTGTCATAGGCCATGACGCTCTGGAGAGTCCGACCGCGCCACCATAGCCGACGGCCGGCCTCATTGAAGTTAGGAGGAGGTGGGCCGTCCTCCTCGTGCCTGGCGAGCGCCCTCTCACGCCGATCCACGGTTTGCATTAGCCACAACGATGAAATTTTGGAGGCCCGTAATGTACTCGGAAGTGCGGCGGTCACCGTACATCCATTGCCGATTCATCTGCATTAATATGTAGTATATCAAAAAATAATAGGGAGATGACCATTTATATATATAGTACATCAATTACACATGAAACTATAGTTGCCGACCTCGACCGAGACGGAAAGAGCAACAAGAAAGCTTATTTTGAGCTCTCGGGCATTTCACTGAACACCTCTAGTGCATATGAAAAAAACACAAACTAGCACTCTTCACACCCTCTTGCTAGGCTCCAAAATGTGTAAGAATGGAAGAGTGGGGTGTGTGTGGGCTGGGGTGGTGTCTTATATAGCCCCCCCTTTAACACCGGTTCATGCCACGAACCGGTGTTAAGGGGGGGAGGGTGCGCGGGCCACTGCTGCAGGGACCTTTAACACCGGTTCATGGCACGAACCGGTGTTAAAGGGGGGGCTCCTTTTTTGGGGCCACGCTGGTACGCCCCCCCCCCCTTTAACACCGGTTCATGAAAGAACCGGTGTTAAAGCCCTTTTTCGGGATCAATAAAAGACCTCGTTTCCACTAGTGTGCACGTACACATTGCTAACTCGTTAACAAACGCCTCATCTGGCTTCTCTGTCATGGCCGTTAAGACCATGGCGCTTACACGTGCTTCCGGGTGCAGCAGGAGTAGCGTAGTAGCGTTTACCATGGACAAGCTCAAAGCATGCTCCTACTCCTGCTTGATGTGGACGATGCTCAACCTCTGGATTTCTTCAACGTTGAACTACACATACACAGTCATTGGTATTCATGGGAGAGAAGGACAGAAAAGAAAGGGACATGATGATAAGAGCTCCACAACGCCATGGAAGTTATTTATAGAGTGCGGTAGAGGGAGGCTGATAATTTCATTCAAATTCTAGAAAAATGGCACCATGGTTTAGTTCCCTCCTATTTGCAGCCTGCTTAGCAAAAATCAAACGAAAATTTGGCAGCTAATGTGCGCCATTGTTTGCAGCAGTCATGGAAGAGTTTGGCGCACGAATGGATGCCATCGTTTGCTGAGCTTGGAAAAAGGAGAGGGCTGAGACCGAAGGGACAAGCGGACGACTCACCAATGCATGCATGCATGTTAATGGAGAGAGGGTGCGATAGCCTCGGGGATATTTTTCAGTCCAGGATGTTTTTCTCCACAGCCAGCATGGGGTTCTTGGTATACGAGTTCAAAATTATACGCATCTTAAAATGGGATAGAGAGAATATAACCTCAGTCTCTTTCCTTATTAACTATAGTGCCACATAATAAGTAAAAAGTGTCTAGGATATAGCGCTAAGAAAAAAAAATGCCCATTGTGAAAGGCCTTAGCTAAGATACAACGACACTCTATTTCTTTATTAAATGATATGCCACATAGGCAAAACACCTAGGATATTGCGTTAAAAAACACCCATTATAAAAGGCCTTAGGCCATTTTCAATGGCTGTTTCTTAGCAAGGTATCCTAGGAAAAAAGAGAAAGTGATATTGTATCTTAGCTTAGCTACAAGCTTTGCATGGTATCATAGGCAAAATACATGGTTAGTCCAATCATATGCATGCATGCAGTATTAAATATAGATACAACTCTTAAGATACAAACCATTGTATTAGTTGTCTCTTAATATACACCACTACCTAGAATAACAAGCTAAGATACACTCCATTGTGAAAGACCTTATTTAAGGTGGCTAAGCTTTCCAAGGGAGAGGCTCCCTATTCTAGAGAAGACCTTAAAAGATATATATATCTTAAATATTGATCCTACTTAAAAGATATATATCTTTAATATTTGTGCTAAGGCGTGTGTGCGTGTGCTGCCACTGCGACGACACAAAACATATTCTTACATGCCGTGTGCTCTTTCAGATTTTTTAAGTTGAGCTAGAGTTGGTTCGAACCGATCGAACACCAACTCATCGACATGTTGATCAAGCCACGGATCGGCATGGCCCATGGAGAGTCGACCGTCCGGGTGTGAGTAGTCAACTCAACCTGAGTATTCACATCTGTATAGAGTCATACAGCGGTACAGATAGGATGACAAACGGCACTCGCATAATGACCAGCAAAAAAAAAATATAGACAAAAGGAGGTCCCAAAATTTAGCAAAATTAATGAAGATTTAATTAAAAAGTTATGCCGCAATCCGCCCCGTCTTGACGCCCTAGGTACAGAGTAGGTTGACGTGGTGGATGTCATGCACAATGGTAGATGTCTCTGACTCGCCAAGTCTCGCTTCAAGATGATTTTTGTGGAGTATTTGTGTTTCGGGATTTCTGCACAGTACGTGATGCAAGTTCCTGCTGTGTTTTATTTGATGGTGATATTGCAAATGTGAGTTGGGAAGATATTGCAAGTATTTGTGTTTGGAAGATATTTCTGCACAGTGTGATGCAAGTTCCTCCTCCGTTTCATTTATTTATCATGTGCTTCCAAACACCGAGCCCCGGTCTGCTGCTTGCAAATCTGAATCGGCACAAACGTCCTGAGTGTTTTCGAGAGCAAAGTCATCATCTTCACAAGTATGCTGTGCAGGGTGTAAGGTAACCCAGAAAAACTCTGATTATAGGTTTAGCCGATACATTACAAATTTCTTGTTGCAAATATAAATAAAAGCAGACAGCCGGATGAATGCTCTAGCTAGCTATGAATTAACTCTTCATGCATGGACGGTGTGACCATCAATCGCCTCCGCTATGTCGGCGGCCATGGCAGACAGCCGGATGCTCGCTCTGTTTTCGTCGGACACCGGGTCCTTGGGAGTCAAATTGCCCTCCATCAGGGCCAATTCACAGAAACCTGGCTGCAACGAGGCGTCGCTGAGTTGTGGCGACGCCGTCTCGACGTGGCCGGCGAGGAGGTCGCCGACCGCTCCGGCGACCCGCTGGTCCATATATATGTAGAGATCCAGACAATGGTTGAGGCTGTCGATAAGGTCCGAGATGACGCGCACCGTCGACGTGACGTTGGAAGCCGTCAGGTTGGCGGCGGCGACGGCGACCCCTCGCGCGTCGGCGGCGGACGCGGCCTTTGGATCGGCCGAGAGCGTTCGCACGCAGTAGTCGTAGGGAGTTCTCCAGGTGGACATGGCGGCCGCGGCGCACGTTGATGCGATGACGGAGGATGCGCCGCCGGCGGCGGCACGGCCAGCCGCCCCGAGGAGAAGAAGGACAAGAAGGGACGACATGCGCTGCTGGTTTGCCATTGGCTACACTAATTATCAAGCAACCCACGCTGGCGGGGCGGCCGCCGCAGCCCCTATTTGTTATGCATGGTCAGTCGATCGGGTTGAGAGTTTGTTGAGGGAAGCTAAGCTAGCTCGGGATCTTTGGAAGAAAATTGATGATCTTTGTGTGGCACCATACCGTACGTCAAGAAAAATACTGTAGGATCTTTGTGTGGGCGCGCGCTCCGTTTCTTCCTCAGTCTCCTTTCCAGAATTAATTCGGTCCAGTTTGCTGCCGTGTATTGTTTGTGTTTAGTGGGCTTTTTTTCTGATTTTTGGGCTGCGCGGGGTTGTTCGTTTATTGCGTGCGTGGTTTTTTTTTTAGTCTGTTGAAACAGCACGGTTCAGTATGCACGATTGGTTCAGTATGCGTGGATGCTTTTTTTGGTAGTTGCTGAAAAAATATCTCGTACTACATAATTTGTACTTTGTTAATTATATGCTCTCATCCTCGTGTTGTTTATAAGCTATGTCACAACTGGCTATTTGATTTTTCAAAATACGAGTTGCATGCAAAGTTGAAACCGGCTATTTTTTTTTTCAAATATGAGTTGCATCTGGACTTGAAACAGGTTTTTTTTCTTGTTTGTCTCGAGAAGAGCGGGTGAATTGCATGTTGACATGCAAATAGGACTTTTCGGATTTTACTAATATGAGTTGCATGTAGAGTTGAAACTGGGTATTTTCCAAATATGATTTTCCAAATATGAGTTGCATGCAGAGTTGAAACTGGGTATTTTGATTTTTCAAATATGAGTTGTATCTGGACTTGAAACTTTTTTTTCTTGTTTGTTTCGAGAAAAGCGGGTGAATTGCATCTTGACATGCAAATAGGAATTTTTGGATTTTTCAAATATGAGTTGCATGTGGAGTTGAAACTGGCTATTTTGATTTTTCAAATATGAATTGCATCTAGAGTTGAAACTGGATTCTTCTTTTGTTTGTATCGAGAAGAGGGGGTGAAAGGATTTTTTGGATTTTTCAAATATGAGTTGCATGCATAGTTGAAAGTGCCTTTTTGATTTTTTTCAAATATGAGTTGCATCTGGACTTGTCGGGGGTGTATCCCCGGGTACCCCAGAGTTGATGAATTAAGCAAGTCTATAAGATACATATGTAAGAAAATGATATTCAATATGAGTACAAAAGATAAACAGAAAAAGATAAAGGAAAAAAGCTGAACTGGGCCGAATTACAGCTAATTCGGCCTAATCCAGCTATTCCTCCTAGGACAAAACAGCAGCACGGGCCGAATTGACCTCCACTCGGCCCAAACAGCATAGCAGTCATAGTCGGGCCGAGTTGACCTTCACTCGGCCCACTTACCCGTCGCAGGCCTTGCTCCTTGATGTGCAGGCGTCACCCCGCGTCGCTAGCTCCCGCCGAGATCCCCGTCAAACGTCGCCCCCGACACGTCCTCCAGTCACGCTCCCGCGCCAAGCCACTCCCGCCGAGTCCACCTGACGAGTTCCCCTGGCATGACATCGCCTGCGCCATCTCAACCACTTCCCCCGGGTGGGCCAGATTCGGCCCACCGCGGGGAATCCGCACCTCAGCGCCCGCACGCCCACCATCCACGACTCGCCTGGCAGCATGTACCACCGCTGGACTGCGTTTACTCGGGCCACCTCAGGAGGATCTGCATCCGGCTGGGCCCCTGCAGGCCGACATAAGTAATACCTACCGGGCGAATAATCGACGTTGGGCGTTCCACGCCTGGCCGAATCAACCAAGGTCTGGCAATTACCGCTTCGGGCGTTCGGCCGAAGAGTTATATCATCCGTCGCTTCAGTATGACATCCGGACGAACCCCGACATCTACAACAATGCACCATCGAGCCAGGACAAAACCAACAAGTATCGTGCCGCCTTTGGGAGCCCGCCATGATCGGCACATGACATATGGAATATGCCCTTGGCATCTAACAAGATGCTAGGGATATGCTCTTAGCATCAAATAAGATGCTGGGAATATGCTGGCATCTCCAAGATGAAGGCATTCTCGAGCATCTCTAGAAGATACCCAGAATATGCCATCTAGATGCCAAACGTGTAGAACAAGTCTTGTCCCCTGGGCTCCCCTTTATAAGGAGCACCAGGGGGATCGTTCTAGGAGAGGCCCTAAAGGGCTCCTCCCCTGTCTGCTCACTAGGAGCTCTCCTTCTTCCTCCTCCTCCACTCTCATAGAGAGATCTAGATAGAAGGATAGGAGATACAGCTCCAGGAGCATGATTGTAGCCACAAGGATGGCAAGCTTGTAAGATATTATATGTATAGAGTGAGGTGTTATCTCCATTTGAGAGCTTCAATCCAATATACATTGTATTTCTCTTTGATCATACGAGTGCGGTCTTCACTGCATCATCCCTCCCCGGATTCCTCTACGTCCATCGGCCCCAACTTTAGCCTACCCATGGCATATGCCGTGACACCACCACGACATTTGGCGCCCACCGTGGGGCCTTCTAGTGGCGTTGGTTGGGTTTCTATCCGGACGGGAACACCTTCGTCGATTTCTTACTCACAGGGCTCATTCAGCTTCACCAAGTGAACAGAGAACAAAAAGTAAGCGTAGAGACTCTCCAAGTCTAACTCATCAAAGCAGGTAAGGCTCAGCAAGAAGGACTCAAGCACTACTCCAAGCTTACTGTAAGTACCGAGTAACTCAGCAGGGCAAGTATGACCTAGCAAGACTCACCCAAACACTTCTCCAAGTATGCTGAAAGTACCAGGTAACTCAACCACCTATACTCAATCCTTCATCCCAGGGAGAAAATAACTCAACCCGGGGACTAGTCAACTTATCCGTAGAGTCACCTTTAGATTAAGAGAGCTTTATGTTGATTTAGATCTATACTCCAGCCAGCTTTTCAGTTAACTCGGCCATAAGTTGAATCATCTTATTTGTGATTCAGATAGATTTTGAGTCAGTTAGTTTATGTTTTGGATTACCCACTAACTCAGCCGCTAGCCAAAGATTTCGATTAACTCGCCATAAGTTGAATCATCTTATTTGTGATTCAGAGATTTTGAGTCAGTTAGTTTATGCTTTGAATTAACCTTTAACTCAGCTCAGTAAATCATATCTCTGATTCGGACTAACATTTGGTTCAGCTTGCCAGGGTACTTTATAATTCGGATGGGTATTCAAACTAGGCGTACTAATCATATCTCTGATTCGGGCCGAAGCTTTATTTAGTTCACCAGATTGTCAGGTTATGTTATGACTCGGGTTGATATCTCACCATCTTGCCAGATTATCCCGTATCTCGGATGACTATTGGCCAGCTTATCATATCTCGAATCTGTATCGCATATCTACATCTCGAATCAGATCTCAAATGTTAGCCCCATTATCATATCCCAAAGCTTAATCTCGGATCTATATCTCGGATCCATATCAAAGACAAATTATCGTCATCACGCCAAATCAAGCTATATCATGGCGAGCAAAGTAACTCGGATTTAAGTTGAGTTAACTCGGATTTGAGTTGAGTTAACTCGGATTTTGGTTGAGTTAACTCGGATTTGAGTCAGATGACTCAGACTTAAGACATAAAGTCAATTTTGAGTAAAGTAACTCGGATTTGAGTTGAGTTAACTCGGATTTGAGTTGAGTTAACTCGGATTTGGGTTGAGTTAACTCGGATTTGAGTCAGATGACTCAGACTTAAGACATAAAGTCAGTTTTGAGTAAAGTAACTCGGATTTGAGTTGAGTTAACTCGGATTTGGGTTGAGTTAACTCGGATTTGAGTCAGGTGACTCATACTTAAGACATAAAGTCAATTTTGAGTAAAGTAACTCGGATTTGAGTTGAGTTAACTCGGATTTTGGTTGAGTTAACTCGGATTTGAGTCAGAAGACTCAGATTCGGGATGCAAGCCAAAATCGAGTAAAGTAACTCGGATTTTGGATGAGTTAACTCGGATCTGAGTCATATAACTCAGATTCGGGATGCAAGCCAAAATTGAGTAAAGTAACTCGGATTTTGGATGAGTTAACTCGGATTTGAGTCATAAGACTCAGATTCGGGATGCAAGCCAAAATCGAGTAAAGTAACTCGGATTTTGGATGAGTTAACTCGGATTTGAGTCAGAAGACTCGATTCGGATGCAAGTCAAAATTGAGTAAAGTAACTCGATTTAGGATGAGTTAACTCGATTTAAGTCGATGACTTCGGACTTAAGACGAAAGTCAATTTTGAATAAAGTAACTCGGCTTTGAGATCAGATGACCCGGGTAATAACTTACCCGAAGAGGTTAAAAGAGCAAAGCCCTAGAAGGCAAGAGCTCATAGCTTACCCAATGGGGTTAAAAGAGCAGTGCCCAAGAAGGCCAGAACTCATAACTTACCCGAAGAGGTTAAAAGAGCAGTGCCCAAGAAGGCCAGAACTCATAACTTACCCGAAGAGGTTAAAGGAGCAGTGCCCAATAAGGCCAGAACTCATAACTTACCCAAATAGGTTAAAAGAGCAGTGCCCAACAAGGCCAGAACTCATAACTTACCCAAAGGGGTTATGACCAGTGCCCATGAAGGCCAGGAGTCCAGAAACTCACCCAAAGGGGTTATGACCAGTGCCCATGATGGCCAGAAGTCCAGAAACTTACCAAAAAGGGTTATGACCAGTGCCCATGATGGCCAGAAGTCCAGAAACTTACCAAAAAGGGTTATGACCAGTGCCCATGATGGCCAGAAGTCTAGAAACTTACCCAAAGGGGTTATGACCAGTGGCCATGAAGGCCAGGAGTCCAGAAACTCACCCAAAGGGGTTATGACCAGTGCCCATGATGGCCAGAAGTCCAGAAACTTACCAAAAAGGGTTATGACCAGTGCCCATGATGGCCAGAAGTCTAGAAACTTACCCAAAGGGGTTATGACCAGTGGCCATGAAGGCCAGGAGTCCAGAAACTCACCCAAAGGGGTTATGACCAGAGCCCAAAAAGGCCAGAAGTCAAACAACCTGCCCAGAAAGGTTATGAGCAGAACCCAAGAAGGACAAAGTCACAGACTTGCCCAAAGAATTATGCGACCAAGAAATAAATGACAAAGAAGTTGTATGTCAGAAAACAACTCTGGGGATATTTAGATTTAAAGCCCATGAACGATTCTACGAATCCCACATGGCCTCGGGGACTAATGTCGGGGGTGTACCCCGGTACTGAGTTGATGAATTAAGCAAGTCTATAAGATACATATGTAAGAAAATGATATTCAATATGAGTACAAAAGATAAAATGTAAAAGATAAAAAAAAGTCAACGGCCGAATTACAGCTAATTCGGCCTAATCCAGCTATTCCTCCCAGGACAAAACAGCAGCACGGGCCGAATTGACCTCCACTCGGCCCAAACAGCATAGCAGTCATAGTCGGGCCGAGTTGACCTTCACTCGGCCCACTTACCCGTCGCAGGCCTTGCTCCCGCGGTGTCTGGCGTCACCCCGCGTCGCTAGCTCCCGCCGAGATCCCCGTCAAACGTCGCCCCCGACACGTCCTCCAGCCACGCTCCCGCGCCAAGCCACTCCCGCCGAGTCCACCTGACGAGTTCCCCTGGCATGACATCGCCTGCGCCATCTCAACCACTTCCCCCGGGTGGGCAGTTGACCGCGGGAATCCGCCTCTCGGCCCGCCGCCCACCATCCACGACTCGGGGTGGCTGCACATGCCCACCGCTTTGCTTCACTGGGCCACCTCACGGGAGGATCGCTACTCATTTGGGCCCCTGCAGGCCGACATAAGTAATACCTCGGCTGGGCCGAATAACCGACGCAGCTGGGCCGTTCCACGCCCAGGCCGAATCAACCAAGGTCCAGGCCGAATTACCGCTCCGTCTGGGGCGTTCGGGCCGAGTTATATCATCCCGTACGCCCCCGTATTGACATCCGGACGAACCCCGACATCTACAACAATGCACCATCGAGCCAGGACAAAACCAACAAGTATCGTGCCAGTCTTGGGAGCCCGCCAGCTCAGACTGGCACATGACATATGGAATATGCCCTTGGCATCTAACAAGATGCTAGGGATAT
Source organism: Avena longiglumis (assembly GCA_030063025.1). Taxonomy (NCBI): domain Eukaryota; kingdom Viridiplantae; phylum Streptophyta; class Magnoliopsida; order Poales; family Poaceae; genus Avena; species Avena longiglumis. The sequence continues at coordinate 588,512,741 of CP125973.1, read as the reverse complement.
GCTCTTGGCATCAAATAAGATGCTAGGGAATATGCCTGGCATCTCCAAGATTAAGGCATATGACATCTCTAGAAGATACCCAGAATATGCCATCTAGATGCCAAACGTGTAGAACAAGTCTTGTCCCCTGGGCTCCCCTTTATAAGGAGCACCAGGGGGATCGTTCTAGGAGAGGCCCTAAAGGGCTCCTCCCCTGTCTGCTCACTAGGAGCTCTCCTTCTTCCTCCTCCTCCACTCTCATAGAGAGATCTAGATAGAAGGATAGGAGATACAGCTCCAGGAGCATGATTGTAGCCACAAGGATGGCAAGCTTGTAAGAGATTATATGTATAGAGTGAGGTGTTATCTCCATTTGAGAGCTTCAATCCAATATACATTGTATTTCTCTTTGATCATACGAGTGCGGTCTTCACTGCATCATCCCTCCCCGGATTCCTCTACGTCCATCGGCCCCAACTTTAGCCTACCCATGGCATATGCCGTGACACCACCACGACAGGACTTGAAACTGGATTCTTCTTTTATTTGTCTGGAGAAGAGGGGGTGAATTGCATATTGACATGTAACTAGGATTTTTTCTAAATATGAGTTGTATGTGGACTTAAAACTGGATATTTTATTTTTTTCAAATATGAGTTGCATCTGGATTTGAAACTGGTTTCTTCTCGTTTGTCTCGAGAAGAGGGGTGAACTGTATGTTAACATGCAATTAAGACTTTTTGAATTTTCCAAATATGAGTTGCATATAGTGTTGAACCTGGCTATTTTGATTTTCCTAAACAACATGGGTGACATCAGCTGTTATGTCGCAGTCGACTATGTCATAGACACACCCTTATATATAATATCGGTGTGGATTGGGACCTGCTTAACACGGACGCAATGTTGCGGACATTGTCATCATCTGTCTCGAATCACGCGTCAATACACCTACCCGTGAGCGCATCAGCTTTCCGGCCAAAAAAGAGGTTTAGGTTCGAGATGTTTCGGCTAAAGCTAGAGGGGTTTGATGAAGCGATAAAGGAGGCTTTTGCTTGGGTGTGTGACCCATTCAGGAGGTTGGACGCCTTGTGCGGAATGTCTTGAATATTTGCAGCACGAGTCAAAGAAAGACGGGGAATATCAAGCTCCAGATTGCGGTTACAAACATGGTGTTGGATTCACTCTAGAATCGAATCTGAAATTGACAAGTGTAAAACCTAACCCTAGAGAGGTAGGCAGATTAGAGGGAATAGCACACCACATCGGGGTAGCTGTTTCGCGTTTATATAGAGATCAAATACATGTACAATGGTTAACCCTAAAAGGTTAGAAGTGGGCCCACTAGAGGAAAAAGGGCCATCCGTTCGCCACCCCTGGGAGCATTAGTCCCGGTTGCGCCACCAACCGGGACTAATCTTTAACGATCCCGGTTGGAAGCGCGGGCCGAGGGCATGGGTCCGGTTGGTAAGGGCATGCGTCCGGTTGGAGCCACCAACCGGGACTAAAGGTTTGGCCACAGCCACGTGGCGTGTACGAACCTTTAGTCGATTCTGGCTCAAAGGGACAAACCTGCCCTCTATAAATACCTTGACCCCCTCTGCCTCCCTCTGTTTTTTGAATGGTGTAAGGTGAGGTGTGTGCTAGTTTTTCTCATGCATGCATTGAAGGTGTTTGTTGAAATGTTTGAGTGAAAAATCAGTTGAATTTCTCATAGAACAAAAATATAGAAGGTGTCCGAGGCACTTGAGCTTTCTCCTCTTTATTTCCCTCGATCGAGGTTAGCAATCCTATCTTTTCTAGGTCATTGATACAATTCATGTCGGTGTGAATTGGTTATTTCACTATTTACGATGTCCTGTTTTTGATAAACTTACTTATATGATGCAGATGAGCGGTCGGGAATGGATGTACGGTGGCCGTGGTAGCGGGTATATCAAAGGCGTGGATAAATTTATCGATGGCTACGGCAAACAAAGAGAATGGATTTATACGTTGTCCATGTGTTCAATGTCGGAACAACAAGGAGTACTCTTCCTCGAAAATCATTCGGCCACCGATTATGAAAGGTTTCATGCCCAACTATAATTGCTGGACCAAGCACGGGGAAAGAGGGGTTATGATGGAAGATGGTGAAGAAGAAGATGATGATAACAACTATCATCATATGTTTCCTGAATCTGTGATCTGCTATGGAAGACAATGGAGAGGAAAAAGGTGAAGAACGGGCATCGGATGAGCGGTGATGAACTTGGTAGGGTCATTTCGATGCAAAGCGAGGCTGAAGCAGAAAATGAGAAGTTGAAGTTAGAGGGCATGTTAGAAGATCACAAGAAATTGTTGTACCCAAATTGTGAAGATGGCGGCACAAAGCTCGGTACCACCTTTGGAATTGTTGCGATGGAAGGCGAGTGTGGTCTAACCGACTCCTCATTTGAAAAGATCTTGAAAATAATGAAGCCGAAGTTTCCAAAACATAACGAACTTCCCGAGAGTACCTCTGAAAGAAGACTATCATCCTCCGGGATTAGATGTGCAAAAGATACATGCATGCATTAATGTTGCATCCTCTACATGATAAGGAGTATGAGAATTTAGATAAATGCCGGTGTACAGCGTTGCGGTATAAGATCGACGAGATGACCTGGTGATGTTGAGGAGAGCCCCTGGAAGAGGGTTCTGCTAAGGTTATGTGGTATGCTCCTATAATACCAAGGTTGAAACGCATGTTCGAAACAAAGAGCATGCCAGGTTGTTGCGATGGCACAAAGAAGACCGTAAGAAAGGCGGGAGTTGAGACACCTGGCGATGGGTCACAGTGGAGAAAAATCGAGAGAGACTTCCCGGACTTTGCGGGTGCGCAAGGAACTTATGGTTTGGTCTAAAATACGGATGGCATGAATCCTTTTGGGAGCAGAGCTGCATCCTGACACGGCCGTGACTCTATGTATCTACAACCTGCCTCCTTGGTTGTGCATGAAGCGTAAGTTCATTATGATGCGTGCTCATCCAAGGCCCGAAGCAACCAGCGACATTGATGTGTACCTTAGTCCATTAGTTGAAGAACTCTTACGGTTGTGGGGCAAACCAGGTGTGCGTCGTGGGATGAGAACAAACAGAGCCATTTAATCTACGAGGGTTGTTATTCGTAACCATCAATGATTGGCTGCTCCTAGTAACCTTTCGGAACAGACAAACAAAGGATATAAGGCATGCACCTTGTTTAGATAAGACCGAAGGTACATATTTGCATAAATGAAAGAAGGTTGTGTACCTAGCGAATCGACGATTTCTTGACCAATCATCCGTAAGAAAGAAAGGCAAGCATTTCAAAGGTGAGGCGATCACGGAAGAAGCTGAACTCCGTGGTGATGATGTATTTGGTATGGTCAAGGACATAGAAGTAATCTTTGGAAAGGGTCCGTGGTCAATCAGTTCGAACGCGTCGCTAGGACACGCACCCATGTGGAAGAAGAAATCTATATTTTGGGAGCTGCCATATTGAAAAGTCCTGCGTGTCCGCTCTTCAATCGACGTGATGCGTGACGAAGAATCTCTGTGTGAACCTGCTAGGATTCCTAGGCGTGTATGGGAAGACAAAAGATACACCAAGCAGGAGGACCAACAAATTATGAAAGACCCAAAGAACATGCATCTGAGATAACAAGGCGGATAAAGGCGTCACTTAAGTCGTGCAGCTATGCTCTTACCAAAGCAGAGAAGGAAATCTTTTTGAAGTCCTTACGGTATCAAGGTGCCGTCGGGCTTCTCATCTAATATAAAGGGGATAATAAATATGGCGAGAAAAGTTCCAAAACACGAAGTCTCATGATCACGTGATTATGACGTGATTGCTTCCGATTGCATTGAGGGGCTTCTACGGAAAATGTTAAGTACCCATTGTGAAGTGTGCATTCCTCAATGCAATATCTCGAAGGTAATCAATCCGGATATTACGCCAAGGTTCTGAAGGATGTGGTACAATGTCTTGTTAGTTTTGAATTGGTGTTCCCACCATCCTTCTTCAATATTATGACGCATCTCTGGTTCATCTAGTGGAAGAGATTGCCATTCTCGGTCGGTATTTACGCACAATATGTTCCCCTTTGAGAGGTTCATGGGAGTCTTAAAGAAATATGTTCATAACCGTGCTAGACGGAAGGAAGCATCTCCAAGGGATATGGAGAGGAGGTCATTGAGTTTTGTGTTGACTTTATTCGACCTTAAGCCGATTGGTGTTTACGACTCGCGGCATGAGGGAAGACTAAGTGGAAAAGGCACCTGGGAAAGAAAGCAACGATATGTAGGGACGGGGATTCTTTCACTAAAGCTCACTACAGTTCTACATAATTCCACCTTGGCTCCGTATATGGAGGAACACAAGAATATTATGCGCTCAAAAACCGGGAAGCCCGAATCATAGATTACAGATGAACACAGAAGTCATCGGTGGTTGGATGCGGACACATCTCTTGAATGACACCACTGTTGGAGATCAGCTATACTTGTTGGCAGCGTCACCATCTTCTCTTGTATTGAATTTCCAAGTGCGAAAAATAAATGGGAATACATTCTACGATCGCCCAAGATAAAAGAGCACCAACCAAAATAGTGGTGTCCGCTTTGATGCAATAGGCGAGAATGGACAAAGGACACATATTATGGTTACATAGAGGAGATATGGGAACTAGACTATGGAGTCTCTTTTAAGGTCCCTTTGTTTTTTGCAAATGGGTCAACTGAATGGGGAAGGGTAAAGATAGACCAGTTTTACGGAATGACAACGGTGGATCTCAACAATCTTGGTTATAGAGATGAACCATTCGTCCTAGCCAATGATGTGTCTCAGGTTTTCTATGTGAAGGACATGTCCTCGGACGAAAAAAGAAAAATATGCAAGCGAATACATCATATGATGATCCAAAGCGTCACATAGTTCTTTCGGGGAAAAGAAACATCGTGGGAATCGAGGGCAAACAGACATGTCAAGATTATAATAAGTTTGATGAAATTCCGCCCTTCACGGAAAACTGACCCAAGCATTCCGTTAAGTAAAGAAGATGCTCCATGGTTACGTCTGAAGCGGTCATAAGGAATGACATATGCCAAGAAGTTCATGCTCATATTATGTAACTCTAGTTCATGTCTTCGCGGTTTGTGGCTTGACCAAGGATATCTTCGCGGTTTGTGGCCTTTAGTCCCGGTTTTGTAGTCTCGCTTTTAATATTAATAAATGTCTTGAGTGTTAGTCCCATTTTGTGGCTGGACCGGAGTGCCTCTATGACCAGTTTCTCGGAGATCTTGGGAGGACTGGGCTCCGGCATCTCCCCTAAACCGGCATGCATGGTGTCCACTCTCGAAAACCATCTTGCAGCTTGTAACTTCACTAACTAGATCAATACGCCTCGAGCTAACTAATTTCACATATTAGGAGTGCCTCTATGACCAGTTTCGGAGATGCCGGAGGACTGGCTCCGTCGGCATCTCCACTGGCGCATGATGGTGTCCTGCTCTCGAAACCATCTTGCAGCTTGTAACTTCACTAACTAGATCAATACGCCTCGAGCTAACTAATTTCACATATTAGAGTGCCTCTATGACCAGTTTCGGAGATGCGGGAGGCTGGGCTCACTCGCATCTCCACAGGCTGGCATGGTGTCCTGCTCTCGAAAACCATCTTGCAGCTTGTAACTTCACTAACTAGATCAATACGCCTCGGAGCTAACTAATTTCACATATTAGGAGTGCCTCTGACGATTTCGGAGATGCCGGGAGGCCGGGCTCGTCGGCATCTCCACGAACTGGCCGTAGTGGTGTCCTGCTCTCTAAAACCATCTTGGAGATGCCTCAAAGCTGGTGAGGACTGGACTCACAAGGATGCATATTTATAGTACAAGCTCGGCATAATGTCGACACTCACGACATAATGTCGACCTCACCTATTATTAGTCTTGACTCATCTTTAGTCGGTTGGTGTCTCCAACCGGACTAAGTTCATCTTTAGTCCGGTTGGTGACACCATCCGGGACAAGTACAAGCCGCACGACATAATGTCGACACTCACCCCTATTATTAGTGTTGTGCGCCCACTCTGCCAATCCCTTTAGTCCCGGTTTGTGACTACATCCGGGACTAAATGTGTCCGAACAATGATCATGTGTGTGTGGACATTGGTATGTAGAACAATGTTGCAGGAGGAAGTTTTCCTTTTGTACGGAAAATCCCTTTTCCATTTTCTCCGAGCGCAAAAACGGTCGCTCGTTTGTGAAGTAACCACCAAAATGCCGTTTGAATGCTACCGTCCTATTTTCCTAAAATACTAGACCACCTTACATGGACTATATCCCAACCGTACAAATCGGGACTAAATATGAACCCTCTCTTTATATAGGCATTTCCCTCTATTTATTAGGTAACACTTAAGACATTTATTAATATTAAAACCGGACAAATCGGGACTAGCTAACACTCGCCTAAAGCCGCCTTTAGTCATAATCATGCCTAGTCCTATAGCATGCGACTTGAGGTCTTCATCGTCGTCATCATCATCGTCATCGTCACCGCCACTCAGGATCCTCATCCCATCCATGGCATATACCAGGCCATTCCAGCCTTGGATTCACGGCGGGTGGGAGAGGGTCTCTGGAAGACGATGCGCTACCACGGACGGTGTGGGGCCTGGCGGGTGGACTCGTGGGCACCGTGGCGAGGATGGTCTCCCGGCGATGTAGCGCATCACCCGATGATAGTACGGTTCTCCCACCACGAGACGGCCGACTTCGTTGTGGTTCACCGGTGGCGGGCCATCACCCTCGTACCTGGCGAGCTCCCTTTCCCGCCTATTAGCGAAGAAGGCATTCCAGGTGTCATAGTTGTCGGGATCCCACTGGGGATCCATCCGCTGCTCCGGCGTGAGCTCGTGGTAGAAGTGGTTTGTGATGGCCGCCTAGCGTGCGGAACCTTGAGGGACAGGAGGGACAGGAACCCCTCCAGCGCTCAGCATCCAGCCGGCGGGCGGCCGGTACCCCGGTGGACAAGGGTAGTTGGAGGCGCACAGCGCCTCGGTCTCCTCGAGGGTCAGAATGGCCCGAGGCATGTCCATTGTTCTAAGAGAGCAAGGTGTGGATGTGTGGATAGCCATGACGATCACCCTAAATATAGAGGGAAAGGCGGAAAACTTGGCGTGAAGCTTTGGGAAATGGCGGAAATATCTTTAGTCCCGGTTAGTGACTACATCCGGACTAAAAGCTCTAGTAGAAAGGAAAGGGCGGAAAACTTGGCGGAAGAGGTGGAAAATGGCGGAAAATATTTTTAGTCGGTTTGTGACTACATCCGGGACTAAATGTCTTGAACAATGATCATGTTTCAAAAAACCTTGAAAATTACCTATCATGTTCGAGGTTTCATGGCTTCGGTCCAAATGACCGATGTTATGTCTGAATCACGGCATAGTTTGTGATGTTGTGCCCATATTATGCATGTGTGTGGACATTGGTATGGAGAACAATGTTGCAGGAGGAAGTTTTCCTTTTTGTCGCACGGAAAAACCCTTTTCCATTTTCCGAGCGCAAAAAACGGGTCGTTTTGTGAAGTAACCACCAAAATGCCGTTTTCAGAATGCTACCGTCCTATTTTCCTAAAATACTAGACCACCTTACATGGACTATATCCCAACCGGTACATCTCAAACCTTTTCGTCCATCCCTGGTAAAAAGGACAAATGTCTGTAGAATCGGCGAAGTGGGTCCGGTTTGTACTATAGTTACATGATCTACCGCGTGATTTTTTGAAAAATCATTTTAGACTCGCAATATGTGGTTTCTTCAGAGATCCAATGCAAGTTCTAACAATGCCGTCCCTATCTTCATGCACACCGGTTCGACCATAGTTAGAAATTCAAATAATTCAAAACGGGCATAATAAATTCAAAAATCCGAACAATGAAAATCCTTGGCGTGGTGTCATATTATGTTACATAGTTGAAAGGAAAAATACCGGACTTGGTATATTGATCATGTTTGAAAAAACCTTCACAAAATGACCTATCATGTTCGAGGTTTCATGGCTTTCGGTCCAAATGACCGATGTTATGTCTTGAATCACGGCATAGTTTGTGATGTTGTGCCCATATTATGCATGTGTGTGGACATTGGTATGGAGAACAATGTTGCAGGAGGAAGTTTTCCTTTTTGTCGCATGCGGAAAAGCCCTTTTCCATTTTCCGAGCAAAAAAGCGTCGTTTTGTGAAGTAACCACCAAAATGCCGTTTCGAATGCTACCGTCCTATTTTCCTAAAATACTAGACCACCTTACATGGACTATATCCCAACGGTACATCTCAAACCTTTTCGTCCATCCGGGTAAAAGGACAAATGTCTGTAGAATCGGCGGAAGTGGGTCCGGTTTGTACTCTGGTACATGATCTGCCTAGTGATTTTTGAAAAATCATTTTAGACTCGCAATATGTGGTTTCTTGAGAGATCCAATGCAAGTTCTAACAATGCCCGTCCCTATCTTCATGCACACGGTTCGACCATAGTTAGAAATTCAAATAATTCAAAGCGGGCATAATAAATTCAAAAAATCCGAACAATGAAAATCCTTCGTGGTGTCATATTATGTTACATAGTTGAAAGGAAAATACGGACTTGGTATATTGATCATGTTTGAAAGGAAAAATCCGAACAATGGCATTCCCCTATCACTTCTTATGTTTATAGTTTTCTAAATTCCAAATTGATATTAAAAAATATAAGTTAATTCATTTTAATTGTAAATGGTTCATATTTTAAATGGTTACATTAATTATTTTTAAAGCAGAAAATGTTTTGAATTATTTATTCAAATCCATACACTTCTTATGTTTAAAGTTTTCTAAATTCCAACTTAATATTCAAAATATAAGTTAATTAACTTTAAAAGGTTACATTAATTATTTTTAGAAATAGAAAATGGTTTTGGATTATTTATTCAAATCCATACACTTCTTATGTTTAAAGTTTTCTAAATTCCAAATTAATATTAAAAAATATAAGTTAATTCATTTTAAAGGTTACATTAATTATTTTCTAGAAATAGAAAATGGTTTTGGATTATTTATTCAAATCCATACACTTCTTATGTTTAAAGTTTTCTAAATTCCAAATTGATATTAAAAAATATAAGTTAATTCATTTTAATTGTAAATGGTTCATATTTTAAATGGTTACATTAATTGTTTTTAAAGCAGAAAATGGTTTTGAATTATTTATTCAAATCGAAACACTTTTTATGTTTAAAGTTTTCTAAATTCCAAATTGATATTAAAAAATAAAAGTTAATTCATTTTTAATTGTAAATGGTTCATATTTTAAATGGTTACATTAATTATTTTTAAAAGCAGAAAATGGTTTTGAATTATTTATTCAAATCCAAACACTTTTATGTTTAAAGTTTTTCTAAATTCCAAATTGATATTAAAAAATAAAAGTTAATTCATTTTAATTGTAAATGGTTCATATTTTAAATGGTTACATTAATTATTTTTAAAACAGAAAATGGTTTTGAATTATTTATTCAAATCCAAACACTTTTATGTTTAAAGTTTTTCTAAATTCAAATTAATTATCATTTAAAAACAATACAAATTTAAACCCCAAAATAAAAAATAAAGGCGGAACAGAGAAAACACCTGAATTTTTTTGAAAGCAGAATATGTCGGTTGGAGCCACCAAGGACTAAAGACCCTAACGCCAACGCTTTGAAAATTTTGAGTATAGGTCCGGTTGGTGGCTCCAGCCGACGTATGACTTTAGTCCGGTTGGAGCCACCAACGGAGTAAAGGTCCTTCCTTTATAATCGCGACGCCTCTTCTTCTTCTTCCCTTCTCCATTCTCTGCAACCCACGCCAGCATAGAGACGCCTGCCGATCCCGACCGTGAAGCCCCATCCTTCTTGCGCCGGTGTCGCCGACCGCCGCCCACCTTCATCTCCGTCCATCGCCAGCCTCCGTCCTCCGTGCAGCCGCCGCCTCAGTCCGTGCAGACCGGCGCCTCCATCCTCCACGTACCAGCTGGCCTTGGTACCTGTCGCGCCACCGCGCCTCTCCCTCTCCTCCCGATCGCCATAGTGCCGCACTGCCGTCGCCGATGCCGCACCGCGAGGCTCCTTTTTAGTTTTTAGTTGATTTAGGTGATGATTATTTTAGGTGTATTAGTTGTTAGATGATTTATTTGTTAGATGATTTAGTTGTTAGATGATATAGGTGTATTTAGATGATGTAGATGATTTAGGTGTATTTAGATGATGTAGATGATTTAGTTGATGATTATTTTAGGTGTATGTGTAGATGATTATTTAGTTGTTAGATGATTTCGTTGTTAGATGATTTAGTTGTTTGGTTATAACCGGCCGCCGCCGCTCGAGCTCGGCGATGACGCCCGTGACCAAGAAGGAGCGCCGCCTCTCTAACGCGGTGAGCCTCTGCACCTCGATGCCCTCCGTTTGCCCGCTTGTTGTAGCCGCCACAGCGGCCCCGGTGAGCACCGGCGGTGGCCGCGAGATGATGTCACCCAAGGCGTCCCACGGGCCAGCCGACCTTGACCACCACGGTGGCTTGGCGATGTGGCAGGGCCCAAAGCACTTTCGATGACAGTGGCTAGGTTCATCTTGGTAAAAAACCAACCCTTTGCTGATGTCATATTGACGTAATTCAATTTTAAATGATTTAATAATTCGAGAAATTGATATAAACTTGTAAATTCAATATCTTTTTATTTATAAGTCGAAAAATACAAATAATATATCAAATTGTTCAGAAAAATGAAACCTATCTATTTATCCTATAATCATGCATTGTTCAACAAATTAAATGACAAGTATAATTAGAAGAACAAATGCACCCCTCTCATATGTTCGAGTTTCCCGAGTTAGGGTTTTCACGTCGAACTGATTAAATCGTCGAGCATGTCTTAGGGTTACATTCCAATGCAAATTAACTTGTCTTATCATCATAGTTGCTTGAGCATTGCATCGATGCCATGTGTTGATTGTTTCCCTTTCTTTTCGGTGTTTCGATTATTAGGTTTATTATTAGTTAGGTATTATTAGGTTTATTAATTAGTTTGGTATTATTGGTCTTCGGCCCACCGGTCACCAATGTGGTAGCCCTGGACCGATTCACATTGCCATCGTGGTTAGATAAGGAATCATTAATACCCCTTAGGTGCATGTGGGTTCCCTCTCATATGCATCGGAGGTTTCTCGAACTAGGTTACACCCTCGGAACTCGAATATTGATAACCGTTGATTTTAGCTAGAGTTACCTATCTACTACACGGTTTCCTTTTGTAGCTAGGTTTAGGGTTTCTCTTCATTTTTATTATTGTGTATGTATATATCAGGGTTTCTCCTTAACTTTCTCCTTTAGCCGCTTTGACTTATTCGTTTTTCCACCTATGCAGAAAATATGGATCCACACGTCAGAGACGAAGAAAAGGAAGAGTTGATCCAAGGTGTGATCCGTGGGGAAGATAATTTAGACGTATCAACGTTTCTGAACAACTCCGGTGAGGGTGATCCTCTTTTTACCGGAGTAGACAACTTGTTTGAGGTTGAAGGTGTTGCCTTCCGCGAGGGAGAAGGCGATGCCTTGTGTAATCGAGAAGACGACCGCTCCGGCAAGGTGCATGTAATATAAATCAATTCATTAATTAATCATCTGCTATCTATATAGAAATAGTAACGATCTTTCTTCTTTTAGCCCTCGGATCAAAGGAATCTCGAAAAGAGCAGCGAGGCCCAACCAAAAAGTTGGAAGACCATGAGAGGTTCAGGATCGAAGATGTCGGAAGACGGCAAGCGACTCCGAAGTTGTCGCAACCAAATTTGTGGCACAATGCGGAGTAATCGTTAGGGACTTAATCCCGATCACCATTAGAAATTGGAATAGGCCTGCTAATGCGGATGAAGAGGAACATGTTTATTTGTCCCTAACCACGCCAAAGATATCTTGTGGAAGAGGCTCATGGTTAATTTCAAACTACGAAGATAGAGCTGGATCCAAATGCGGAGGATCCATTGAGGACGCCTTACAACATGGGAGAGCCATGGAGGCTAAGGTCGTGGAGTGGGCTTTGAAGAAGATGGCCCATGTTTCACCAACTGGAAGAAAAGATTGCACCTTGACTATGTCGTGAAAGAGAAGACTCGATTTCAAGAAGACTCGGTTTGGAAGATAAAACCATTACGGGCTGAGTTTGTGGAATACAAGACATCGGGAAAAGCTAAGGAAATGTCTGCAAAGAATAAGCTGAATGCTGCTAACAAGAAGTATCACCATACTATCGGGCAAGGTGGCTACAGGGCTGGCATTCCTAAGTGGGAGAAACTTGAGCAGGAACGTGATAAAAATATCACCCCAGAGACAGACGATTGGGTAGAACGTGCAAGGAATTGGTTTTACGGGCATGGGGGCACGTTGGACTCGGAAGGGAGGTGTATATATACCATACGACATAAAGAAGACCCCTTGCCAATCGAGAGGATGAGAAAAGCGAAGAAATTTGTTAAAGATGGGGACTTCATTCCCGATAGAGAGAATGATGAGCTCACACTCGCCCTTGGAAATAAGGAACATGATGGGCGAACACGAGGCACAATAGGCTCCCAATCATGGAGGACTGGGTTTCCCGAAGAGAGGAAGAAATATCCTGATAGAAGCCGTCAGAGGAGTAAGGACAGGCGGCGGTTGAAGCGAAAGTCGAAGAGCGAATGCGTTTAATTGAAGAACGATTAAAGCAACAACAAGATGAAATTAACTCACTTAAAGAGCAAGTACTACCGGCACCCCATCTCGAAGACTGCGCATTCGATGCTACCGCCTATCGAATAATCGAAAAGCGATGTGGCTTCCACCGAGGTCCCGGTGATGACAATGGCGATGCCGATGATGCACCGACGATGGCTCTGTTGGCTACCAGTGGATGATATCACGAGATGACACCTGCGAGCTACATGTCAAAGTTGTGAACATATCAATGAAGGTGGCGGTCGGCTATGCCTTACCAATTGGACCCACACCAACTTACCACGATCGTCCGGTTCGGAGGGCTACGTTGTTGTCGGCGTGGATGAAATCATGCCCACCTTTGAGGTTTTGGATCTTCACTACCCTTTGGTGAAGGGATGTGCGTCTTTGGGTGACGAAAAACGTCACCATTCTATGGCGAAGGATTGTATCGTGCTTCAAATCACACGCCAGGCCATCTTCGCCGTCTCACCCGTCTCCGCCGAGGTCGCCGCCATGGCAGCCGTCTTCGTCGCCTCACCGGCTCCGTCGCCTCACCGTCTCGGTGCAGCCATCGCCATGGAGCCATCGCCGCCTCGGGATAAAAGCGAAGCGTCACGCTCTTGTCGTAAGCGATCGCCACGTAAACAAGAGCCTCTTCCAAAAGTACCAACGGTTCCTCCCAAGAGAGCTTATGACTGTCTTGAAGAGGAGGTGGCGATCGTTGATGCGAAGCAACAGCGTTTTTCGCTAAGGCGGCCGAAAGAGCGAGTTCCCAAAGACCAAAGAAGAAAAAGCCAAAGTGTTGAAAATGCTAAAGACTCTTCATCAACCCGAGCCAAAGCTGTCATCGGACTATGAGCATTCTATTCTCAAGTCACATGCGGCAAAAAGCCTCGAAGCGATCGATGCAAGCGGAAATCTGTTGCCCAGCTCGGAGAACAAGCAAAACAGACTTGCCCCTCTCAAGGTGATTTCTCAAACCAATGGGGTCGAGCAAATATGGGGCGAGCAGTATGATCCAGGTAGTTACTGTCTGGAGAAGCTGCTCAAGGTATGAGTATTGCCCAAAGAATTATCGATTAGAGTTCTTCCCGTGAGTGAAGTAGCATACAAATACGATCACGGCAAACCTCTCGTCAAACTGAGGAGGTAAATAATCTTTCAACAAAAATGCGAAGATTGCATAATCGGTACATACGCCACAAGTGCCGGGCTAGCGGATAGTCTTGAGGTTACAAAAAGCATCATGGGAAAGAAAGTGATGACATGATATCCATTGAATTTGTTGAGCTATTTCAATTATTCAATCAAGACGCCTTGGACAAATCGCTCATCGATGCCTATTGTCCGTAAGTACTAATTCAGAATTAACTTAGTCTCCAGCTATCTCACTTTGTTTATTGCATGTATATAATCATCTTTGTAATATGCGAATGAAGATTCTCGAATGCAGCAGAGGACAAATCTATGATATTGGCTTCATTGACCCATATTGGGTTCATGAAGCTAATCTCAAAATAAGCCCCGTGATACGGAGGATAATATAGTACAGCGTTAAGGTTTCAAGAAACCAAAAGGAAATACTTTTCCTTACAACTTCGAGTGAGTGTTATTGTCTTGTATACACTTTCTATTTCGCTTACTCGATGTTAAGTATATAATTGATTAGTTATGCATTCGCAGCTTCCACTATATTCATTAATCATTCAACTTGACAAAGGCGTGTACTAGTCATGGACTCGAAACATAAACCCCTTGAGGCGTGGAAGGACATGCAGATACTTCTCCAGCGGTAATTCTAATCATTACGACACTATATCGGCAATGTTCGTGAATTTTATGATATCAAGTACTTAAGAACTTATTTTATTCGTTTTCACGCAAGGCTTGGAAACGGTTCACCAACAAGGCTAGGGGTGTTTGGAAAGAGGAGCTTACATTTCAACCACTAGATGTAAGCACCACTAGCTATATCCGCATCTCTTTGATTCTAGTTTTGATACGATTATTATCATGCTTGATTATTATTTTGATTGAACTATGTTCTTGTGAAGTGCCCGACGCAGGGACCGTAACAATCTCTGTGGATACTATGTTTGCGAGTTCATCCGGAGATGCGATGAGAAGGGCAGAAATTTAGAGCAACTCCACGTGTAAACAATTTCTATAGTTTTATTTTCAAACAAATTGTGTTTAGTTTCATTCATATAGACTCCTTTTTTAAATTAGATCGAACGTCTACGGGACGGTCTTCTGCCAAAGGATCGCGTACGAGCAATTCAGGAGGAATTGGCGGGATTCTTGGATGCAAGTCCTAGACCCGAAAGGGAGTACTATTCTGCGTGTATAGACAATAGGGATTGTAAAATAGCAACTCGATCCGTGTATAGACAAGGGGAATACTTTTGTATGTAGTGCATGAACTCGATCCGTGTATTGAATGTAATATTGTCATGATGATCTTGTGTAATATAAGGTTCCTTCATTGATAAGTGCAAAACACTAAATAAAAAATAAAACAACCTAAATGAATTCTTCGCGGCACAAAAGTGGCGAAAATGCTTGCGGCAACAAAATGTGCAAAATGAATTCTCATGGCGGAGAAATGGCCAAATCAAATCTGGCGGCGAAGGTTATTAGTCGGTCAGATACGAACCGACTAAGCCCCTCCTCGCACGGTGCAGCTGCCACGTGTATGATCTTTTGTCCCGGTTGGTGGGGCAACCGGGACTAAAGGTTCGGGCTTTAGTCCCGATTGCCCCGTCCCGGTTGGGCAACCGGGACTAATGCCGCTTACCAACCGGGACGCATGGGGTTGTTTCCACCAGTGGCCTATGTTACAACTTGTCTAACACCCTCTCTTAATCTTAACTGTATCTAGCAGATTAAGATTGCGCCTACAATGCTCAAAGAGTGGTAGCGGCAGTGGCTTGGTGAAGATGCCTGCAAGTTAGTCCTTCGATGACATAAACTTGATGTGCAAGAGCTTCTGAGAAACACGTGCACGCACAAAGTGGTAGTCGACCTCGATATGCTTCGTGCGAGTATGGAACACCGGGTTCAACGATAGATACTCAGTGCTAGACCTATTAAACAATACATACCTATGTGTGTAAGACTCCTTGAGTGCTAGACCTATTAAACAATACCTACCTATGTGTGTAGGACTCCTTGAGTCCGTTCTGTGTGTGAAACATATTGTAACTCTGTATGTCTTGGTTTAATATAAATACCCATGCGCCCTGGTTTTGGGGTACAACACAACCCATACGATTGACAAGACCCAAGACCATAGCTTGCTTGCAAGCACTCCAGGCGATCAAGTTAGAGCATCTCTAGTAGACACTGTAAAAGGACGAAACCATAAAAATAACCGCCACTTTTTGGTTTCGTGTGATAATAGTGGCCAGAACAGACATCCCAAAATCGACCGAACCAAAATAAATTTAGGACCCCCGAGAAAACACCCCCGCGGAACTAGAAAAACCTAGGTTTCGAGCCTGGCCTGGACGTGAACCATATCCTCTTTTTTCGTTGGCGGGAGGGAAGTTTAAGCTCATTCCCCTCCCTTCCGCCCACAAAGCCGCTGCCCGTCGCCGTAGATTTAGGTCGCTCCCGCTCGATTCCTCGTGCGCAGAAGGCCGTCGGAGCCCACCGACCCCGTTCCCCAGCCGCTGTGGGTCGGAAAACTCCTCCCGACGCAGGTTGAGCCGCACCGCCGTCGTCCTCCCGCCGCCCGTGAAAGGTAAAATCCATCGTCGCTCGAGTTCGAGCTCGTAGATCTCCTCTCCGCAAGCTCTAAATATCGTCCGTGATTTGTATATGGACTTGGGCCCTTGCGAGTGATTTTTGTTGGACGACTCGTCCTCCTTCGACGACTCGGATGTGGAGACGCTGCTCGGGAACCACCGTCAACACATGATGGTGGCCGTTCTTGCCCTCAAGGAGGAGGACGACGATAGGAGGATGAGGCGATGAGGCTCCACGGTCGTCCACCTTTGCATCCCTCGCAACCGCAAGTTGGGCAGCGACATGCTCATGCAAGATTATTTTGCTGAGGCTCCACAGTCGGCCGCCTTTCTGGTTCGGTTTTCTGGTTTCTGTTCCGCCACACCGTTCACGACCTGAAAAATCCATGAAACGCGACCTGAAGATGCGTTTTCTGGTTCGCCCTTTTATAGTGTCTGCTAGAGATGCTCTTAGGACCATAGAAGATGGCATGCCCCCCCCCCCCCAGCATTGAACTCCTGTCATCAGGAATGCCATCCCAATCAGCATCAGAGAATGCAGACAGGAGCCCAGAGGGGGCCGGCCGAAGATGAACACCATAATACACTGTGGAGCTGATGTAGCGTAGAATCCACTTGACAGTAGACCAGTGGGGGTGTCGTGGAGTCTAAATATATTGGCATACCTTGTTAACAACAAAGGATAAGTCAGGTATGGTAATGAGCAAGTACTAAAGTCCACCAACGATACTGCGGTAGTTGGTAGCTTCATCCGGAGATAACAGAGCACCATCAAAACTGGAGAGCTTCTCCGAGGAGGACATGGGAGTGGACACGGCGTGGCACTTGAGCATACCAGCTTTGCGGATCAAGTCAAGAGCATATTTCTTCTGAGTGAGGGCTAGACCACGAGAAGACTGAGCAACCTCCAGACCAAGTAAATAGTGCAACAGACCTAGATCCTTGATAGCAAACTCAGACTGCAAACCCTGAACCAAGCGATCGGCTGTGACTAACGAGGAGCTCACCAGAATAATGTCATCGACATAGACCAAGAAGAACATAGTGACATTAGGTCGGTGAAGCAGGAATAGCGAGGTGTCAGCAGTAGAAGAAACAAACCCATGAGACTACAGAGCACTCCCCAGACGAGCATGACATGCACGAGGCGCTTGTTTGAGGCCATAGAGAGCCTTAACAAGACGACATAGATGATGTGGCTGGGCTGGATCAACAAAGCCAGGGGATATCTCATATAAACCTCCTCCTCAAGAATTCCATGGAGAAGCACATTCTGAAAATCGAGCAGACGAAGGTGACAACCATGGGTAACATCAAGAGACAAGATCAACCGAATAGTGGTGGGATTCACGACTGGACTGAAATTATCCTCATAGTCCATCCCATAGTGTTGTTTGAACCCTTTAGCCACGAGACGCGCTTTGTAGCGCTCAATAGAACCATCAGATTTCCTATTGATCTTGAAGACCCATTTGGAGTCAATGACGTTGACCCCGGACAAAGGTGAAACAAGTCTCCAAGTCTCGTTGCGCTGAAGAGCCTAGAACTCATATTCCATAGCAGCACGCCAATGCGGAATATGCAGAGCACCCTGATGCGAGGACGACTCAGTACATAGGTCGAGGATACCATGAGCTGAGTAGGCAGCAAGCCAAGCAACAGAGCCATCCGTCCACACTTTGGGGCGAGAGTTCCCACTGCAGCTACTAGTGACTGGCTGTGGTGGTGTAGGAGGAGACGATGTCGAGGCGCTGCAGTCTGGCAACGTGTCAGCGGCTGTTGAGGATGGCGCACTGGAACTGGCCATGTCAGCCGGCGACGCAGCAGATGGCCCAATGGATGTAGGCGAGGGAGGCATGTCATGCTGCTCGAGGGTAAGCGAGGCGAGGCGGCTGGGCCCAGTCAAGACGGGGATGCGCGGGCCAGGCGAGGACGTGGAGTGCGGCCGGGGAAAGGGTGGGCCGGCATCCCTGGACGGTGACGCGGACGCAGGCGGGCCACGCGGCGCAGCCATAGAGGCCACCGTGCATGGAACATGCATGTCACCGTGATTGACGTGAGCCGAGCGAGGCGAAGGAGCAGCTGGTGCAGAATCATCGAGCAGCTCCAAGCGCGCACCACAGCCGGTTCCTGCACCATGGTTAGACAACAAGGCAGGTGTATATGCGACATCCTCAAATTGGTCAATATAAATAGGCAAAGAATTAGTGTTGGGTGGTGTGGTGGAGGATGGTAAATTGGCAAAGGGGAACATGTTCTCGTCGAAGAGAACATCACACGAGATGAACACTCTATTAAAGGGCACATGTAAACACTTATAGCCTTTCTGGAGGGAGCTATAGTGTAAGAAGACACATTTTTTAGAGCAGAACTCTAGTTTGTGGTTATTATACGGTCAAAGATGGAGCCAGCAGACACAACCAAACACCTTAAAGAATATGTAATCAGGAGTTTCATGCAACAATGTTTCAATCGGGGTCTTGATGCCAAGGACACGAGTAGGCAACCGATTGATAAGAAAACAAGCCATAGTAAATGCATCTCTCCAAAAGCGAAGACGAAACGATGCATGAAAAAGTAGAGTAAGACTAGTATCTATAATATGACGGTGTTTGCGCTCTACAACACCGTTCTGTTGGTGTGTGTGTGGGGACATGCAATACGATGAATAATGCCATGTTTCTAGAAAAAGGAGTTGAGGTTGTGATACTCGCCCCTCCCCCCCTCCCACCCCAATCTGTTTAAACATGGAGAATTTTGTGTTTAAGTAGACATTCAACATGGGTTTGAAATTGCAATAAGACATTAAAAACATCGGACCTGCAATTAAGCAAATAGAGCCACGTAAAACAACTGTGGGCATCAATAAAGCTCATATAGTAATTATGACCACTAGTAGAAACTTGGTCAGAGCCCCACACATCTGAGTAAATAAGCTCCAAAGGAGTTTTTATTACATGAGTAGATAAATAAAATGGTAACTGGTGAATTTTTCCTTGTTGACAAGCATCACAAACTAGAATTTTTTTATTGCTAGAGTCTGTGGAAAGAGTATGCCGATTAAGGACTAAATTTGGATGAATCTAGAAAAGGATGTTGCAAATTTGTTTAAAGTTGGATGAATCTAGATATTAAATACTGTCTAGATACATTTGAATTTAGAAAAACCTGTGGCATCCTTTTTAGGACGGAGGGAGTGTTTGTTTTTCCTTCACTAATTACGCAAGCTTAATTTAAATTGATGTAGCATCCCATTTGTCTAACAACTGTAATGCTACTTGGTTTAGTAATATAATGACTACTTCCTAGACATAATTGTTGCATCATCATTATAGCATGCTCATGTCATCATGCCACCTTGCATTTGAGCATCATATCAAACCCTTTTTGTGTTGGTTCTTTTCTCATATGCATTGTCAATTGTATTGCCTCTTGATATTGTATTTGATTATTGATATATTGTTTAAATGCCCAAGTTGAGTTGGGGGCATATCTTTTATTCCACTCCACTACCCTTTCTTTCACCACCTTACAAATCCACCATCCCATTATCCATGAGCTTGTAATCATTTTTCTTTTGATATGGATCTAGCTCATGGGAGATAGGGTGGGTCCAATTCTACAAATTCTTTTGCTTGGGCCTTACTCCACATTTTGGAATGCATAAGAACAATGCCATGTAAATAATCTTGTTTTCACAAAATAAGCATGGTATTAATTATTTATGCATGGCCCATGCAAGTACCACCTTTTGCTTGTCATTTGGATTTTATTTGGTTTTTGCGTGGATCATCTCTCTCTCTACCACTCCTTGTTGGCTTGGTCTTAGTGGATCTTGCTTAAAACCATATCACCACCTCTCCCTCTTTCTGGGTCTAGCTTTGGTTTGATCTTGTTCTTGCTTGAGCTTGCCAAAAGGAAACCATCTCTCTCTCCCCCATCTAACCCTAAACCCTACCCCCCTAATCACCTATCCTATCACCATACCCCCTCTCCTCATCTAACCTAACCACTCTAGCATACCACACCTTTCCCACTCTCGGCCTCTCTCCTCTCTCACCATCTGGCCACCCCAACCAAACCCTAGCTCCACCCCACCTAAACCGAGGCTCCCCCAAACCTAAGCCCGAGCCTACCCTCTCTCCCTCTCTTCTCCCCCTGCCTTGTGGCCCCCTAGCCCGAGCCTGCCCCTGCCTCCTTGGCCTCGCCCTCGGGTCCACCTGGAAGCCCCATGCACCTGTCCTGGCCGACCCATGCACGTGAGGAGGGGAGGAGAGAAAGGTGGCACCGATGCCACCTTTTCCCATCTACCCCACTCCCCACAGCACCCCTCCCCTTCCCCCGTCCTTATCTTCTCCCTCTCCCCCTCTCTGCCTCGCCAGATCCACCCCAGGGCCCTGCCCTCGCCTCCCTTCTCCCTCTCCACCACCGTCTACCCCGACGCCGGCCATCGTCGGCCTCCACCTCCCTACCCCTTTCCAGCCGGTGGCGTGTCGATCAAGGGCGACGAGGAGGGTCACGTGGCTCCCTTCACCACAGACACGACGACGTGAAGGAGGAGCCAGTTGATCGGGCGTCGGCCGGCGCCGCGCAAACCTAGCTCTGTCCTCTAGCTCCACCGCCGATCCGTGCGCACGCCCGTCCCGAGCCGCGGTGAGCCTCTCCCCCTCCCTGACAAGGTCCGCCTCGTCGTTTCACAGACACGTCGCGTTGCGTCGAGCACCCTCGGTGCGGCAAGCAGCTTGTGCTAACTTCACGCAGCGCAACAACCTCTGCCTAGCCTCCACCTCCACAGCACTACCCAGGCCACCGCGGTGGCTCCGCCTCTGGCCGACCCAGCGTCGCGTGTTCGATCCCCACCCTCGCCGCGCACCGCTCTGCCGCTCGAGGCAGAGAAAGGAAGATCCACAGTACCACGGGGTACTTTATCCATAACCCCCCCACCTTTTTGTTTCTTCCACCCGCGCTCCTCTAGGCCCACCTGTCTGCGGCTATTGCCATTTTGTAAAAAGGGTCCCGTAGTTTTCTGCTTCTCAACCCGCACTCCTAGCTGCGCTTGCGTGTCGCCTCCTCTATGATCGGCGTCTGGCGTGTTATGATAACCCGGCCCTAGTGGGTCTCTGTGGGTATCTTTGTAAGTGAGTGAGAAAAGTTTTTCTGCAGCGTGTACGATCAACATAGCCCCATTGGTCATTGGCTGTGGCTAGGTTCTGTGCGTGTAACAAAAGCTTTTCTGAATATCTGTTTAGTTCAAACCTTTTCAAATTTAATTCAAATTCAAATTTTAAATCTGTTTTAAAATAACTTCTAAAATACAAACCCAATTAATACAAATAATATATGTTTTCAAATCAGAAAAATGTGAGGATTTCAAATATGCCATCCAAAATATATTTTGGGCACTTAAATTTTCAAGTTGAATTAAATTACAATAAAATGCCCTTCACCTTAATTAATTAATAACTTTTGATTTATAACTCCAAATTTAACAAATGATATGTCTAAAATGTTCAGCTCGACGAGACCTTTCTGTTTATGCATTCCATGTTCTGTTTTGCAGCATGCATCATATACATATAAAGTTTACAGCAACTTAATTGAGTATAAAACATGATCAAAACTCAATAAAATGTTTATTTCTTGTATTCTACACCTCACCCATGCCATGCTACATTATTGCCATGCAACTTGTGCATCATTCATCATGGCATGATTGTTTGTTTGTCGTATTTTACTCATATGCTTGTGCACTGTATTTATATTGGCCCTTGTTTGTTTGGTTCTTCTTCGAATAGACGCTGAGCAGGGGATATACCAAGAGACCCAGGAGCACTACCCAGATCCTTCTCTCGCTACAACTGAGCTGCCAGGCAAGCACTACCACATGTTTGCATACATATAGTACCTATTGCCTCTATCTTATTCTTGCATCATTGAGTCGCGATTGCATTAAAATGAATCCCAAGTATTGCATAGCCTTTACTTTTAAACCCCACCAAGCTTGTTCCTCCATCCCATGAGCCATTACTACAGGAGTTGTTTGAGCCATGCGAGTCGTGAAACGACATGTGTAGGGTATGTGAGTCCGATGGATAACGAGGTACCTAAACAACTTAACTTTGAGTAGTAATGGGATAACTAATGAAAGTGGCACCGTGAGCAATATCGCTATTTGGTTTTGTAGGGTTCGTAGCATGGAAAACAAAAATTTTCTAGCATACAAACAAACAAGCCAAGATCTATCTACTAGATTGTAGCAACGAGTCGATGGAATAACTTACCTCGAAGATTCCAAAGTGTTTAACGAGGCGGATTCTCGTGGGTGATGTAGTCGTACTCTTCCGATCTCAAGATCGTGTAGACGATCCTTCCAGTATGCGTTCCAAGGCGCTCCATGATCGGTCACCGTTCGGTACTCGACAAGACCTTCCTCTCCTTGTTCCAAAGAAAGCTGGAGGTTGTAGCACTCTCCTCGCGATTCCGGCACTGGCGTGGTACTGGAAGTAGAGGGAGATCCCATGGCCGCCTTAAGCCGGCAGTAGTATGGTGGAGCTTATGAGAGGGGCTATTAGTGGTCTAGTAATTAGACACACCAATTAGAAGGCTCTAAACCAATTAGAAGGCTCTAAACCTTGGCTAAAGCAATTAGAAGCTCTAAACCAAAACGGCTCTAAACGGAGATCTAGAGGTGAAACTTGTGTGTCTCTAGGAGGAGCCCTGCCCCTCCTTTTATGGGAGGGGGTCCTTGGCGCTGGCCAGGAGGAGGAGTCCCTCCCAACTCGGCCTAGGGCTGGCGCCCGAGGAGTCCAACTCCTCCTCGGGTTGGTTCCAACTCCTCTTGCTTGTTTCCCACAGTTTCTTGTTTTGGCGTTTGACTTTCAAACTGGACATTTGACTTTTCTGTTTTAGGATTCAATTTAATCCTTTATTTGGGACAAAGAACACTTAGTACATGATGCAATCATTCAATGAGTAATGACACATTCATGTACCCTTCCCCGAGTGCCGGACAATCCGGAACCTTCTAGAACATTCTCGATGAAAACGGAATCATTCCCGAACTCGAAGCAGGACTTTCCTTATATGAATCTTATTCTCCGGACCATTCCGGATCACCTCGTGATATCCGGATCCCATCCGAGACTCAACAACATTCGGTCTCTTTCTCATAATACCATAACTACTCAAACAACGTCGAATCCTTAAGTGTGTCTCCCTACGGTTCGTGAATTATGCGGACATGATCGAGACACTTCTCGAACAATAACCAATAGAGGAATCTGGAAATTCATATGGCTCCACATATTTCTCACGATTACTTTGCGATCGAATGAACCACTTACATACGATACCAATTTCCCTTTGTCTCACGATATGTTACTTATCCGAGGTTATGATCGTCGGTATCTCTGCATACCTAGTTCAACCTCGTTCTTGATAAGTACTCTTTTCTCGTTCCGTGATATGTGATCCCTTGTGACCAAGTCACATGCTTGCAAGCCAATTGGATGACATTCCACCGAGAGGGCCAGAGTATATCTATCCGTCATGTGGATGGACAAATCCCTCTTGATCCATGTGTTTCAACCAATACTTTCCGAACACTTAATGCCACCTTTATAGCCACCCGATTACGGTGTGGTGTTTGATGTCATCAAAGCATCCATCCGGTAAAGGTGATATGCATGATCTCATGGTGAAGGAATTAGGTTACTATGTATCAGAAAGCATATAGCAATTGAACTATTGAAATGACTTGATCTTTATGCTACGCTTATCTATAGGAGTATGTCCACCATATCATTCTCCTAACGATATGATCTTGTTGTTGATAACATCTCAATGTTCATGATATGGAAACCACAATCATTAATCAACCAACAAGCTAGTGAAGTATAGAGGCTATACTAGGGACTTCAAATTAAGTTTACAAATCACACAAGTATTAATGGTTTCCTTGTTAATACTATTATAGCATGAATGTAAACATTTATCATAAACACAAAGATAAAATAATAACTACATTTATTATTGCCTCTAGGGCATATCTCCAACAGTCTCCCACTTGCACTAGAGTCATCTAATCTAGATTACATGGTAATATACCGAACACCCATGGCAGTTTGGTGTTGGTCATGTTTTGCCCTCGGGAGAGGTTTAGTCAACGGATCCGCCACATTCAGATCTGTGTGTACTTTGCAAATCTTTATATCCCCATCACGGATATGTTCTCGAATAGCGTGAAAACGCAGCTTGATATGCTTGACTTCTTGTGTGACCTTGGTTCTTGCGCATTGGCTATGGCGCCCATGTTATCACTGATGAGATAGACATTGGGTCCAGCGCACTTGGAACCACACCCAGCTGTAATGAACTCTTTCATCCATATCGCTTCTTGTGAAGCCTCAAGCGACCATGTATTCGATTCGTTGAAGATCTCGCCACAACGCTTTGCTTTGCACTCCTCCATTAACTCTGCACCATTCAAAATAAATACGTATCCGGATTGTGATTTAGAATCATCGGATCGGTGTTCCAACTAGCATCGGTGTAACCATTAACAACGAGCTGTTCATCACCTCCATAAGAAAGAACCATATCCTTAGTTCTTCTCAAGTACTTAAGGATGTTTTGATCATTGTCCAATGATCCACTCTGGATCACTTTGATATCTGCTAGTTAAACTAACAACATATGCAATGTCGGGTCTAGTACATAGCATGGCATACATTAGAGATCCTATGGCTGAGGCATAGGAGTCTTACTCATCCTTTCTCTATCTTACGCGATGTCGGACTTTGAGTTTTACTCAAGGTATTGGGCAACATGGGCAAGAACCCTTTCTTGCTTTCTTCCATTCCAAATCTCTTTAGAACTTTGTCCAAATATGTACTCTGTGACAATGATACTTGGCGTTTCGATCTATCTCTATAAATCTTTATGCCTAATATGTAAGCTGCTTCGCCAAGATCCTTCATTGAAAAACTATTATTCAAATATTCCTTGACACTATTAAGAAGGTCTACATCATTCCCAATCAACAATATGTCATCCACATACAGTATTAAGAATGCTACAGAGCTCCCACTCACTTTCTTGTAAATACAAGCTTCTCCATAAGTTTGTATAAAACCAAAACTTTTGATTACTTTATCAAAACGTTGATTCCACCTTCGATGCTGCTTCAATCCATAGATGGACCGTTGAAGTTTGCATACCTTGTTAGCATCTTTAGGATCGACAAAACCTTTGGGTTGCATCATATACAACTCTTCATCAATGTCTCCATTGAGGAATCTGTTTTGACATCCATCGCCATATCTCATAATCATAATATGCAGCGATTGCTAACATAATCCTCACAGACTTTAGCTTCGCTACCGGTGAGAAAGTCTCATCGTAGTCAACTCCTTGAATTTGTCGAAACCCTTTTGCGACAAGTCGAGCTTTATAAACAGTAACATTACCATCAGCATCTGTTTTCTTCTTGAAAATCCATTTGTTCTCGTGACCTTCCGGCCATCGGTAAGTCCACCAAAGTCCATACTTGGTTTTCGTACATGGATCCAATCTCGGATTTCATGGCTTCTTGCCATTTATTGGAATCGGGCTCATCATCGCTTCCTCATATGTCTCGGGGTCATCGGTTGTCCACCACCATGAAATTCATAACGGAATCATACCAATGGAGTGGTACGAGTTCTCGTTGACCTCCGAGGCTCAGAGCAACTTCAACCAAGTTTCATGATCATCATCATTAGCTTCCTCTCTTATTGGTGCAGGCACCACAGAACTTCTTCCGTGTCGCGCTACTCGCAATTTCGAGAGAAGGTTCAACAACCTCGTCGAGTTCTACTTTCCTTCCAGTCACTTATTTCGAGAGAAATTCCTTCTCTAGAAAGGATCCATTCTTAGCAACGAATGTTTTGCCTTCGGATCTATGATAGAAGGTATACCCAATAGTTTCCTTCGGGTATCCTATGAAGACGCATTTTTCCGCTTTGGGTTCAAGCTTGTCCGGCTGTAACTTCTTTACATAGGCTTCAGATCCCCAAACTTTAAGGAGCGACAATTTAGGTTTCTTCCCAAACCATAATTCATACGGTGTCGTTTCAACGGATTTAGACGGTGCCCTATTTAAAGTGAATGCGGCTTTCTAATGCATAACTCCAAAATGATAGCGTAAACTGTAAGTGACATCATAGAACGAACCATATCTAAGAGAGTTCGATTGACGTTCGACACACCATTCTGTTGTGGTGTTCCCGGTGTCAATTGTGAAAGTATTCGCACTTCTTTAAATGCTCGCCAAACTCGTAACTTAGATATTCACCTCCATCGTAACGTAGAAATTTAATCTTCTTGTTACGTTGATTCTCTACCTCACTTTGAAACTCCTTAAACTTCTCGAAAGTTTCGGACTTGTGTTTCATGAAATAGATATACCCATATCTACTCAAGTCATCCGTGAAGGTAAGAACATAACGATAACCATCACATGATGCTACACTCATTGGACCACACACATCGGTATGTATGATTTCCAATAAGTCCGTAGCTCGCTCCATCATACCGTAAAATGGAGTCTTAGTCATTTTACCCATCGACATGCTTCGCATCTTTCAAGTGATTCAAAATCAAGTGATTCAAGAAGTCCATCGAATGGAGTTTCTTCATCGTTTCACCCAATGTGACCAAGACGATTGCCACATATAGGTCGAATTATCGCTTGATTTCAAGCGTTTAGCCTCAATATTGTTGATATGTGTATTTCCACTATCGAGATTCAATAAGAATAGACCATCTATCAAAGGTGCATGTCGTAAAACATATTACTCATATAAATCGAACAACCATTATTCTCGACTTAAACAAGTAACCGTCTGCAATAAACAAGATCACGAAATAATGTTCATGCTCAACGCAGTACTAAATAACAATTATTTAAGTATAAAACTAATCCGATGGTAGATGAAGAGGTAGCCGACCGCGATCACATCAACCTTTGATCCGCTTCCCACGCGCATCGTCACCTCGTTCTTCGCTAGCTTCCGTTTATTCTGCGACCTGTTTGAGTTACAAATATGAGCAACCTCAAGATCAAATACCCGTGCACTACTACGAGTACTAGTGAGATACACATCAATAACATGTATATCGATATACCTTTCTTCTTGATGTTGTCGTTCTTCGATCCGCCAAGTACTTTGGGCAATTCCGCTCAAGTGACCTTCTCCCTTGCAAGAAAAGCACTCAAGTCGGGCTTAGGTCCATACGGTCTTCTTCGTCGGCGTGGTAGCTTTCTTACCACCCTTCTTGAAGTGTCCCTTTGCTTAGACTTGCCTTTCTTGAATTTGGTGGTCTTATTGACCAACAACACTTGGTGCTCTTTCTTGATCTCCACTTACGCAGACTTCAACATGGCAAAGAGTTCTGGCAACGTCTTGTTCATGTTCTGCATGTTGTAGTTCACCACAAAGTTCTTGTAACTTGGTGGTAGTGATTGGAGGACACGGTAAATCCCCAAAGCATTAGGAATCACTATACCCAAGCTTTGAAGTTTGTTTGCGTGCCCAGACATCTTAAGCACATGCTCACTGACGGAGCTGCCCTCTTCCATCTTGCAGTTAAAGAACTTTTCAGAAGCCTCATAGCTTTCAATTGCCGCATGAGTCTCAAAAATCAATTTGAGATCCTCGACAATATCATATGGGTCTGACTCTTCAAACCTTTTCTCAAGCTCGATTCTAAACCATACAAGATAGCACACCGAACTATGGAGTCTTGATTCTTCCGAGCGAGGTAAACATTTTTACTTCATCGAAGCGTGGCGCAGTGGGTCACCCAATGGTGCATCCAAAGACATAGGTCAAATTACCACCGTGAGGACAATCCTCAAATTGCGGAACCAATCCAAGTTGCTTCCATTGTTTTTCAACTTTTCTTTCTCTAGGAACGCATTAAAATTGATGGTAGGGCTGCCATTGATCTACAACATATTTGCAATAGTTTAGACTAAGTTTATGACAAATTGAGTTCAAATTAATTAATGAAATTAAACTAGGTGAACTCCCACTCAAAACAATATCCCTCACATTGTTTTAGTGATCACATGAACCAAATCCACCATATCAACACCGATCATCACGAGAGTTGACATAGTTTCAATGGCGAACAATCGACATGTTCATCACATCTACTATATGATTCATGCTTTACCTTTCGGTGATACGTGTTCGAGACCATGTCGTACATGCTAGGCTCGTCAAGATCAAACCTTAGTTTCGCATGAGCAAATCTGGCTTGCTCACGTTGTATACACTTGCGTAATCTAGCACACCCGATCATCACGTGGTGCTCAAACAACAAGCTTTAGCAACGGTTCTAACTAAGGGTGAACACTTTATGATTTGAAATTGATGTGCATGAGGGATCATCTTATAATGCTACCGCTGTCTACTAAGCAATACAAGATGCATAAAGGATTAACATCACATGCAATTCAATATATATGTGATATGATATGGTTTTTCTTCTTCGTGCCTCCGATCTCCATCTTCAAGCACGAACATGATCTCCATCATCACCGGCATTGCATCAAGGTCAATGACGCTTCTCCATGGTTGTCGCCCACGCTTCAACCTATTACAACTACTTTGAATAGACACGGTCTCAACATAAATTAAAGACAACCATATGGCTCGCCGTTGCCGACTTACAATAAGGAACATTGCATACATCAAATATAATCACAATCATGGCCATATCACATCATTTGACACCCCGCAAAACAAAGTTAGACGCCTCTACTTTCTTTGCATATTTTACGTGGTTTGGGGCTTTCAATAAGTGTCGTTCTAACTTACGAACAAGAACCACAACATTGATACTAGCATTGTTGATCACCCGTTGTAAATTGGATCTTAACTATGCTAGGAGAGACAGCACCATAAAGCCACTTATGCAATACAAGTTACATGTCAAGCGTGGAGCAAGTCTCATGAACGATGTCATGTAAGGTTAGCCCGGGCCGCTTCATCCCAACATACCGCAAGATGCAAAGTACACAAGAAGTAATCGACAATAAAAGCATCAACGCCCACAATGACCATTGTGTTCTACTCTGCAACAGATCTACATATAGACACGGCTCGATACCCTTGTAGGGTTCGTAGCATGGAAAACAAAATTTTCTATCGCATACAAACAAACAAGCCAAGATCTATCTACTAGATTGTAGCAACGAGTCGATGGAATAACTTACCCTCGAAGATTCCAAAGTGTTTAACGAGAGAGGATTCTCGTGGGTGATGTAGTCGTACTCTTCCCGATCTCAAGATCGTGTAGACGATCCGTCCAGCGCCACGTTCCGGCAGCACTCCCGCAGTCGGTCACACGGTCGGTACTCGACGAAGACCTTCCTCTCCCTTGTTCCGGAAAATGGAGGTTGTAGCACTCTCCTCGCGATTCCGCAAAGACAACGGCGTGGTACAGGAAGTAGAGGGAGATCCAGGCTTCGCCTTAAGGCAGTGCAGTATGGTGGAGCTTATGAGAGGCTATTAGTTGTCTAGTAAGTAGACACACCAATTAGAAGGCTCTAAACCAATTAGAAGGCTCTAAACCGCTGGCTAAAGCAATTAGAAGCTCTAAACCAAAACGGTTCTAAACCGGAGATCTAGAGGTGAAACTTGTGTGTCTCTAGGAGCCCCCGCCTCCTTTTATGGGAGGGGGTCCTTGGCGCCAGGAGGGAGGGAGTCCTCCCCAACTCGGCCTAGGGCTGGCGCGGCTGGAGGAGTCCAACTCCTCCTCCAGGTTGGTTCCAACTCCTCTTGCTTGTTTCCCAGGTTTCTTGTTTTGGCGGTTGACTTTCAAACTGGACATTTGACTTTTCTGTTTTAGGATTCAATTTAATCCTTTATTTGGGACAGCAAGAACACTTAGTACATGATGCAATCATTCAATGAGTAATGACACATTCATGTACCACTTCCCCTGAGTCTTGGGACAATCCGAACCTTCTAGAACATTCTCGATGAAAACACGGAATCATTCCCGAACTCAAACGGGACTTTCCTTATATGAATCTTATTCTCCGGACCATTCCGGATCACCTCGTGATATCCGGATCCCATCCGAGACTCGAACAACATTCGGTCTCTTTCTCATAATACCATAACTACTCAAACAACGTCGAATCCTTAAGTGTGTCTCCCTACGGTTCGTGAATTATGCGGACATGATCGAGACACTTCTAACAATAACCAATAGAGGAATCTGGAAATTCATATGGCTCCACATATTTCTACGATTACTTTGCGATCGAATGAACCACTTACATACGATACCAATTTCCCTTTGTCTCACGATATGTTACTTATCCGAGGTTATGATCGTCGGTATCTCTGCATACCTAGTTCAACCTCGCATCGATAAGTACTCTTTTCTCGTTCCGTGATATGTGATCCCTTGTGACCAAGTCACATGCTTGCAAGCCAATTGGATGACATTCCACCGAGAGGGCCCAGAGTATATCTATCCGTCATGTGGATGGACAAATCACACTCTTGATCCATGTGTTTCAACCAATACTTTCCGAACACTTAATGCCACCTTTATAGCCACCCGATTCACGGTGTGGTGTTTGATGTCATCAAAGCATCCATCCGATAAGGTGATATGCATGATCTCATGGTCGAAGGAATTAGGTTACTATGTATCAGAAAGCATATAGCAATTGAACTATTGAAATGACTTGATCTTTATGCTACGCTTATCTATAGGAGTATGTCCACCATATCATTCTCCTAACGATATGATCTTGTTGTTGATAACATCTCAATGTTCATGATATGGAAACCACAATCATTAATCAACCAACAAGCTAGTGAAGTATAGAGGCTATACTAGGGACTTCAAATTAAGTTTACAAATCACACAAGTATTAATGGTTTCCTTGTTAATACTATTATAGCATGAATGTAAACATTTATCATAAACACAAAGATAAAATAATAACTACATTTATTATTTCCTCTAGGGCATATCTCCAACAGTTTTTCCTGCTCACTTGTGTCCCGTAGGACCCCGAGTACTTGATTCCTGTTCCTTGATTATTCGCGCTATCCACATCCGGGAGGCTTATGGGACCCCCCTGAGCCAGAGCTTGATTTATTCTTATTTCTTGGGACCACGAACTAGTTTGAGGTTTTATTTACTATCCTGTACTTATGCCATGCTTTACTGCTTTATTACGATTGTGCGAGGAGCACCTGTACTGTTTAGGTAAGCGGAGTGTTTTCGCGGTATCGACAAGCCCAGTTTTGGGTTCCCAGTTGTTTACTGACAATGGCGCAAACCTGAGTCCGTCGAGTCAGCTAACTTCGCTATGGTGTACTCAATGGGGTGGCCCCCTGAAATATTTCTGAATCCTGTGATTGCTTTGTCGTGAAGGCCTCGTTGGGTTTTGATTTGGTTTTTCCGAGGTTGATCGAGTGTGTGTTGCTATTTGTGCACCCCTGCAGGGTAAAACTTTCTGAAAGCCGTGTCCGCGGTTATGGACGACTTGGAGCACAGTTTCTCGATCATAGACAAGCATAACTAAAGTACAGCTTTTAATTTGACTAAGTAACTGACTAGTAAATAGTGCAACACTCATGGAATGGTTAATAAAATTGCCAACGGATGGGGGTTGTTAAATCGCTTCCTCGTTGGTAGCGAGGAGGAGGATGGATCCGATGATATTCTTGTTATAACTGTTGTCATTAATTCACGGACATCCGTCTATCTTTGGTTAGGCGGATGGTTAGCAGTATCTATAGAATTGTTAGGGTTTATCTTTGCTGCAATTGCATCACCCAGGTTGTGTCCTTTAGAGGCATAAATACTTCTTGAGTACCCTAGGGTCTCACGATAAATTGTTTGATTCGGATGAACAGTACATTCACAAGATGGATCTTGGGTGGAGGAGGCGGACGATGTGGGCAACGATCGCTCGGTGTAGAGATTCCGGAACGGGATCCGTGAGATCTGTGGGCGGATGTGCTTATTTATGGGGCATCTTATGCCGATTTGCTTCTTATCCGTTTCGGATCTTGTTTGCCGCTCACTGATACTCGATGTTTGATGTATGAGGAGATATCCTAAACTATTATATCTATCTAGGACATTTGAATCTTGCCGTATGGCGTTGCTATATTTCCTTTCTTTTTAGATGGAATGGCTCTGATGTACTGTTGTATGGTGGCTTGCATACATACTCATTTGTGTATATAGTTGATCCCTTCGCCTGCCGATTACGCCGCCCGTTCTTGTCTCGATGTTTGGAAATGGTTGGGACGGCCGAAAGGTCTACCTGTGAGTGGCATTTGGGCCCCACCGTACTATTTCAACCATTTTCGCTCATCCAGGCTTGTAACTAGGAGCGTAATTCACCGAGGTAGTTACAATTGACTTGGGATTATTAGGTACAGCAAGGTTTTACATACTCAAGTAGTACTTCTAGTTCTAGATATTAATGCTAATTGCTAAATCAACCAAATTTACCCTCTAAACTCATGGAAGTTTCAACCCAATCTGGCAGTGCGAAAGCTGATACTTCTGGGTTGTACAGCATCTGGTTTTGCAATCCTGGGTGGAAACTTAAACTTTGGCAAAAGCTTATGGGGGCAAGGTATCTACGTGTGCATACTAGAAATCCATTTACTAGGAATTGTTAAGTGTTTACCTCGTAGCCTAAATATCCAAGGGTTTGCAAAGAGAATACGCCAGATTACTTTCTATAGTGTCTAACTAAAAAAGATTCAGCTCAGGCTATTCCCCAAATATGCCAAATCCCTCACCACGGGAGAAGACGGATACGCTGACGGCCGGGTCCCGTCGGCATAGCCCCTAATCCCTTCGGCGTAGGCTGGTTCGACGGCTACCGTCGGCATACAACCCCGTAGGCGTAGCCCCTTTTCCCGTCGGCGAGAAAAGCCGTCGGTGTATATAGCTATACGACGACGGCTCGGCGTAGACCGTATAAGTCCCATCTATATTACTAACGGCGGTTTGGCTACACCGACGGCTTTGCCATCGGCCTAGATTTTTTTCAAAAAAAAAATCAATTTTTTCATTTTTTTTCAAATTTGTTTTTTCAAAAAAAAAACCATTTTTTTACGTAACATTTTTGAATTGTTTAACTTGTTAATCTCACATGGAATTTTTTTTATTTTAAGTACACTTAGTGTCAAGTCAAATTGTACAAGTAGTTAATATTTTCAATCAGTCACCTATCCTTACACTACTCCAGCCCCGTTTAACTTTTTCGTTCCTTGCATATGAGCATGTGACAAAGAAATTAGAACTTATTGTGAATATTATCATATCAATCCTATTAACCATTGGACTATAATGTTAGACGTCTTTATTTTTTACATTCCATATAATTATTTTAGTAAACAACAATGAATAAGTAACAATAATCTTGAATTCAAATAAAAATAAAATAAATTTTATGTATTTTGCCTTTTTTCATTTAAAATTGAATAATTCATATCTACAAATCCGTAAATTATAATTTGACAAATAATATATCCAAATCGATCAGAAAATGAGAGGAATCTAAATATGACATCCCTATCATCTATTTAATTATATATCTTAACTTTTTAATATTAGACCAACCAAAACTATGTCAGGATTCATGAAACACCCCGTTTTTGGCACTCGGAAAATAGAAAATGGCTTTTTGGTGCGACAAAAAGGAAACCTTGCATTATATCTCTAAAGAAATAGCATATTATGAACCTAAAAATGATCTTTACAAAAAATCATGAGAATCATATCATATACCTATAGTTCAAATCTAACTCACATCTTATCGATTCGAAATTTGTCTTTTTCACGAGGGATGGACGGAAAGGTTTGAGATACTCTAGTTGGGAAATTGTCCATTAAAAGTGGTCTAGTATTTTTTAAAATATGGTATTATCATTTTGTAACTTTCATTTGGTGGTTGATTCACAAAACACCCCGTTTTTTGCACTCGGGGAATAAAAATAGCTTTTCGCCGCGACAAAAAAGAAAACTTCCTCCTGCAACATTGTTCTCCATTCCATGATACACATGCGTGCACAATATGGGCACATTATCACAAACTATACCACGATTCTAGCAATAACATTGGTCAATTGACCTAAAATCCAAAAAACCTCTATTGAGATAGGTCATTTTGTGAAGAGTTTTTTGAGACACAATCAATATACCAAGTTTGGTATTTTTCCATACAACTATGTCACATAATATGACACCACACGAAGGTTTTGCATTGTTTATATTGTTTTTGAATTTTTTATGCCCGTTTCAAACTATCGTCAAACTTCGTAAATTGAGGGGCATGAATATTCTTAGCTCGGGGCTAAGCCTAACTAAACTTGCATTAGATCTTTGATGAAATAACATATTGTGAACCTAAAAATGGTTTTTGCAAAAAATCATGAGCATCATATCATGTACGTATAGTTCAAATCTAACTCATTTCCTATCGATTCGGCAGGAATTTGTCTTTTTCACGAGGGGAGGGCAGAAAGGTTTGAGATACTTAGGTTGGAAAATTGTCCATTCAATATAGTCTAGTATTTTTGAAAAATGTGGTATTATCATTTTGAAACTTTCATTTGGTGGTGGCTTCACAAAACACCCCGTTTTTTGCACTCGAAAAATAAAAAATAGCTTTTTGGTGCGACGAAAAGGAAAACTTCCTACCGCAACATTGTTCGCCATCCCATGATACAGATGCGTGCACAATATGGATACATTATCGCAAACTATACCACGATTCTAGCAATAACATTGGTCATTTGACCTGAAATCTAGAAAACCTCGATTGAGATAGGCATTTTGTGAAGGTTTTTTGAGACACAATCAATATACCAAGTTTGGTATATTTCCATGCAACTATGTCATATAATATGACACCACGTGAAAGTTTTGCATTGTTTTGATAGTTTTTGAATTTTTATTCCCGTTTCAAACTATCGTCAAACTTTCTAAATCGAGGGGCATGAACATTCTTAGCTCGGAGCTGAGCCTCACTAAAATTGCATTAGATCTCTGATGAAATAGCATATTGTGAACCTAAAAACTGATTTTTGCAAAAAATCATGAGCATCATATCATGTACCTGTAGTTCAAATCTAACTCATTTCCTCCGATTCGACAGGAATTTGTCTTTTTCACGAGGGGTGGACGGAAAGGTTTGAGATATCCAGATTGGGACATTTTCCATTCAATATGGTCTAGTATTTTTTTAAAATATGGTATTATCATTATAAAACTTTCATTTGGTGCTTGCTTCACAAAACACCCCCTTTTTTGCACTCAAAAAAAATAAAAAATGGCTTTCCACTGCGACGAAAAGGAAAACTTTCTCCTGCAATGTTGTTCGCCATCTCATGATACACATGAATGCACAATATGGGCATATTATCGCAAACTATACCGCGATTCTAGCAATAACATTGGTCATTTGACCTGAAATTCAAAAAACCTCGATTGAGATAGGTCATTTTGTGAAGGTTTTTTTGAGACACAATCAATATACCAAGTTTGGTATTTTTTCATGCAACTATGCACATAATATGACACCACGTGAAGGTTTTGCATTGTTTCGATCGTTTTTCAATTTTTATGCCTGTTTCAAACTATCGTCAAACTTTCTAAATCGAGGGGCATAAAGATTCTTGGCTCGGGTCTAAGCCTCACTAAACTTGCATTAGATCTCTTATAAATAGCATATTGTGAACCTAAAAATGATTTTTGCAAAAAATCATGAGCATCATATCATGTACTTATAGTTCAAATCTAACTCATTTCCTACCGATTCGGCAGGAATTTGTCTTTTTCACGAGGGGTGGACGAAAAGGTTTGAGATATCCATGTTGGGAAACTGTCCATTCAAGATGGTTTACTATTTTTGAAAAATGGTGTATTATCATTTTGAAACTTTTATTTGGTGGTTGCTTCACAAAACATCTCGTTTTTTGCACTCGGAAAATAAAAAATATGGTATAGGAAAGTATTTGTATTTTTTTTATATTTTTTGAAAAAAAGTAATTTTTGAGTTTATATAGATAGACCTTATTTTTCTGCAAATTTTGATATATTATATGTATTTTTCTAAATTTAAATGATTTATTTATGGTCTTTCTAAGATTAATGTGGCAAAAAAGAAAAATGGCTACTCCGATGGTTTTGCCGTCGACATAGGTGTGAAACTTACACCGACGGCTTTGCCGTCGTCATAGACTTGACGCCGTCGCTCTGCCGTTACCCTAATAGGCTACACCAACGGTCCCGTTTACGCCGACGGCAAAACTGGGCCGACGGCCCATCAAGCAAAGCCAACAGCCTCGACATTTTGTGGTCGGTGTATAAAAAGACCGTCGGCATATCTGGTTATTCCGTAGTGCCTATACATGGAGACATGTATTACATAGACCATATAACCCGAAAAGTAATTTACCAGGCAAAATTAAATGGTCAAACTGCAGTGAAGCAGTTCCAGCTACTAGTAGTATTCATACACAAGATGATCAAACTTAGTATGAGTAATAGACGAAAGATTAGAGGACAGTGATGCTGCTTACAGTGTAAAAGCAGCAACGATTGGTGCAGGCCGAGCCAAAGAATGAGATGGATCAGGGAGTTTATAAATCCGCCTCTGCCACTTGACTACTTTATTAAGATCATCAGCCCCTTTCACCAAAGAATATGTGCGCTGAATAACACGTGCTTTCTCCGAGATGGTATCTGGACCGTGATCAACAACATATGGAACATCAAAGGAAGAGAAGCAGCGGCCCCTCATCCCCAGGGCGCAGAGCTGCTGCCCCGGAACAATGCCACCCTTTGGAAGGTCCAGCTTTGATTTAACCATGGACAGCTCGGTCTTGCCGGTGGGTGTATCCTTTGCCGGGAACACAGCCATGTAGTATACTGCGGCAGCGCCGCCGTCGTCGTCTTTAGAGTGGGCGACGTAGAGGTGGTCGCCGATGGGTATGGCCTGGCCGAGGAAAGGCAGGCTCTTGGTGTCCACCATATCCCACACTTGTCTGTCCATGTCGAAGGCGCAGGTCCCCTTGTCCTCCTCCTCCTGCTGCTGCTGGTGGTGGAAGGAGACGGATACGGAGAGCAGGATGTGGGAGTCGACGACGGCGTAGGCCGCAACACGCACGTCCGGCGGGTCGGCGTACTCTAGCGGGTTGATGCAGTACGGGAAGATGGGTGGCGGCGGGAGCGCATATAGAGCACGAGCGACGGCGCCTTTGCAGTTGGTGAAGCTGACGAGCTCGAACCATGGCAGGAAATCGGGGCACTTTATATCATGGATTTTGGGGCGGCTGGAGAGGACGTAGAGCAGGCCGCCGTGGGGAATCAGGATAGGCTTCACCTTGTTCTTCAGGATTCTGGGGCCTGCCGACTCCGTGGATGTGGCTAGGTCGTAGACAGTGGAGGGATATCTGCTGTCCCCGCCGATGCCGACGATCCACCGGGAGTCCACCGCCGCGAAGGACATGCCGCTAATGGCGTGGCGCAGGGGGACCATCACCGGCGGTGTCATTGTGCCGCCGGCAATGACGATGGAGTGCGAGGGCTCCTTGTTGCCCTTGTGCTCCACCACAAGGTACACCGGCTTGTCGCCGGCATATTCCGCTGCGACGCTCTTACGCTTGCGAGACATCTCTCTCGTCGGGGCGGCAGACGGCGGACGGCGGCGAGGGTGGAAACCCTTGCTCAAAAATCTTTTCTCGGTCTACCACGGGACGGGAGGGGAGAGAGCTCATGTTGAATCATGGCGCTAGCGATTAGACGGGCCGCAACAAGCCTTGTGGCGGGCTCGTGCTGGCCACCAGGCCCATGGGATGTAAAACTGGTCTGCGCAAAACGTTTTTGTTTTTTTGAATGAACAAGGTAAGGGGTCTCCAACGACCCCGAGAAAGCTTCTTTTAAGTTATCGTCAGTAGGTACAATTTGTGAACAACACCCTGAAAGAGAACCTTGTGGCGGGTCATGGGCATTCCGTTATGACCGAAAATTTGGTCTTTGCATATTGGTCTATTTTTAAATTGGTCTTAAAAAAAAGACCAAATTTACTTGCTATTTTTACTAATTGATAAATTTAGTTACCCGATAATTCGGGTTCGGTTTCGGTCATGACCGAATTGTATGATAGATATTATTAAATAAAAAAGTTGGATAATATTTGGTAAACCATTTGGTACTATTTCATTTATAATTTGAATATAAAATACACTTTAGTCATATTAATTGGCGGAAACTAATATTCAATAATACTATAGTTATGCGCAACTAGGGCTTTGGAACTATGCCACTCTCACCTAAAGTTCAGTCAGTTCGGTCCATACGGTTACCAAGAACTAATTACCGAATTAAATCCGGTCTATAAAATTTGCTACCCAATTTTTTGATCGTTCCTTTCGGTCTTGATCTATTCGGTTTCGGTCTCGGTCTTTTCGGGTTCGGTTCTCGGTTTTTCTGCCCACCCCTTGGTCCATGTGATGTAAAACACCCCGCCGACCCACCCCCAAAAGAAAATAAAAGGAAAAATATCCAACCATATACAAACCTAATTTCTAGTTATCATGGTTGACGACAGGCAGAAAAAGAAATCGAGTCCCTGGTTCTGTCCATCGATGTTGAGCTTCCATTGCCGGCCGCCTTGACACCGCCGAGTACACACCACTTGGGGGCGAGAAGCTCCGAGAAGCCCCCCGACCTGGAGGTTGTGAAGATCGCCAATTTAGGTGTCTAGATGGGCCGCTCGTTTGTACAAAGATCGCCGAGGCATTCACGGCCACCGCGTGGTTCACTCATCGTTGTAGCATGTACCAAACCAACCACCATTGAGATGCAGAGGACAACGCGCCGCTTCGTATCCATGGCCGGCCAGAGGGAGCTCTACCACACATCAACCGCGCACGTCAAGGTGTGGTCGTCCAAAATGAGCTTTATTGAGGGGGATGTTAAAGAAGCGCCACTGCTTGTCACCGGATCAATCCATAGGAGCATCACGAGTAGCGACACCACCACCAACTGTAACCGTTAGCAGCTTGAACCATGAAGAAATCCATGACGGCATCTCGCAAGTCGCCACATGGGAAAAACTTAGACCAGACCTAACCCTAGCCATACCACTACGCCGGAGAGGAGGGGCAACACTGGAGCTCTCTCAAGTAAAGTGGGAGGACAGAGAAAGTTGGGAGTAAAGAAATGAGCCTTTGCAAAGTGGGACCTGGCCAAACTTTGTCAAAAAAACATCTATTGATACCATCCTCTAAATGATATCATGATACTAGTTCTGAAAAATTCAATTTTCATGTTCTAAAAAATCAAAAAATAAAATATTTATGTTTGCAAGATATGTGTTCATAATTCCTGAAATTTTCAGAACCAAAATCGAAATAAACAGAGAAACGAAAAGGACAAATTAACATGTGAATAGTGTCATTTGTGGTTTTGTCTTTTTGTGTTACTACTTATGTTGGATTTGTTTTATTTTCTCTACGCGTGTTCGTGTCCATGGCAAAGAGGGAATGCACGGCAGCGACCAATTTTCCGGTAGTGTGAATATTATTAATCGTTATCATGGTTATTTTCCAAATAATCTTTGTCTACTAAAATGTACATTATTAAGAAACACTAAAACTGAACTAGCTAGGATCCACCACACTAATTTGACGCTCTCAGCTGTATGATCATGCTGTTTAGCGTCCCAGATCATCTCGCTACCTGTCGCAATACGCTGCCGCTACCACTTCAGGAAGTCCATGGAGGAGGTGAGGGCCAGAAGAAAGTAGAGGATGAAGGGGCATAGCCAGGGAGCAGGATGGTTCCACAAGCCGGAAAGGGACCGTCCCTATCATCGGGAACTGCGGCAACAGTGACGACAGCCCTCCGTACTCACATCTCCTCCAATCCTTGCAAGCCCTAGGTTGTCGATTGGTTGGTTGGCCCCTCACACAGAATTCAGGATTGAGGTGCCTGATTTTGCTTTCACTCACATCAGCATGGATTTTGTAGAAGGGTTGCCTGTCTCTGAAAACAAGGATATGATTTTGGTGGTGGTGGACAGATTCACAGAGTATGCCCACTTCATCTCTCTTAAGCATCCTATTACAGTCAAGATTGTGGCCAAGGTATTTAATGACAGTGTGTTCAAATTCTGTCATTGTCACTGATAAAGACAGAATTTTTACCTCCAACCTTTAGCAACAACTGTTAAAATCCTTGGGCTTCAAGTAACACTTCAGCACTTCTTACCACCCCCAAACAGATGGGCAAACAGAAAGGATAAACCACTGTTTGGAGAATAACCTACGGTGCATGGCTTTTGAACAACCCAAGAAATGGCACTTTTGGATCTCTTTTGTTGAGTGGTGGTACAACACCACATTCCATACCTTCCTGAAGATGACACCATTTCAGGCATTATATGGATTCAAACTTCCTCTCATTGCTGAGTCGGCCCTACCTGAAACAATTACTGACAGCACTGAAAATCTTCTACAAGACAGACAACTAGCAATGCAAGTCATCAAAGATAACCTCACCAAGGTTCGAGAGCGAATGAAGCACTTTGCTGATAAGAAGATGAAGGAGAGATCACTAGACATTGGTGACATGGTCTACCTAAAAATCCAGCCATATCGTCACACCTCACTCGGTATGCATAGACACTTGAAGCTCCATTCAAAATACTATGGGCCATTTCGTGTTCTAGCAAAAGTGGATGCCACATCCTATCAGTTGCTACTCCCTGAAGGCTGCCAATTACACCCAACATTTCACGTCAGCAAGATCAAGAAACACAATGGCCCAGCTGTGGTACCAACACCGTTTCTCCCCCTGGTGGACGCTGATGGAGTCATCATGTAACACCCTCAGAATCGGACCTATGCAAGTTTTAGCGCTTTCCGCCAAACCCGCATAGAAACGATTCAAAGGTGCCCACTAGGCACTTTCGTGCGGGTGGAAAACGAAGTAATAACATTACACAACAGTCCTCGATGGGACCCACAGAACAGATATATATACAAAACGGCTCCATGAGTCAAGAATACAGATATACGGTACAAAGATCCAAATCACCTTGAAAACGATGGAGCGTCCGACTACGGACAAGATGCAAATGGGGCTAAGAGCCCTGAAGAATAACCAATGGCGTCCATAACCCTGCCCAGGCCAAGCCGGAAGGGTAACCCTGCTAACGAC
Source organism: Avena longiglumis (assembly GCA_030063025.1). Taxonomy (NCBI): domain Eukaryota; kingdom Viridiplantae; phylum Streptophyta; class Magnoliopsida; order Poales; family Poaceae; genus Avena; species Avena longiglumis. The sequence goes on along the minus strand of CP125973.1, from coordinate 588,470,972 downwards.
GTCGATCTCAAACCTTCTTAAACAAAAGGGGTGCCGACAAAGGGCAAAGGAAAAAGAGGAGCGTCAGTACTGAGGCCAATACACGGCGAGACTAGAATTCGGCGGTCCTCTCCTACATAGGTGTGGTGGACTGAGCGGCAGCGGCATCATGCACTAAACAACCTATAGAGACTCGATACAACTGGCGGCAATCAGAGAGGGGTGAGAAAGACCTATTCGGAACCAACCTAATGCTACCATCAAACAAACCCTTCCTGGTATTCCCCCTCGAGACCAAACGAGGAAGTCAACCGAGGAACTCACACAGTGGGCAGTTTTATTTATTCGGTTATCGTTGCAGCAATTACTAGTCAGGTATAGATAGTCATCCTGATAAATTAAGCAGTGGGCACTTTTAGTTAACCATTCCATTGTAGTTGCGACACTTACTAGTCAGATACAATTAACATGAGATAACCCAAAACCCAGTAGTTGTTGGCACTTTTATTTAGCCATTCCGTTGTAGTTGCAATACTTACTAGTCAGGTACAATTGTCGCAAGCGACAAACCAAACAAGCAATTGTTGGCAGTTTTATTTAGCCATTCCATTATAGTGAAGCTGATTACTAGTCATTATAAAGTCAAATTATAACAGTAAACTTTAGTTATAGTTGTCTATGATCGAGATACTGTGCTCCAAGTCGTCCATAACCGCGGACACGGCTTTCAGAAAGTTTTACCCGGCCGGGGTGCACCAATAGCAACACACACTCGATCAACCTCGGAAAAACCAAATCAAAACCCAATGAGGCCTTCACGACAAAGCAATCACAGGATTCAGAATTATTTGAGGGCCACCCATTGAGTAGACCATAGCGAAGCCAGCTGAATCCGAGACGGACTCAAGGTTTGCGACAATGGCTGTAAACGACTGGGAACCCGAAAGTGTGGCTGGGCTTGTCGATACCGCGAAAACATTCCGCTTACCTAAACAGTATAGTGTGCTCCTCGCACAATCGTAAATAAAGCAGTAGCATGGCATAAGTACAGGATAGTAAATAAAACCTCAAACTAGTTTGTGGCCCCAAGAAATAAGACTGAATCAAGCTCTGGCTCAGGGGGGGTCCCATATACCTCCCGGATGTGGATAGCGCGATAAAACAAGGAACATGTATCAAGTACTCGGGGTCCTACGGGACACAAGTGGGCGTTCAGAAACCAAATATTATCTATCACCCACCGATGCCTCTGCTTACTTACTTCAATTTTAGTTGTTAAACAGTAATTAAAGTGAACGATAAGTAAAGCCATGATAATCTCCAACATCAAACATGCGGCATTACTCCAACAACTGTGGCACTTGACAACACGCAACAGCACTAGAGCAAGCGACTACGGCGCGCAAGTCTAACTATCTACCAAACAACAGGTAATAGGGTGTGTCCAAGGCAATATAAGGCTGCAGGGGATATCACGGTATGAAAACTAGAGCATCGCAACACAGATAGCAATAGATCAACAGGAGGGAATAAATACTATAAAAGTAAGATAGGTAGAAAGGGGGAGATGCTCGCCTGAAAAACATTGCCGAAGGTTCAACCGAAGATCGGGGCGAAGCTCACATCAACTCAACGGTCTTATCCGCGAAGAAGCAAAACACTAGAATAAACACCGGATGCAATATTTAAGATTACGGCAGAAGATCGGGCATGATGCATGCATGGTGTATGGCATGGCAAAAGTGCGATGCAATCAGGTCAATATTAGGCGGCACCGGGGGTCCCGACAATTAATTAGGTGGTTCATGTCACTTAGCTACCCCGCAATTAAATGTTGTCTAAATATGGCAAGATAAGATACCGGTTCGCTACACAAATTTAAATGAGGCCAATATGAGACTAGATTTGCCCGCATATGGGCCCCATATTTAATTATAAGGTGAATCGGCATAAGGCCCCCAAACCAATGATATGCATGCGAGAATGACAATTTAATATGCGACAAGTTTATTAATTATAAAATAGGGTTTCGGGAAGGGGTTCACACATTAGGGTTCGGCAGATCTTGGGGTTCCGGGGTTCGGGGTCCGGTCTCAGGGTTCGAAGGGGAACGGGATAGGTCTTGGCAGGAACATTTTCGAACAACGGGGCAGATCTTGTCGCATCCGGGTTCTCGGCGGACTCGGCGTCCGGAAAGGAGTACTTGGTTCGGTGTCGGGGGCGCATCGGACTCTTCCGGCTCGGTGTCGATCTTGTCGCATTCGTGGTCTTCGGGTCTGCGTAGACGGTCATGGCGTTCAAAGTGGAGAACTTGGCGTTCCGATGGCGATCTTGGCGTCAGGGTTCGCGGGCGGGCATCGGAGCTGGGGAGAAGTAATTGTCGCATCTGCCGTCTTCGGGTTTGCTTCAATCGGGTCCATGACGGAGTACTTGTCGCCCCATGTGGAATCCTTGTCGATCTGTGGCGATGAGCTCAGGTTCAGGGGTCTCGGCGTCCGTGACGAAGATCATGGCATCCGTGAGGAAGAACATGGAATGTCGAGTTCGGTCTTCGGGGTCCTGCGGGAGAGCTTGGCGTCCTGCGGTATTCGGCTCCGCGGGGCAGATCTTGTGGATCCGAGGTGGAGGCCTCAGCGTTCCGTGTAGAATTCCTTCGGTCAACGGATCCGTGTAGGCGCACTCAGGGTCTCGACGTCTAGGTTCCGGGAAGAACTTGGCTAAACTTGTCAAAGGTCCTTCTTGTGCTTCCCGTTGTCGATCTTGTCGCATGGCCTCTTTACAGCTCCGAAGCACACACCCCCTTGGCAGAGGACCAAACCACGCATCCTTGTTGTCATCGACACGGGCAGCAGGGCCGCAGAGGCGCGCGACGCAGAGGGGACCGAACGACGCTCGCGACAGCGCCAAGGGGAGGTGCTGCCCGAGGCAGAGCTCGCAGGCGAGAGGAGCGACGACGGCGAGCTCGCAGACCAGGGGCCGGGCGGCGCTCGACGACCGGGCCCAGGGAGACGCGACCAGGAAAACTCGATGGAGTAGCACTCGCGGCGGCGACGATGGAGGCGGTCTGCAGGCGCGCAGCCAGACGGAGGCGAGGTGGAGGCGGGTTGGCTGCGGCCCTGGCGACGGAGGGCTCGACGAGGCAGGCTTGAATGGGCGGAGGTCGGGGAGGCAGAGGAGGAAGGAACAGTCGGCGGCGGGGAAGGAGATGGACGACGCGGCCGGGCGAGGATGGAGCCTGGCCGCCAGCAGGAGAGGCGGAAGGCGGGAGAGGCGCGGCCGACGGCCGAGCGGGATGGAGAGGACGAGGCAGCGACACAGCTGGGACCGACGGCGCGGCGCGTCGGGCAGGTGGCGGCGGAGGCCAGCAGGGGCCTCAGGGCGGAGAAGGGGCGCCATCGGGAGGAGGAGCTCGGTGGAGGCGGCGACTGACCGGTAGGGCGGACCCGGCTGCGCAGGAGGCGGTGGCGGGCCGAGGCGAGGGCGGCGGTGGAGAGGAGGGTGGCGGCGGGCGGAGGGAGAGGAGGAGGAGGAGAGAGGCGGGCGGAGCTTGGGGGAAGGGGGGTCCGACGAGGCGGAGACGGGCGCCGGCGGCGAGGGGCTCGTCGGCCGGAGAGGAGGGAGAAGGAGGGAGGCGGGGCGGGGCCGTCGGTGAGGGAGAGGAGGGAGCGGGCAGTGCGGGAGGTGAGGGACGGTTCGGTGTGGGTGGAGCCGCGCGTGGGGGGTCGCGTGCGTGGGTCCGGTGGGAGCCGGTGGGGAAGGTGGGTCCCAGGGCGTGGGGGACGCGTGGGGGTGGTTGCTGGGTGTGTGTTGTGTGGGTTGAGGGGTGAGAGGGAGAGGTGGGGAGAGGGGTAGGATTAGGTGGCAGATGGGGATTGGGTGAGGGAGAGGGTTGGGGTGAGGTGGCGAGCCGCGAGTGGCTGGGGTGAGGTGGAGGGGGTGTGGGTAGCATAGGTCTGGGTAGCCTAGGGATTTTTGGGTGGGCCGTTTTATTTTTTTGGGGTGGTCGCTCGGGTCGAATCGGCCCGTTCGACTGCCCCCACTAAAAATAATTCAATGTTTTATTTATTTAAAACAGGGCCTTTTGCAATCCGATAGCAGACAAAACAAAATATTCCGGCGACCCGGGTTTTGCGTTTGAACAAGGACGGGGCGTTTTGGAAATCACAAAACAGGTTTTTCCGCAAATAGTTTTATGCAAGCAAGTGCAAGATGATGTCGATGCTCAAATGCAATGCGGCATGATGACATGAGCATGCGGTCATGACGATGCAATGCACAAAAACAACGCGATTTTCTAGTAGTGGTTTTGCGGGATGCCACACATCACGATTGAACATGAATATGTTCTCTAAAGGAAACTCATACCTCGTGTACAAGGTGACATTAGTATTCTAGTTGTCCAATGGTTTGTTAAGTGGCTCAACCAACCCCTGGAAGCAGCAAGTTTACCGTTGTAAGCTACAGTTGTCACTATCTTCCTTTTCTTACTTTTACTCTAGAACCTGGATGGTAATGGCTTTATAAGTAGTAATAGTTGGATCCGGAGATCCATCGATTGTAATCAGGTTGAACCCTAGCCGCCTCTGTTCGAGGGTATGGCCTATCTATGAACAAACCCTAGCTGAATTCCCCGTCCTCCTCTGAAATCCTCTCTAAATTCAGCAGTATCACCACCTTACAGTTCAGGACCCTGTTAGGATGTCCGTCGGGGTAAGGGAGCTCGCCGACTGATACGTCGGAAACGTATCTATAATTTTTGATGCTCCATGCCTGTTTAGTATCTACTTTGCTTTGCTTTGTCCACACTTTGAGGAGTTTTATATGTTTTCTGGAACTAACCTATTAACAAGTTGCCACAGTGCCAGTTGCCTGTTTTCTTCTGTTTTTGGTTCCAGAAAGGCAGAAAATCAATATTCTCAGAATTAGATGGGACAAAAGCCAGAGTCAATATTTTGCCATGGGCAACACGAAGTCCAGAGGAGAGACGGAGGGGCGCCACAGGGCGGCCAGACCCCCCTAGGTGCGGGCCCACCCTGGGTCGCGCCTAGGCAGGGTGTGGCCTCCCTGGCCGCCTCCTAGCCTCGTCTCTTCGCCTATAAGAAGCCCCCGATGCAGAAACCCTAGGCACCCGATCAAAACTCCACGAAACCGTCTGTAGCCGCCGCCACCATCGTCCCTAGATCGGGGGGATCTGAAGTTCTTCCCGGTACCCTGCCGGAGGGGAGATCATCCCGGGTATGAAGCGTGAGTAGTTCCACCTTGGACTATGGGTCCATGTAGTATCTAGATGGTTGTATCTCCTCCTTGTGCTTTTATGTATAGATCTTGTGAGCTCCGTTCATGATCAAGATCTAATCTATTTGTAATCATGCATGTTGTGTTTGCGGGGATCCAATGGATATTGAGATTACTCTATCAGATTGATTAATGGTTTTGTCTATTTGATTCTATCATGTATGTGTTGTTTGTGATCTTGCATGCTCTCTGTTGTTAGTAGCTATCTTGGCCAAGTAGTTGCTAGTGACTCCAAGAGGGGGTATTTATGCTCGATAGTGGGTTCATGCCTCTAGTTTGCAAGGGAAGTGACATAAATCTCTTCGGTTGTAGATGTGTTATTGCCACTAGGGAGAAAACAACGGTCTCTTGTTCATGGAACAAGTGGATTATTTACTTACACATTTTGCCTAAAGCAGTTGTCTGTTGCTTGCAACTTAATACTAGAGGGGGTTCGGATGATAACCTGAAGGTGGACTTCTGGTCATAGATGCAGTTAGATGGCGGTCTATGTATATTGTTGTATTGCCCAATCGAATCTCATAGGATCTTTTTGTCTGGTATTGCATTGTTATGCCTTGATCGGTTCCTGTCAATTGCCCTATTGTAATTTTTTTACCCTTCATGCCATGTTGTTTATCTAAGGAGAGCACCTCTATTAAACTATGGACCCCGGTCCAATCTTTACCATTGATACATTTTCAACTATTATTGTTTACTTGCTGCAAACCATCATCATCTTCCACACCATACAGTTAATACTTTGTTACAGCAACCGGTGAGATTGACAACCTCACTGTTAGTTGGGGCAAAGTCTTGTGTTTGTGTTGTGTAGGTTTCCACGTTTCTTGCAACACCTTTGAGGCGTTTCCTTCCTCCTACTGGTTCGATAACCTTGGTTTCTTACTAAGGGAAAACTGGCTGATGTACCGCATCATACCTTCCTCTTGGGGTCTCCCAACAAAGTGCTGCTGCACGCATCAAGACTTTTCTGGTGCCGTTGCCGGGGAGGCTAAGGGTGTGTTTGGTTGAGCTGTAGATTCCTGAAAATCAGCTGTAGGAAATCTGCTGTGTAAAATCTGCTGTGAGCTGACAACTGTAGGAAAGCTGAAAGTTGTTTGGTTGTGACAACTGTCAACTGTAGATTCGATAGAAATTGTCTATAATACATTTGTGATTATTTATAAGCTAATTAATCGCAGAACAATGACTTGTACACTTATGGACATGCAAATGACCATTTAGGAATAAAATTTTGCAGTTCATCACATTTAGGAAACGTATCCGTACGTTGCTTCGGGTTAAAAACAACAACTCACTTGCATAATTTTTAGATCACATGTCAAAATTATTGAAGGTTGTCGACTCCTATTTTAATTAACTGAAGAGGCTAGCGTACATTGAGATCTGACGTCTTAAACATGACTTCCAACATGTGCGGCACCTAGATTTCGCTTGTTGAAGTATATGATGAAATCCCTGGGCAGCGCACTGGAGGTTCCGTCGCTGCTCAGACATGGGGGATCCGGGTCGTGGCCAGAGGCCGGAACGTAAGCATGCTCGCCAAGCCCGACGCCCATGGCTAGGAGGGCGCTGCTCCATGGCTCGGCCACGACCCCGTCTCCACTGCTCCACAGCCGGCGTGTGTTGTCATCGTCGCCTCAAGGCCTGCAAGAGGCGGCGCAATAGCCAATCTGTGGTGGCAACGACTGGCTGGGTGTTGGCGCCCGGCGACCTGGAGTTGTGCGTATGACCGACGGAGGAGGGGAATAGGAGCGGCGGACTGGTGGGCGGCGATTCCTGCCGGCGCACCGGTGGTTGCCAGACAGGCCGCCAAAGTGAACCCTAGCCGCTCCATGTTGTTCGTGTGGGGAAAGAACGATGGGATGAGGGAGTCGAGCTGGTGCCAGGTCAGGACGTGGGGAAAGAACGATGGGATGAAGGAAATCAATCGGCCACTTTCCACTTCCTAGTGGCATGGTGGGTAAATAGCTAGTTTTTGGTTGGCTGCGACGCAGCGAAATCTGGGTGTCCGGCCGATTTCAATTTCTACTACGGAAATCTGCTGCGTCCGGGAAGTTTGGCTGCGTTGGGTACCCCTTTGGTTGAGATTTCTGTGTTCAGGTAGTGAATCTGACCCTAGAATCTGAACCAAACATAGCCTAAGGCCATCTTCACAAGGGGAGTCCTACTCAACCTTTCTCTTTACTTTGTTTTTAGTTTGCTTAGTTTATTTTCCTTGGTTTTGTTTGCCTCTTTTTATCAAAAACTCCAAAAAATTAGTTTACTTTGGTTTGCTTTCTCTTATAAAAAACACACAAAAAATTAGTTCCTGCTCTAGCTGCTGCTGCTATTTTTGGCTTGCCCCACCTTTTCCAAAATGAACTCTGCTGAGAACACCAAGTTGTGTGACTTCACTAGCACAAACAACAATGATTTCCTTAGCACTCCTATTGCTCCACCTACTCCCGGTACTACCTTTTATGAAATTAAGCCTGCTTTGTTGAATCTTGTGATGAGAGAGCAATTTTTTGGTGCTAGTTCTGATGATGATGATGCCCATCTCAATAGCTTTGTTGAACTTGGTAAAATTCAAAAGTATAAGGATGTAGATGGAGATATTATTAAGCTCAAGCTGTTTCCTTTCTCTTTGAGAGGAAAAGCTAAAGAATGGTTGCTATCTTTGCCTAGAAATAGTATTGATTCTTGGATTAAGTGCAAAGATGCTTTTATTGGAAAGTACTACCCTCCTGCTAAGATTATATCTATGAGAAGTGACATTATGAAATTTAAACAACTTGATAATGAACATGTTGCTCAAGCTTGGGAAAGAATGAAATCTTTGGTTAAGAATTATCCCACTCATGGACTCACTGCATGGATGATTATCCAGACTTTTTATGCAGGTTTGAACTTCTCTTCAAGAAACCTGTTGGATTCAATTCTTTGGAGGTTTTTATGGGCATCACTTTGGGTGCTGCAACAAAACTCCTCGATAATATGATGGTTAACTACTCTGAATGGCACACTTAAAGAGCTCCACATGGTAAGAAGATAAATTATGTTGAAGAAACCTCCTCTTTGAGTGATCAGATAGATGTTATTATGGCTATGCTTGTTAATGGGAAAGATCCTTTAGATCCTAATAATGTTCCCTTATCCTCTTTGGTTGCTCAAGAAGAGCAAGTTGATGTGAACTTTATTACAAACAACAATTTCAACAACAATGCCTATAGGAATAATTTTGGTGGTAACAACTATAGGCCTTATCCTCCTAATAATGGAAATTCCTATGGAAACTCCTAAAACAATGCTAGAAGTGCCCCGTCTGAACTCGAAGTCATGCTCAAAGACTTTATTAGTAAACAAACCACTTTCAACAAGGCTATAGAGGAAAAGCTTTTGAATGTTGAGAAAAATATATCCTCTTTGTCTGAAGCACAGTCCTCCTTGATTAATAAAATGGATGCTAAACCTGAAACCATGGAGAGTACCTTTGCTGCTACTCATGCCATACAAGTTACTATTGATGAAAATGTTAGACTATTAGCTCAACTTCATGCTAAGTGGGAAAGGGAAGCTGAAATTGATAGTAACAATAATGTGTGCACCATCACCACTAAACCACAAGAAGTCCCTATTCCTAGTCCTACAATGCCTAAGCCTAATGAGTCTACTACTAGTTATGCTAAGTTTGATTTTGATATAGATGGTTGCAATATTTCTGAAGTAATTATGTTCTTGCAAAAGCTTGCTAGAAGTCCTGATACTAGTGATATTCATGTTGCTTTCACCAAACACATTACAGATGCTCTTGTTAAGATTAAGGAAGAGAAGTTAAAATACAAAGCTTCTATTCCTAGAAAAGTAGAATATAGTTGGGAACCCATTATTAATGTGCAAGTGAATTACTTTGATCTCAAGGCTTCATGTGATCTTGGTTCTAGTGTCTCTATTATGCCTAGGAAGATTTATGAAATGCTTGGTTTGCCACCTTTGGAAGATTGTTATTTGGATGTCTCACTTGATGATAATTCTAAGAAGAAACTCATGGGGAGTATTAATAATGTTCTCATTATGGTTAACAATGCTTATGTCCCTATTGATTTCTATGTTTTGGATGTTGAATACAATGCTTCTTGTCCTATTACTTTGGGAAGACATTTTCTTAGAACTGTTGGTGTCATCATTGATATGAAAGAAGGCACCATTAAATATCAATTTCCATTCAAGAAAGTTATTGAACACTTCCCTATGAGGAGAGAGAATTTGCTTTTTGCTCCTCCTTTGAAAGCAAGATTTGATGTTAATGCTTCCTCATTTGAAAATACTTGATTTCTTGCTTCTTGCGCCTAACTTAAAGGCGTTAAATAAAAGTACTTGTTGGGAGATGACCCAAGAGTTTCCTTGAGTCTTGGAAGTTATTACTTTAGTAATGACCTCTCCTTATCCTTTTTTGTTTGTTTTTTGTGCCAAGAATGACCTCTAATGAGAGGGAAGTAAGATTTGGGGAGTTGTTGTCCTAAATCAGATTTATGTCCTCCACCATAAAAATTCGTGAGGAGTCTTTGTAAGTCGAATTGAGATGAAAATGTACGAATAAATCCCCCAGTATGTTTTCTAACTTTCGTTAGTTCAAAACTTTTTGATTTGAGCAACAGAAGATTTTCGAAAAAATCGGTTTCTACCTGTTAGTCTGTTTTGACAGATTTCTGCCATTATTTGCATTTGCTTTTTATTGATTCCTTTTTGAGTTCTCTTTTGGGGAATTGAGATTTTTTAAGGATTTGCTACAGTAGCTTGTGTATTTAGTGAAAAAATTTGTTGTTCAAAAGCTAAGCCTAAAGGTCTATTATCTTTTGAATACACTAATGTTGCTAATAAAGATTATGTGAAGTTTTGTATGAAAGAAAATTTTCATGTGTAGAGAGAGAATGATGTAATGAGATGAAGAATGGACAAAAGCTCAAGCTTGGGGGTGCCACCTCGGTGTCACCCCAAGAAATATCCAAGAGGTACATGCGTCAAAGCTTGGGGATGCCCAACGCATCCCCTTCTTCATCAATAAAAATCTCAGGTCTATCTAGACACTTTGTTTTTATTATTTCATGCACTGTTGTCTTGTTCTTGGAGAGTCTTAGTTTTCGTTTGCTTTGCTTAGTTTGTTTAGTTTGCTTGAATAAAGTAGTTTGGACCCCCGTTCTCGCCGTGTTGTTTCAAATAAGTCAATTGGTGTTGGAAATGACTAGAAAGTTCTTGCTTGGAAGTGCAAGAGGAGCTTGCATTGACTGTGACTTAGACTTTAGCATGTCATTCTAGGTGTTGTTTTGACCTTATGCTTAGTGATGATTGCTGTAGCATGACTTGTTCCAAACAATTGAGATTGCTTAGTGTGCCTCGAAAGAATCATGCGTTGTTTTAGCATGCAAAAGCATAGTATATATATTTTGGTATTCTCTTTTGATGTTTTGTTTGGGTTGACTTGGCACGTGCTCACACCATTTTATGACTATGAACAAGTCACCATAGACTCTATGATCATTTAGTCCTTGACTTGTAGTACCACCCTATGCTTTGATTAGTAATGTTTTGTCGCTCTGCATGACTATGGCCACTATTGCTCTCTTAGTTGGTTGCTCTCAGTATTTTGCTAGCCTCTACTTTTAGGAGTAAGCTCTACTCATGCTTCCAAATTCCAAGAAACCAAGTTTTTTCAATGTGTGCACTATAAATTCCTATGCATGGTGTGTTACACCATTCCAAGTATATTCTTGTTTTCAGTTATCTTCCAATTAAAAATATTTTGTTATGTGAAAACTAGTGATTAAAGTTGTCACGAACTTGATAGCACACTTTATATTCTTTGCCCCTAATAAATTTGAACCACTGTGTCGTCTATGTTGTATATGCTTGCACTTACACGTTGGAATTAGCAGAACCATGTTGTCATGGGGAACGTTTTCAACATTGCACTTGTACTTTATACACAGTTGATATCATGCTCTTTTGTCTGTGAATGTCACCGGTGTGAAATAAAGAGGGAACTTGTAAGTCCATGAAGTTATGTATTTTGTGTTAGAGAAACGTCTGGGTCGCTAGCCTAAGCCATTCCTAATCATGGTGGAAACTTGCAGCATCACCATACTGAGCATTATGTGAAGCATCCTCAATAAAAAGCTATGCACATAGTAAATAACGATCGCTGAGATGCTTATTGTCTGCTTGCCTTGTCATTTTGGTTATGGGATAGCTCCTGTACCATGTGCAAGGGGTACCATGTTGGCGGTTTTCTATGGTACACATGTACTTACTATGACAAGAACTTATAGGTGATTGAAGTTGAGTAGCATGAGGTGTGGCCTTCGTATTCAAGGGACATGAGATTTCCAACTTATACTTTGTCAAGCATATACTCCATAGTTTGTTCACTTTAACCTTAATCACTTCAAGATGCTTATGATAGGGGCAATGAGGGTTGAAAGCTAACAAGTACCATAATTTTTGGAAGCTTTTTTTGAAACTTGAAGTCCCTGCTTCCCTTTATGAAGGGCCTTTCTTCCACTATTATGTTGAGTCTACACCTTCTACCTTTAGGAACCATTGATATAGCATAGTTACCATTCTTAGTTCTATGTGTAGTGTCCCAAAACTTATTGACTGATGCATATTGTTGATATTTCTTGTTCTTATGCTATTTGTATCTAGTCACTCTTATGAACTTTGAAGGTGTCCTATGCATCTATTTGCTACTCTATGAGGGACAAGATGAGTGCCACTATTCCATGTTTTCTGTATGTGAACAAACAAACGTTTTTCAATGCATGTTATTCATGATCTTTGTTTGTAGCCTTTCATGTTGCATGCATAGTTACTTTGCCTTACTGTTAGAACTCCATCTTTCATGCACATGTTTAGAGTTCTTTGATCCCAGCTTTCAATGCTTGCAAATGGTTTGATCTTGGTTTTGATGGTACATGTCACCTTAAAAATTATTCTTTTATCACTTACCTACTTGAGGACGAGCAGGATTTAAGCTTGGGGATGCTTGATACGTCGGAAACGTATCTATAATTTTTTATTCTCCATGCTTGTTTAGTATCTACTTTGCTTTGCTTTGTCTACACTTTGAGGTGTTTTTATATGTTTTTTGGAACTAACCTATTAACAAGTTGACACGGTGCCAGTTGCCTGTTTTCTTCTGTTTTTGGTTTCAGAAAGACAGAAAATCAATATTATCGTAATTAGATGGGACAAAAGTCAAAGTCAATATTTTGTCGTGGGCAACACGGAGTCCAGAGGGTGGGCCCGCGCCTGGGCAGGGTGTGGCCCCCCTGGCCGCCCCCAGCCTCGCCTCTTCGCCTATAAGAAGCCCCCGATGCAGAAATCCTAGGCACCCGATCAAAACGCACGAAACCGTTTGTAGCCGCCGCCACCATCGTCCCTAGATCGAGGGGATCTGAAGTTCTTCCCGGCACCCTGCCGGAGGGGAGATCATCCCGGAGGCCTTCTTCTCCGGTATGAAGCGTGAGCAGTTCCACCTTGGACTACGGGTCCATGTAGTAGCTACATGGTTGTATCTCCTCCTTTGTGCTTTCATGTATAGATCTTGTGAGATCAATTCATGATCAAGATCTAATCTATTTGTAATCACACATGTTGTGTTTGCGGGGATCCGATGGATATTGAGATTACTATGTCATATTGATTAATGGTTTTGTCTATTTGATTATATCATGTCTGTGTTGTTTGTGATCTTGCATGCTCTCCGTTGTTAGTAGCTATCTTGGCCAAGTAGTTGCTAGTGACTCCAAGAGGGGGTATTTATGCTCGATAGTGAGTTCATGCCTCTAGTTTCCAAGGGAAGTGACAGAAATCTCTTCGGTTGTATATGTGTTGTTGCCACTAGGGATAAAACAACGGTCTCTTGTTCATGGAACAAGTGGATTGTTTACCTTACACACTTTGCTTAAAGCAGTTGTCTGTTGCTTGCAACTTAATACTGGAGGGGGTTCGGATGATAACCCGAAGGTGGACTTCTAGTCATAGATGCAGTTGGATGGCGGTCTATGTATATTGTTGTATTGCCCAATCGAATCTCGTAGGATATTTTTGTCTGATATTGCATTGTTATGCCTTGCTCAGTTCCTGTCAATTGCCCTGCTGTAATTTGTTTACCCTTCTTGTCATGTTGTTTATCTAAGGAGAGCACCTCTAGTGAACTATGGACCCCGGTCCAATCTTTACCATTGATACATATTCCACTGTTACTGTTTACTTGCTGCAAACCATCATCACCTTCCACACTATATAGTTAATCCTTTGTTACAGCAACCGGTGAGATTGACAACCTCATTGTTAGTTGGGGCAAAGTCTTGTGTTTGTGTTGTGCAGGTTTCCACGTTGCTTGCAACCCCTTTGAGGCATTTTCTTCCTCCTACTGGTTCGATTACCTAGGTTTTTTACTAACAAAAAACTTGTTGTTGTACCGCATCATACCTTCCTCTTGGCGTCTCCCAACGAAGTGCTGCTGCACGCATCACCGACACAGAGACTCGTCACAGCTCGCTGGTTGTTCCGCTCATGCAGGGACCCAGGGAGCGCTCCAGGTGGTTTGCCGGCGCACTAGGTGGCTTGCCGGAGTAGAGAGCCGGTCCACCACGCTAAGTAGATTTGCTAGAGCAGGGAGACGGGGTAGCACGCGTCGATGGTAGGGCGGTGCACGGGGTGGGTGAATACCAGCGGTTGGTTTGGGATGACTAGTGCGCGTGCTAATCCTTGTCGTGGTGCGGTCGCTGTAACACCCCGTCCACCGGGCCCGGGGGGTGTCACTTCTGGCAGCTTAACAGAATATCCAAATTGGCCTCACAAACCAACACTAGTCTGTACTTTGTCTTCACTCATGCGCACCCGGTACCCACTTTCCGGTAGGTCACCCATCATAGAATTGCTCTAGGCCAAGCACGCTTTACCTTAGAGTTCTTTTCGAATGAGCTTCCGAAAAACAAGTTGCAACTTGTTGGTATGGGTATCTATCAATCCTATTAAGCCATGTACTGGATCTCAGAGTCGCTACCAAGAATTTGGGTAAAAACAAATTCTCTAGTTTCTAAAATATTCAAAGGGAAAATTGTGAGCGTTGATATGGTTTGTTTTGACAAACTCTAATATTTTCATCACCAAATACGAAACACACATAAACACACGTAGAGAAAAAAGTGACAAATCCAACATAAATAGTAACACCAAAAGACAAAGCCACAAATGACATAAATTTATCTTTCTTGTTTCTATTTGTGTATTTCGAAATTGGTTCTAAAATTTTTAGGGAATGTGAACACACATCTTGTGAATATAAATATTTTATTTTTTATTTTTTCAGAAACTTGAAAATTAAATATTCGGAACTATTATTGTGGTATCATTTAGAGGATGGTATCACTAAATATTTTCTCGACCAAGTCTGTACATGCCAGGAATCACTTTTCAAAGACTCATTTTTTTACTTCCAAATCTCTCTTCTCTCACTTTTGTACGGTCCGCCGGCGTGCGTGCCTCAGGGATGGAGGCGGCGGGGCGTCTTTCTCTTCTTCGGGTGCAAGGGAGCTCTGTAGACAGATGGCTCTAGAAGTGGTGCTGTCGGAAGGATCGTAGAGACCAAGAGAGTTCGACGGTGCTATGGGCGGTGGTGGTGCGCCGACCTAGGGATATCCTGCGGCTTGCGCCAAAGGGCTGACTCGATCTTGGCCCTGGTCGGGTCGGGCGGGCCACGACCATGGCGACCCTCCTACGGCAATTCGGATGCCAAGCCGGCGGGCTCAAGCGTGGATCCGGTTAGGGCGGCGCCCCTTGACCATGGGTGGGCGGCAAGGGTGGTCGTGCTACCGCTCCGGCACTAGCGTCATTCATTTTACGGAGTTGCGGATGCGGGACGGTGGCCCCGGGGACACGGTGGCGATGGGATGGTCGGCAACCAGAGTTTTCCTCGACGCGGTGGTGGCGTGGAGGACGGCGAGTCTAGGGGTGCCTCGGTGTGATGGTCTCGTGGGGTGTAACACCCTCAGAATCGGCCCTATGCAAGTTTTAGCGAAACTCGCCAAACCCGCATAGAAGCGATTCGAAGGTGCCCACCAGGAACTTTCGTTTGGGTGGAAAGCAAAGTAATAACATTACACAACAGTCCTCGATGGGACCCACAGAACAGATATATATACAACAGCGACTCAAAGAGTCAAGAATACAAATATATGGTACAAAGATCCAAATCACCTTGAAAACAGTGGAGCGTCCGACTACGGACAAGATGCAAATGGGGCTAAGAGCCCTGAAGAATAACCAATGGCGTCCATAACCCTGCCCAGGCCAAGCCGGAAGGGTAACCCTGCTAACGGCGACGATCTCAAAACCTGCTTAAACAAAAGGGGGTGCCGACAAAGGGCAAAGGAAAAAGAAGGAGCGTCAAGATCGAGGCCAAGACACGGCGAGGCTAGAATTCGGTCCTCGCCTACAGTGTATGGTGGATCGAGCGGCAAAGAGATGCGCTAAACAACCTATAGAGACTCGATACAACCGGAGGCTATCGAGAGGGTAAGAAAGACCTATTCGGATCCAACCGATACTAGCATCAAACAAACCCATCCTGCTTTCCCCTCGAGACCAAACGAGGAAGTCAACCGAGGAACTCACACTGGCGCTTTTAATTATTCGCTTATAGTTGTGGCACTTTACTAGTCGTGTTTAGATAATCGCCCGATAAAGTAAGATGGGCACTTTTAGTTAATCATTCTGTTATAGTGGCAACATTACTAGTCAGATACAATTATCATGAGATAGCCCCAAAACCCAGCAGTCGTTGATACTTTTACTCAGCCATTCCGTTGTAGTGAAGCTGATTACTAATCATATCGGAAACAAGTTAATTTAAACAAGAACTTTAGTTATAGTTGTCTATGATCGACATCGTGCTCCAAGTCGTCCATAACCGCGACACGGCTTCTCGAAAGATTTAACCGCAGGGTGCACCAAAGTATCCACGTGCACTTCGACCCTTTTGCCGATCAGTTAACATACACCCATCGGTATGTCGGCGGGCCTAAGTCACGACGCTCCTGCACCCAAAGCAAGCACGGGGCCACCCCACTAAGTACACCCGCAACGGTCGGCCGGTCTCCGAGACGGACTTAGGGTTGCGCCAATGGCAGAAGCGACGATGCCCCCAAACGGGACCGCCGATACCGTAATCACTCCGCTTCCTAACAAGACAAGTGTGCTACCTCGCACAATTTAAATACGTAAAGTAGCATGGCATAAGTACAGGATCGTAAATAAAACCTCAAACTAGTTGTGGCCCCAAAGACAATACTTTGAAATCAGGTAATTATCAATGGGGGCCCATATCTCCCCACCGTGGTTAGTGCGCCGATCTCTAACAGTGTCAAGAACTCGGGTCCCACGGGACACAAGTGGTGATCGGAAACCAAATCTTACCTATCACCCACCGATGCCTCTCGCTTAATTCAATTTTAGTTGTTAAACAGAAATTAAAGTGAACAATAATTAAACCATGATCATCTCCAACGACAACGCATGGCAATTCTCCAACAAAGGTGTTACTTGACAAGCTTAAACACTTGAGCAAGCGACTGCGACA
Source organism: Avena longiglumis (assembly GCA_030063025.1). Taxonomy (NCBI): domain Eukaryota; kingdom Viridiplantae; phylum Streptophyta; class Magnoliopsida; order Poales; family Poaceae; genus Avena; species Avena longiglumis. Next base: position 588,454,072 of record CP125973.1, on the reverse strand, counting down.
CGCGGGTCCAACTATCTACCAAACAACAGGTAATAGGATGTGTCCAAGGCTATATATGGCTGCAAGGGATATCACGGGTACGAAATCTAGAGCATCGCAACACAGATAGCAAAGATCAACAGGAGGGAAGTAAATACTAGAAAGTAAGATAGGTAGAAAGGGGGAGATGCTCGCCTGAAAACATTGCCGAAAGGTTCATCCGAAGATCGGGGCGGAGCTCACATCAACTCAACGGCCTTATCCGCGAAGAAGCAAAACACTAGAATAAACACCGGATGCAATATTTAATACACGGCAGAAGATCGGCATGATGCATGTATGATGGATGGTATGGCAAAGGTGCGATGCAGTTAGGTCATATTAAGCGGAACCGGGGTCCCGACAATTATCAGATGGTTCCAGTTTTTAAACTACCCCGCAATTTAAATGTTGTTATAACAAGGCAAGATAAAATACCGGTTCGCTACACAAGTTTAAATGAGGCCAATATAAGGCTAGATTTGCCCGCATATGGGCCCCATATTTAGTTATTAGGTGAATCGGCATAAGGCCCCCAAACCACATGATAAGATGCATGCATGAACAATTATTATGCGACAAGTTGTATCTTAATTATAAAATAGGGTTTGCGGAAGAGGGTTCACACATCAGAGGGGGCTCGATGATCTTGGGGTTCCGGGGTCGGGTCCAGGGTCCGGTCTGCCGGCCGGGGTCCGTTCTCGATTAAGCGCTCTTACGGGCATCTTGTCGATCGGTCTCATGTCCGGGGCAGTAACTTGCCGTTGTCGGGCTTCTTCGGCGACGGTTTTTCCCGTTCTCCGTCATCGCGAAGGTCTTGCCGGGTCCCACGGGGTCGGTCTTGCCGTTGCGAGGGTCTTGTCGGTACCGCGTACCGGTCGGCCTTGGCGTTCGGGATGCAGAACTCGGTGTCCGGGACGGGGTACTTGGCGTTCTATGAAGCAGAGCTCCGGACCTTCGGCTCCGGGGGAAGTCCTCGGCGTTCTCGATGAAGACCTTGGCGAGGTGAACTTGGGGGTTCCGGTTAACGACCTTGGCGTCCTTGTCGGAGTTCTCGGTGGCGATGTCGGTCTTGGGTTCGGCGCCGGCGGATCTTGGCGAGGGAAGAAGTGCTTGGCATCCTCGAGGAGCACTTGTTGCATTCGTGTCGGCGAACTTGGCGTTCAGGGAAAAGCTCGGGGCTCCGTGGAGGCGATCTTGGTGCTCCGCGTCGAAGTTCTTGCCGGAGATCTGTCGAGGGTCACCGGTTCGGTACGGTCTACATGTGTAGATCTTGTCGAGTCCACTGCATCGGTCTTGTGGTTTCGATGACGATGTTGGCGGTCTCGAGGGATTCTTGTCGCATCCGAAATCTATGTGGAGTCATCGTCGGTTTTTCTTGAAACTCTCGGGTTCGTCTCCAAAAGGATGTTGCGGTACTTGGGCTAGCAACACGGAACACATCTTCTGCAACATGACGCTCGTACGGTGCCTGCGGAGGTGAGGGCAGGACGGCGACTCGAGGGGCTTGAGAGGGGCGCGGGGCTCGGGGAGGTCCAGGGGAGGCCACGCGGAGGGCGACGGGGAGGCTCCCTGGCGGCGAGGCGGCTCCGCTCGGGGCGAGGCGCGACGTCGCGGGGTCGGACCGGAGCCGAAGGTGGCGGGGCAGGCTGCAGGGTCGTCGGCGCCGCGGGAGCTGCACGGCGGCCAGCGAGGGAGGCAGCGGGCGAGGGAACTCCGCGGGCGGGAGCTCGGGCAGCGCTGGGATCAGCTGGCGACTCTTGGCAGATGGGCAAGGCAGGCATGGCGGCGGGGAGGCTGCTGAGGTCCGGCAGTGCGGTGGAGGACGGTTAGGCGGAGGTGGGCCAGCTCTCAGCGGAGGCGGAGGCGGGCGGGCGGAGGCGCGGGCGGCCGAAGGCGGGCGGCAGGTGGCTGGCGCCGCGAGCCGGGGGTGGTGAGCGCGGAGCCGCAGGCGAGGGGGACGGCCGGCGGCGGCGGAAGGAGCTGGTCTGGGGGAGCGCTTGGGGCGAGGAGAGGAGAGGCGCAAGGCCAAGAGGCACGGCCGCAGCGGCGGGAGAGGGAGCGGTGAGGCGAGGCGGGGTGGCGGCGCTGGGCGTGGCGGCAGTGAGGAGCGGAGGCGGGCTGTGAGGCGCGGGAGGCGCGGGAGACGGCGGAGGTGAGGGTGAGGACGCGGAGAGGGAGGAGGAAGATGGTGAACAGGGACGGGGGCGCGCGGGTAGGTGGGGCCAGGGGGCAGTGGCTGTGGGGAGGGTGGCTGAGGCGTGCGTGCGTGCGTCGTGTGCGTGCGTGTGGGGGAAGAGCTGGGTGAGTGGTGGGGATAAGGGTGATGTGGCAGACCATGGTTGGTTGGGGAAGGGAGAGGGGTGAGGTGGCAGCGCGTGATAGGTAGGAATGATGTGGAGTCTGGGGTGGGTAGGAAGCTGGGTAGTCTTAGGATTTAGGAGTTGGACCGATTTGGTTTTTCTGGGGTGGTCGTTCGGGCTAAATCGGCCCGTTCGACTGCCCCGCTAAAATAATTTAATATGTTCATTTATTTTCAACGGACCGTTTGCACAACATATTTAATTAAAACAAAATATTCCGGAGTCCGGACTTTGTAGTTGAATTAAGATGGGGCGTTTGGAAACAAATCGGGCTTACGAAAAATAGTTTTATGCAAACAATGCATGATGACGACGGTGCCATGCACAAATTCAACGCGATTTTCTAGTAGTGGTTTTGCGGGATGCCACAATTCGACACCACTAACAAGGGATCTCGCCCTCGAGATCCGCCTCATAGTACCGGAAGGAAAGGTCGGCGATCTGCGTCTTCTCGCTTCGTGTAGATCTTCGCGACACCACTAACAAGAGGTCGTTGTCCCTGTTCGTCAAGAGACACTCCGGAAAACAACAGACGAAGTTAAAGGTAAGGCCACCTCTACTTCAGCGGAAGGAGTAAATTGCATCGATCCATCATTCAATGTACATAAGCGAATGATAAGAGTAGTGGTATGGTCGCGACTCCATCCCGCACTCAAAGCATTACTATGTACACGAATAGACAGACTATGCAACCAACCCTCAGGATTCAGACTGAAGATCTCGACAAGCGAGGTTCGGAAACAAAGGAGTGATGCAGACTCTGCATCGGATCTGATGAAGATGATGTCGTCGCGTCGGAAACACCGGAAGGCTCAAACAAGGAACAAGGAATGGTAACACCGTAGACGGATTCATCAGGCAGCTTGAACAACAGAGGTATCAACACCGTTATCAAAGGAGGAAGCGAAACCCTAAAGGTACGACGGAAACCCAACCACGAGAAATCCTGGACTCGAAGAAAAGATAAGAGGCAGATTCAAATCGCGTAGAGGTAAGAGGAGAACAGCAGAGGGGTAAGGAGTAAAATCAGACCTAATCAGAACTATCCAACCGATTTTCAAAAATAGTTTGACACTCTACTTCGGCCGTTAGCTAGGTTATCCTACAGGCTGGACTTGTGGGGTATCGCATCGCCGAGCTCGATACCACTCTGTAACACCCTCAGAATCGGCCCTATGAAAGTTTTAGCGAAACTCGCCAAACCCGCATAGAAGCGATTCGAAGGTGCCCACCAGGCACTTTCGTGCGGGTGGAAAGCAAAGTAATAACATTACACAACAATCCTCGATGGGACCCACAGAACAGATATATATACAACAGCGACTCAAAGAGTCAAGAATACAAATATATGGTACAAAGATCCAAATCACCTTGAAAACAGTGGAGCGTCCGACTACGGACAAGATGCAAATGGGGCTAAGAGCCCAAGAATAACCAATGGCGCCCATAACCTGCCTGTGCCAAGCCGGAAGGGTAACCTCGCTAACGGACGATCTCAAAACTGCTTAAACAAAAGGGGTACCGCAAAGGGCAAAGGAAAAAGAAGGAGCGTCGATCGAGGCCAAGACACGGCGAGGCTAGAATTCGGCGGTCCTCGCCTACATGTATGGTGGTGGCGGCGGCGGCAAAGATGCGCTAAACAACCTATAGAGACTCGATACAATGGCTATCGAGAGAGGGTAAGAAAGACCTATTCGGATCCAACTCGATACTAGCATCAAACAAACCCATCCCGGCGCTTCCTCGAGACCAAACGAGGAAGTCAACCGAGGAACTCACACAGTTGGCAGTTTTAATTATTCAGTTATAGTTGTGGCACTTTACTAGTCAGGTTTAGATAATCGTCCTGATAAAGTAAGCAGTGGGCACTTTTAGTTAATCATTCTGTTATAGTGGCAACATTACTAGTCAGATACAATTATCATGAGATAGCCCCAAAACCCAGCAGTCGTTGATACTTTTACTCAGCCATTCCGTTGTAGTGAAGCTGATTACTAATCATATCGGAAACAAGTTAATTTAAAACAGTAAACTTTAGTTATAGTTGTCTATGATCGAATCGTGCTCCAAGTCGTCCATAACCGCGGACACGGCTTCTCGAAAAGATTTAACCTGCAGGGTGCACCAAAGTATCCACAGCACTTGACCCTTTTGCCGATCGGTTAACATACACCCATCGGTATGTCGGCGGGCCTAAGTCACGACGCTCCTGCACTCCAAAGCAAGCACGGGGCCACCCCACTAAGTACACCCTCAACGAAGTCGGCCGGTCTCGAGACGGACTTAGGGTTGCGCCAATGGTGAAGCGCAAGATGCCCCCAAACGGGACTGCCGATACCGCGTAATCACTCGCTTCCTAAGACAAAGGTGCTACCTCGCACAATTTAAATACAGAAAGTAGCATGGCATAAGTACAGGATCGTAAATAAAACCTCAAACTAGTTGTGGCCCCCAGTACAATACTTTGAAATCAGGTAATTATCAATGGGGGGCCCATATCTCCCCACCTGTGGTTAGTGCGCTCGATCTCGGAACAGGTGTCAAGAACTCGGGTCCTACGGGACACAAGTGGGCGGTCGGAAACCAAATCTTACCTATCACCCACCGATGCCTCTGCTTAATTCAATTTTAGTTGTTAAACAGAAATTAAAGTGAACAATAATTAAACCATGATCATCTCCAACGACAACGTGCGGCAATTCTCCAACAAAGGTGTTACTTGACGACAAGCGAAACACTTGAGCAAGCGACTGCGACACGCGGGTCCAACTATCTACCAAACAACAGGTAATAGGATGTGTCCAAGGCTATATATGGCTGCAAGGGATATCACGGGTACGAAATCTAGAGCATCGCAACACAGATAGCAAAGATCAACAGGAGGGAAGTAAATACTAGAAAGTAAGATAGGTAGAAAGGGGGAGATGCTCTTTGAAAACATTGCCGAAGGTTCATCCAAGATCGGTGAGCTCACATCAACTCAACGGCCTTATCCGAAGAAGCAAAACACTAGAATAAACACGGATGCAATATTTAATACACGGCGGAAGATCGGCATGATGCATGTATGATGGATGGTATGGCAAAGGTGCGATGCTTAGGTCATATTAAGCGGAACCGGGTCCCGACAATTATCGATGGTTCCGCTTTTAAACTACCCCGCAATTTAAATGTTGTTATAACAAGGCAAGATAAAATACCGTTCGCTACACAAGTTTAAATGAGGCCAATATAAGGCTAGATTTGCCCGCATATGGGCCCCATATTTAGTTATTAGGTGAATCGGCATAAGGCCCCAAACCACATGATAAGATGCATGCATGAACAATTATTATGCGACAAGTTGTATCTTAATTATAAAATAGGGTTTGGAAGAGGGTTCACACATCGAGGGGCTCGATGATCTTGGGGTTCCGGGTCTGGTCCAGGTCCGGTTTCGGGGTCCAGGTTCGACGGAAGCGCTTTCGCCACGGGCAGATCTTGTCGCATCGGGGTCTCGATGTCCGGGGCAGAACTTGGTCGTGTCGGGCCATCGGCTTCTTCCGGTCGTGCCGCTTCGTCATCGCGAAGGTCTTGCCGGTCGGTCTGCACGGTCGGCCTTGGCGTTCGGGATGCAGAACTCGGTGTCCGGGACGGGGTACTTGGCGTTCTATGAAGCAGAGCTCCGGACCTTCGGCTCCGGGGGAAGTCCTCGGCGTTCTCGATGAAGACCTTGGCGAGGTGAACTTGGGGTTCCGTTAACGACCTTGGCGCCCTTGTCGGAGTTCTCGGTGGCGATGTCGGTCTTGGGTTCGCCCATGATCTTGGCGAGGGAAGAAGTGCTTGGCATCCTCGAGGAGCACTTGTTGCATTCGTGTCGGCGAACTTGGCGTTCAGGGAAAGCTCGGGGCTCGTGGAGGCGATCTTGGTGCTCGCGTCGAAGTTCTTGCCGAGATCGCCGAGGGTCACCGGTTGGCACGGTCTACATGTAGATCTTGTCGAGTCCATCGCATCGGTCTTGTGGTTTCGATGACGATGTTGGCGGTCTCGAGGATTCTTGTCGATCCGAAATCTATGTGGAGTCATCGTCGGTTTTCTTGAAACTCGGTTCGTCTCCAAAAGGATGTTGCGGTACTTGGGCTAGCAACACGGAACACATCTTCGCAACATGACGCTCGTATGGTGCCTCGGAGGTGAGGGGCAGGACGGCGACTCGAGGGCTTGAGAGGCGCGGGCTCGAGGAGGTCCAGGAGGCCACGGAGGGGCGACGGGAGGCTCCTGGCGGCAAGGCGGCTGGGCGAGGCGCGACGTCATGGGTCGGGCCGGAGCGTGAGGTGGAGGGCGAGCTGGCCGGGGCGCAGGGAGCTCGGGCAGCGGCAGAGCTGGCCAGCGAGGCATGGCGGGGAGGCCGCGAGGTCGGCAAAGGGGTGGAGGACGGTTGGAGCGGTACGAGCGCGGCGAGGAGGCGGGCGGCCGGAAGCTGTCGCCGAGCACGCGAGGCGGGCGGAGGCGGCGCGCGGAGGCGGAGTGGTGTGGGAGCGCAGCGAGGACAGCCCGGGGCGGAAGGAGCTGGTCTGGGAGCGCGAAGGGAGAGGGAGAGCCTGGCCAGAAGCAGGAGCGAAAAGGAGCGGTGAGGCGAGCGCAGCGGGAGAGGAGCCAGGAGGCGAGGAGGGAGGCGGCCGGCGAGAGCTGAGGCGGCAGGGCGGAGCGGCTGGGGTGAGGGTGAGGACGCGGAGAGGGAGGAGGAAGATGGTGAACAGGGACGGGGGCGCGCGGGTAGGTGGGGCCAGGGGGCAGTGGCTGTGGGGAGGGTGGCTGAGGCGTGCGTGCGTGCGTCGTGTGCGTGCGTGTGGGGGAAGAGCTGGGTGAGCTGGCTGGTGGGGATAAGGGTGATGTGGCAGACCATGGTTGGTTGGGGAAGGGAGAGGGGTGAGGTGGCAGTGGCGTGATAGGTAGGAATGATGTGGAGTCTGGGGTGGGTAGGAAGCTGGGTAGTCTTAGGATTTAGGAGTTGGACCGATTTGGTTTTTCTGGGGTGGTCGTTCGGGCTAAATCGGCCCGTTCGACTGCCCCGCTAAAATAATTTAATATGTTCATTTATTTTCAACGGACCGTTTGCACAATATATTTAATTAAAACAAAATATTCCGGAGTCCGGACTTTGTAGTTGAATTAAGATGGGGCGTTTGGAAACAAATCGGGCTTACGAAAAATAGTTTTATGCAAACAATGCATGATGACGACGATGCCATGCACAAATTCAACGCGATTTTCTAGTAGTGGTTTTGCGGGATGCCACATGGGGGCTGCACCCATCTCGGTCGGTGTCTTGGGTGGCGTGGATGGTTGGGTGGCGGATGGCCTGGCCGGGCCGTGCAAGACCGCAGCGGAGGTGCGCCACGTGTTGAGCACGGCGGTGCGGCGGTGCCACGTGGGTGGGAGAGGCGCTAGTTCCCCATGTCTCACGGTCGGTGGCAGTTTGGCGTGAGGTGCTCCCCTACTATGCGAGGAGGCAGGAGTGGCGGTCCGAAGTATGGTGGTGTGTTTGTTTCCCTGGCCACGTTGGTGTTGGGGTAGGCCACTGTTGGCATGGGCGTCGTCTCTCGTCGATGGTCGTGCTTGTCGAGGGCATGGGTTGTCCTTGTGACAGTCCATTGGAGGTTGTGGTCGAGGGTATCTAGACGAAAGTCTTGCCCGACTTGGTCGGTGCCGATATCGACGACGTCCATGGGCGTCGTTTTCCCTCACTCCGGGGTGAAAACCCAAATCTGGATTGCCAGATTGGAAGAGTGCGACGTCCCGGACGTTGTCACATCCTTGGATGCGTCCTTTTTTGGAATGTAGGAAGATTTTCCTGTTGTTGCTTGTGCCACCGGCTGTGTCAATGTCTTCGGGTCCCATCGACGTGCGAGTGTCGCTGGTCTGTTTGCAGCGTCCTGCCTCTTGCCATGGATCCTGTTAGGCCTAGCCGTTCCTTCGGCTCTGACTTTCTCGTCAAGGACGTGGACTAGGATTTTCATAGCGGCCGTTGTTGCTGTTGTCCTGGTGTTTGTTGGCAGTGCTCGAGATCTAATTGAGCTATGTAGTGGCTTCATCTTGGTTTTACCGGTTTTTCCTAAAAACTGTGTCACTTGGGGTCTTTTTTCTGTTCGGTTCCCCTTTTTAATCAGACTCATGTGTATATACGTCTGTATCTGGTTTTGGCAGATTTCCCTTCCAAACCGGTCAATTCTCTTCTTCTAATAGAAAAGTCAGGGCTCCTGCTAATTGCTCCAAAAAATACGAAACACACATAGAAAAAATGACAAATCCAACATAAATAATAATAGAAAAAGACAAAGCCACAAGTGACATAAATTTGTCTTTTTCGTCTCTATTTGTGTATTTCAAAATTGGTTCTAAAATTATTAGGGAATGTGAACACACATCTTGTGAACATAAATATTTTATTTTTTATTTTTTCAGAAACTTGAAAATTAAATTTTCGGAATTGTTATCGTGGTATCATTTAGAGGATGGTATCACTAAATATTTTCTCGACCAAGTCTGTACATGCCAGGAATCACTTTGCAAAGACTCATTTTTTTACTTCCAAATCTCTCTCCTCTCACTTTTGTACGGTCCGCCGGCGTGCGTGCCTCAGGGATGGAGGCGGCGGGGCGTCTTTCTCTTCTTCGGGTGCAAGGGAGCTCTGTAGACAGCTGGCTCTAGAAGTGGTGCTGTCGGAAGGAGCGTAGAGACCAAGAGAGTTCGACGGTGCTATGGGCGGTGGTGGTGCGCCGACCTAGGGATATCCTGCGGCTTGCGCCAAAGGGCTGACTCGATCTTGTCCCTGGTCGGGTCGGGTGGGCCACGACCATGGTGCCCCTCCTACGGCAATTGGGATGCCGAGCCGGCGGGCTCAAGCGTGGATCTGGTTAGGGCGGCGCCCCTTGACCATGGGCGGGCGGCAAGGGTGGCCGTGCTACCGCTCCGGCACTAGCGTCATTCATTTTACGGAGTTGCGGATGCGGGGCGATGGCCCCGGGGACGCGGTGGCGATGGGATGGTCGGCAACCAGAGTTTTCCTCGACGCGGTGGTGGCGTGGAGAATGGCGAGTCTAGGGGTGCCTCGGTGTGATGGTCTCGTGGGGGCTGCACCCATCTCGGTCGGTGTCTTGGCGGCTATGGAGGGTCGCCGTGGGTGGCAGGATGGTTGGGGCACAGTGGCCCTGGCCGGCCGTGCAAAACCGCAGCGGAGGTGCGCCACGTGTTGAGCACGGCGGTGCGGCGGTGCCACGTGGGTGGGAGAGGCGCTAGTTCCCCACGTCTCACGGTCGGTGGCAGTTTGGCGTGTGGTGCTCCCCTACTATGCGAGGAGGCAGGAGTGGTGGCTCCGAAGTATGGTGGTGTGTTTGTTTTCCCTGGCCACGTTGGTGTTGGGGTAGGCCACTGTTGGCATGGGCGTCGTCTCTCGTCGATGGTCGTGCTTGTCGAGGGCATGGGTTGTCCTTGTGACAGTCCATTGGAGGTTGTGGTCGAGGGTATCTAGACAAAAGTCTTGCCCGACTTGGTCGGTGCCGACATCGACGGCGTCCGTGGGCGTCGTTTTCCCTCACTCCGGGGTGAAAACCCAAATCTGGATTGCCAGATTGGATGACGGCGACGTCCCGGACGTCGTCACATCCTTGGAGGCGTCCTTTTTTGGAATGTAGGAAGATTTTCCCGTTGTTGCTTGTGCGACCGGCTGTGTCAATGTCTTCGGGTCCCATCGATGTGCGAGTGTCGCTGGTGTGTTTGCAGTGTCCTGCCTCTTGCCATGGATCCTGTGAGGCCTAGCCGTTCCTTCGGCTCTCACTTCCTCGTCGAGGACGTGGACTAGGATTTTCATAGCGGCCGTTGTTGCCGTTGTCCTGGTGTTTGTAGATAGTGCTCGAGATCTAGTTGAGCTAGGTAGTGGCTTCATCTTGGTTTTACCGGTTTTTCCTAAAAATTGTGCCACTTGGGGTCTTTTTTTCTGTCCGGTTCCCCTTTTTAATCAGACCCAATTGTGCCAATTGGTTCTAAAAATTTTAGGGAATGTGAACACACATCTTGTGAATATAAATATTTTATTTTTGATTTTTTCAGAAACTTGAAAATTAAATTTTCGGAACTGTTATCGTGGTATCATTTAGAGGATGGTATCACTAAATATTTTCTTGACCAAGTCTGTACATGCCATGAATCACTTTGAAAAGACTCATTTTTTACTTCCAAATCTCTCTCTTCTCACTTTTGTACGGTGTGGCATCCCGCAAAACCACTACTAGAAAATCGCGTTGTTTTGTGCTGTGCATCATCATGTCATCAGCATGCATCTACATGTTTAAAACTATTTTTGCTAGAAACCCTATTTTGTTTTCTATATTAACCCCCTCCCTTTTATTTCAAATCAAACACTGGTGTTCCGGATACCTCTATTTGTATAAAAACAATTTACAAAAGCCTTTTAAAATAAAATGTAAATAAATTTTAGTGGGGGAGGCAGCCACCGGCCAGGCCCAAAAGGCCCAACCGGCAGCCACCTACCACCCCACTACAAACCCTAAACCTAAACTACCCCATCTAACCCTAATCCCCCCTCTCCCTACCACCCGCCGCCAACCCCTGGACACACACACGCCTCCCACGCGCGCCTCCACCCTGTCACGTTCCCACGCTCCCACCCTGGAACCAACCTTCCCAGCAATCCCGCCCCTGGCCCCACCTGCAGACGCGTCCACCCAGCCGCACACGCACGCCTGACCCAACCGTGGTCACACACCACTAGCACGCGATCCCCACCCGGAACGCACGCAACGCACCCACCCCGTGCGCCCCTGGGCCCTGCCTCCGCTCGCCCGCTTCCTCCCCTCCCCCGCTCCTCCTCCTCCCTCGATCCCCACCGCCGCCAGGAGCCTTCGCCACCGTCCCGCGACCACGTCGCCCTCCTCCTCGGCAATCCCTCGCCCACTCCGCGCCTCCTCCCACCTTGAGCTCTGCCGCCGCCGCGCGGCCTCGGCTCGGACCCCGCCGGCCTCCCCTAGCCGCCTTCCCGGCCGCGACCTCCGTCGCCACCACGCAGCCGCGCGGGCTGCCTCCCCTCGCCTCTCCTCTCCGTCGGCCGCCCGCATCGCCTTACCCTGTCCTCTCCGAGCCATCGCCGAGCTCGCCCTTCCTCGTCGTCGACCCGTGGCATGCGCGTCTCGCTGCAGAGCCGTCTCCGAGCACCCTCGCCGGACCCACCGTCGGCTTGCGTCGCCGTCTGTCGTCTCTTCCTGCGCCTCAGAGGCCCACGCTCGCCCGTGTCCGCCCCCACCCCCGTTCGGAGCTCCTCCTGTCGCCAGGGTCGCGCGACCACCTGCCGCGGTCGACCATGCCCTGCTCCGCCTCGCCTGCCTCCTCCTGCTTCTGCCCGACGCCCTGCCGTCCTTGACGACCCATGTCTCGCCTCGGTATGCTCTGCTCCGATCCTCCAAACCCAGCGAGCACTGCTTGAAGATGTCTGGGTGGTGTGGCGTTGATGTTTGTCAAGATGGTTTGGTGGTGACGTTGTGTTACCCCCGATACAAGATCAGAAGATGGGCTGGACCCTCCTCAAGATTGATCGTTATCAAGATCGCCACACCGAGTATAAGTGCACCCGAAGACCGCCGGTGCTGGCCCAAGCCCGTCGTCGATACCAAAGTCCAAACCCTAAGGTCATCGAAATGGAACCAGAGACACCAAACTCGAAGATCCTTGTCCCGGAACGCCAAGATCTACTTCCCGGGATTCAACGCTCCGAGACCATCACGAGGAGGTGAAACGCCAAGGCCTTCGACACGGAACACTGAACCCCGTCGAACACCAAGACCCTCGGATCTCAAGTTCTCCTTCCCGGAACGACAAGATCGCCACACGGACTCGAGTACCCCGATGCCCGGATCCAAATAACCGCCAAGATCGTCATCGGAACAACAAGGCCGTTGCAGTGAACTCGGCAAGATCTACCGCCGGACCCCGAAGACTGATCCCGACGAACCCCGACAAGAACCACGACACGGAGACACCGAGTTCTTACCTCGGACGCCAAGATTGCCACGAGACCGCTCCCGAACGCTAACACCGACTTGATGGCGCGGACCCGGCAAGACCTTCGCAACGACGAGAACGACACCGACCCGGAAGAACCGATGCGCCCCGACGCCACGCCAAGTTCATCTACCCGAACGCCAAGAACTACTTCTGACCGCCGAGAACGTTCCGTCGAACCCCCAACCCTGGACCCTGAGACCAACCCCGAACCCCGGAACCCCAAGATCGTCGAGACCCTAATGTGTGACCCCGATCCGAGCCCCTATTTTTATAAATGCCATCTATATAATTGTTGCATATTAAATTGTCATTCTCGCATGCATATCATCATGTGGTTTGGGGGCCTTACGCCGATTCACCTTATAATTAAATATGGGGCCCATATGCGGGCAATTCTAGTCTCATATTGGCCTCATTTAAACTTGTGTAGCGAACCGGTATCTTATCTTGCCTTGTTATAACAACATTTAATTGCGGGGTAGTTAAATAACATGAACCACCTAAATAATTGTCGGGACCCTGGTTCCGCTTAATATGATCTAATTGCATCGCACCCTGCCATGCCATGCATCATACATGCATCATGCCGATCTTCTGCCGTTGTATTAAATATTGCATCCGGTGTTTATTCTAGTGTTTGCTTCTTCGCGGAAAAGGCCGTTGAGTTGATGCGAGTGTCGACCCGATCTTCGGTTGAACCTTCGACAATGTTTTCAGGCGAGCACCTTCCCCTTTCTACCTATCTTACTTTTCTAGTATTTATTCCCTCCTGTTGATCTTTGCTATCTGTGTTGCGATGCTCTAGTTTTCGTACCCGTGATAACCCTTGCAGCCATATATAGCCTTGGACACATCCTATTACCTGTTGTTTGGTAGATAGTTGGACCCGCGTGTCGTAGTCGCTTGCTCAAGTGTTTTGCTCGTCGTCAAGTACCACAATTGTTGGAGGATTGCCGCATGTTGACGTTGGAGATGATCATGGTTTACTTATTGTTCACTTTAATTCCTGTTTAACAACTAAAACTGAATTAAGCAGAGGCATCGGTGGGTGATAGATAACATTTGGTTTCCGACCGCCCACTTGTGTCCCGTAGGACCCCGAGTTCTTGAAACCTGTTCCGAGATCGAGCGCGCTAACCACAGGTGGGGAGATATGGGCCCCCATTGATTATTACCTGTTTTCAAAGTAATGTACTGGGGGCCACAAACTAGTTTGAGGTTTTATGCCATGCTTTACTGCTTTATTTAAATTGTGCGACATATAGCACCTGTACTGTTTAGGATCGGGACACGTTTTCGCGGTGTCGATAGTCCCCGTTTGGGGATTTGCTGTCGCTCACTGCCGTCCACCCAAACCCTAAGTCCGTCTCGGAGACCGGCCGACTTTGTTACGGGTGTCGACTTGGTGGGGTGGCCCCACGCATTCTTGCTTTGGTGCAGGAACGCCGTGACTTAGGCCCCGCCGACATACCGATGGGTGTATGTTAACCGATCCGCAGCAAAAGGGTCAAGTGCCCGTGGATACTGGTGCACCCTCGCAGGTTTAATCTTTTCGAGAAGCCGTCCGCGTTATGGACGACTTGGAGCACAGTGCTTGATCATAGACAACTATAACTAAAGTTACTGTTATAAATTGACTTGTATCCGATATGACTAGTAATCAGCTTCACTACAACGGAATGGCTAAATAAAAGTACCAACAACTGCTGGATTTTGGGTTTATCTCATGCTAATTGTATCTGACTAGTAAGTGCTGAAACTATCACGGAATGGTCAACTAAAAGTGCGCACTGCTTACTTTATCAGAATGATTATCTAAACCTGACTAGTAAAGTGCCGCAACTATAACTGAATAATTAAAACTGCCAACTGTGTGAGTTCCTCGGTTGACTTCCTCGTTTGGTCTCGAGGGGGAAACGCCAAGATGGGTTTGATTGATGATAGTATCCGGTTGGATCCGAATAGGTCTTTCTCACCCCTCTCTGATATCCGCCAGTTGTATCGAGTCTCTATAGGTTGTTTAGTGCATGCTGCCGCTGCCGCTTCAGTCCACCATACCTATGTAGGCGAGGACCGCCGAATTCTAGCCTCGCCGCGTACTGGCCTCGATCGACGCTCCATCTTTTTCCTTTGCCCTTTGTCGGCACCCCTTTTGTTTAAGCAGGTTTGAGATCGACGTCGTTAGCAGGGTTACCCTTCCGGCTTGGCCTGGGCAGGGTTATGGACGCCATTGGTTATTCTTCAGGGCTCTTAGCCCCATTTGCATCTTGTCCGTAGTCGGACGCTGTATCATTTTCAAGGTGATTTGGATCTTTGGATATTATATCTGTATTCTTGACTCTTTGAGTCGCTGCTGTATATATATATCTGTTCTGTGGGTCCCATCGAGGACTGTTGTGTAATGTTATTACTTCGTTTGCCACCCGCACGCAAGTGCCTGGTGGGCACCTTCGAATCGTTTCTATGCGGGTTTGGCGGGTTTCGCTAAAACTTGCATAGGGCCGATTCTGAGGGTGTTACATACGGTCCGCCGACGTGCGTGCCTCAGGGATGGAGGCGGCGGGGCGTATTTCTCTTCTTCGGGTGCAAGGGAGCTCTGTAGACAGCTGGCTCTAGAAGTGGTGTTATCGAAAGGAGCGTAGAGACCAAGAGAGTTCGACGGTGCTATGGGCGGTGGTGGTGCGCCGACCTAGGGATATCCTGCGGCTTGCGCCAAAGGGCTGACTCGATCTTGGCTCTGGTCGGGTCGGGCGGGCCACGACCATGGCGCCCCTCCTACGGCAATTGGGATGCCGAGCCGGCGGGCTCAAGCGTGGATTCGGTTAGGTCGGCGCCCCTTGACCATATGAGGGCGGCAAGGGTGGTCGTGCTACCGCTCCGGCACTAGCGTCATTCATTTTACGGAGTTGCGGATGCGGGGTGGTGGCCCCGGGGACGTGGTGGCGATGGGATGGTCGGCAACCAGAGTTTTCCTCGACACGGTGGTGGCGTGGAGGACGGCGAGTCTAGGGGTGCCTTGGTGTGATGGTCTCGTGGGGGCTGCACCCATCTCGGTCGGTGTCTTCGCGGCTATGGAGGGTCGCCGTGGGTGGCAGGATGGTTGGGGCACAGTGGCCCTAGCCGGCCGTGCAAGACCGCAGCGGAGGTACGCCACGTGTTGAGCACGGCGGTGCGGCGGTTCCACGTGGGTGGGAGAGGCGCTAGTTCCTCACTTCTCACGGTCGGTGGCAGTTTGGCGGGAGGTGCTCCCCTACTATGCGAGGAGGCAGGAGTGGCGGCTCCGAAGTATGGTGGCGTGTTTGTTTTCCCTGGCCACGTTGGTGTTGGGGTAGGCCACTGTTGGCATGGGCGTCGTCTCTCGTCGATGGTCGTGCTTGTCGAGGCATGGGTTGTCCTTGTGACAGTCCATTGGAGGTTGTGGTCGAGGGTATCTAGACGAATGTTTTGCCCGACTTGGTCGGTGCCGACATCGACGGCGTCCGTGGGCGTCGTTTTCCCTCACGCCGGGGTTAAAACCCAAATCTGGATTGCCAGATTGGATGACGGCGACGTCCCGGAAGTCGTCACATCCTTGGAGGCGTCCTTTTTTGGAATGTAGGAAGATTTTCCCGTTGTTACTTGTGCCACCGGCTGTGTCAATGTCTTCGGGTCCCATCGACGTGCGAGTGTCGCTGGTGTGTTTGCAGTGTCCTGCCTCTTGCCATGGATCCTGTGAGGCCTAGCCGTTCCTTCGGCTCTGCCTTTCTCGTCGAGGACGTGGACTAGGATTTTCATAGCGGCCGTTGTTGCCGTTGTCCTGGTGTTTGTTGGCAGTGCTCGAGATCTAGTTGAGCTAGGTAGTGGCTTCATCTTGGTTTTACCGGTTTTTCCTAAAAACTGTGCCACTTGGGGTCTTTTTTCTGTCCGGTTCCCTTTTTAATCAGACCCATGTGTATATACGCTTGTATCTGGTTTTGGCAGATTTCCCTTTCAAAACCGGTCAATTCTCTTCTTCTAATAGAAAATTCAGGGCTTCTGCTAATTGCTCCAAAAAATACGATACACACATAGAAAAAAATGACAAATCCAACATAAATAATAATAGAAAAGGACAAAGCCACAAGTGACATAAATTTGTCTTTTTGTCTCTATTTGTCTTTTTCGAAATTGGTTCTGAAAATTTTAGGTTGATGATGGAAGCTCAACATCGGTGTAGAGAACCAGGAACTCGATTTCTTTTCTTACCCCTGCCGTTGATTAGGTTTGATAATGGTTGGATATATTTTTTTTCTTTTCCTTTCTTTTCTTTTATAGGGGTGGGTCGGCGGGGCGTCTTAGGGCATGCATGTACAGTGGCATACACTCAGCCGTCTGTAACCTGCTCCACGTATGAAATTTAGAGGTTGTTTGCAAAAAATACCGACGATCTATTGCCGTAAAAGTCGCTGTGTATAGACGCCCTTTTCCCGTTGTATGAGAGCGTCGTGTGTTGTGGGATCGTGGCCCAGAGAAATTCTTCAGGACTCCTAACCTTTTCTTTTGACAGTTTTTAATGCAGTCGTGGGTTTTGTAGACACCTAAAAAAGACGGCTTATTGCATGAGGTGTACTATATGATACCATCTATACATGACGTGGAGAAATACCGAGAAAAGATTTGCGAGCAAGGGTTTCCACCCCCGCCGTCCGCCGTCCGCCGTCCGCCGCCCGCCGAGAGAGAGAGAGAGATGTCTCGCAAGCGTAAGAGCGTCGCAGCAGAAGATCCCGACGACAAGCCGGTGTACCTTGTGGTGGAGCACAAGGGCAACAAGGAGCCCTCGCACTCCGTCGTCATTGCCGGCGGCACAAGGACGCCGCCGGTGATGGTCCCCCTGCGCCACGCCATCCGCGGCATGTCCTTCGCGGCGGTGGACTCCCGGTGGATCGTCGGCGTCGGCGGGGACAGCAGCTGTCCCTCCACTGTCTACGACCTAGCCACATCCACGGAGTCGGCAGGCCCCATTGTCCTGAAGAACAAGGTGAACCCTATCCTGATCCCCCACCGCGGCCTGCTCTACGTCCTCTCCAGCCGCCCCAAAATCCATAATATAGAGCGCCCCGATTTCCTGCCATGGTTCGAGCTCATCAGCTTCACCAACGGCAAAGGCGGCCTTGCTAATTTCGACGCTTGTCCTCCATGTGAGCTCCCGCCGCCACCCATCTTCCCGTACTGCATCAACCCGCTAGAGTACGCCGACCCGCCGGACGTGCGTGTTGCGGCCTACGCCGTCGTCGACTCCCACATCCTGCTCTCCGTCTCCGTCTCCTTCCACCAGCAGCAGCAGCAGGAGGACAAGGGGACCTGCGCCTTCGACATGGAAAGACAGGTGTGGGATATGGTGGACACCAAGAGCCTGCCTTTCCTCGGCCAGGCCATACCCATCGGCGACCACCTCTTCGTCGCCCACTCCAAAGACAACGGCGGCGCTGCTGCAGTATACTACATGGCTGTATTCCGGGCAAAGGATACACCCACCGGCAAGACCGAGCTGTCCATGGTTAAATCAAAGCTCGACCTTCCAAAGGGTGGCATTGTTCCGGGGCAGCAGCTCTGCGCCCTGGGGATGATGAGGGGCCGCTGCTTCTCTTCCGTTGATGTTCCATCTGTCGTTGATGATCACGGTCCAGATACCATCTTGGATAAAGCTCGTGTTATTCAGCGCACATACTCTTTGGTGAAGGGGGGTGATGATCTTAATAAAGTAGTCAAGCGGGAGAGGAGGATTTTTAAACTCCCTGATCCATCTCATTTTTTATTGGCTCGGCCTGCACCAATCGTTGCTGCTTTTACACTGTAATCAGCATGACCTGTGCTCTAATCTTTCGTTCATTACTCATGCTAGTTTGATCATCTTCTGTATGAATACTAGTAGCTGGGACAGCCTCATTGCAGTTTGATGACCATTTAATTTTGCCTGGTAAATTACTATTCCGGTTATTATATAGTCTATGTAATACATGTCTCCATGCACGTGGATTTGGCATATTTGGGGAATCGCCTGTGCTGAATCTTTTTTAATCGGACACTACAAAGTAATCTCTCTGCAAACCCTTGGAATATTTAGTCTACCCGGTAAACACTAAACAGTCCCTAGTAAATGGATTTTACTATGCACACGTGTAGATGGATTTCTACTATGGAATATTTAGTCTACCATGCTATGGATTTCTACTAAACAGTCTACTACTTTACCCCCCATAAGCTTTTGCCAAAGTTTAAGTTTCCACCCAGGAGTGCAAAACCAGATGGCGTACAACCATCAAGTATCAGCTTTTGCACTTCCAGATTGGGTTCTGTTTTACGGTTCTAGTTTACGGAGACTGCTCGGCGGGTTAAACTGCAAACTAGTCTGTAAACATTGTTTTGATAGTTTCGACAGCAAATGCGACATAAACGGAATATAACCAATGTTTTAACACACAATAATCATCCAAATTACAATATTCAACGAATCAAATTACAACAATTGTTCAAATCAAATCATGTAACAAATTAATGAATGGTTCAAATTACACAAATAGTTTTACAAGTACAATGAATGATTTTGGGACATCACTTCTTGCCGGCTAGCATCCAATGGTGCTCGACGAGATCATTGTTGAGTTGGAGACGAGTGCTTGCATCTTCAATTTGCCTATGTGTCTCAAGAAAAGCTTGGATGCCGTCGGAGTTTCTTTGTGGTTTACACACGGGTCCCAACATTATCATAAAAGAACTCTAAAATTAAATCTCTTTCATCTTTGATGATCGTATTGTGAAGAATCACACACCATGTCATGATGTTGCAGAGGGTTTTTTTGTTCCAAAAATGAGAAGGGCCCCGAAAAATGGCAAACCTTGCTTGCAAAACACCAAAAGCTCTTTCAATGTCCTTTCGGCATGCTTCTTGAGCTTGTGTAAAATTGTCCTCATTCTTGTTCATCAGAGTTTGGATAGTTTTAACAGATGTTGACCAAGCTGGATAGATGTCGTCGGCAAGGTAGTAGCCCATGGTATTATCATGGCCATTGACCTTGAAGTTGCAAGACGAGGCTTATCCATTAGCTAATTTTCCAAACAATAGGGATCTATACAAGGCGTTTATTTCAGTGAGTGATCCCGGCAATCTAAAGAAGCAATGCCAAATCCACAAGTCCTGCTATGCCATTGCCTCAAGCACAATGGTTGGATCATAACTTTTACCACAATATTGTCCATGCCATGTCTTCGGACAATTCTTCCACCGCCAATGCATGCAGTAATTCTTCCACCGTCAGTGCACTAAGTTGAGTTTTTATAATAGAAGGATGGAAGAATGACTATGATAGTATTTATGTCCAACAAAATTTTGACAAGCTGAACCAGAAGTGATATAAGAAGGTTACTTTGAACTTTGACTCTGCAAGTGGATAGAAACATGGTTAGCGAAAAGCATACATTCTCTCCAAACTTCTGTAATTACACTATTCATAAAAATGTAATAGTTCTCAGGAGGCGGGGCCAAATCTCTCATGAAAGGCTTTCATCTAATGGCCTATTGAAGTTGTCTCGCCAGACACTAAAGTTGCTCAGTCGGGCACAAGTTGCCTTGTCAGGATGCAAAGTTGCCTCGTCGGGCTCCGATGTTTCCTGGTCTAGCAGCGGCCTCCATCAAGAAGGGTCGTCATCACCCACCGCGGCAGCGCCATCCTAATGGCCTATCGACTTTGCCTCGTCTTGCTTCGAAGTTGCATCGTCGGGCTCCAATGTTGCCTCATAGGCCAGCGGCTTGCCAAAAGAATGGTCGTCCTGACCCACTGCGGCAACGCCGTCCTAATGGCCTACCAAAGTTGTCTCGTCGGGCTTCAAAGTTATTGCCTCTTCAAACTTCAAAGTTGCTCAATCGAGCACAAATTGCCTTGTCGAACTCCGAATTGCCTCCCCGGGCTCCTAAGTTGTCTTGTCGGACTTGCAGCGTCGTAGGCACATAAGTTGCTCAGTCAGGCACAAAACGGTTTTTTTTGTCAGGCACCAAAGTTGCTCTGTCGCACATCGAAGTTGCCTTGTGGGCACCGAAGTGGCCTCGGCGAGCACCAATATTGCTTAGTCGGGTAGAAAAGTTATTCCGTCGGGCACCAAGGACCGAATTGCCCGTTGAGGACCAAAGTTGTTGTTGAGCACTATAAAAGTTGCGCTATCATACACCAAAGCTACTTTGTCGAGGACAAAGTTTCTTTGAAAATTTTAAGTTATTTTAAAATGTTGCTAAATTGCCTAGGGATGATATATATATAAAGTTGCATATCGTTGTTTTGTGAAGTATCAAAAAATTGAGAAATTGGGGTATCATGCAACAAATAGGTAGAATTAAGCACTTATGACGTGTTTTTATTTAGGAAAAAGCCTAATAAAACTAGAAACAGAGGGCTCTTCCTGTAAAAGAAAAACAATGAGGGCTTGTTTGATTCATAGGATAGAAAAAACAAAGGAATAGGAAAACCATAGGATTGCAATGTCATGTCCACTTCAATCCTATAGGAACCCACATGCAACAAAGTTTGTTTGATTCCATCAAAGAATTCTAAGAAAGAGCTTTGGGTGGATGTTAGATTTTCTATGCAATCTAGTGCAAAGAATTTCCTAGGAAAGTTTCCTATAGAAATCAATCCTACAAATCAAACAACCACCATAAAAAAATTTTCTATAGGATTTAATCCTACAAATTTTCTATACAAATCCTTTGAATCAAGCATGCCCTGAGATCTTATGTATATGACGAGAAGTGGAAAGGACTAAAATGGAAAATTTCCGAACAGGTAAGATTCACTACGGTTCTCCTCGTGCGGTTCCTAAGGAAAGCTTCTACCGACTACAGCTACAGCCCATCCTAGGCAAATCCATAGCTGGGAATCGGCTCTGCTTGCATGTGAGAAGCACGATGCTCGTAGGGGATAGGAATGGGAGGTGCTCGCAGGGAGGCTTGGTTGCGCTTGCAGGTGAGGCACGCGGTGCTTCGTGGGGGTGGTGAGCGGTGCTCTGCAGGTGAAGCGTGCTAGGTCGCGGTGAGGCGCGGCGGTTCTCGTCGAGGAGGTGCGTGGGCCTATCGGGGGCATGGCGACGCTTGTCGGGGCAGCAAGGAGAGGGGTGGGGAGCGCCGGCGAGCGGAAAGTGGGCGGTGAGCCATGTTCCTATCGGGCAGTTGTATCTGGTATGTGGGTAGGGTGCGCCCGAAACGACGATTTGGTGCCCACGCGCCCGCCCCGAAACGATAATTTGGATAGGGTGTTTCCTATCAACACAGAATTTTACCGGAGCCGTTACCTACCTGCACTAGATTCACCGTTGATTCATGCCCTAAGATTCGTGATTAGGATGAAACCATATTGAATCTAAAAATTCCTGGGAATGAAACCATGATGAATCTAAAATTTTGATTAGGGCATGGATCTCACGGCGTGAATCTATGCTGGATCTTATGCCGGTAGGTAACGGCTCCTGTAAAAAAAAATCGCGGTGTGGCGGTAAGCTACTTTGTTTGTTTTTAAGGACTGGTAATATATATATTTTCTAACTTGGTCATGTGATATATTTACCGACCCCCACCACCCCCACTCCTTATATATATATAAAGAAAAGAAGAAAATCCAACCATCCAAACCCTAACTTGTGCCCATCGCGATCGGCGGCGACAGACGGCCAACGGATCATGTCGCCGCGCCAGCTGGAGGAGACGGCAAAACAAGGAGAACCCCTTTGTCGTAAGGTTGATCTTAGCAGCAGCATCAGCAGCGGCGGCGGTAATGGTGCCGCGGCAGCCCCGGCCGTGTACATGCTGGTAGGCCACGGATGCGTGCGCCCTGCCTACTCCGTGTTCAAGGTGGACCCTTACGCCGGCGGCGCCAAAGGCAAACGCAAACGCAAAGGCAAAGACGCCCCGTGCCGCGCCGTCGCGCGCCTCAAGTGCAAGCACGGCAAGTCTTTCGTCGCGGTCAGATCCAAGCACGGCGCGTGGATCGTCGGCGTCGGCGGCAGCAGCTCAGCCGAGCGCCGGCACGGCGCGGAGACCATCATCTTCGACACCGACACGCACGCGGTGATCACGGGGCCCAAGCCCGGGTCGACCAAGCGGAGCCCGGTGCTGCTGGCCGTCGGGGAGAGGATCTACGCCCTGGCCCGGTGCCCCTCCATCAACGGGAGGGCCGAGGACCCCCGCGTCAACTTCTGCCCCTGGTTCGAGGTCCTCGACCTCTCCGCCGCCGGATCATCATCCGAGGTGGTCGACGGCCGCCTGACGGGCTGCGAGTGGAGGACCCTCCCGAGGCCGCCCTTCTTCCCCTGGGAGCTCAACCCGTACCAGTACATCAGACCCTACCTGGGGGAGTTCACCGTCAGCTCCTACGCCGCCGTCGGCGCCCACATCCTGGTCTCCGTTATCGGACAGACGGCCGCCTACGCGTTCGACACGGAGACGGAGCAGTGGACCACCGTGGACGGCAAGAATGCTCTGCCGTTCTTCCACGGCGCCGTCCCGCACGGCCCGGACCTCTTCCTCGCCGTCTCACGCGCCACTCGGGGGGCCATTACGGCATACAAGATCACCGTTACCACGGCGGCGGGTTCCTCGCTCGCCATCACGGAGATCCCGGTATTGTTGCCAGGTGACGAGGAGGTGGTGACCGCGCACAACCTCCTGTCCCTTGGAATCCGCCGTGGTTTCTGTTCGGTGAGCTGCCGGAGCGTCGACGAATCATGGGATCCTCCCTACCTGCGCGCGCACATCAAGGTTAGGGCCTATGGAACAGAGGAGTTCGAGGTGGGGGAATGTCTATCTCTGCAAGTATCCAAGCAGTGGAAGAAGCTCTACGAGATCCATGATCCAGTCCGGGAGCTTGTTGATGACCCATGTGTGGCTGGCGTCTTCTCCCTCCTATGAGTAAGCATGTACCTTAGTGATCTGGCGGCATCACAGTTAGCCATCTCCCTATACTTGAGCAGCAGTACACTGTACACATCCATGATCCATCTGCATATTAATTATCATTCTCATATACGAGTGGAACTACTCAAATGCGTGTAGTTTTTGGATTTTCATGGTAATAACTTCTAGCATGTTGTACAGTGGTGGCCGCCATAAGCCTGCGTCCCTTCTCTCATCAAGTTTTCCTTAGCTGTGACAGCAGTGACCCAAAATTATTGTTCTGTTTTGTCAACATCAGGTAGAGTTGATATGTTGGTCCCATCAGATGTTGGCGGCCCTGTGGCGTCCAGGTTTTGTGCGACATCCAACAGAGCTTTGAATTTTTTCAGCATATATAGGAGTATTTTAGATTTGGTTTAAAGATCCCTTCTTTGCATGATAGTGCGATGTGTGGGTGCATCGATCATCTATCATCTCAAGTGGGGTTAAGAAACACAATGTGGTTGCGCATGCATGCCTACTACTGTTTCATAACACTTGTAAATGTTAGTGACCGGGCATAGGTGCTATCACGCGTTCAGGCGTCCCAATGTCTACTTATTACAATTGATATACCTAATTCTTCAAATTTATACATTCTGTTTTTTTATTACTTTTCATGCGTCGAGTGCAACTTTATTTTGTTTCTTCGTCACGATGCACAGACATTAAGCTAGTATTTTATAAATGTACTGATTTCCATAACAAAATATTTCTCCACTCCTCCTATGATTGATTGTGCATATGCGCAGGCACCTAAAATGTTGCACTATGGATCATGAAAATGGCAAGACGGCTTAAACATGATGAGTTTTAATGAGGCAGGAAAACGTCTATCTCGTGTCGTCGCAATAAAATGCTTCTAGCAAAGATGGCCACAAAATTATGACTCTAAATGATGCCCATGAAACCGGGAAGAAAACAACGATCTTTAGGACTTCCAAGTAACCGTTTACTCTCTCCTTTCCAAAAATGTATTATTCGTTTTGACGAAAAAATATTATATTTTAGTCTTTTTTCTAAAACATGTGTATCTAAATGCTGTTTAGGCACCAGTACAAACTGGGCCTTACGTCCCGGTTCGTAAGAGGCTTTAGTCCCGGTTGCGCAACCGGATGGGGCAATCGGGACTAAAGCCCACACCCTTTAGTCCCGGTTGCGCTGTGAACCGGGACGAAAGATGTTCTACGTCGACGCTGTCAGATGCGAAGGGGGAGGACCATTCGTTCCGGTTCATATTATGAACCGGGATAGATGTTTCTCTGCCGCAGCAGCAATTTGACCACTTTTTTGTGTCACGGCAGAGAATTCATTTTGGGCACTTTTTGTGATGCGACAGCATTTTGGTCATATTTTGTGCCACGATAGAGAATTTATTTTGTATTTTTCCATTTTTTATTTTTTATTTTGTGTTTTGCACTCAGCAACAAATAAACCATTATATTACACAACATCATCATGAAGATAGAGATCAAAGTGTCCAACATATTACATTGGATACCCGAGTTTCATGCATATATATACAAAATCATCTCTTTTTATGGTCCCTATTACCTTATATAGAACTCCAGATAGTATTCTACTTCTGGTTTTAGGACATCTTTATCTAAGAATTCCGCCAATTCCTTCTGAATTGCTTGTATGCGATCCTTTGGCATAAGATCGTTCCACAGTCGTTCGATCTGATTTAAAGAAGTCAACATATATGAATAAAACTAAACACAATTGATGATAATAAAAAACTGTGAATATCGTTTACATACGTAAAGTTGCTCTAAATTTCCGCCCTTCTCATAACACGTGTGACGAATGAACTCGCAAACATAGTATCAATATAAATTATTTCCGGGTCCCTGCGGCAGGCACCTTACGAGAACAGAGTTCAATCAAAATAATAATCAAGCATGATAATAATATCGAAACAAGAATCAAAGATATCCGCGGATCTAGCTAGTAGTACTTACATCTAGTGGTTTAAATATAAGCTCCTCTTTCCAAGCACACATAGCCTTCTTGGTGAACCGTTTACAAGCGCTGCCCAGGAAAGAAAGCGAATAGAAGGAGTTATTAATTACTTGATATTAGGAAATTCACAAAAGTTGTCGATATAGTGCCATAATGATTGAAATTATCGCTGGAGCATCGTCTGCATGTCCACCCACTCCTCAAGGGGTTTATGTTTTGAGTCCATGACTTGTACTAGCCCTTTGTCAGGTTGAATGATTAGCAGAATATAGTGAAATCTGCGCACATATAACTCATCAATTATATACTTAACATTGAGTAAGCGAAATAAAATGTGTATAAGACAATAACACTCACTCGAAGTTATAAGGAAATAGTATTTCCCTTCTCGTTTCTTCAAACCTTAACTCCTGTACAATTTTATCCTCTGTTTCCTTGGGTTTTTCTTTGAGATTAAGTTCATGAACAAAATATGGGTCAATGAACCCAATGTCATAGATGCATCCTCTTTTGCATTCGAGAATGTTCATTCTGCATAATATAGTGAGTATGATTATACATGCAATAAACAAGGTGAGATAGCTAGAGACCTCATTACAGAAATAATACTTACAGACAATAGGCACTGACGATTGATTTGTCGATGGCGTCTTGATTGAATAACTGAAATAGTTCATCAAATTCAATTATTACCATGTCATCTCCTTTCCCGTAATGATCTTTTCTAACTCCCAGCATTATTTAGTTTCTCCCATCCTTTGAGGCATCCATATACCAGTTATGCAAATACTGTAACTGGGCTAATAAGTACTGAGAAATAGTCATACCTTGAGCAGCGGTCGCTTTTCCGTACAGTTCAACTACCTCTGAATCATACTGCTCTTCGGCCGCACATTTTCTCAACCCCACAATGGTATTGGAAATCACCTTGAGCGGGGGGAACGATTGTTTTTTTGTTCTCCGAGCTGGGAAACTGATTTTCCGCTTGCACTACTACTCTTGGTCCGTTTCTTTGCCCCATGTGACTTGAAAATAGAGCGTTCATAGTCTGATGACATCCTTGGCTCGGTTTGGTGAAGGCACTTCAGCATTTTTTGCACTCATACTATTTCTTCTTTGGTGCTGGGGAACTCTGGCTCTTTCGGCAGCTTTAGTTTAGCAAAAAACTTTGTCGTTTTCTCCTTTGCGATCACTATAGTCTCCTGTATAGTAGTAAGATCTCTTGGGAGGCCTTTGGTACTTTTTGTAGGGGCTCCTGTTGACGTCTCGGTGATCGGTTACCACTCGGCAGTGTAGAGGTGGTACTCCTACACTTCTTGTCTTGAGCCATAGTGGGCTGAGATATGGATGACGTCCTCTGGAGTATAGTCGTAAGGTCTCTTGGGAGGAACCTTTGATACTTTTTGTAGGGGCGTCTGTTGACGTCTCGGTGATCGGTTACCACTCCGCAGTGTAGAGGTGGTAATCTTACACTTTTTGTCCTGAGCCACAGTGGGCTGAGATGGATGACGCGGTGGCGAAGATGGCTGTGTTGGAGACGGGTGAGGCGGCGGAGACGACTGTTGCGCTGGAGATGGGTGAGAGGCGTTGAAGATGAAGTGCTCTGAGAAATCTATGGCCTTGGCATCCGATTTGTAAGCACGATGTATTCCTTTCGCCATCGAATGGTGCCGTTTTTGGCTTCTCTTAGTTCAGTCATATCCCCTTCACCTGCAGGGTAGTCAAGCTTAAGCTAGTAAAATCCATGCATAACTTCATCCACCCCGACAACAGCGTAGCCCTGTGGAACCGAACCATAAAGGTATGTTGGTTTAGGTCCAATCGGTAAGGCATAGCCGACAGCCACCTTCATTGTTACGTTCATAATTTTGACATGTAGCTCACAATGTGTTATCTCCGTGATATCATCCACTGGGTAGCCAAGAGGAGCCATCATCGGTGCATCATCATCATCACCCGGGACCTCCGTGGAAGCCATGCTGCTTTTCCGATTATTAGATAGGACGGTAACATCGAATGCAGGTTCTACCATATGTCGCTGAGATAGGCCGGTTGTACCTTGATGGCTAAGTGCGTAAATTTGATCTTGTTGCCGCTTTAATTGTTATTCTATGTTATTATGATATGCATCCGGTCTGCCTGAATCCTTGCTTCAATTTCCTTCTTTTCCTTTCTCGTCTTACGACTTCTATCAGCATATTTCTTCCTGTGGAAACCCAATTTTCCATAGTTTGGAACCTATTGTGCCTCGTGTTAGTCCTGTGTGTTCCTCATTCCCAAGGGCGAGTGTGAGCTCGTCATTATCTCTATCGGGAATGAACCTCCCCTCTTCGATAGCCTTTACTACATTTCTAATGTCTTCGATGGGTATGGTATTTTCTTCATGTCTTCTTTTATATATACACTTCCTCTCTGAGTCCAATGTGCCCACATGCTCGTAAAACCAATTATTTACCCGTTCGAGCCAATCGGCTGTCTCTGGAGTGACCCCTTTAGCACGCAGGTCGCCTCAATTTTCTTCCACTTAGGGATGCTATCCCTGTAGCCACCTTGCCCCATAGTATGGTGATACTTCTTATTAGCAGCATTTTTCTTATTCATTTTAGACCTTTTCTGAGCTAACTCTGATTTCTTTTACTTCACAAACTCATCCTGGTGATCTTTTATCTTCTCATGCGCTCCCTTAAAATCCATTGTCTTCTTTTTCACGATAAAGTCTAGGTGCAATCTTTTCTTTCAGTTGGTGAATTGTTGCGCCATATTTTTAAGAGCCCACTCAATGACCTTTTACTTCATGGCAGCGGCATGTTGCTTGGCCTCCTCATCTGGATTCTCTGCATTTGGATCCACCTCTACCATCGGTACGGTGAAATTAATCATGAGCCTCCTCCAAAGTAAATCTTTGACTTTGTCGCCCATATATTTAACTCCGGCCTTCTTTGTCTTATGTCATTCTCGAACGGTGATTGGGATGAAGTCCCTAAGAATAACTCTGCATTGCGCTGCAAATTTGTTTTTGACATGAACAAGAGTCGTCGGTGCATCGTCGTCAGCGACTTCTTTGATCTTGTACCTTTCATGGTCTTCCAACTTTCTGGTTGCGCTCGTTTTCTCTTTGTAGAAGATTTGCTTGATCCGTCGGGCTAAAAGAAAAAAGAGCGTTAATATATGTATATAGACAACAAAGGATTAATTAATTAATATTTATATGCACCTCACAGAGTTTGTAATATTTAATGTTCCATCAGAGCCGTCGCCTTCTCCCTCACGGAAATTGTTTCCTTCTCCCTCACGGAAGCCATCGTCTTCTTCCTCACGAAAGTCGTCGCCTTCTCCCTCACCGAAGCTCTCTCTCTCTCTCTCTCTCTCTCTCTCTCTCTCTCTATACCGTGCCCCCCTTGTTAGGGTTGTGCGAGCAAGGAGTTCTTCAGCACGGGGCATCGTTGCGCTGCGGGATTTGGAGCCGAAAGATCTAGTTCCACAATCTCGGCTAGATCAGAGAGAAGCAGGGGTCGTCGTCAAGCATCGTACGTGTGTGATTCCCTCTGGCGGCACTGTGCTTTCGGTGCTAGGAGTTGTCGGAGCCGAAGGAAATCGTGACCTCGAGGTCAGCGTGAGGGCGTCTTCTTCATCCATGTTCCTCGCGGTACGTTAACTGTGCTCGGTTTTCAAATGTATGAATGCCGTAAACCTTCCCGTTACTGCATTACTAGTAGATAAATCCTGGCATTAGGGTTTCAATCGTAGATTTTATTTTATTTTATGCCCTCGAATCCCAACACATCCATGGTAGAAGACCTTTTACCAAGAAAAAAGGTACTTCTACCACGAAATACGGTCATGGTAGATGGCAACTTTTGTTGTAGTGGTTGGTGCTACGGGTGGACTGAAAAACCGATCACCAAAAATCAAATAAAAAAGACCAAGACCAAACCCGAAACGACCAATCAAAACATTGGGTAATAAATTTTGAAGACCAAATATTTTCTGTCAATTCGGTCATTAATTGTTCATCGATCTATTATAGTGTTGTGATGGTTTTTTTTGTATCATTGAATGTTTGTTCCTGCTAATTAATATGAATATATGCATTGAAAATTGTCAAAATTACAACTGAAATTTTGCCCACGCTCTTACTGAATAGTGTCCAAGTTCTTTCCTGAAAATGTCCACTCACTGGTAGAAAACAGGCCATCCGTTCGCGCCCCCTCAGAGCATTAGTCCCGGTTGCGCCACCAACCGGGACTAATGCTGGCACCCGTCCCGGTTGGGAAACCGGGACTAAAACCCCTTACCAACCGGGACGTATGGCACGTTTTCTACTAGTGACTGTGACCAAAACCAAAACTGAATTATCGGCACCTGCAATCATCGTGTAGCAAAACTAAAGATTATATTTCAGGCTTCATTTCTAGAAAACCGAATTTAAAATAGACCGATATGCAAAGACCAAATTTTCAGTCCAGACCATACGCCTACCCCTAGATGGTGCTGCTCTTGACTCAATCGGCAGCACCGCTACTCGCGCCTGAGTTGCGCTGGTGCATCCTCCTGCTCTTGATGCCGCTCTACCGCGATATCTTTTCTATGTCCGTTCTGTCTGTATAAAAAATCGTTACTAATTTGTTTGGAAACTGGCAATAGTGCTCAATAGATAGGATAAAGTACAAACCCATTACTCTCTCTCTCTCTATACCGTGGCCCTCTTGTCAACGTTGTGCGAGTAAGGAGTTCTTTATCGCGAAGCGCCGTCGCGCTGCGGGATTCAGAGCCGGAAGATCTACTTCCACAATCTCGGCTGGATCAAAGGGAAGCAGGGGTCGTCGTCAAGCATCGTACGCGTGTGATTCCCTCTGGCGGCACCGTGCGTTCGGTGCTAGGAGTTGTCAGAGCCGAAGGACATCGTGACCTCGAGGTCAGCGTCAGGGGATCTTCTTCATCCACGTTCCTCGCGGTACGTTAACTGTGCTCGGTTTTCAAAGGTATGAATACCGTAAACCTTCCCGTGACTGCATTACTACTAGATAGATCCTGGAATTAGGGTTTCAATCGTAGGAAAAAATTTCTTTTCTGCCCTCGAACCCCAACATA
The DNA here is from genome assembly GCA_030063025.1 of Avena longiglumis. NCBI lineage: Eukaryota > Viridiplantae > Streptophyta > Magnoliopsida > Poales > Poaceae > Avena > Avena longiglumis. The sequence goes on along the minus strand of CP125973.1, from coordinate 588,423,646 downwards.
TCCATGGTAGAAAACCTTTTACCACGAAATACGGTCATGGTAGACGGAAAATTTTGTTGTACTAGTGGGTGCTACGGGTGGACTTAAATACCTATCACCAAAAACCAAATCAAAAATACCAAGACCTAAACCAAAAAGACCAATCAAAATATTGGGTAGTAAATTTTGAAGACCAAATTTTTTCTGTCAATTCGGTCATTAGTTCTCAGTAACCGGAAAGACCGAATGGACCTATGCACTATGTGATGTGACCGAATTGTTCATCGATCTATTATAGTGTTCTAATGGTTTTTTTGTACCGTTGAATGTTTGTCCTGCTAATTAATATGAATATATTCATTGAAAAATGTCAAATTTACAACTGAAATGCTTCCCAAGCTCTTACTGAATAGTGTTCAAGTTATTTCCTGACAGTGTCCACTGCATAATACGGTCATGGCCGAAACCGAAACTAAATTATCGGCACCTGGAATCATCGAATAGCAAAACTAGAGATTATATTTTAGGATTCATTTCTAGAAGACCGAATTCAAAATAGACCAACTTACAAAGACCAAATTTTCGGTCTAGACCGTACGCCTACCCCTAGATGGTGCTGCTCTTGACTCAACTGGCGGCACCGCTACTCGCGCCCGAGTTGCACTGGCGCATCCTCCTGCTCCTGATGCCGCTCTACCGCGATATCTCTTCTATCTCCGTTCTGTCTGGATAAAAAATCGTTACTAATTTGTTTGGAAACTGGCTAATAGTGGTCAATAGATAGGATAAAGTACAAACCCGTTACTTGATGGCGCCCGGTGTCAACGTGGAGCGCTTCATTGGAAACCCCAAGAGCAAGGTGTGATGAGCACAACAGCAAGTCTTCCCTCGGTAGAGACCGAGGTTATCGAACCAGAAGGAGGAAGGAAACGTCTCAAAGGTGTTGCAAGCGACGTGGAATCCTGCACAACACAAACTCAAGACTTTGTCCCAACGAACAGTGAGGCTGTCAAGCTCACCGATTTGCTGTAACAAAGGATTAACTGTATGGTGTGGAAGGTAATGATGGTTTGTAGCAAGTAAACAGTAATGGTGAAAGATGTATCAACGGTAAAGATTGAACCGGGGTCTATAGTTCACTAGAGGTGCTCTCCTTAGATAAACAACATGGCATGAAGGGTAAACAAATTACAGCAGGGCAATTGTCAGGACTGAGCAAGGCATAACAATGCAATACTAGACAAAAAGATTCTATTAGATTCGATTGGGCAATACAACAAGATACATAGACCGCTATCCAACTGCATCTAGGACTAGAAGTCCACCTTCAGGTTATCATCCGAACCCCCTCCAGTATTAAATTGCAAGTAACATACAATTTCTTTAAGCAAAGTGTGTAAGGTAAACAATCCACTTGTTCCATGAACAAGATACCGTTGTTTTCTCCCTAGTGGCAATAGCACATCTACAACCGAAGAGATTTCTGTCACTTCCCTTGGAAACTAGAGGCATGAACCCACTTTCGAGCAAAAATACCCCCTCTTGGAGTCACTAGCAACTACTTGGACAAGATAGCTACTAACAACGGAGAGCATGCGAGATCACAAACATCACATACATGATAGAATCAAATAGACAAAACCATTAATCAATCTGATATAGTAATCTCAATATCCATCGTATCCCCGCAAACACAACATGCATGATTACAAATATATTAGATTTTGATCATGAACGGAGCTCACAAGATCTATACATGAAAGCACAAGGAGGAGATACAACCATCTAGCTACAACATGGACCCATAGTCCAAGGTGGAACTACTCACTCATCATACCAGAGAGAAGGCCTCCGAGATGATCTCCCCTCCGGTAGGGTGCTGGGAAGAACTTCAGATCCCCCCGATCTAGGGACGATGGTGGAGGAGGCTACATACGGTTTCGTGGATTTTTGATCGGGTACTCAGGGTTTCTGCATTGGGGGCTTTTATAGGCGAATAGGCGAGGCGAATAGTCCAAGGTGGAACTACTCACACTTCATACCGGAGAAGAAGGCCTCCGGGATGATCTCCCCTCCAGCAGGGTGCCAGGAAGAACTTCAGTGGTGGCGGTGGCTACAAACGGTTTCGTGGAGTTTTGATGGGGTGCCTAGAGTTTCTACATCGGTGGCTTCTTATAGGCGAATAGGCGAGGCAGGGGGGTCGCCAGGGCGGATGCACCTCCCGGCGCGGGCCAGGCTTAGCCGCGCGGCCAGGAGATGTGGCCCCCTGGTGGCTCTCCTCCTTCTCTCCTCTGGACTCCGTGTTGCCCAAGGTAAAATATTAACTTTGGCTTTTGTCCTGTCCAATTCCAAGAATATTGATTTTCTACCTTTCTGGAACCAAAAACAGAAGAAAACGGGCAACTGGCACTGTGGCAACTTGTTAATAGGTTAGTTCCATAAAACATATAAAAACACCTCAAAGTATACACAAAGCAAAACAAAGTAGATACTAAAAAAGTATGGGACATCAAAAATTATAGATACGTTTTCGACGTATCATTACTCTCTCTCTCTCTCTATCTCTCTCTCTTGACCGTGGCCCTCTTGTCAGCGTTGTGCGAGCAAGGAGTTCTTCAGCGTGAAGCGCCGTTGCGCTGCGGGATTCGGAGCCAGAAGATCTACTTCCATAATCTCGGTTGGATCGGAGAGAAGCGGGGGTCGTCGTCAAGCATCGTATGCGTGTGACTCCCTCTGGCGGCACCGTGTGTTCGGTGCTAGGAGTTGTTGGAGCCGAAGGACATCGTGACCTCGAGGTCAGCGTTAGGGCATCTTATTTATCCATGTTCCTCGCGGTACGCTAACTATGATCGGTTTTCAAAGGTATGAATACCGTAAACCTTCCCGTGATTGCATTACTACTAGATAGATCTTGGCATTAGGGTTTCGATCGTAGGAAATTTTTTATTTTGTGCCCTCGAACCCCAACACATCCATGGTAGAACACCTTTTACCATGAAAAAAAGGTCTTTCTACCACGAAATACGGTCATGGTAGATGGCAAATTTTGTTGTAGTGGTGGGTGCTATGGGTGGACTGAAAAACTGATCACCAAAAACCAAATCAAAAATACCAAGACCTAAACCGAAAAGACCAATCAAAATATTGGGTAGTAAATTTTGAAGACCAAATTTTTTCTGTCAATTCGGTCATTAGTTCTCAGTAACCGGAAAGACCGAATGGACCTATGCACATGTGATGTGACTGAATTATGCATCGATCTATTATAGTGTTGTAATGGTTTTTTTTGTACCGCTGTTTGTTCCTGCTAATTAATATGATATATGCATTGAAAAATGTCAAAATTACAACTTAAATGCTGCCCAAGATCTTACTGAATAGTGTGCAAGTTCTTTCCTGACAATGTCCACTGCATAATACGATCATGGCTAAAACCGAAACTGAATTATGGCACCTGAAATCATCGAGTAGCAAAACTAGAGATTATATTTCGGGCTTCATTTCTAGAAGACCGAATTCGAAATAGACCGACTTACAAAGATCAAATTTTTGGTCTAGACCGTACGCCTACGCCTACCCCTAGATGGTGCTGCTCTTGACTCAACTGGCGGCACCGCTACTCGTGCCCGAGCTGCGCTGGTACATCCTCCAGCTCCTTATGCCGCTCTACCGTGATATCTCTCCTATCTCCGTTCTGTCTGGATAAAAAATCGTTACTAATTTGTTTGGAAACTGGTTAATGATGGTCAATAGATAGGATAAAGTACAAACGTGAGTAGGAGTTTTTGTTTTATTATGGGCTTTGTGGAACACGCATAATGATATTACCTTTAACAATACAAATTCTACTTCTTTTATGTAGGTCATTTCAATAGCTACTTAGGGAACCCGTACATGGTCATTTTTTATTCTTTTGGAAATGGGCGTTTTATTACTTAACAGAAGTTTACACCCGGCCTCTGCATAGCTAGGATGCACATAGCCGATCAATCACACAGTTTCAGACCAAGGCAATAAAAACGGGATTACAAAATAATGTAAATGAAAACACAGTTCTCCAAACTAGCTAAGGAAGATCTATCCGCAACGGTTGCTGCCATCCATGCTGGGAGAAGATATCTCGCGCCATATCCTCCAGCCGCCTACAGCCCTCTGCAAACAACTCGCGAAACTCCATTCGTTGTAGTGAAGTCAATGATCGGAGGACAGCCGTAGCTCGATAGATAACTTGCAAGGGAGAACATACAACATTATTAAAAATCTTGTCATTTCTACATAGCCAAAGCGACCAAATAATGACAAGCGCTCCCACCCTAAATAAAGTCCCATATTTATCCTCAATCCCATTCATCCAGCTGCCAAATACATTGACTACCGATCTAGGAAGGGATAAACCAGAGGCTATTTGGATGATTGACCATATAGCACGAGCAAATTTACAATAAAAGAATAAATGACGTATTGTCTCATTATGATGACAAAATACGCATTCAGTGCTACCATGCCAATTCCTCCTAACAAGATTATCTTTTGTGAGAATCACCCCTTTACGGAGATACCAAGCGAATATCTTCGTTTTAAGGGGTATCCTCATTTTCCAAAATTTACTATTGTCATCGACTGGAATATTAGGTTGGATCAAAGCTCTATAAAATGAATCAACAGAATATTTACCAATGTGTAGTAATTTCCATTTGAATTCGTCCATTTCCTCAGATAGCTGTATCCTAGATAATCTCACTAAAAGATTATTCCAAGACACCAGTCTAGGACCTAAGAGACTTCTTCTGAAAGACATATTAGTAGGATTTGTTTCCATTACCTCAGCGAGAGTATTCCCTTTGTGCCTAACAATTGAGTATAGAGCTGGATATTGTTCACGAAGAGAATTTTGGCCAAGCCATTTATCTTCCCAGAACCTAATCTGTGAACCATCCTTAATATTAAAATTGCCAAACCGGAAGAAATACTTTTTGGAAGCCATTAGCCCAGCCCAAAAGTGTGAGTCACCTGGTTTCCAAACCAGTTTAGACACCGCTTTTGAGCCAATATATTTCCTCCATAGAATGGTTTGACATACCCCTTCTTCGGTAAGAAGTTTGTATAACCATTTACCCAGTAATGCGGTGTTTTTGACTTTTAAATCATGTATGCCTGATCCACCATATTCTTTGGGTCGGCAAACAACATTTCATTTGGCCAGTCGATATTTCTTATTCTTACTACCCCCCTGCCAAAAGAATCTTGAGCAGAAATAGTCCACTTTTGACAAGACACCTTTTGGTAACTGGAAGAATGAGATCATATATACAGTACCATGTTGGTGAGTACTGAATTAATGAGTACCGGTCTTCCACCGAGGGATAGCAACTTACCTTTCCAACTATTAAGACGTTTCTGGAGTCTTTCCTCGACGAGTTTCCATTCAGCAATCGTGAGACGCCGATAATGTATCGGTATTCCCAGATAATTGATTGGAAAATTCCCCTGACCATAGCCAAAGAGATCGGCATATAGGTGGGCCTCGTCCTTAGCCTCGCCAAAACAATACAAGTCACTCTTATGGAAGTTTATTTTCAATCCAGAGAGTTGCTCAAATGCTGATAATATTAATTTCAGATTCTTGGCTTTCTCCAGATCATGTTCCATAAATAGTATTGTATCATCGGCGTATTGAAGAATAGATAGTCCACCATTAACAAGATGTGAAACCAATCCTTCAATTTGGCCATCAGTCTTTGCTCTCTCAATAAGGATAGCCAGCATATCTGTCACTATATTAAATAGTATAGGCGATAGTGGATCCCCTTGTCTCAGCCCTTTTTTGGTCTGGAAGTAATTACCTGTGTCATCGTTGACATTTATGGCAACACTTCCACCAGACACAAAAGACTGTATGAGAGCGCACCACTCTTCTGAAAAACCTTTCATACGGAGTGTTTGCTGTAGGAAAGACCAATTAACTTTATCGTAAGCCTTCTCAAAATCAATCTTAAACAATATACCATTTAGTTTTTTAGAGTGCAGTTCATGTATCGTTTCATGCAGGATTACAACTCCATCTAAGATGTTTCTCCCTTGCATGAAAGCAGTTTGAGAAGGGCGAACAACATGATCATCCACTGAATTCAGTCTAATCGTAGCAACCTTTGTAATTATTTTAAAACTAACGTTAAGAAGGCAGATTGGACGATACTGTTGTATACGTTCTGCGTTGTTAACCTTAGGTAGTAAATATGTTGCCAAAATTTAACCTGAATAGGTCCAGCTGACCAACTTGCAAAAACTCAAACAAGCACATCAAATCCACCTTGATAACTTCCTAGAATTTTTGATAAAACTCTGCTGGAAAGCCATCAGGCCCTGGCGCTTTGTTATGTTCTATTTGGAAGACAGCCTTCTTAATCTCCTCCTCAGTATAAGGGGCAGTCAGAAATGTGTTTTCCTCAATAGAAACCTGAGGAATATCCTCCGTCCGGGACTCATCCAGCAAAAAGGATTTTTCTGGTGGTGCCCCAAACAAGGATTTATAGTATTTGGTAATATAAGATTTAAGATGCTGCTGTCCTTGTATCGTTCCTTCATCATGAATTAGGGAGTGAATAAGTTTCTTCTTATGCTTGCCATTTGCAACATCATGGAAGTATCTTGTATTCGCATCTCCTTCAAGGATGAATTTAGCTTTAGAACGTTGGTACCACTTGAGTTCTTCCTCACTCAGAAGTCTGGCAATTTCTGCTTTCCATTGATTTTTAAGCTCAATCTCTTGTGAAGTTAATAACCTAACCTCCGCTGAGGCCTCCAAATCATTAATAATAGCAGAAAGGCATAGTTTTTCCTTTCTAAGAATACCAAAAGTATGTCTAGCCCAACCACGGAGGAATTTGCGCAAGGCACGCATTTTGTTGTTCCAACATTGTATGGGTGTGCGACCACTAACTGGTTTTTCCCAAATAAACTTCACCAGTTCATAAAAACCATCACGATCAATCCATCCCAGTTCAAACTTAAAACTGTTTTTGGATTTTCGTGGTGGTGTTCCGACAAATAACAGTAATAGAGCATGATCCGGCAAAGCCTCAATACGCTCTAGAGCGCGAACAGTTACCATAGGAAATTTATCTTCCCATTCGGTATCCATAAGCACCCTATCTAATTTTTTGTATGTAGGCTCCGGAAGACTATTATCCCATGTAAACTGTCTTCCTAACATTGTAACCTCTCTTAAGTCCAAGCTGTCAATGACAACATTAAACATGAAAGGCCAATGTTCATCAAACCTGCCCCGAATTTTCTCATGAGGGAATCTTAGCAAATTGAAATCCCCACCTATAAGGATAGGATAGGGATTGTCCTTAGCTAGATTTACCAACTCATGTAAAAAGTCAGCTTTATAAACATCCTGGGCAGCCCCGTATACGGCGACTAGAGACCGAACAAAATCATCATCCTTATTCCGGATATGGAGTTTAATAAAAAAATCTCCAACCGAACTGGCTAAGATTTCCATAATCTCATCTCTGACGCCTAATAGAATTCCCCGGATCTCCCCCGCGGCGGGCGTGATACCCATGAGAAATCCACTCCACCAGAAAGGAGATTGAGTTGACTTTGTGAGAAATCACGTCTACCAGTCTCAGAAATACCCAAAAAATCCAACTTATAATCTCTCACACAATCGGCAAAGAACAAATGTTTAGCCAAGTCACAAAGACCTCTGCTATATGAGAACATGCCATTCATTGAGAAACAATTAGAGATTTGGATACACGTGACCTCTTACGGGACCTTTGGCTCTTTGATTTCCGACTAGAAGCTGTAAAATCATATAATGAATTCATCCCAGTCTCATCAAAGCCCACTTCTGATACTTCACCAACTAAGTGAGATAAGAGTTGACCATCTACTGTGGCATGCAACTCCTCCTCCTCCATTGGTGAAGAGTCAGGAAAAATAGAGATTTTAGGAGTAACCGTTAGACGGTCAACCTCCATATGTCTCAATACAGAACTAGAAAGATTAACTTCACTTACAGATCTCCCCAAACTAACACCAATGTTAGCCAGTTTATCTATAATAGAGTTCTTGGAGAAAGAAAGAAAGGATTTAGAACATATACCCGGGGTGTCCAAATTCTTTTCCGCCTTCCTCCGCATGGCCTTGCCCAAGGAGTCCTCATCCGCGTCTGAGGCCCCCAGAGCATCGACAGCATGCCGAGAGCTCCTGCGAGCTGGGGTCTCGGCCACGAAGTTAGGACCATCCGCGGCTGGGGACAAACCCAACCCCTCCTAGATCAGGTCAATCCCCCGGTCATAGGTCCACCATCCGAGCTAGAGCGCCCTCCATGTCCACCGGACAAGCACCATCGGAGGGGCCTCCAGAATCCCGCTCTAGAGTCAAAGGGGGTTACACCGCCAGGGGCATAGGTGAAGCACCCTACGCCCCGACAGCCAACCCTACAGCCCCGCGGTCGGCGAACCCCACCTAGGACCGCCTCCGTGCCGAAGACCCAGAGACAACCTCCTGCACGACCGGTACCACCTCCTGTAGCACCGGATCCACACGTGTGGGGATAGAACGACCCATCATGTTAGGTCTCCCACGCGTGGGGGAAGCCGGAAGCGAAGAAACACCAGTCTTGTCCAAAGAACCACAAGCCACATGCAAAGCCTCCTGAAGCTGTGAAGGAGAGACCCGAGGAGAGCAGAACACTGGTCCGAAGCCACGCAGGGGAGAGTCCAACGGAAGAGCCTCCAAAAGTTCCTTACCGCGAGGAGTGGCAGGGTTAGCATTAAAAGGAGTAACAACAAACAGTAACACAGGATCCGAAGGCACTGAACAATCCAGCTGAACAACCTGCCTTGTAGGCGGCTGCGCTGAGCCACCCTGCCTAGCAGTGGTCGAAGAAGAGCCAACCCCAACCGCCTGTGAGCCACCCCCCGTGTCAAATGTATCCATAGCATCATTAGAAGGCTTCTCATTCGCATCATCATCCTGATCCCCATCCCTCTTCCTCCATAAGTAAGGTGCAAACTCAGGCTCTGGTACATAACCTTCCGGCTCCAAACGAAAACGAAGCTCATAAGCCTTGAGACCCACCACAACATCTGTCACAGTGTAATTTCCTAGTAAATCCTGCAGCCCCAGGAAAACACTGGTATCTGTTATAGCAACAAGAATCCGAACGACACCACGTCTCCTCAAACTGAAAAGGTCCACATCCAAAGTAGTGCCCATGAGACCACCAACCGCCCATAAACCCAAGAAAGACCGCAAACAATGTGGCACCCCCTCGACATGTAGCCAAACCTGCTGCAGCTCAAGCTTGTGGGGCACCTCCTGTGTCTGGTAAACAGAAAACAATAGCTGAGAAGTGCACAGCGACAACGGCACCTGGATCCCATCCACCCTGTCCAAATCCTCCATCGACGGAAAACTCACAAGAAAGGCAGATTCACCATAAGGCAACGCTTTCCACTTCCACTGACTACGAACCGGACACCTCCTAGCAATCTGTCGCTGAACCACATCTGCAGGGACCATCGGCCCAGTGACCTAAACAAGAGATATGGGGGTCAAGTTGGCCCCAAGATGGCCCCGCACCATAGAATCAGGAATCCGAGAAAACAAAGTCAACTCATTGCCAATAGCAGACATCACCAGGGTAGGTCTTGGCTGCTTCAGAACGGGAAATCTCAAAGTTGGATGAGCAGAATTATCACAAATATAGCAATTATGAACCGCCTTACAATCTTTAGTTGCATGCGTATTGACCGCACACTTCCAACAATGAACGGATTTCTGAATCTTCTTACCCGCGGCAGTAGGCACCGGTGCAGCAACAACAGTCTCCAAAGCTGCGTCAGCCTGAGGAATATCGTCAACAGTCCCCTGTGGCCCGTACAGATACTACAGCTGCTGTCCCAAAACCTGAGAAGATGTCCCTGCCTGGCCAGTGGGATACCCAAATTGCTGAAACTGTGTCGGCTGCCGTAGCGACTGCAAACCCGGCTGAAGACCCACCTGCAACTGGTCATGTTTCTTCTTCTTCTTCTTCCGCTTCGGCACCTGCGCACTTACATTTCCAACCCCGACCGCAAACTCCTGCGGCGACACCCCTTGCTGAATCACAGGTGCCCCTCCCGACGGATGCCCGCGATACGGCGACTGGAGTGGTTGCAAGGCGAAGTGAGGCTGCGGCGCCGGAAAGTAAGCACCCTGGGGCGACAGAAACGACAACGCCATCCCCTGACTGAAATGAGTCGGAGGCGGCATCCCGGGCGGCCCGGAGAACGGCGGTGGCCCATGGCCAAAGGTAGGCGTAGACGAAGGCATCAAAACATGCGAAGGTCGCGAACCAGATCCCTGTCCCGGAAAAGAGCCAACATTAGGGTTCGCTGGTGTCGTCCCGAACCCAGCAGACTGCTGCGGCACCATAACCTGAGCGCGAGGGGCAGTCGAACCTGCCGACTGAGCTGGGGCGCGGGGAACCGGAGCACGAGGGACCGCAGCAGCACCCGCCGGCGGAGCAGCAGCACGTTGTGGCGGCACAGCCATCGAGACAGAGCCTAGTAGAGCTTGGATGAAGGAACGAGCTGAAGAAGGCGGCGCAGTAGATCGCGAAACAGGAGAGGATAGCGATAGACAGGAGTTGCTATTGAGGCATCGTCCGATACCAAGCCTTCTCGCAACGAGGAGCCAGCCCGACTCGTTCCCTTCCCTGCCATGAGGCCCACACGTACTATCCACGTTAGCACGCGCTGCCCGCGATTCAACAACTATCCCAGAAAAAACGGAAACTGCTCCATCCCCGGCCCCACATGGCGAAATACATGCAGAAGTTTGCTGAGAAGCCGGATCGAATTGAACCTCCGCCGCCGGCAAGAACTCGGCAAGAATAGGGGGGGCCGAAGAACGACGAGGGAGGGCCCCCTTCCATGGCCGAACGCTTGGGACCCTGGCCACTCTCATGCCTAGAGGCGACGCCGATGAACCTCACTGCCGAGCAAGACCACATCTAGATGTCGATGGAGAGCAGCGCCTCGGAAAATCCTGCAGATCATCCGACGCCGGCAACCTCCTCTCCTAGAAGCGAGACGCCGTGCTTGGAAATCCAATCTCCTCCCAAAAATCCTGCTTCAGCTCCTCGTCCGTCTTCCTCCTCCGACGCGCCACCGTTGTCCACCCCAGTTCCCCGGACACATCCTCCAACTCCTCAAGGGCAACACGAGCCGCCGTCCCACCGCCGTCATCCCTTCAGACTCCGAACCCAGACACCTAAACCGAGAGCCAGGCGGCGATGGCGACGAGCCCGGGGAAAGGCTCGGCGGCGAGAATGAATCCGGCGCTAGCGTCAGCCGACATCAGCCGCATGCATGTTTTAAAATTAAAAGAGAGGAGAATTTCACTTCCTGCTCTGCACCAACTAGGGATGCACACAACCATTAAGCATGAGTACCAAGATTTTTAAACTTGGTTAAGCACCAAGCCTGGTCCTCAAGATAAATTGCATGAGTACCAGGAGAGCCTAGTCCTCAAGTATAAATAGGAACCTTAATTCGCTTCCGTGAGGATTTGAACTCAGGTGTCGGGTTTGTACATCCACTCCCCCAACCAGTTGAGCTAGGCTCACTTCCACCCGTACATGGTCATATTTGCAGGCAATGGAGAAACGCCGGGCTTTGGATATTGGATGCAACCAACTGGAAATGGTTATCCAGGATATATACAACTAGTGCTGCTGGCCATGTTATATTTTTTATTTCTTTAAACAGCGTATAATGTAATAAGACTCTGAATAAAGTAACAAAACTCCGTATGGATCTAGACTATGTTCCCATTTTAAAAAAGAACAATGCAAACTGTCACCGGCCATTTAAAAAGGCGTGCACTATATAATATGAGAGAGGAGAAATGCTAGCAAAACCTCGTAGTATATGAAATATAGGAATTAGAAGGAGGAGCTCGTGGATCCATTTTTTTATTAACTCAACAGCTGGCGCCTTTACCACGAGGTTAGGTTATTTAGAGGCTTATTCATCCACGAGGTTGATCGTGCTGCTCAAGCTCATCCTTCCATTCGCTGCGGTACCCGCTGGAATAAAAGAATCGCTATTGTTTGCCTCTTGAACCATTGGAAATGTCACCTCTGAGCTTGCACGGTGCGCTTAGCGAAGTCAATGCTACGGTTGCTTCATCGTGCACTCAAGTAGTACTAGCTAGGAATTCCTGCAAAAAAAAAAGTAGTACTAGGAAGCATCCAAGGGGAACTTATCTAATAAATTAATTAAGGAAGCAATGCAGTTAGAGTTGACGGGCACTAATGGAAAATGCCTCTAGTCCCGGGCAGTAAGGGCCTTTCGTCCCGGTTTTTAAACCCGACCTAATTAAGCGGGACTAGAGCCCAACACTAGCAATGCAGTTAGAGCTCACGCGGTGAACCAGCAGCTAGGATACCATGCGGACTTGTGAAGAACTAGGGAACTAACCCCCAACACAAGGACTTTGCTTTCTAGAAATATCAGATCGATCATGAGTAAATTTTTGTTTTGAATGCACAACCAAGCCTAGCTACTCTCCCAAGCAGAGGCAGGATTAATTCTTGGATATATGCATGCCTCTTCCTTTATCGAGTTGGCAAGCTAGCTCTCTAACATATATAGTACATGTTATACATACTCCATACTAGGTACTATTCTGGTGATGGATGCTCGAGGGCAGCGTGGAGTGATTGTTTAGTAGTAAGCTTACTGCACATGATCAAATCAAATAGAGTAATGTGAGTATTGATTCGGCCAGCTAATTAGGTTGTAAGCTTACTGCACCCAAGGTGTATAAAAGGGAAGGTGTGCACATCTCCCTCTCTCACCCACAAACCCACAAACTAGAGAGAGAGAGAGAGAGAGAGAGAGAGAGAGAGAGAGATGGGCCCTGCGACTGCGAGGATTGGTGCAGTGCTACTGCTGCTGCTGGTGGTGGTGGCCACATCTAAGCCCGTCTTCTCCGCTGATGATGAATTCCCCTGCCTCATTAATTTTCAGGGTAAGGAACGAGTCTGTCGCAAGGCGCTAGATGGTAAACGGGATCAAGTCAAGAAGTGCTGCGACAGCTTGAAGGGTGACTTTAAAGACTGCCTCAATTCCCTTAGAGCAGGCATAGTGTCGGCGCGTTTGGAGAGTTTGAATTGTCCGTAAACAAATCGCTCAACCCATCCATGTATCCCCTTTGATTTGGTTTAATTACCATCCGAGAGTGAGCTAGAGGGCTCTGGTTATTTCTGTCTTTTCCCTTATTGCTGCATGCGATTGTATTGTTGGTCATGTCAACGTCGTTGCTCATGTGTCACCTTTTATTCTTCCACTTCAATAAAGTCCATTAGTTTGTATGTTGTGTCACCCGCCCGTCAATTTTCGTATTTTGCTTTTAATCGATCATACACCTGTGCGCTTTCGTACGGATCCAATGTGACAGTCCATGCATCGAAGCGTCTAAATCGTTTTGATAAGCCGCAACCCTATATAAAAAAGAAAGCCTAAGCTAGTACTTCCTCCGTTTGGGATTATAAGTCCCGCACGGATAACTAGGTTGCCAATTTAAACATGAAAATATAAATAATATAGCATAAAAGTTATACCATTAGAAACTTTAGAGGTTATATTTTCTAACGGTATAATTTTTGTAATATATAAGTTATATTTTATTGGTCAAATTAACAACCTAGGTATGCGCGTAGGACCTATAATCCCGAACAGAGGGAGTACTTATTATGATAACATTCCTCTTTCCTAGTGGTCGACATCCTAATTTAGTAAAAATGTGGCCTAGTAGGCAAGTTCATGCTTTTTCTAGTTGTGGAAGGCAATAGAACCTTCTAGAAGCGTCATTATCCTTTCCCATGATATTGATAAATAAGTAAAGCAAGTAAATGATAACAAGTGGTCTTACCAATAAAGCTAGACTCCACGACAACGGCGCATAAAATGTCTTGATACCCATAGGTATATGAGATTACTGAAATCTCAATGGGAAGTATTACCCAAATTTATAGTTCGACTCAAGGCTACACAAGAATACCAATAAAAATTTAGCAATTGAGACTTCACTCTCAACCACACATGTATATCAATATTCTCAAAAAGGAAGTGGTGATGGCAGCAGTTGACTTAAAACAGTAAATCAAAATAGTAAACAATTGCAACAAATTTCCATCTTTCACCGGAAGTAGTGAACTTGTAACTTCTAGGGGCTAAGAGCATAGGCATGAGGTGATAGCGAGGTGTTGCATGAATAGAATTGATCATATAATATAAATACTAATAACATGGTCTTCATATCTAATTCGGTTATGTGTTGGTGTGTGTTCCAAATATAGTTATGCGTTCTAACCAAGAAAATTTGCTCAACATATGTTTTACTACCTGCCCATTTCATCGGGGTTAGCTTGGAACTAAAAGTAATTAAGGTCATTAGAGTCCATGAACACACAATGTCCTCAAATTATCACATATTCCCCTTGTTTTCCCTAACTGTCACTTTAGGGTTTGTAGGTTCAACATAATAATAGGTAATGCACTTTATAGATAAATACCAAAATCATATATATGTTGGGGCAATATGATTTTAGTACTGCGATCATATCATTCGGGTCCTAGTAACAAGCATTGAACATATCAGAAGTGTATCAACACCCATACAAGAATATTACCAGGATAAACACCTCAAATCTTGATACATATGCATGATTACATGGTCATTCTTATCCAATCCTCATCCACCTCACATGCCTATAGAGAACTACTCACTCATGATGATGGAAAGTCAGCACGTTGGTGATGATGGTGGTGGTGATGATGATGGACAGCAGGACTAATCTAGCCAGGAAAACAACTTTCAGGAAAAATCCCGGAAAATATCGCAAAACTCCTATTTTACCAGAAGACCCACGGAGCTAGAAGATGAGCCGGAGGAGGGCCACGAGGGGCCCACACCCCTGTCCGCGCGGGCTAGGCCATGCCGCGCCTGGAGGTGGTGTGGCCACCTCGGGCACCCCCTTGGCCTCCCTCTCCACCTACATAAAGCCTTCTGACCTATAAACAATGGGGGGTTTGAAGTTTTTCAAACAGAGTTCCGCTGTGCCGCCACCACCACAAACCGTGATTCGGAATCAGAAACGCCGTTCTGGCACCCTGCCGAGACGGGTTTTGGAGGATATCATCGTCATCATCATCACCGACGCCTCTCCATCAACCATCCATGTTTCCCCCATCCATGAGTGAGTAATCCCCCGCTGTAGGCTATGGGGATGGTAGGGATTGGATGAGATCTATCATGTAATCGAATAAGATTGTTAGGGCATGGTGCCTAGTATCTTTGTTAGTGCTATTTGACTTTGTTGCAACTTGTTATGCTTAATGTTTGTCATTAGGGCCCATAGTGCCATGATCTCAGATCTGAACATGTTATTGATTCATGATGATAATATTGTTTTTAATCTTATCTGCAAGTTGTTTACACATATTATCGTCCGGAACAAAAGGCCCCAAAGTGACAGAAATTGGGATAACCGGAGGGGATGGCTGTGATATGAGGATCACATGTGTTCACGGAGTGTTAATACTTTGCTCCGGTACTCTATTAAAAGGAGTACCTTAATTGCCAGTAGACTCCCTTGAGACCCCGCTGCAACGGGCTGGCAGGACAAAAGATGTTGTGCAAGTTCTCATTGCGAGCATGTATGACTATACATGGAACACATGCATTTGATTGTTTAGTACTTGGATACTTTATATTATTTATCTACAAATGCGCTAGATCTTGATATTACATGAATAGTCTTGTCCATGCAACGCCTGTCCATCCATCCCTATGCCTACCGCACTCGAACCCTACTGTTTGCTACTATTGTTACTATTACTTTTGTTTTACTGCTGCTATTACTTTGCTATTGCTACTACAAAACTGTTGCTACTGATAAATTATTGTGAGCAAGAATATTTCCAGGGGCAGCTGAATGGACAACTCAGTTGTTAAGGCTTATAAGTATTCTTTAGCTCCCCTTGTGTCGAATCAATAAATTGGGTTATACTACCCTCGAAGACTGTTGTGATCCCCTATACTTGTGGGTCATCAAAACACTTTTGTTGCTCTTGATTCACCATCTGTTTTAAGTAAGTTTCTTACACCACCACCATATACACATGCTACACACACTGCTACTACTGCTGAATCTAAAAATGCTTCTGATGCTCATGATGTTACTTCTACTGTGCTTGATGAGAGTGGTTCATTAAGTCATTTACTAGATGCTACAATTGTTAGAACTATTTTGGGAAACACTGAAACTCCTAGTGAAGACACTATTACACCCGTTAGCTCACCTGAGTCTAGAGAGAGTTATGATATTAATGATGGTTACATTGAAATAACTGATGAATTTATTGAAGAATATCGAAACACATGTGGTGCTAGTGCTATTAAGAGTCTCCTTGAAAAACGTACTATTATACCTAAACTATTTCCTAATACTAAGTTTGCTACTTCTCCCATAAACATTGAAGATAAAGATTGTGATTTCTCTCTTTATTATCCTATATAAACATTGTTGAGAAAGACCTTTTGCGGGACTGTGAATGAAAGGGTTGTGGCACATATGAATGAGCTTTCCACTATGAGTGCCTTATTTTCTGATGTTGTTAAGATGCGCACCTACTTTGTTGCTAAATTTTTTCCCTTTTCACTAAAAGGAGACGCTAAAGCTTGGTTTAATAATTTACCTCCTGGATCCATTGATAGCCCTGATTGCTTGATTGCTACTTTCTTTCAGAAATAGTTTCCTCCTAGTGCTAGACATGCTGTTCTGCAGAAACTTTTTGATTTTAAACAGGAAGAAGAGAAGAAATTGCCTGAGTCATGGACAAGGTTTTGCGCCTTGATTCATGAATATCCTAGATGTCCATTACCTAAAAATGAGCTTCTTGATATATATTATAATGGACTAACTGATGATTCTAGGACATACCTGGATAGTTTTGCTGATTGTGTTTTCAGGAAAATAACTCCTGAAGAAGCTAAAGAATTAATGGCTAAAACAAGCAAGAATTATGATGATTGGACTTCAACCGAGCCAATTACACCTGAACCAACCCCAACACCAACACCCAAGAAGAGGGGGAGTGATTGAATTAAATGATGAAGTAATGAAAGAAGCTAAGAAATGTCTTAAGGAGAAGGGTATTAAATCTGAAGATGTGAAGAATTTGCCTCCTATAGAAGAAGTAAGCCAATCTCTCACTCATCCACTATTGAGGTACACTCTCTCCAACATTTTGATAAAGGTGATATTCCTTATGGTAAACCTCCTGATGAATGCTTAGAGGAACTAGATATCTTTATTGTTAAGCAAGGTAATTTTAATAAACAAGTTTAGAATCATTTATTGGAAAACTCTAGAGCTATTAATGAGTTGAAATATATTGTGGAAAGAAATTCTAATGATGTTAAAATTCTTGTTAAACATTTCCAGATGGTTCAAACTCAAATTGATCAACTTGCTAAAGTACAAAAGGATATGCTAGTTAATGCTTCTGGAGATAAACATGCTTATGAAATTAGAACTAGGAGTGGTGCTGCCACTCAGGATCCCTTATATCCTGAGGGACATCCTAAAATAATTGAGCAAGATTCTCAACAAGCTGAAAATAGTGGCACTTCTTCTAAGATAAAGAAAAAGAAACATAAAACAATTGTAGAATCTCGTGAACTTGCTATAGATCCTAATAGTATATCATCTCTGAAGCTGAAACAGAAAGTGGTAATGATAAAAATGATGCTCCTGATAAGGAAGAAATTGAGGAAGAACCTGAGAGTAACACTAAGAACACTATGTACACTAAGGAAGATTTTCTTGATAATAAACATGGTAGTGAAACAGAACCTTGGGTGTAGAAACCAATGCCTTTCCCTAATAAGAAACACAAGGTAAAGGAGGAAGAACACAATAACAAGTTTAGTGAGTGGATAAAACCTTTATTTTTGCAAATTCCTTTGACTGATCCTATTAAGTTTCCTCCTTATTCAAAGTATATGAAGGATATTGATACGTTGGAAACGTATCATTAATTTTTGATGTTCCATGCTTGTTTAGTATCTACTTTGCTTTGCTTTGTCTCTTTAAGGTGTTTTATATATTTTCTGGAACTAACCTATTAACAAGTTGCCACAGTGCCAGTTGACTGTTTTCTTCTGTTTTTGGTTCCAGAAAGGCAGAAAATCAATATTCTTGGAATTGGACGGGACAAAAGCCACAGTTAATATTTTACCGTGGGCGACACGAAGTCCAGAGGAGAGACGGAGAAGCGGGCCAGGGCGGCCAAACCCCCCTAGGAGCGGCCAGGGGTGGGCCTGCGCCTAGGCAGGGTGTGGCCCCCCTGGTGGCCTCCCAGCCTTGCCTCTTCGCCTATAAGAAACCCCGACTCAGAAACCCTAAACAGTCAATCGTACTTCCAGAAAAAGTTCCGCTGCGTCGCCGCCATCGAAGGGGAGATTCGGGGGACAGAAATTCTCATGCTGATTCACATGTTGGGGAGGGAGTAGTTCTTCCTCGAGGCTAAGGGCTCTACCGGTAGCTATGTGTTCATCTCTCTCTCTCTATGCATGATCTTGTTGTGATCATGAAATTTGTAATCAAGTAGATCTAATATGTTACTCAAGTGCTTCATTAGATCTCTGCTCTCCTCATGTGTGTGAAAGTGATAGCGTGCACGCCATGGTGGCACTTAGGCTTGAGTCTACATAAATACTCTTTGTGCTTTAATGGATCTATGCTTTTCCCCACGTGTGTGAAAGTGACAGCGGGCATACCGTGTGTGGCACTTTGGCTAGATTGAATATTTGTTATGAGTTATATTTGGAGTTGGATGTCTGTATGAAATTGTGGTATTTTTTGGAACCATCTAGCACTCAAGGTGACAATGTGGGGTTATCTAGATTGGGAAAGGCGGACTTTGAGGAGTGCTGTTATAGCCCTACCATGGATTAGAGTGTCCAACCGGAGAGTAGTTAAGAGTAGTATCATGAAGAGAGGATATTTATATGAGAGAGTGTTCACTAGTGAAACTATGATCCCTAGGCCTTGTTTCTAAGCATTGAAACATCGTTTGCTACTAGATCTGTTGCATGTTTGCTTACTTCCATCAGTTTGCCTTTACTCTGTTCGTCCACGCCATTAGCTATTTTCTGGCACCGTTACCCCACGTCTACAACAAGTCAGAAGCTATTTTCTGGCACCGTTACCACTTGTATTTCACTATATCTTCTCCGAACTAGTGCACCTATACACCTGACAAGTGTATTGGGTGTGACGGGGACACAAGAGACTTCTTGTATCTTGATTCCGGGGTTGCTTGAGAGGGAATACCTTTGACCACTTCCTCCCTGAGTTCGATAAACCTTGGGTGATCCACTTAAGGGAAACTTGTTGTTGTTCTACAAACCTCTACACTTGGAGGCCCAACAATTGTCTACAAGAATAGAAGTGCGTAGACATCAAGCTATTTTCTGGCACCGTTGCCGGGGAGAATTTGGCCTTTTACCTTTCCTCCACGTCAGGCTCCATCAAAGTATTTTCTGGCGCCGTTGCCGGGAAGGAAAGGTAAAATGTACTCACATCCTCCGTGTGAGTGCTCGAAGTTATTTCCTTTAGATTCTTCAATTTTGTCTTTTTGTTTCTTGTTTTCACTAGTTAGGGTTAATGGAAAACAACAACAAAATTAGAGAGCTTTATAGTGTTTATCTTGAGTTAGGACATGAAGTGTTTGAAGAGAAAATTAAAAAACCTATGGAACTTCATTTGCATGCTAATAGCTATGTTATTAGTATGAATCCTTTGGACACCATTATTGCTAATGCTATGGAAACGTCTAAGCTTGGGGAAACTAGGTTTTATGAAAATGATCTTTTTAGTCCCCCAACTTTGGAAGATAGCTATTCTATTGCTTATGATGATACTAAACCTCCAATATATGATGATTACAATGATGAATATGATATTTTCAGTCCACCTACTATTAAGGAGAAAATTAATTTTGATTACAATATGCCTCCTATATTTGATGATTTCGGTGATGAGAATAATAATGATAGCTATTTTGTTGAATTTTCTCCCACTATAATTAATAAGAATGGCTATTCTTATGTGGAGAGTAATAATCATTTTATGCGTGTGGCTCATGATAAGAATGTTTTATGTGCTAGTTATATTGTTAATTTTGTTCATGTTCCTACTGAAAGTTATTATGATAGAGGGAAACATGGTTTTATGCATCTCAATTATATTAAGTTTCCCTCTTTATGTTGAAAGTCTTGAAGTTGCACTTGTTTTATGCTCCTATGCTTGTTGCTTTGTGCTTTTATGACTTGTTTATTTACAAGATTCCTATGCATAGAAAGTGGGTGTGACTTAAATGTGTTTTGAATTTTCTTCTTGATGCTCTCTTTACTTCAATTCATATTTCTTATGTGAGCATCTTCTCAAACTATCAAGCCTAACTTAAAGGCATTAAAAAGTACTTGTTGGGAGATAACCCAAGAGTTTTCTTAAGTCTTGGAAGTTATTACTCTGTAATAAACTCTCCTTATCCTTTTGTTTTCTTTTGTGCGAATGACCTCTAATGAGAGGGAAGTAAGATTTGGGGAGTTGATGTCCCGAAACAGATTTCTGTCCTCCACCATAAAATTTGTTGAGGAGTCTCTGTAACTCGGATTAAGCTGAAAATTTACGAATAAAACCCCTAGTATGTTATATAACTTTATTTAGTTCAAAATCTTTTGATTTGAGCAACATAACATCTTCTAAAAATTAGGTTTCTACCGCTGGTCTGTTTGACATATTTACGCCATTATTTGCATTTGCTTCTTATTGATTCCTTTTTGAGTTCTCTTTTGGGTAATTGAGCTTTTGGAAGGAGTTGCTATAGTAGCTTGTGTTTTTAGTGAAAAGTCTTGTTGTTCCAAAGCTTTTCCTCAGGTCTAATATCTTTTGAATACACTAATGTTGCTAATAAAGATTGTGTGAGGTTTTGTATGAAGGAAAAATTTGGTGTAGAGAGAAATGATGTAATGAGATGAAGAATAGAAAAATCTCAAGCTTGGGGATGCCACCCCGGTGTGAACCCAAGAAATATCGAAGAGGTACAAGTGTCAAATCTTGGGGATGACCAAGGTATCCCCTTCTTCATCAATAAAAATCTCAGGTCTTTTTAGACACTTCATTTTTAATGTTTCATGCATTGTTGTGTTGTTCATGGAGCGTCTTAGTTTTCATTTTTGGTTTTCATTTGCTTAGTTTGGGGTCTTATGGACCATGCAAATTTCCATGGAACCCCAAAAATATGGGCAATAGCTCATGAAAACGGCGATAAAACACGAAAGCGACGAGTTTTTGGTCATCAATATCAAACATGTATCGGTTCTTAGGGTTTTTGTAAGTCACCATGGAACCAAAAAACTGTGGTCAATAGCTCATGAAAACGGCCATAAAACGCGAAAACGACGAGTTTTTGGTCATATCTCTCCAACATGTATCAGGCCTTACAGGCCTTGCAAATCCGCTTGGAACCCAAAAACTGTGGAAAATAACTCATGAAACGGCCATAAAACACGAAAACGACGAGTTTTTGGTCATATATCTCAAACATGTAACATGTCTTAAGGTCATTGTAAATCACCCTAGAACCCTAAAACTGTGGGCAATAGCTCATGAAAACGGCCATAAAAAGCGAAAACGACGAATTTCTTGACATATCTCTTAAACAGTAAGGGGTCTTATGGACCATGCAAATTGCAATGGAATCCCAAAATGTGGGCAATAGCTCAAGAAAACGGCCATAAAACACAAAAGCGACGAGTTTTTGGTCATAACTCTCAAACATGTATTGGTTCTTAGGGTTGTTCTTAATACTTATTATGAAAACATTCCTCTTTCCTAGTGGTCGACTTTGCAACCAAAGAGTTATACCAAGCTTCTACTTCTCCTCCAAAGGAGAAATGAAACAATTTTAAGATGTAATAGCATTACTGAATTTCATTTTTACCAAATGGACAAGATAGCTCATGAAGTTTTGGTAAGTGTTCATAATACAAATCCTCATCTTTCCCATAGAAATTAGCAGCCTCAGCCATTTTAATTATTTCGAGATCAACATTAAACTCATAACCCTTATCTTTATTGTAAATTACATGTGCATAAGATTTGTTGGAAACATGAAATAATTCTCCAAGTGACGTACTCATGGTAGCATCAAAACTATCTAGATCATGTAAACCACTATTCATAAATGATTTAGTAAAACCAATGTCCTCTTAAAAAGGTGTTGATTTAGAACTAGTTCATCTTCATCATAATTAGGGTTCATTATCAGACATTCTAATTTAGTAAAAATGTGGCCTAGTAGGTAAGTTCATGCTTTTTCTAGTTGTGGAAGGCAATAGAACCTTCTAGAAGCGTCATTATCCTTTCCCATGATATTAATAAATAAGTAAAGCAAGTAAATGATAACAAGTGGTCTTACCAATAAAGCTGGACTCCACGACAACGGCGTAGAAAATGTCTTGATACCCATAGGTATATGAGATTACTGAAATTTCAATGGGAAGTATTACCCAAATTTATAGTTCGACTCAAGGCTACACAAGAATACCAATAAAAATTTAGCAATTGAGACTTTACTCTCAACCACACATGTATATCAATATTCTCAAAAAGGAAGTGGTGATGGCAGCAGTTGACTTAAAAGAGTAAATCAAAATAGTAAACAATTGCAACAAATTTCCATCTTTCACCGGAAGTAGTGAACTTGTAACTTCCAGGGGCTAAGAGCATAGGCATGAGGTCATAGTGAGGTGTTGCATGAATACAATTGATCATATAATATAAATACAAATAACATGGTCTACATATCTAATTCAGTTGTGTGTTGGTGTGTGTTCAAAATATAGTTATGCGTTCTAACCAAGAAAATTTGCTCAACATATGTTGTCCTACCTGCCCATTTCATCGGGGTTAGCTTGGAACTAAAAGTAATTAAGGTCATTAGAGTCCATGAACACACAATGTCCTCAAATTATCACATATTCCACTTGTTTTCCCTAACTGTCACTTTAGGGTTTGTAGGTTCAACATAATAATAGGTAATGCACTTTATAGATAAATACCAAAATCATATATATGTTGGGGCAATATGATTTTAGTACTGCGATCATATCATTCGGGTCCTAGTAACAAGCATTGAACATATCAGAAGTGTATCAACACCCATACAAGAATATTATCAGGATAAACACCTCAAATCTTGATACATATGCATGATTACATGGTCATTCTTATCCAATCCTCATCCACCTCACATGCCTATAGAGAACTACTCACTCATGATGATGGAAAGTCAGCACGTTGGTGATGATGGTGGTGGTGATGATGATGGACAGCAGGACCAATCTATCCAGGAAAACAACTTTCAGGAAAAATCCCGGAAAATATCGCAAAACTCCTTACCAGAAGACCCACGGAGCTAGAAGACGAGCCGAAGGAGGGCCACGAGGGGTCCACACCCCCTGGACGCGCGGGCTAGGCCAGGCCGCGCCTGGAGGTGGTGTGGCCACCTCGGGCGCCCCCTTGGACTCCCTCTCCACCTACATAAAGCCTTCTGACCTAAAAACAATGGGGTATTAGAAGTTTTTCAAACAGAGTTCCGCTGCGCCGCCACCACCACAAACCGTGATTCGGAATCAGAAACGTCGTTCTGGCACCCTGCCGAGACGGGTTTTGGAGGATATCATCGCCATCATCATCACCGACGCCTCTCCATCAACCATCCATGTTTCCCCCATCCATGAGTGAGTAATCCCCCGCTGTAGGCTATGGGGATGGTAGGGATTGGATGAGATCTATCATGTAACGGAATGAGATTGTTAGGGCATGGTGCCTAGTATCTTTGTTAGTGCTATTTGACTTTGTTGCAACTTGTTATGCTTAATGTTTGTCACTAGGGCCCGAGTGCCATGATCTCAGATCTGAACATGTTATTGATTCATGATGATAATATTGTTTGTAATCTTATCTGCAAGTTGTTTACACATATTATCGTCCGGAACCAAAGGCCCCAAAGTGACAGAAATTGGGATAACCGGAGGGGATGGCTGTGATATGAGGATCACATGTGTTCACGGAGTGTTAATGCTTTGCTCCGGTACTCTATTAAAAGGAGTACCTTAATTGCCAGTAGATTCCCTTGAGACCCCGCTGCAACGGGCTGGCAGGACAAAAGATGTTGTGCAAGTTCTCATTGCGAGCATGTATGACTATAGATGGAACACATGCATATGATTGTTTAGTACTTGGATACTTTATATTATTTATCTACAAATGCCCTAGATCTTGATATTACATGAATAGTCTTGTCCATGCAACGCCTGTCCATCCATCCCTATGCCTACCGCACTCGAACCCTACTGTTTGCTACTATTGTTACTATTGCTTTTGTTTTACTGCTGCTATTACTTTGCTATTGCTACTACAAAACTGTGGCTACTGATAAATTATTGTGAGCAAGAATATTTCAGGGGCAGCTGAACTGACAACTCAGTTGTTAAGGCTTATAAGTATTCTTTGGCTCCTCTTGTGTCGAATCGATAAATTAGGTTATACTACCCTCGAAGACTGTTGTGATCCCCTATACTTGTGGGTCATCAAGACTATTTTCTGGCGCCATTGCCAGGGAGCATAGCTTTATTTGTAAGTTCACTTGGATCTATTACTGTTCACTGATATTCACCCGTCATGGGTAAAACTCGTGATGGAAAGTTTCCTATATTACCATACACTACAAGAAGAGGTACAGTTCTAAACAGTTCTCTTGCTCTTGATTCACCATCTTTTTTAAGTAAGTTTCTTACACCACCACCATATTCACATGCTACACACACTTCTACTACTGCTGAATCTGAAATTGCTTCTGATGCTCATGATGTTACTTCTACTGTGCTTGATGAGAGTGGTTCATTAAGTCATTTCCTAGATGCTACAATTGTTAGAACTATTTTGGGAAACACTGAAACTCCTAGTGAAGACACTATTACACCCGTTAGCTCACCTGAGTCTAGAGAGAGTTATGATATTAATGATGGTTACATTGAAATAAATGATGAATTTATTGAAGAATATCAAAACACATGTGGTGCTAGTGCTATTAAGAGTCTCCTTGAAAAACGTACTATTATACCTAAACTATTTCCTGATGCTAAGTTTGCTACTTCTCCCATAAACATTAAAGATAAAGATTGTGATTTCTCTCTTTATTATCCTATATAAACATTGTTGAGAAAGACCTTTTGCCAGACTGTGAATGAAAGGGTTGTGGCACATATGAATGAGCTTTCCACTATGAGTGCCTTATTTTCTAATGTTGTTAAGATGCGCACCTAATTTGTTGCTAATTTTTTTCCTTTTTCACTAAAAGGAGACGCTAAAGCTTGGTTTAATAATTTACCTCCTGGATCCATTGATAGCCCTGATTGCTTGATTGCTACTTTCTTTCAGAAATAGTTTCCTCCTAGTGCTAGACATGTTGTTCTGCAGAAACTTTTTGATTTTAAACAGGAAGAAGAGAAGAAATTGCCTGAGTCATGGACAAGGTTTTGCGCCTTGATTCATGAATATCCTAGATGTCCATTACCTAAAAATGAGCTTCTTGATATATATTATAATGGACTAACTGATGATTCTAGGACATACCTGGATAGTTTTGCTGATTGTGTTTTCAGGAAAATAACTCCTGAAGAAGCTAAAGAATTAATGGCTAAAACAAGCAAGAATTATGATGATTGGACTTCAACCGAGCCAATTACACCTGAACCAACCCCAACACCAACACCCAAGAAGAGGGGAGTGATTGAATTAAATGATGAAGTAATGAAAGAAGCTAAGAAATGTCTTAAGGAGAAGGGTATTAAATCTGAAGATGTGAAGAATTTGCCTCCTATAGAATAAGTAAGCCAATCTCTCACTCATCCACTATTGAGGTACACTCTCTCCAACATTTTGATAAAGGTGATATTCCTTATGGTAAACCTCCTGATGAATGCTTAGAGGAACTAGATATCTTTATTGTTAAGCAAGGTAATTTTAATAAACAAGTTTAGAATCTTTTATTGGAAAACTCTAGAGCTATTAATGAGTTGAAATATACTGTGGAAAGAAATTCTAATGATGTTAAAATGCTTGTTAAACATTTCCAGATGGTTCAAACTCAAATTGATCAAATTGCTAAAGTACAAAAGGATATGCTAGTTAATGCTTCTGGAGATAAACATGCTTATGAAATTAGAACTAGGAGTGGTGCTGCCACTCAGGATCCCTTATATCCTGAGGGAAATCCTAAAAGAATTGAGCAAGATTCTCAACAAGCTGAAAATAGTGGAACTTCTTCTAAGATAAAGAAAAAGAAACATAAAACAATTGTAGAATCTCGTGAACTTGATATAGATCCTAATAGTATATCTATCTCTGAAGCTGAAATAGAAAGTGGTAATGATAAAAATGATGCTCCTGATAAGGAAAATATTGAGGAAGAACTTGAGAGTAACACTAAGAACACTAAGTACACTAAGGAAGATTTTCTTGATAATAAACATGGTAGTGAAACAGAACCTTGGGTGTAGAAACCAATGCCTTTCCCTAATAAGAAACACAAGGTAAAGGAGGAAGAACACAATAACAAGTTTAGTGAGTGGATGAAACCTTTATTTTTGCAAATTACTTTGACTGATCCTATTAAGTTTCCTCCTTATTCAAAGTATATGAAGGATATTGATACGTCGGAAACGTATCTATAATTTTTGATGTTCCATGCTTGTTTAGTATCTACTTTGCTTTGCTTTGTCTATACTTTGAGGTGTTTTATATATTTTCTGGAACTAACCTATTAACAAGTTGCCACAGTGCCAGTTGACTATTTTCTTCTGTTTTTGGTTCCAGAAAGGCAGAAAATCAATATTCTTGGAATTGGACGGGACAAAAGCCAAAGTAAATATTTTACCGTGGGCGACACGAAGTCGGAGGAGAGCGGAGAAGGGCAGGGCCAAACCCCTAGGAGCGGCCAGAGGGCCCGCGCCAGGTGGTGTGGCCCCTAGTGGCCTCCCAGCCTTGCCTCTTCGCCTATAAGAAGCCCCGACTCAGAAACCCTAAACAATCAATCATACTTCCAGAAAAAGTTCCGCTGCGTTGCCACCATCGAAGGGGAGATTCGAGGGACAGAAATTCTCATGCTGATTCACATGATGGGGAGGAGTAGTTCTTCCTCGAGGCTAAGGGCTCACCGGTAGCTATGTGTTCATCTCTCTCTCTCTATGCATGATCTTGTTGTGATCATGAAATTTGTAATCAAGTAGATCTACTATGTTACTCAAGTGCTTCATTAGATCTCTGCTCTCCTCATGTGTGTGAAAGTGATAGCGTGCACGCCATGGTGGCACTTAGGCTTGAGCCTACATAAATACTCTTTGTGCTTTAATGGATCTATGCTTTTCCCCACGTGTGTGAAAGTGACAACGGGCATACCGTGTGTGTCACTTTGGCTAGATTGAATATTTGTTATGAGTTATATTTGGAGTTGGATGTCTGTATGAAATTGTGGTATTTGTTGGAACCATCTAGCACTCAAGGTGACAATGTGGGGTTATCTAGATTGGGAAAGGCGGACTTTGAGGAGTGCTGTTATAGCCCTACCATGGATTAGAGTGTCCAACCGGAGAGTAGTTAAGAGTAGTATCATGAAGAGAGGATATTTATATGAGAGAGTGTTCACTAGTGAAACTATGATCCCTAGGCCTTGTTTCTAAGCATTGAAACACCGTTTGCTACTAGATCTGTTGCATGTTTGCTTGCTTCCATCAGTTTGCCTTTACTCTGTTCGTCCACGCCATTAGCTATTTTCTGGCACCGTTACCCCACGTCTACAACAAGTCAGAAGCTATTTCTGCGTTACCACTTGTATTTCACTATATCTTCTCGAACTAGTGCACCTATACACACAAGTGTATTGGGTGTGACGGGACACAAGAGACTTCTTGTATCTTGATTGCAGGTTGCTTGAGAGGAATACCTTTGACAACTTCCTCCACAGTTCGATAAACCTTGGGTGATCCACTTAAGGAAACTTGTTGTTCTACAAACCTCTACACTTGGAGGCCCAACAACTGTCTACAAGAATAGAAGTGCGTAGACATCAAGCTATTTTTTGGCGCCGTTGCCGGGGAGAATTTGGCCTTTTACCTTTCCTCCACGTCAGGCTCCATCAAAGTATTTTCTGGCGCCGTTGCCGGGAAGGAAAGGTAAAAGGTACTCACATCCTCCGTGTGAGTGCTCGAAGTTATTTCCTTTAGATTCTTCAATTTTGTCTTTTTGTTTCTTGTTTTCACTAGTTAGGGTTAATGGAAAACAACAACAAAATTAGAGAGCTTTATAGTGTTTATCTTGAGTTAGGACATGAAGTGTTTGAAGAGAAAATTAAAAAACCTATGGAACTTCATTTGCATTTTAATAGCTATGTTATTAGTATGAATCCTTTGGACACCATTATTGCTAATGCTATGGAAACGTCTAAGCTTGGGGAAACTAGGTTTTATGAAAATGATCTTTTTAGTCCCCCAACTTTGGAAGATAGCTATTCTATTGCTTATGATGATACTAAACCTCCAATATATGATGATTACAATGATGAATATGATATTTTCAGTCCACCTACTATTAAGGAGAAAATTAATTTTGATTACAATATGCCTCCTATATTTGATGATTTCGGTGATGAGAATAATAATGATAGCTATTTTGTTGAATTTGCTCCCACTATAATTAATAAGAATGGCTATTCTTATGTGGAGAGTAATAATAATTTTATGTGTGTGGCTCATGATAAGAATGTTTTATGTGCTAATTATATTGTTAATTTTGTTCATGTTTCTACTTAAAGTTATTATGAGAGAGGGAAACATGGTTTTATGCATCTCAATAATATTAACTTTCCCATCTTTATGTTGAAAGTCTTGAAGTTGCACTTGTTTTGCTTTCCTATGCTTGTTGCTTTGTGCTTTTATGACTTGTTTCTTTACAAGATTCCTATGCATAGAAAGTGGGTTTGACTTAAATGTGTTTTGAATTTGCTTCTTGATGCTCTCTTTTACTTCAATTAAATATTTCTTATGTGAGCATCTTCTCAAACTATCAAGCCTAACTTAAAGGCGTTAAAGAAAAGTACTTGTTGGGAGATAACCCAAGAGTTTTCTTAAGTCTTGGAAGTTATTAATTCTGTAATGAACTCTCCTTATCCTTTTTGTTTTCTTTTTGTGCCAGAATGACCTCTAATGAGAGGGAAGTAATATTTGGGGAGTTGATGTCCCGAAACAGATTTCTGTCCTCCACCATAAATGTTTTTGACGAGTCTCTGTAACTCGGATTAAGCTAAAAATTTGCGAATAAACTCCTAGTATGTTAGCTAACTTTCGTTAGTTCAAAACCTTTTGATTTGAGCAACATAAGATCTTCTAAAAATTAGGTTTCTACCTGCTGGTCTGTTTTGATAGATTTCTGCCATTATTTGCATTTGCTTCTTATTGATTCCTTTTTGAGTTCTCTTTTGGGGAATTGAGCTTTTGGAAGGAGTTTCTAAAGTAGCTTGTGTTTTTACTGAAAAGTCTTGTTGTTACAAAGCTTTTCCTAAGGTCTAATATCTTTTGAATACACTAATGTTGCTAATAAAGATTGTGTGAAGTTTTGTATGAAGGAAAAATTTCAGGTGTAGAGAGAAATGATGTAATGAGATGAAGAATAGACAAAATCTCAAGCTTGGTGATGCCACCCCGGTGTGACCCCACGAAATATCGAAGAGGTACAAGTGTCAAATCTTGGGGATGCCCAAGGCATCCCCTTCTTCATCAATAAAAATTTCAGGTCTTTTTAGACACTTCATTTTTATTGTTTCATGCATTGTTGTGTTGTTCATGGAGCGTCTTAGTTTTCATTTTTGGTTTTCGTTTGCTAAGTTTGGGGTCTTATGGACCATGCAAATTTCCATGGAACCCAAAAAATGTGGGCAATAGCTCATGAAAACGGACAAAAACACGAAAGCGACGAGTTTTTGGTCATAAATCTCAAACATGTATCGGTTCTTAGGGTTTTTGTAAGTCACCATGGAACCAAAAAACTGTGGT